>LR738710.1:434044955-434056766 GCA_902687465.1 Secale cereale | reverse complement strand
AACTTGGGATGAATGAAATAGACACCGTTGAGAATAACCAAGACTTGGTCTGGCACATTTAAAAGGATCGGGTTAACTTGAAGAGAAGCACGCCGGTTGAAAAGAATTTAACATAATAATCTCGATGGTCAAGAAGGACTAGCACTCCCATAGAAATATGAGAACATTGATTAGGAAAGGTATGGAATTAACACTTGACGTCGAAGCAACTCGAATACGACAATCAAAATAAAAAGAAAGGATATATATGTTGCAACATAATCTTCACATTATGAGAATAATATTCTCATAACACTTCTGAACTGATTTGTGTTACTGCATTGGAAAGCTATACGCACTCCTTTCTTCTACTGTTCTGAACCGCATAGAGGGGCAGTAGAAAACTACTTCACGGAGCAGCGTTTCTGGCTAGTTTGACCGATTTCTTTTGTTTTATTTGTGTGTGCACTGATTTATTATCTGATTAAACACGCAATTATGCGAGAAAAGGACGCAAATCAATGGATTTGGCGGATCGGTCTCTGTTCTTCCGCACGGACAGGAGCTTTGCATCGTGCTGGCGGGGTTCATATTCGATTTACAGCCGTGATCCTATTGTGTTACTAAGTTCGCATTCATGTTTGTGTTATTCCGCGACAGATTAATTTGCTAATAGGATTGAAATTTTTGGATAATTGGACGAGTTTCTCTTTGTTCTAGCGCAAAAACGGCAAGGTCTCTGTCCTCCCGCTTCCGGATCGAAATTGTTGTGTTTTTGTATGTAATTTTTCTGTTGATTTCGGCAATTACGTGCTGCCTTACACCAATCTGTATGAATTGCAGCGGATTAAGTTGTTAATTTTGAAGAATTTAACTTTGTCGATGCTTTTTGTGTTCGAGCGGGCGCCACGGGGTTGATCGTTACTCAAGCTGTTTTTTGAGTTTTTGCGCATTATATAGTTTTTAGAGCTGCATTACAGTCTGTGTTTTTCGTTTGCGAATCGTGGAGGGGGGGGCTAGTTTAATTAGTTTTTTGCTTGGTCAAGCGCGGTGAATTGCAGTAATATGCAATGCGAGCTGCACCTTGTCATGTTACCGCACTGCTTTATTTGTCGTTTTACTTTTTTTTGGGTTGTCTCCGTACATATATATATGGCTGGGTCAATTGGCTCCCCTCCCACCTTATCCCTAGCGGCTCCCTAGCGGCTCCCCTCCTACCTTATCCTTGGCGGCGAACATTGCCTCCTCTTTTTGCCACCCTTCCTTGATCTGTCTTCTTCCCAACCAGACCCTACGTCTGGCAAAGGATTGCGCGTGCGGCTGCCTGGCAAGGATGGAGCCCATGCTGGAGACCTGCGTTTTTTCTGAAAGGTTGGTTCTGAACCAGAGGCAGCGGCACAATGTGCTCTGTTCCCTGCTTTATTCTTCAGGTATTCGATTTCGGGCTCCATTCGTCCATCAGATGACTGACGATGATGTCAATGATTCATGGGTATGTATTTCTCGCATAGTCTTTTCATGTTTTTTGTGTGTAGTTAACACTATCTGAATATTTGTAGTAGTATTAGTTTCTGAAGAAACATTTGTCACTAAGTATAAGTGAACTGCTTTCACATAGAGTTTTATTATGAATATTGTAGGAGCAGCAGCAATTTGGTCTAGTCAATATTATTATATGATGACATCAATATTTATTGTGAAGATTGTAGCAGCAATTTAGTTTCTGAAGATTGTAACCTTATTCTTATTTGTTCTTAATTTTTGTTCTTGTTCATTTGCATGCAGAAATTCCCTTCTGGTCTAGTCAGGGTAACAGAAAGTTGTGTTAATTTGGTCTTGGTTAGCAAGAATGGATATCATGATGTTGATGTTATGTATTCTGTTGGCTCTGATGATTGTTTGGTTCTCAAAGATGGCTGGAAGGAATTGGTGGAGGAAGCTGGTCTTCAGGCTGGGGATGTTGTCATGGCTATGTTTTACAGGCATGCAAAGTGTTTGGAAATCAAGTTAAATTTGCTTTAGATCAGTCTTGCTTGAGCAGCAGCAGCATGAGACAATTTGTTGTAATAATTTGACATTTTTGTGTGGCTTCTAGTTTATTTTCTAGAAGAAATATGAGTATAAGTGAACTGCTTTTCACAGATAGTTTTTTATGTGCATCCTATTAGCAGCAGCAGTTGAAGCAATATACAGACTGGAAACACCCACTGAGCTTTTTTTCTGTAACCCACATATGGAACTATAGTTCTTAATAAAAGAGGACTGCATCAACCATTATAGTAGTAGCAGTTTTGTGAAGAAAACTCTCTGTGAACTGCTTTCATAGAGAGTTTTTATGTGTATCCTAGCAGCAGCAGCAGTTGAAGCAATATACATACTGAAAACATCCACTGAGAACTGCAAATTGTTGATAGATACAAACCAAGGTTCTGTGCTCATAATAAACAAAGTACATCATCAAGCAAACTAAAGCAAGATAAGCAAACATTGTGCCAAAGCAAATTACAACGAAAGCAAACTAATCGACATAAGCAGAAGGAAACAAATTGAGCAATTGTGACAGGAATCCTTGGCTATCAGCATCTGGCCTGCTTCATCAGTTCCACCCGTGGCAGGTGGAGGTGGAAGGTGATCCCCCCACCTGCTCGCCACCCTCCAGGATGACCTCGGGCGCTTCCTTGTCTTCTCTTTTATAGAGCAGGTGAGGCCATTCTGCACTGTGGTGATGCGGTTCCATATCTCGAACGCAGTGTAGGCATCCTTGGCAGCATACTCAACATGCCTCCTGCTGAGAATCCAATTCCACTGGCGATGGTCTTGGTCTGTCATCTTTTTCTTCATGTGTGCGTATTCGTCATCGATGATGATGGCAGATACATCGCCAAGTGAGTCCAGTGTCTTCGTTGCTTCAGGCACCCTCCAGTTCGCCTGAATGTCGGCGAAGTTGGGGATGTTGAGGTTGCAGCGTGAAAGCTTCTCCTTGTCTTGGTCGATGCAAAAACTAGCGAACTCGTACCTAAGTGAAGTGAACCACAAGTTATTCTTTTGGGAACTGCATAGAGACGACATATAGAACTGCATAAAGATGACAAGGAGAGACCCATCGGCCTGCAACTATATTTTACTCAGGAGAAAGAATGGCTTACTTTGGGTCGCCGAGGAACTTGTCGAAGGCGATGCATATCTTGCCCATTGTAGCGCATACTTGGAAAAGCAGCACTGGGTTATATTTGCCGATGGAGAGTTGAATCACTGCGGCGTACCTCTTGTCAGGTGTGTACTCGAGGTCGATGCCGATGATCTTCTCGCGGTGCCCCCGGAGAACTTCCTTGTACTCGTCGACGTACGTCACCACGGCGTCCACGTCGTTGGTGTAGACCACCTTGAGCTTGGTCTTTCCGTGCGCCTGGACATCGTCGTAGACCTTGGTGAACGGCATGGCTGGAAAGAGGAGGAACAGGAAGAGGAAGCGCAGTGTTGTGTGTTTCTATGAATGATCAGGGTGATGGAGCGCGGAATTTAAAGGGGAGCGGCAGCAACATCTGCCGAGCGCACGATCTCGTCCTCCAACCGGCATGGCGATCGTGTTTGTGTTTGTGATGATCGTGGCCTTCGCGCGTTTTCCAACCGGCCGGATAGAGGAGCGGGCGCGCGGCGCTTCGGGCGATCGTGGGCGCATATATTTCGAGCAGGCGAACCGATTCGTTGTTTGTAACCGAACTGCATCGTGTTATAACCGAGCCGTTTTTTATTTTTGTCTATGACCCGTGGGCCTGTGGGCCTTTTATTCATTAAGCATCTCTTTCTTCTATGTTGCTTGCAGTCCCCTTCTCATTCCTCTCCCCCGCACAAAATTCCCCTCCTCTCGTGCTCTCGTGGTGGAGAGCGACGACGCCCGTAGCCGCCATCGTCCGTAGGGGCACTCTCGTGGTGGAGAGCGACGACGCCCGCAGCCGCCGCCATCCGTAGTGGCGCCTCCTCTGCCGTCGCCGTCCGCAGCCGCCTCCTCCGGCCGTCACATCATCTCACGGTGAGCCCCAAATCACCATGGTCTGTTCTAGATCTGGTGCTAGGGTTATTTTTGGAGCCAGCATCCTTTTCTTAACTTCGTTTTGTATGCTTGAATTGCAACGCCCTTTGGATTGAAAGTTTTTCTCTGCCTATTTTTGGGTTGCTATCTAGGGTTTAATTATTATCCCTTTCTGATTGCAGATACAACATGGCTTCTTCCTCCCCAATTGGTGCCTCACCAGTCAGCATGGCTCCCCCATCTCGTAATACATCAAAGTGCACTACATTTTTTATATGCGATCAATTGCTTGTTGAACGAAATAGTGCACTGCATCATAGATTCCCTTACCAAGGCCCATTTTCAAACATGTGGAAAATTGTTATGAACTGCCTCAAGTTAATTGTTTTTATTTTTTTGGAATGACATTAAGTTTCTTGTTATGTTTAATTGTTCAACATAAACTGCTAAGAGAGCACTACATTTGTACATTGCTTTGTATTTTTTTTGTCTATCCACAATGCGGTTGCCAAATTGATATGAGCTGCATTAAGTTTTCGTTTTTCCCTCTCACAGAACTGCATGAATTTGTTTTGTTTTGTATATCTAAGCGCACTTCCTTTTATATGTGGTCAATTGCTTACTGAACGAATTAGTGCACTGCATCATATATCCCTTTACCAAGGTCCATTTCAGACACGCGGCAAATTGATATTCAAGTGACATAAACTGCATTAAGTTTTCTGTTATGTTTTAATTGTTAAACATAAACTGCTAAAGAGAGCACTGCATTTCTTGATTGTGTTGCCAAGTTGATATGAGCTGCATTAAGTTTAGGTCTCCCTCTCACACACATATTTTCTTATGTTTTTCTTACCTACAGTTTTATGTCCTGGTGGGTCCGGGGGTAGTGGTGTTAACTATTTGATTACACGTTATTTCACAATCGATGTTGTCGGTGGCGGGCACATCTGATCAGGGCAGCATTCTACCTAAATTGAGTGAAACCCAGTCGCAATCTGTTGATGGCACAGAACTAGTTACACAGGATTGGATGGTCCGTGATCAGATTGCAGCTGATGTTGAGAGGAAAAGGCAGAAAGCGATTGTGCTCGGTAAGACTTTCGAGAAGGCTCATAAGGCGAAGCAAGTAAAGTTTGATGAGGGTAAGGAGATAAGAAGGAGTATTGCAGATTCAAAGAAGTCTGCTAAGTTTGCCCCCGCAAAGAATCCTGTGAAGAGAAAACTCAACACTGTTGCAGAGCGAGGTTTAAGTTCTCCACGGTGGAGCCCGCGTGTTGATTACTCAAAGAGGCCTAATTAAGCTGAGGTTGATGTGGATGGGATTCATGGAAAGCGGAGATGCGCGGACGATTACTCGGGTGTTGATTCTGAGCGTCCATCTAAGCTGGCGCGGGAAAATGTAGCTGGAGAAGCGCTGGACAGTGATTCTGATGAGGAGGATGTTGATGTTAGGATGGTATACGCTGTTTATTTAATTTTTCTTCTGTTTTTTAAGTTGTTTCGCATGAGTTGCTGATGTGAACTGCATTTTTATTCTTTTTTTGTAGATTGCTAAGAGTACCAAGAGGAAGAGGTCTGAAGATGATGTTGCGCATGAATGGCATTTTAACAAGACTGTTCGGCTGTCCATTCCAAACGTATGCAAACCTGTTGCCTTGTTGGATGAGCCGCACAGAACTTTGGTGCGGCAAGAAGGTTTTGGCATTGTTTTCGACCTGAAAGTACAGAAGAATGTTTCTCGTGTTCTCATGTGCAAGCTGATGGGAAAGATCGACCCTGATACGATGAGATTGGACTGCGGGTCAAACAAGGTTCTGGAAATCAGTCGTGAGGCTGTCCATCACATTTTTGATTTCCCTATGGGTTCTCACACTGCTCCCAGGCCTGCTGTCAGCGGCCATGATGATTCGCTGGCTAATCTGAAGGATGAACTTGGTTTCAACCGTTCTCATAGCATAGATGTGAAGGACCTGCTTATTTTACTTCGCACACTGGCTGCGGACCGTGCGAAGGTTAATAAGACTGTGAAGGTTTTTTTCTCATTGTTTTCCAGAGCTTGTGTTGCCCCAGCCCTGCAACTCGGTTGTCCAGGGTAGCTGCTATGGTTGAAAACTTGGATTTTGCATCTATGGCTAGCATGGACTTTTGTCCGCTTGTTGTTGACGAGCTGCAGGCCGCTGTGTACAAGCGGAATTCTGAAGGGAGCAAGCAGAACTGCGCTGAGGGTTGCACCATCATGCCCCTGTTCATGTACCTCGATTCATTGAATCTTCGCACTATATCGGGTATGCATACACGCACGCCACGTGCTGCAATACTGTCCCATGAGCAGTTGAAGAAGATTCACAACATCGACATTATTGTCAAGGGAAATATACACCTGGATACTTACAAGTTTGGCAAGCTGCCGATCAGTGCATAGCCAGCCTTTGTGTTTGTTTTATTCCTTTTTTTTCGCCATGCTAAATGTGAACCTCTTATGTACTTATTTGTGAACTGCATCTCTTTTTGTTAATTTGTTCAGTGGAAGGCGGAAGGGGACATTGTGTACAAGCAGACTCCAATTGCCGAAGTGCATGAAATGTTTTGTGAGCCTCTTGCTAGGGCGGCTCCAATTCGACGGGTTCATGGTTTTGCTAGGGCGACTGCTGGAGGTTTTTCTGGCGAGGCTTCTGCTGACGGCAATAAATTTGTTCAGGTCGATGAGCTTCTCGACAGGGTCATCAATTTGACTTCTGATTTCCCAACACCCGGTTCCAGGATGAGGAATATTGCTGGATTGTTTCCTGAAGGCAGAGGCCCTTCCGAAGCAGAAATCAAGGCCGCTCATAACTTTGACCGTGGGCAGCTTGAATTCCTTAAGCAGACAGTTACGAATATCAGGTCTTCATTCGTTCAGTTTAAGCAGTCTCAGGATGACAAGTGTGCTAGGTATGAGCAGGAAGCTGAGGCAATTGTGAAGGAAATGAACAGGCGTGAAGATGTTGTCCGGCCTTCTTTGCTTGACCGCGCAGCTGTGGATGTACGTCTTTTTTTCATATGTGAACAATTTTTTTACCCATTTTGTTATTGATTTTTTCTGTGTGTTGTGGCATTGACTATTTGTTTTCGCATCCTTTTGCTCTTTTCGCAGTGTGGAGGAGAATCTTCTAATGCTAACGCTTGCCATGATGATGACCATGACGACCACTACGGTGTTGATTCTGAATATTTGTTTGATAGGCCATTGTCCCCTGTTGACGAAGCTGCCAAAGACAATCCTCTTGACGAAGGCGTCATCGACAAGGTTTGATTTCTTCCTTTTTTTACAGGGGACTTCATTGTTTAATTTTTTGTAGTGTCCGAAACAAACAATCATATTTGCACCAGCAGTGGCAGCGAACTGCAGTTTTAACTTTTTTGTAGTGTGCACCAGTAGTGGTAGTGCACTGCAGTTGTTGTTTAGAGAAGAAGCATCATTTTTAGCAGTGAACTGCATGATCTGGTGTTGGCTTTTGTTGTAGAACTGCATTTTGGATAATAGTTTTATTTATGTTTTTGTTTTTTAGGACGGCGAATCAAACGTCGAAATACATGGGAAGGAGGCAGAGGGTGACGCTGACAAGGACGACGAGGCTGACAAGTATAAAGAGATGGAAGGCGACGCTTCTCTGGTGAGTATAGAGAATTTGCATTTTGTGTTTTATTTTTATTTTTCATGCGAGGTTCATGGTCCGTTTTCTTAGTGAACTGCATTATCTCTTTGTGTAATGTGTTTTATTTTTTAACTCATCAGAACAGCGGATTAAATGTTGAAATCCAAGCGGAGCGCACCATGGAGGATGATACTGTAGAAGGGAGAGAAGGAGAGGAGCCTAATGCGGAGGATGATAAGGGAGAAGGTAGAGAAGGAGGGGAGTGTTCTGTTGAGGCTGATAAGGCACAAGAGAGAGAAGGAAGGGAGGATATTGTGGATGGTGATAAGCATGAAGAGAGAGAAGGAGCTCCTCGTGTTACAGTTGAAATGGCAGAAGAGAGAGAAGGATCTCCTAGAGTTGGATTTGATGCTGCGGGGACATCCGCTGATATTGATGGTGTTGTTGGGCCTACTGTTTTGTTGGTTGGCGATGAGGTGCCTGAGAAATTTTGTGTCGCCCCTCGTGCCCCCGAGCAATCTGATGGCAATCTGGCTTTCCCAGCCGAGACAACCAAAGTCCTAGCTGAGACAGTTTTGATTGGTTCTGAAGAGGAACATCCAAGGCTCTCTCAGGACATGAGCAATCAAGCGTCGCTTGACGATGATATTACCGGGCTGGATCACTTGACGCTCAGTGAAGATGGATCTGAGCAGCCGCAGGAAGTGTATTCTGAAACCGAAGGTAAGCGAACTGCATTATTTTTGTTCTTCCCTGGGCGATTGAACCGTGTTGTTTTATTCTCTGATATCGTTCCCACTCTATATGTAGATGAGGAATTACCTGTTGTTACTCCTTTGAGCATTGATCCAGCTCTTATGAGAAGATACAATGAGTTATATGACGCTGTTACGAGGGCTAGGAGGGATAATAAGAAGAAGTATGACATTTTTGTCTTACACCTCGGCTATTTAATATGTTATTTTTTTAGGGACACCCATCTTATCACTTTTTGCTGGGCTTTTTTCTTCTTGTCTGAAGGCATCTAGTTGCATTCAAGGGCGAGTTTGGTGATATTACTATCGGTCAGGTTGGCGAGTCTTTTTGGTCGTATGGAACGCTGAGCACGCGCCTCGCAAATATTGGCGTCTCTATGTTAGCTGAGAGGTTCAAAGGATTTCAAACGATGATTGTCCCGTACAACCTATGTGTAAGCATTTTCATTAATTTATATTTATCGCTTATCCAATTTTTATTGTGCTATAAGCATTTTCATTAACTCTCTGGTTTTGTCTTTTTGGCAGAATTCCATTTGGAACGGCGGTGCCACAAATAGGGCTTTGAAAAAGATGTTTTCTTCAAGCGCAGAGGAACGTGTGGACAAGAAAAACTTGGTAACGCATTTTGACCATTTTCGTCATCTTGAAAATAAGTTTTCTGTTTTTCTATTTTCTCACCTGGTTTGTTTTATTCTTTTTTTAAGTCAGATTATGTTTGCAACATTTGATCCTCCTCTCGCAACAATGAAGTACGCGATAGGCCACTACTGCTTGGTCACTTTGAACCTACGAGAGAAGCGTTTTGAGTTTCTCGACTCATTGAACGGCGCCGACAGCGCTCCTGCTAATCTTGTCTTCAGGAAAATGGTCAGGAACATAAAAAAAGTTTGGAAAGATGGCAGCGCAACCTGCGATGAGCCGTTGAACCCTCCCACCCTTGACGGCTTCGTGCTGACTCATGTTAATGTCCCGCAACAGGGAAACGGGTTTGTACTTGTTCTCCTTTCTTTTTCCTCCTTCAGTTTTTTTGTGTAAGTGAGCTGCATTGTTTTTACTAAATTAGAAGCACCTTACCCTTGAGCGAACTGCATTACTAATGTGTTATTAGTTGTTCTCCCTCGATTTTGTGTGTAGGGAGCTGCATTATTTTACTAACATCGGTAGCACTTCATTATTGAGTGAACTACATTAGTAATATGTTTATCTTGGTTTTCTTGCAGGCATGATTGTGGATTTTACATGTTCCATTTCATGCAGACCTGGGATGGTGAAACGATTTCCAAGTTTGGGAAGGAGCACATTGGCTACATCAGGAAGGCGATGCTCTATAGTTGGCTCATGGCTGACCTCGTCGCATTGCTGTCTGGACCTGACATCACTTTTAATTTTTAAAGAAGGTTATTACATTTTTTCAGTCACACACCCTTTTATTAAGTGAACTTCATTGATACAGAAAGGGGAGGTCCACTACTTTTGTTAAGCTTTTAGTAGAACCCCATTTGCATGTTAAAATGACTTTCGTTAGTGAACTTGATGATTCTTTTCATTTTGCTCATTATCCATTTTTTTGTGCAGCCTTTGACAAAGGCGCACAACAAGGTGGTATTTCCTTGTTTGAAACTCCGGTTCACACTCCAACGATTCAGAATTTTGTCCTTGATGAACCGCCCGTTAAGCTTGGAAAAGAACCGGTGTGTAAGAGGTTGAGGAGTGGTGCCGGCACTTCGAATGAAAAAGCTCTTGAGAAATCTCCTGTCAAGGTCAAGCATGGGAAGAAAGCGGTCAGCCCTCCGAATGCTGAAGATACTGATGATGATTTTGAGAGGCCACCACCAGTGCCTAGGAGGACTAGGAGCACAGCTGTGGAACGCCCAACCGACAGCGAGGCACTAGTTCTATCAAATAAGAGGCCTGTGTAGAATCCATCAAAGTTTAGATCTCCGGTACAGAAGTTGAAGCCTGCGAGTTTCAGCTATCTTGCGGAGATGAGGAAAGTCTTGCAACTCATCACGAGCACACCATTCAGGCAGAAATACAGCGAGTCAGTTATTTTTTCGTTAGTTTTTCCGCTTTGATTTTTAATGTGTGTATGTTTTTGTGTGTTTTTCCTTTGTGTTCCTAATCCCCCCACCCTCGCTGTTTGTTTTGTGCAGGTGCGTGCTTTTCATGCTCAGGAATCCTGTCGAAGTCTACACTGTGAATGTGGACTACATGTTCTTAACTTTCACTAGAGCTTGTTTCTTGGACTCGGATTTGATGGATCATATCATTAGGTACTGGAAGAATGACGAGCATATGAATGTGGTTTATCGATCTGGCGAATGCGTTCTTCTGTCCCCTTTGTTTATCGTGGTATTTCTCTTTTCCCCTTTTTTTCTTTTTTCTGCTGGAGTGAACTGTAGTTAATAGTGTCTAATAATTTGTTCTAGCAATGTACTGAACTGCATACATTATTGTGTTTAACCCATGTATCTTAAATGAAACAAATTGGGAGAAGTGTGAACTTCATACTGTTAGAGAAGTGTGATCTGTTTTTCATTAAGCGCGAGAGTGAACTTTGAGGGAGAACTGCATTAAAGTTCTTTTGTGAATTACCCACTCGCAGTATGTGCTTCAAATGAATGATCACGCGGATAGAGATAAAGATGGAACCATTGTGTTGCCTTTTGTCCACGGCAAGTTTAACGTTGACGATGCAGCAAAGCAGTTCAATGTTTTTGTTCGTGATGATGAGAACCTTGTTGATTGCAAATTAGTAAGTTACCAGATTTGCTGGTTCAGCCTTATGTACTTATTTTCTCTCCCATTTTTTCCAGCAATCCTTTTTCACTCATCAAACCCATAACAATTTTGATGAAACAAAATCAGATTCTGTTACCACGGTTGAAAGACCAGCATTACTCGCTATACACGATGAATAGGCACCGCGAGACCCTTGATATTCATGACACTAGGAGGTACAATGGACCGTTTGATCAAACAACGAGGTGGTATCACTACTAGGAAAAGGGCTATAGATGGAATTGACACTAATGGCGCACCAGACATGCGGTGCGCCATTAGTATATACTAATGGCGCACCATGTGTTGGTGCGCCATTAGTATCCAAATACTAATGGCGCACCGTTGACGTGGTGCGCCATTAGTAACAATTTTTTTTTCATATTTTTCTCAAAACTACTAATGGCGCACCAGTGGATAGTGCGCCATTTTTTTATAATTTTATTTTCAAAAAATACTAATGGCGCACCGTGGGAGTGGTGCGCCATTAGTAGTTCAACTTACTAATGGCGCACCACTCCCACGGTGCGCCATTAGTATTATTTTTTCATATTTTATTTTATTTTCAAAAAATACTAATGGCGCACCGTGGGAGTGGTGCGCCATTAGTAGTTGAACTACTAAT
>LR738710.1:434023513-434035523 GCA_902687465.1 Secale cereale | reverse complement strand
GGACCGCCTTTTTTAGTTAAAAAATAAATAAAAGAAAATGATGTAAATGTCAAAAAAATAAAAGAAAATAAGTTTCCCATGTGATATGTGGTCTACTTGTTGGGAAAATTTACAAATATGAATTTTGACTTTATTTGCAAAATATCTCTGGAATTTAGTAAAACGGGTATAACTTTTGCATACGAACTCGGATTAAAAAGTTTTTTATATGAAAAATCATCTACTCGAAAAGTTATATCCGAATTTAGCGGGGGGAACCCCGTTAAACATTTTCTAAATCCCCAAAAACCTAACAGAAAAAAGTTACGGGGCTTTTAAGATCTACAGGCAATAAAATTCAAAATTATTTAAACTTACTAGTGGCGCACCGTTTGCTAGGTGCGCCACTAGTAACAGAAAAAAAATATAAAATTTTCGAAAAAAATATTTTATAATTTTTTTTCAAAAATATGATACGTAATATGACCGGAAAGTTTGAAATATATTTTCAAAATTTCATCATACTCATGAACATTAACAAACTCCTAGACATCAAGAAGGGTTAATAGGATTGATATGATAGATATATCAACAAGTGCGTGTGAAGTGAGCTGGTGCTGGGGTTGGATAGAACTACGAAGTTAAGCGTGCTCGGGCTGGAGTAGTGTGAGGATGGGTGACCTTATGGGAAGTTTGACCACAGAGTGCAATTTGACTTGAGATTAAGCAAATTGACCCTAGATTAAGCCATAATGATCTGAGATTAAGAAAAAAAAATAAAAAAAATTGAAAAAAATAATTTTGGAAAAAAATAATTTGAAAAAAAATACTAATGGCGCACTTCTACGTAGTGCGCCATTAGTATGCCAGATACTAATGGCGCACCAGAGGTGCGCCATTAGTATCCAACTACTAATGGCGTGCTAGTAATGGCGCACCGGTAGTGCGCCATTAATGGGCAAAACCGGTGCGCCATTAACAGCCCTTTTTGTAGTAGTGATAAACCCCAACCGTGTTAGGAACGCAAAATCAAGGAACATAATACCGGTTTATCGGGTCCTAAGGTGGCATGAGTGGAACAAAAGACCAAGCAGAAGGCCAAGCCTTCCACCCATTACCAATATATATGTGCATTAATTTGATTAAGATAATATTGTGTTATCCCAATAAACAAGTCCAAACATGAAGCAATCTTCAAACTTCACCTGCAACTAACAACGCTATAAGAGGGGCTGAGCAAAAGCGTACTTAGCCAATCAACGATTTGCTATGAAGGCGGTTAGAGTGTTTCATGGCAACATAGGAGGCTGACAAGACAAGAATAGGCATCGAGGCATAGCTATAGAGCGAGACAACTAGCAAGGCAAAGATAGAGGTGATAACGGGGAACGGTCATCTTGCCTGGGATTCCGCAAGGAAGAAGAACGAGTCCATGAAGTAGTCGAACAAATCCTCACAACTCCGGAACGAAACTGAAGCTAACGAGAGAAGCATACCGGAAAGAAGCAAACAACACGGTAAACACACATGCATAAACATGGCATATGACGCACAACCAAGTATGATGCATGTCCGGTTTAAATATGCATGGCATGGCAAAGTGCACAAACAATACTACAAGTTAAGTGGAGCTCAATATGCAACAAGTTGCATATTCACAAAACACCATGTTAGAAGATTTAGTTTGATCTCGTTATGAACCCAACAAGTTTAAAAGGGTTTTAACATGGCAACAGGTGAAGCATGAGAAAACTACACTACCTAGGCATTTTAAATGAGGCCGGAAATAACAACAACAATTCCAGAAAATCCCCATGTGCTTATAGCAATTATTAATGCAAACAACAATTTAAACATTTTTATGTTGTTATCATGATGCGGATGACAAATGCAAGTTTTATGCAATTTTTATTAAAGTTGACATCAGCAAGATATCGAATATTTCGTCACCGTGATGGAAAGAAAGGGTGCCACGTCGTCGATAACCAAAATGGTGTCACGACAACATATCGGTTCCGGTAACTCGTTGAGAGACCTCTGCAAAAGAGGGACGAAGAGCATGTCATGCAAGATGATGGGGTGCTCTCGGTTTCTGGGTTCCCACAAGTCGACGACATGGAAACAGGGAACGTGCACGAAACAAACGGTGATGAAGCAAACAAGTGGTTCATCTCATACATCACATATCACTCATCCACGGGCGTTGTCTCGGTGGTATACCTTTGAAGCGTGGGTTTTCGTAGCGGTTCGAGTCGTCGAGGGAAATAGTGGAAGTAGTCGTTCTCATGACGGTAGTAGTGGTACTCGCGGTGGTCCTACGGGGTCCTGGTACTGGGCATCCAGTGTAGCAAGTAGTGGCCGAAGGAGGGCTCATGGAGAGCAGCGGCAGCAGCAAGGCAGTGCAAAGGGGGCTGGCGCGAGCAGCAGCAGAAGACGGCCGAGGGACTCCGGGACGGCGCAGAGGTGGACTTGACAGCAAGGACGGCGCGGGGACGATCGGATCTGAGGCCATGGCAGCAGTGGAGTTCCGTTCTAGTGGCCCGTGGCAGGTCAAGGTGGAGACGAGACGAAGCCATGCTTGAAGCTCGACCATGGCTCCTGCTCATCTGAAAACAGAGAGAATCGAGAGAGAGAGGGAGGAGGGATTGAGCAGAGGAGCTCCGTCCTGGTCTGGCGGGGCGCCGATGAGGTCCGGTCTCCAGAGGAGGTCAGCGGTGCTGGGGCTTGAGCGCGAGGCGGTCGGAGTGGAGAACACAAGCGGCGGCCCAGGCGTGCTAGGAGATGGGCGGGAGGCGCAGAGGAAGGCGGTGGCGACGGGGCGCAGGCGCCATGGCGCGGCTGCGCTCGGCCTGGTGAGGCGGCGGCACAGAGGATAGGATAGCGGGAAGCAGAGCCATGGGGGTGGACGCAGAGGAGAGGAGCGGCTCGGCGTCGGGACGGCGACGTGACGGCAAGCTGGCGAGGCGGAGCACGAGGTGGTGGTTGAAGGAGAGGGCCTTGGGGCGGCGGCGCCATGGGGAGGCGACAACGCGGAGGAGGGGAGGGAGCAACGGAGAGAGATGGATCGAGGGGAGGGCGAGGGAACGAGAGGGGCCTCCCTGTGCGGCGCGCGGTGGGAGACGAGGGAGAGAGACGAGCGAGGGTATAAGGGAATCGGGCTTGGATTCGATGGGGTGTGGGCTGGGCTTTAGGTGTAGGTGGACCGCAGGGGAAAGCAGGCCGGCCTGGCTGCTGGCTCTTTCTTCTCCCTCTCACTCTCATATCTCCCAAAACAAAAAAAGAAAGAAAGAAATGATAGAAAAGAAAAGAGTGGACAAGAATTTGGGCATGCAGACTAATTTCCCGGACTCACAAAAATGTGCACGGTCCACAAAAAATAGGAGAGGCGTGATGGAAGATGCAATTCAAACTCATTCGAATTTAATTCAAATGGGTTTGAACTAGGACTTGGTTTTTGAAGTGTCCAAAAATGTTCGGATTTTTGGAGGAACCTCGATAGAAGAGATAAGAATTATTGGCAAGGTTTGGGAGTAGAAACTTGACATAGAGAAGTCATGGGAATTTTGCAAGTGTGTTTTGGTGATTCGAAAGCAATGGAATATTTTTATAATAGGTCTCTACTATCGGGAGGATATGTTATAAAGAGAAGTCACCAGTGAATTCCCTCGATTTAAATGGACCGAAGATCCAAACAATTTATTTAGATGGGATGCAAAAGATTTATGACATGATGGCATGATGACATGATGCAATGCAAAAATAAAATAGAGCAAGCAAATAAAACACACGGTGAAACCCAGAATAACTGGAAGTCTTCTGGAGCGTCGGTCTTGGGGCGTCACACCCCACCCTTCGCCATCCACCATGCTTTCTTTGTCTTTTCAACCAAGAGACCGGTGGGTAGCCAGTATCTACTACTTTCCCCCGTTTCCTCTTATAACCAAGCCCTAGATTCATGCTACAGCTTTCCCACTTTCTTCCCTGTTTGAACCAACTCTTAAGTCGACTGTATGAACTAGCTTTACCTCTAATAATAGTAAAAGTCTAGGTGGCTTTGGAACAGCGGACGGATGTAGAAAAAGATCCACACGAAGCCAAGTGGGGAGCCGGGGCAGTAGAGCAAGGCAGGTTTCGAAGGAATATATACCTGAGGGTCATTGGCGTGTGGCAAAGACGGTGTCTGGAGGCCGCATCTTGGCCACAATACCGCAGGGAGGAAGACGGGGTCAGAGGCCCTCCGGAGCCGGCGCTCTCTCGGATAGAACGACATGGCCACAGATCGGGATGCGCGGGCAACCGTTGGTCTCTTCCCTCGCCGCCGACGACAGCGTGAGCGATGCACCTACACCCCTGCCCCGGGCGAGGTTGTCCGGCCAGATTTGTGACCAGCCGTGAGCTGAGAGAGAGTGTGGCCACCTATGTCTTGCTTAGATCTGGAGAGCATGAGAGAGTAAACGAGAGGAACCCTAGTAAATCAAGCGCTAAGGCTCCTACTTATATATATAGTGGAGTGATTTTGTTGTACCAGCTTCAAAAAAATGCGCTCCTACATGTACCCGCGAGTGGGTGTGAGAGAACTAGTGTGTGTGTGTGCACCTCTTCTCTTCGTGACATTACAATATACTTTGGCCAAAGAACATTCGCCACAAGAGTAATAGTATAAGTGTGTGACATGTGAGCTAAAATAAAATGTGTGCGACGCCTTTTGTTTTTTAGAAGTTCTGAGCGTCGGGTGTGAAGAGCACATATGTGTGTGACGTCTACTTGCAGATAGACGGTGGGTGTGAGAGGACTCGGGAGGGTGCGTGTGCGTGAGAGAGAGGGGGGCACGTATCAATGCAATGCATGTGTCCGTAAATCATTATCTGACAAACGTTCGCCACAAGCCTTTTCCCGACGAACGCCGTAAGAACCGTTAGATCGGCATCCGACAATGTCAGTTTTGCCATGTCATTAAACAGAACAGCCACTCCTCCTACACACAAATCTTCCACGTGAGTGTAAGCAACTGCCGTATGCTCCCTCCGTTCCAAAATGCAGTGCATATAGCTTTATTGAAAATTCGAACCTCGCTAACTTTTACCGAGTTTTCGTGTACCAAATTTCACATGTAGAATAACCTGTATATATCATTTCATTGATCTTCGAGAGGTAACTATAAATATGGGGGAGGAGTCTACAAAGAAAGACCATCATATCACCTGCAGAAATTTCAACCATCCTTTGGTGTGGAGGAATATCATAGGAACTCTATATGATATGATTTTTATAGGATTTTTTCCTTTAGAGCCAATTGGTTCATAGGAATAGATTCTTATACTCCACATTTCAAAGGAAATAAACATGATAGCATTTCTATAGCTTTAGAGCTACTTGGTTCATATGAATGGATTCCTATACTCCCATAATTTCAAAGGAAAATAAACATTAAAGTATATTCAATAGAAAAGTTCCTATATAGTGTGCGAGTAACCTGAAAGATGGTCGTTGGATGAAGCTAATCCGACAGTGCAAAGATGGCAAATCCGAGCACTACTGGCCGTTGGATATCATCAACATTCCACCAGATCTGCCACATGTACAATTTAGAAGACTCCATGGTTGAAGTTAAGCATAATGCACAAACCTGAAACCACAAGCACTTCTCCTTTCTTCTAGAATCTTCCGTATCATAATTGATTTTTTTCTAAATGAATTGCCATGATTTGTTTTTTACATTATGCTTTACAATGCACAACCCCATGAATCTTAACATTTTCATAAAACTAATTGATTTTGAATGAGATAAACTATAAGAACTAAACGAACATCTACATCATGCATATATGACTCAAAGCTTTACATGGTATAGTGTGTATTTATTCATAATTTGGTTTCGAAATCTCATGCATTCAATGCATGTGTACCTTACTAGTTTTGAGTAGAGTAGCAAATTTCACGCGGCCCCAGGTATATCAAAATGCAGGGCCCGTGCATCATTGCTTTTTGGTCGAACCCACGTCCACAATTTTTTGTACGTACTATATCTCCACTGGTCCCCCAACCCAAAATGCTGCCTCGTTCCCCTAAAACCAAGCGGCCCACACATATTTAAGGTGTCGACTCGAACTAAATCCCTCTCCCGTTTACTATGACGTGGCCCCGCATGCCCTAGTAGTACTCCTACAAACACTAACGCTGCACGCATCATCGGTTTTCTTCAAGAGGACGAGGGAGAAGCCGATTTCTAGTGGAGGCGCTTTCAAAAAATGACCTGTAGTGGAGACCCCTACCCTAGGGTGCCCTAGGTAGCTGCCGCATGCACCATTGGTTTTTCTCTTTTCTTTATGCTCTTGTGCCCTAGAGTGAAACAATGGTTGCTTCGTCTGTCCATCTTAATGCGGGAAAGGTGGGGCTTTGTGATTTGACCCCTCATCACTCCATTTCTACTACTGCGGCGCTACGACCGGGGTGCCTCCTATTCCAACCGCTGCTCCGAACTGTAATTTGGTGCATCGCACATGGAACAAGATGGTGGATGAGCCACATGTCGGCCAAAGGGGTTCTTTTAAGTGTGTCACCATTTCGTGTGCGGACTGACCCTGCTTGAGTCGCTATGCCAACACGACAGGTGCAGCCTACCACTTGGTTTTGCTCCTTGGTGAATCCCGATTATATTGATCTAAGAAGATACGTACTGAACTACCCTCTCCGTCTCGTTTTGTTAGACGTCTCGATTTATAGGGCTCGCACGTAGTTCTAGGTCATCCATTTGAGTAACTAAATCTGAGTTACTATGTCACAAAAAGTATATCATTGGATTATTAAGCGGATGTAGTTTCTAAACATATACTGTTCATCACATATATAGCCAGTTAAATTCTTAGCCTAGAACGACGTGCATGCCATGTAAACCGATACAGAGGAAATATAGTAGTAAAAATGAGGTGATTTTACCGAGCGATCGGCGGGGGAGCACGGCCTGTCATGCGATCCCAGGTGTCATGATGTACCAAGGCGATGCGTGTGTCCCTCTTGATGCAGAAGCAATACTACGTGGTTTGAGATGATGGCGAACCGAAGTGTGAAATAATGGTTGCTTCGTCCGTCTGGGAAGGTGCGGCATTGTGATTTGATGTCTCATTGCTCATTACTACTACTACTTGGGCGGTACGACTGGGGTGCGTCCCCCTGCTGTTCTGCACTGTTATTTGGTGCTTGACACGTCGACCTGGTTGCTATATGTCCCACATGTCGGCGACAGGAAGTACAAAATTCATGAAAGCGAGTGTCCACAGAGAAGTACAAGACACGGCTTCGGTTTTTGCTGCTTCGCGCGATCCATCGATACAAACCCGGACTAAAAAAGTCGAGGGCGGGTCTTTTCCCGTGCGGCAGGCAGGGGAGTTCGGCATAGACTGTTCGAGGCAAGGAGGCAGGAAGGGAAACAAGCAAATAAAGGTTGAGCGACTTAGTTTTGGGAAAATCTGATTTTACGGAGTACGTACCCATTAGGGTTTATAGGGCTCATCTAAAAACATTCGTTTTTCCATTTTATAAGTCTCAATTCTACTACTAGTAGTAGTACCATCACATGTTGGATTTCGAGGTGCGTTAGAGCACCCGATGCAAGCAGTGTCAAGAGAAAAATCTCTAACCAAGGTAGTAGGGATGAGGAGTAAACGGAGGGAGTAGTAAAATTTTCTCTCTAACCAAGGTAGACTGACATGTATATTTTTATAGTGGCCTTGTATAAGTAAATGGAGGGAGTACTAAAGGACATATATATTCCAAACAATATGATAATCTCTCTAACCAAGGTAGTAGGGACGAGGAGTAAACGGAGGGAGAAGTAAAATTTTCTCCTCGTCCTGCGAGCCACCGCGCGTGTGGGCGAGGAAGCGGGCGTAAGGCGTAGTAAGCGAGCTTCACCTCATCCTGCGAGCCACCGCGCCCGTGGGCAGGGCAGACGGCATACTAAGCAAGCTTCTCCTCCTTCCGCGAGTTGACGGGACACATCAAAAGTACTCCAGTGTATAGACCCTTGCCTCTAAGGTAGGCCCCACATGGTTTGCCTCTTTTTTAACATAATGCGTCAAGTCGCAATTTGTTTGTTCACCCATGGTAGACGATCCTCCCTCCATCTAGTGGACAACCAGTACACGTGTCAAGTTACCACGTGGGCTGCCTTTTCGTACAGAAATGAGCTCCACTGTGTACCCGCGCGGGTGTGGTTGGGAAAGAGACGGGAGTACGTGCGCCGTGCGTGCACCTCTTCTCTTCATGCACGTCCCCCACCTACGTGGGTGTGTGTGAGAGGGACTATAGAGATACAAACCTAGACATAATGCGCCGTCCATCCCCATCCCTCCGGCCAGTCCGACCACCAGTCACCACCACGCCCCACTCCTCCTCACCTTATCTCTCATCTTTCTCCCTCCATTTTTATATACAAGGCCACTATCAAAATTACAATTTGCAGATATACAATGCTACTAACACTAATCGATGCAATATTAATGGTGTTTGCCTCATATTACTACTAGCAAAGGAGGACATTAATTATCCCTTGCATGCATGCGGGAGTGTGAGCATTGGCTTGATGTGCATGACAGAGAAGAATACACATTAATTTACACGGCAAACAAGGAAACAAGATGGCTTGCAACATTGAGTTAGAAGACATTAATTTTTGCCTTGGTACCTGTAATATGGGTTTGTGGCCTTGTATACAAAAATGGATTCCGATAAAATTCTCAAGATACCATTTATCCGATAAAATTCTTGAGCAATCATTAGTTTTTACAAAATGGGATTACTCCTTCATGGGTCAATCACAACAGGTGTTTCATAAAAAAATGCATCTTGATGTTCCGTGCAATGCACGGGCATCTTACTAGTCCATGAAAACAACACATGGAAAAATTCCACGGCAACCGAGGGATTTGAATCTGTTAGGAGGGGCTGTTTGGATCTTGCCCAGGGTAGCCAAAATATTGGCGACCCTTTTGTCTGCCGGTGCAATTGCCACCGATGAACAAGGAATGGCTTGGGTTCTCATGCATCCTCCAGCGCACACATTGAAGACGTGCTTGCACGAGCTGTGTTCTTTTTGTCCCCCCACGCCGCTCGAGCCGATCGCAGACTAACCGGCAACCTGCAAATTACGCAATCCAACCGTAGTCGCGCACATTATGACAGCAAGTCAACCAACTGGATGAAATTCACGGAAACACGGCGATATTTCATATAAACAATGATGGAAATCATATAAGATACCGGATTTTCATACAAACATGACGGATTTCATTACATTCAAATGAACTACACGGTGCTAGTTATAGACAGCACAGGTATATAATACCTGGCCTAAATGGTCGCCCACCGATCAATTTGTGTTCCTCATGTCCGGCAGCACGATCGTTGGACTACCGGGAGCCCCGGAGGTATATGTGGGGTCGACGAAGGTCCTCGCAACAAAAGGATCCGGCAAGACACCTGCTATTTACGCTGGAGTCGCCTCCGTGGTGGCCTTCATGGGACCCAAGCGGCAGCGGCCTCCCATGTTCTACTTCTCCTCGATGATGGCGGTGGACGCGGAGGCGCTGACCACCGACTCGTCGCTCTCCGTGCACCCGGCTTCTGTCGCTACTTGCATGGCGTGGCCGCCGGCATGGGAGTCTCGTCCACAGAAACTGGAGACGCGGTACGAGGCGGCGGCGTGGACGACAGCAATGACGCCCATGGGCGCTCCTCGTCGAGCTGACCTGGAGTGGCGAGTTGTTGAACCGCGCGCCATCTTGGGGCGGCAACTGGCTCCGTCGGGCGAGGGGAGGGAGGTGTATCAACGAGCTGCATAGCTCGTATCCGGCGGGCTCGGCAGGCCACCCAGCCGGCTTGGATGCAGAATAACTACTCTTCGTAAGCCATTGTAAGAGTGGACAAAATGGTGAAGGAGGAGATAGGGGAGCGGCGGAGGTGTGCGATTCTTGGCCGGCGTTTGGCCTTGTTTAAATAGGAGATTAAATAGTCGGTGGAGAGGAGGAGCTCAGACGGCGTTGCGTTTAATGTCGGCCCGGTCATGAACGGACGTGTGTCCAGAGTGGGTTTCTCGGCTTCCACACGGGCGGGTTTCATGGAGGCGTTTGAATCTGGCAAGGAGGCGTGTTCAGTCGGGCATGTAGCGAGTGGCGCCCCCGACTCTGATGTTGGACAACGCTCCGTTCTTCCACTGACGTGTGGGCTCTTTGGGAACATGGCCTGCATGTCAGTGACCCAACGCAGGCAGTGCATAGCAGAGGAACCTTTGGTGGGCCAGGGCGGTCAGAAGCGGGCATTTCATAAACCGATGATTGTTCATTGAGTGTGACGTCATCCTTTTCATGTAGATAAGCCTACTATGTTGATAGCCCGTTCGATATGTTGTGATTCATAAAGACCGCTACAGACATCAATGTTCTTCTTATCACAGATAAGATTGATTAATTCATGTAACAATCCATGTCCTTAGCAAAGGCTGCATGCACGTATAGGTTGAGCGTGTGTCTTGCGTCGTGTGCTGTGTGCATGCAGGCATGCGAGTGTTGCGTGCGTGCAACGGTACGTTTCAGTGTTGCATGCATGTGTGCGTACGTGTGTGTGTGTTCGTGAGTGCATGTGTACGCGTCAGTGTTGCTCACCTGCATGCGTGCGTGTGTTCGTTAGGGGCGTGTTTGGTTGCCTGGGTGGCTCTAGCCTGCATCGCACGGGGCGTCCTGGGTGAGCCTGGCCTGCTTGAGCGGATGCAAGGATGGAGTGAGATATGGGTTTGGTTGACTGCATGATACGGATGCACGAGGGATGCTATACACAACAGATGTTGTTTGGTAGGCTGAATTGGGCTATTAATTCTGTAAACTCTTCTCTTCCAATTTGGCACATTCAAATTTTCCAATTGGATCTGGGTTCTGGACCATTCCATGGAACATGTAAAACAATTTGAACTGAAATTGAACGAGAAACTGAAATTGAACTAGTTCATCTAAAACAATCAGGCACATTCTACTGAGATGGAGTGGATGGTCGTGGCTGAGAACCAGATGAACGTGTGAGGACGACGAGATGGCCGTGGGCCCGTGGCAGAGATGGCCTGCCGGGAGGAGATGCCGGCGACTGCAGCTGGATTTGCTGGCGCGGTTCGAGGGGGGGAAACGCGGCGCCAGTTGCGGCTCACGGCGTCAAGGCGCTCCCCTCCCCCGTCTTCCTCTCGACCGGTGGCGGCCGGCGTGGCCCCCAACGTTGGCGTGGAGGAGCGCCGGCGTCGTTCGAGGGGGGGAAACGCGGCGCCAGTTGCGGCTCACGGCGTCCAGGCGCTCCCCTCCCCCGTCTTCCTCTCGACCGATGGCGGCCGGCGTGGCCCCCAACGTTGGCATGGAGGAGCGCCGGCGAGGGAGCATCGACCTGCGGTGGAAGGGGAACCCAGACTGGTGATGGGCGATGGAGCTCAGACGGCGGCGGCAGTGAATTGGATGCTCGATCCAATCTGACGGGAGAGAGAGAGAGAAAGGGGAGAGGAGAAACGCGCATGCAGCACGGGCCTGGCTCGGAGATACGGCGGATTCTTGCGTTCGCCTCAGCCAGGCTGGGAGGCTCCTTTTGCATCCATCGGGCCTGGCCCAGGAAGCCATGCAGCGTACCAAACATCGAGAAAATTGCATCGCGGGTACGAGCCAGCTGCGAGCCAAGAAACCAAACACGCCCTAGGTGTACATGTCAGTGTTGCACGCCTGCATGCGTGCGTGTCTTGTGTGTGTGCATGTATATGTGTGGGGTGAGGCTACACGTCAGTCGACTAACTTTTTCATCTCTGGTCATTAGATTTTCCAGCCGTTGGATACGAATTGAAGGGCCTGCAGTTTATCATCAAACTCCACCCCCTTGAGCTGCCAGCCACCACCGGCCGAACCGCCGGCCCCCGCCGCCCGCGGCCAACCCGCGCCGCCACGACGCCCCGCCCGCCCCAAAACCACTCCTCACCATCGGTCCGCCGCCACACCGGCCATCCCTCTAGCCC
>LR738710.1:433978225-434023388 GCA_902687465.1 Secale cereale | reverse complement strand
CCGCACCGAGCTTTTTCTCCGGCGATCCCCACCCCACCGCCCAATCAACGCCCCCACCGCCGGCGACTGCCAACAAGAGGTCTCACGACTTCGAGTACCCACCGACCACTAATTTATTACCATTTCTATCCTTCATATACGCGCTGACGGGTGGGCCCTATGGTAATGTGCACTGCTGAATGTGGACCATTTGACTGGTAAATTGATCGTGTCATCAACAAATTACGGAGCTGTATGGTGAGCCAGTGACCGTATGATCACCCTAAAATGTATTTTATTAACACATTACAGACTCAAACTACCATTTCTTTCTTTCATATACGGGCTGACAGGTGGGCCCCATGGTTACGCACCCCGATGGTGCAACACTAGTTGTGCCTCGTGGAACGTTTGACTAGTCAATTGATTGTGTCCTCAACAAAATACGTAGTTGTACGGGTAAGCCAGTGACCGTATAATCATGACATGTATTTTTTAACACGGTACAAACGCAAGGGCTCATATATACGCGCAAGCAATCACCGCTATAAGCGCACATACGCAGACCCTACCCGTATGAGCACCTTCGAGAGAGTGGGCCAGCATATGATCTTGAGATTTTACGAAGTCACCATAGGTGCCTCGTAGTCGAGTGGAACGTCTCCTCCCACTGAACGCACATTGCCAGAAAATACTGAAATTAACCTAGGATAAATGCGAGCACCAGGACTTTAACCCTGGTGGGCTCGAGAAACCACTGTCCTCCTAACCATCCAACCACATGTTGGTTAGCACGACAAAATGTATGTGGTGACCGTGATGAGCTTATTCTGAAGTCCAGTGACCATATCGTGCTTTCGCTTCAAATACAATGACCGTAAGTGTCGTCAACAAAATACGGAGCACGCATCAAATGGAAAGTCCATCAGTCTCATCAAGAATATACGGAGATGTATCGTGAGCTAGATACCGTACAATCACCACGAGAATGTATATGTTGACCGTAATGAGCATATTCTGAACTCCAGTGACCGCATAGTGCTTTAGCTTGAAATACAGTGACCGTCATGTGTGAATGTGTCGTGGGCATGCATACTTTTAGAGGGTCGAGAGATAGTTTGTGTGCATACGTGGAAGTGGTGTAGAAAGAGGGGATGTCCGATGGAGACAAGGATAGATATGCCCTTCGTTTCTCTTTCCCGTGACTAATATTTTAGGAGAATATATAAACATTCACAATGCAGAACAAATATTTTTGGAAGCACCATGCAATTAACTTTCATGTATAACATTCTACTATTGTATATGCTTATTTTCTTAGTGGTCGATTGCGTGTGTGGTGTGGTGGGCACATCATTTCTAATTGTGGTGGGTCAACATGAGGACTCATGTGTCGGTTCCATCCTGCGCCACATAGGTTGGATCGAGACGCGTTATACGAAGACCCATGTGGAGGACTCGGCGTACAACACGAAGCTAGCAACCAGAGTCGCGGAGGACTCTATCCCCACTGGTGATAAGCCGACTATATATGATTTGTAACCCTAGGCCCCCAGTATGTTATAGAAGCTTGGGGGCTAGTTCGTCGATAGTATACACACACGCACAATGTCTGGTATTCATGTGTACTTTGTACACACCCCTATCACTAATATACAGTACCAGGAGTAGGCTTTTTCCTCAACTGCAAGGGTCTGAACTAGGGTAAAACTTTGCCTCGTATTACCATCCATTCTAACAGTAAGGGATATCCTACAGAATGATATGATGGAACAATATCTGCCAACTACTAAGAGAGAGGTGTGTCTGGGGGGGCAATATGTGCGAGAGAGGCCTAAAGATAATGTGCGTGCGGGAGACACGTAGGCACATATATGTGCGTATAGAGGGCTAGTAGAGACCGTTCGTGTGTATATATGAATGTGAGAGAAATAGTGTTTTCCAACCGAGATTAGTGAAAAGAGTGGTACATAGTAGTCAGAAAGAGAGAGATAGAGAGAGAGAGAGAGAGAGAGAGAGAGAGATACAAAGAGGGCATGTGCATGAGACTCCCCGACACCCCGAGAGAGATTGTGAGCATGTGTGAAAGAGAAATGCCGATGCATATAAAGAGTGTGCACTTATGCGGTAGATAGAGAGATATATAGCGCGTTTTTTAGAACAGGCCGAGGCATAGTGCATCTACGTGTAAAAGGCGGTTCTACGCATTAAATTAAAATATAAATGGCATTATTATTTTTGGAAGAGATCATGAATTTTGCAAATTGCGTATGGATGAAAATCGGTCTATCAGACACCCATACTCTATTGAATTCTAGCATGTGCATGTGTTTATTTCATATTATCGATCCATAGAGTGAGAGCGGTTTGAAATACAGGCAATGGATGCTCTTGCAATTCATATATAAACATTAATTAGTGCACTCCATGTCGTTAGTGTGAAGCACTTTATACATTTGTCACTTGCATGGATACATTCCAAATTGCTAGCTACGAAATAAAATACATGTCGAATTCAACATAAAGGGGGTTCGAAGATTCGAATTCATAGGAAGTGCATTCATCTATTTGAACCCGAGAAAATGACATTTGTAAATCATATGTAAAAGGGGGCATCAATATTTGTTGTGCATTTGAACATGCTATATATATTCATACGCATGTCTAACTTTTTTTTTTTGCAACCAAGGAGATTATATCTGTAACCATGCATGAACTGATGTAAGTTGCATATTTTTTAATATATACTCGTGTACAACGTATATTCAAATGTACCACCTCCATTCCAAAATAATCGTAGCTTTAGGATTTTCAAGAGTAAAGATTTGCGAAGTTTGACAAATCTTGAATGTTCAATTCAAGAGAACCGAAAACGTTAATGCTTCTGCACCCAAATGTTGAACGAAGCGCCAAATAGGCCTCTGGTCACCTGAAACCGCGCGAGACTAATGTTTGGTGGTAGGAAATTACTTTCCTGACTCTAGCCCGTGTAGCCTATCGGCCCGATGTCCAAAGGTCTAAACCGGGGTAGGTTTGTAACTTCACCAAGACGGCAGTCTCAACCGCCTCCGAGAAGCATTCATACGCCATGGCGCCTAAACTCCCATGCACTCGGCCGAAATCTATCCCGCCCACATTTGGACACCTGAGATTACTATCCTACCCCCAACCCGCAATATGTCCAAAATTTTAGATGGGGGCAAAGTTTGTAACTTTCCCAAATTTCAAACAAGCATGTCCCAAACCAAAACATTGTTCCCCCTTAGTTCCCCGCCTCCCTCCGTTTACCCATTCATACTCCGTGGGCGGCAAAACGCCCTCTCCACCAGCCACGAAACCCTAGCCTCCTCCGTCCTCCACTCCATAGCGCCCAATCCACGGCCGCCCAACCACCGCCGCGCAACTCCATCATGCCGGAGCCAGTACCCCGACGTCGTTGTCCAACGCAACCGCAACCGCAACGCCCTCAAGGACTTAGCAGTTGAAGCCGAGGTAGAACTGCCTCCATGACGCCGACGCCGACGTGCTCCGTACTAGAACCACTCCGACCACGCCGTCCTGCGCCTCACTGCTGCCGCGCCACTGTCTCAACCGTCCACCGCACCGGAGTTGTTCCCGCTAAGCCGCCATTCGCCTCCTCAGATCTGCTTCCCCGCCGCCGACACACGGCCACCGCACCACACTCAACAACTTGGCCATGGGTTCGTCCAAGGCTGCACCATCCTCCACAACTTCTCGTTTCCAGCGAACCACAAGAAGACCGTTGAAAAAATAGAAGGAGGACACAACAATGCCAGCAGAAAGAGGTACTCATCTTCCCTTATTCATGCAAACCTTACGTCTTTGCTCACACCGTATTCATCCCACGAAAGAAACTAGTTGGATGCTTCTTACTACATCTTCTTCGTGATACTAAATGCACAAGGTTTCCTCCCTTTACTATTTCACCTTTCCTAGATGTCAGTAGCCCGCCTGGATTTCAATTCAGGGTCAGTCGAACCGCAATTAAAAGATGCAGCACCCGCTTAGGCGCGCGAAGCACCTAGTCCGCCTGTTCGCCGGGGAAGCGGCGCATCACTGTCTATCATAGGGGTGTGGGGCACAGGAGCTGCTTGCGCTCGATCTAGAGGTCGGCGGGGCTTGAATGGATTGCCGGGGGCGGTGGCAAGCACGGTGGTGCGGTGAGGTCGAGGGGAGGGTGCAGGCAGGGGACTGGGCCGGTGGTCGCTGCCGTTTCGAGGAAGATCGTCAACACTGACCAGCTGGAGGTAGATGAAAGTGACATGCCCATTCTTTGTACATCGGACGGTGCATAAAAAATGGACTGACCTATCTTTTTCAGTCGAATGTTATTTTCATAGAATCATGTAGTAATTTAGTGTGCCTTGCATGTTGTACAGCTATCATATGTCTCCCGTCATTTATTTCTCACCGACTCGTTATCTTCTACCTTTACACTGTACTAATTGTGCACACACTTCACCCACACTCACACTATTGTTTTTTCATGCATGGGTATTTCAGACTCTGACGTAGTGCTGATGAATGCTGAAAAGAAAAGACAGAAGTCGCTCCAGTGTAATTTGAAGATAAGCACTAAGCGTTTCAGCGCTCTAAGATGTAGTGTCAGCAGTTGGAGACAGTAAACGTAGCTCTGCAGTTGATGATCTCAATTGCCACACACAACCATCCCAGGTGCTTGCTTTAACTTCGTGCTGTCAAATGTGGTTGCATGTTGCATATGGTGTCTAGCTTGTATTGCTTCCAATTTGGTTAAATTGCATCTGCTTACTTTACACATTATACCTTCGATAATGACATGCCTTCCTGTTTTTGATACATACTACATATGTCTATTAACCATGTTCGTACATGAAACTAATGCTCTTTTGTATCCCTCGTCAATCACTTATGATTACACCGTCACTAATACGTCTCCAACGTATCTACTTTTCCAAACACTTTTGCCCTTGTTTTGGACTCTAACTTGCATAATTTGAATGGAACTAACCCGGACCGACGTTGCTTTCAGCAGAATTGCCATGGTGTTGTTTTTGTGCAGAAATAAAAAGTTCTCGGAATGACCTTAAAATTCACGGAGAATTATTTTGGAAAATATAAAAAATATATGCGGAAAGATCAAGACCAGGGGGCCCACACCCTGTCCACGAGGGTGGGGGTGTGCCCCCTCCCCCAGGGCGCGCCCCCTGCCTCGTGGGCCCCCTGATGCTCCACCGACGTACCCCCGGACTACATATATTCACTTTCGGGGAGAAAAAAATCAGAGAGGAAGAATTATCACGTTTTACGATACGGAGCCGCCGCCAAGCCCTAATCTCTCTCGGGAGGGCTGATCTGGAGTCCATTCGGGGATCTAGAGAGTGGAGATCGTCGCCATCGTCATCATCTACCTTCCTCCATGACCAACTTCATGATGCTCACTGTCGTGCGTGAGTAATTCCATCGTAGGCTTGCTGGACGGTGATGGGTTGGACTAATCGAGTTAGTTTTGTTAGGGTTTGATCCCTAGTATCCACTATGTTCTGAGATTAATGTTGCTATGACTTTGCTATGCTTAATGCTTGTCACTAGGGCCCGAGTGCCATGATTTCAGATCTGAACCTATTATGTTTTCATGAATATATGTGGGTTCTTTGATCCTATCTTGTAAGTCTATAGTCACCTACTATGTGTTATGATCCGGCAACCCCGAAGTGACTATAATCGGGACCAATCCCGTTGATGACCGTAGTTTGAGGAGTTCATGTATTCACTGTGTGTTAATGCTTTGGTCCGGTACTCTATTAAAAGGAGGCCTTAATATCCCTTAGTTTCCACTAGGACCCCGCTGCCACGGGAGGGTAGGACAAAAGATGTCATGCAAGTTCTTTTCCATAAGCACGTATGACTATATTCGGAATACATGCCTACATTACATTGATGAACTGGAGCTAGTTCTGTGTCACCCTAGGTTATAACTTTTACATGATGAATTGCATCCAACATAATTCTCCATCAACGCTCCATTGCCTACGAAATTTTTCACATACTGCTTGTTGCTTATTTACTTTTCCGCTGCTACTGTTACAAAAACTACAAAAACACTACCGTTACTTTTATTGTTGTTACCGCTATCTCCATATTACTTTGCTACTAAACTACCTTGCTACAGATACTAAGTTTTCAGGTGCGGTTGAATTGACAACTCAGTTGCTAATACTTAAGAGTATTTTTTGGCTCCCCTCGTGCCGAATCAATAAATTTGGGTTGAATACTTTACCCTCGAAAACTGTTGCGATCCCCTACACTTGTGGGTTATCAAGACTATTTTCTGGCGCCATTGCCGGGGAGCATAGCTCTACTCTTTAAGTCACTTGGGATTTATATCTGTTGATCAGTATGAAGAACTTGAAGGACTCAAAAACCAAGATCTTACCCTCAACTACGAGGGGAGGTAAGGAACTGCCATCTAGCTCTCCACTTGTTTCACCGTCTGTTATGGGTAAATTTGCGACACCTATTCCTGCTATTGAATTTGATATGTCGTATGTTCTTGATGATGCCACTTCTGCTATGTATGATGAAACTACTTCTATGCCTGATAATAATGTGCCACTAGGTAAATTACTAGATGAACATATTGCTAGGGTTAGGGAGAATGAAAATATTGAAACTGATAATATTTATGAAAGTGATGACGAAGTTTCTCCCAATAGATATGAATTGCCTGTTGTTCCTGAGGGTTATGTTATGGATGAAGAAACTACTAGAGACTTTCTTGGTTGCAACGATAGATATGATCTTTAGAAATTATTAGCTAAACTGAAAGAAAAGTCCTTGAATGCTAGAATGAAACATGACCCTGCTTTCTCTACTTCACCTATCTGTGTTACTGATAAGGATTATGAATTCTCTGTTGATCTTGAGTTAATTACTTTGGTTGAATCTGAACCTTTCCATGGCTATGAATCTGAAACTGTTGTGGCACATCTTACTAAGTTGAATGATATAGCCACCCTGTTTACCAATGATGAAAATATTCATTATTACTATATCCTTAAGCTATTTCCGTTCTCGTTAAAGGGTGATGCTAAGACTTGGTTTAATTCTCTTGATCCTGGTTGTGTGCGTAGTCCCCAGGATATGATGTATTACTTCTCTACTAAATATTTTCCTGCTCATAAGAAACAAGCTGCCTTACGGAAAATTTACAACTTTGTGCAAATTGAAGAAGAGAGTCTCCCACAAGCTTGGGGGAGGATTCTCCAATTACTTAATGCTTTGCCTGATCATCCTCTTGAGACGAACGATATACTTGATGTCTTTTATAATGCACTAACCGATGCTTCCAGAGACCACCTGGATAGTTGTGCTAGTTGTGCTTTCAGGGAAAGAACAACTGAATTACTATTGAATTTAATTGGACACTTCCTGAACCAACTCCTAAGCCAACTCCGAAGAAAAGAGGTGTTCTATTTCTCAGTCTTGAAGATATGCAAGAGGCAAAGAAATCTATGAAACAAAAAGGTATTAAAGCTGAAGATGTTAAGAATTTACCACCTATTGAAGAAATACATGGTCTTGATAACCCGACAGAGGTAGTAAAGGTAAATTCTCTTTATAAATTTGATGAAGGTGATATTCCTCGTTATAAGTCTGCTAGCCAATGCTTAGATGAGTTTGACAATTTTATTGTGAAACAAGAAAACTTCAATGCTTATGTTGGTAGGCTATTGCAACACAATGCTTATATGATTGAACGCTTGAGTGATTATCTTTCTAGTCTATAGTTAAAGGTGAACTGAAACTCATTAGTAAACATGCTTCCATGGTTACCACTCAAGTGCAACAAGTACTTAAGGCTCAGAATGATTTGCTCAATGAATTAAATAGTAAGAATAATGATAATGCCATTAGAATTGTGACTAGAGGTGGCAGAATGACTCAGGAACCTCTGTATCCTGAAGGCCACCCTAAGAAAATTGAGCAAGATTCTCAGAGAACTAATTTAGATGCACCTAGTTCTTCCAAGAAGAACAAAAAGAAAAATGATAGGACTTTGCATGCTTCCAGTGAACTTGTTGCTGACACACCTGAGAATCCCAATGATATATCTATTTCTGATGCTAAGACACAATATGGTAACGAATATGAACCTAGTAATAATATTAATGATGATGTTCATGACGAGGCTCAACCTAGCAATGATAATGATGTAGAGATTGAACCTGCTGTTGATCTTGATAACCCACAATCAAAGATTCAACGTTATGATAAGAGAGACTTTGTTGCTAGGACGCACGGTAGGGAAAGAGAACCATGGGTTCAAAAACCCATGCCTTTTCCTCCTAAACCAGCCAAGAAAAAGGATGATGAGGATTTTGAGCGCTTTTCCGAAATGATTAGACCTATCTTTTTGCGTATGTGTTTTACTGATGTGTGTAAAACAAATCCTTATGCTAAATATATGAATGATATTATTACCAATAAAAGAAAGATACCTGAAGTAGAAATTTCCACCATGCTTACCAATTACACTTTTAAAGGTGGAATACCTAAGAAATTAGGAGATCCAGGAGTACCCACTATACCTTGCTCCATTAAACAAAACTATTTTAAATCTGCTTTATGTGATCTGGGAGCCCGTGTTAGTGTTATGCCTCTCTCTTTATATCATAGACTTGACTTGAGTAGGTTGACACCTAATGAAATATCTTTGCAAATGGCTAATAAATCAACTACTATACCTATCGGTATTTGTGAGGATGTGCCTATTGTAGTTGCAAATGTTACTATTTTAACGGACTTTGTTATACTTGATATTCCCAAGGACGATAATATGTCTATTATCCTTGGTAGACCCTTTTTGAATACTGCAAGGGCTGTTATTGATTGCAACAAAGGCAATGTAACTTTTCATGTCAATGGTAATGAGCATACGGTACACTTTTCGAGGAAATAACCTCAGGTGCATAGTATCAATTATATTGGAAAAATTTCAACTATTACTATTGGAGGTTTTGAATTTCCTCTTCCTACTGCCAAGAAGACATATGACATTCTTATTGTTGGGGACATACATATCCCCATTGAGGTAACCTAGTGTTATTCAAAAATTCTCCGGTTGCATGTTATTCGGAAAGAGTTTATTAACAAGACCTGATCAACCTTGTTAATGGATTCCTTTTGATGAGCATGGGATAGGTGAATCTAGATAGCACAACCTTCTGTATCCCCCTTTTACTTTCTGTTAATTAGGATAAATAAAGCAAAACTAGTATTTTATTTCTGTTTCCAGACTTATCCGTGCAATAAAAAATACCCCAAAATAAAAGTTCTCCAAATGCCCTAAATATTTAATATGATTTTTTCTAGAATATTGAGAATATATGGCACAGAACACACATCGAGAGGAGCCAGCACCTGGCCATGAGGTTCCAGGGCACGCCCCTACCTCATGGGCCCCACGTGGCCCCCCTCCACTTATTCCTGCACCCATACTCTTCTTCTTCCTCCCAAAAAAATCACCAACCAGCTTAAGCATGAGTTCTAACTCATCTTGCTGCCATTTTCGATCTCCTTGCTCAAAGCACCATTCACCAAACTGTTTGGGGACATTGTTCCTTGGTATGTGACTCCTCCATTGGTCCAATTAGTTTTTGTTCTAGTGCTTTATTTATTGCAAATTTTTGCTGCTCTGGTGACCTTGTTCTTGAGCTTGCATGTCAAATTTCTTTGGTCCCAAGTAGTTCTAATGCATGATATAACCCCTAGGCACTTGTAGGAGTAGTTGCTATCAATCTTGTTGAGTTTGGGTAACTTTTATTTTGAGTAACTAAAAATTTCAGAAAATTTCAGAAAAATACATAGGAAAATCTTCCAAGGTGGTTCTTCAAGGAGGGAAGAACCGAGGCTCGCGTTTCGTGAGCCGGACGATGAACTACCGAGGGAAGCGGAAGTGTGGCCTTGTGAATGGCCGACAGATGACTTTATGGATCAGGTTGGCATCAAGGAGGAATTTTACGCATATGTGCGCAATGCTGACCTCGAGGGCTTCATACAAGATAAGTGCCCTCAATACCGTGGCTTAACTGATACATTTGTGAGAAGGTTTAAATTTTCTTCTACAAGCAATTCTCACACTGTCCTGTTTGACCTTTATGATAAATCCTATACCATGGACTTAGAGGATTTTAATGATGCTTGTAAGCTCCCGCAGTGGGGCAGTATGGGTGACCCTCGCAAATCTGAATATAGAGATTTCCTTGCTAGTATCACCGTGGGGGAATCTAGAGAAATCACACAGGCTACCATAGGGAGCATTCATTTTCCTGCTATTCATTCCTTTGCTCTCTTTATTGTTAGATGCATAAACAATAAAGATGAGGCTTGCCACATGTGTGTCCCTGATCTTAGTGTTCTCAAGAGTGATGTATTAGGTGATAGGCAATATAACTTGGGAGCCATTGTTGCACGTAGGCTACATCATAATTGTTTGCAAGGAGATTTATTTGGTGGAATTTATGCCACTCGCATAGCCCGCCGTCTTGGTGTGCCTGTCCATGAAAATGATGAACCTTTACCGCCTACTCATTTGGATTACCATGCTATGACTAGTCACCGGCTTATAGAGAGGGATGAACAATCCCTCAAATATCGACTAATCTTTAATAGGCGTCATGCCGTCCCTATTATTCTTCCTGCTCCAACTTTGTTTGACTTTCAGGAAAAAGGGAGATATACTATAACCTGGGAGGAGGCAAATGAGTACTATAGTATGACGGAAGCAGCCCGCCTTCGAGCTGCAGCTCAGCAGGAAGTAGCTGCTGCATCTCAGTACAACCCCAACTACGACTTTGAATATCCGTCAGGCCAATACTGGCCATAGACCAACTTAGGCGAAAAGCCTAAGCTTGGGGGAGTACATGTTTCTCATCGACTTTACATTCATGCTCACACACGCATTCTAGTTGTCGGTGCTCACACTCATTCATTGTACCATCCATATTTAGTTTCATTTCTTTTTCTTAGCCTTTTTCTCGTGTGCTAGAAAAAACCTTAAGAAAAGCAAAAAAATATTAGTCTTAGCTTTTAGCTAGTTTACTTTCCTTGCTTGTAGTAGCTGCAATTAAAAGAAAACCCAAAAAGATTTCCCGTTCTTCTTTTGCTGGTTGGGAGCTTTCCCGTGTAAATAGTTTCTTTTCTTTTCTTTGGGGGTTAAGAGTAGGAGACGATGATTAAAATGCTTAGTCGCTCTCATATGCTTTATTGTTGATTTAACCTTGAGCCATATTACCTTGTCTTCTCTCTTGTATTAAATGCTCGCAGATTCCAGCTTAGTCCAATGCACATACACTATTATTATTATCCACACCATTCGGTCGTGCGAGTGAAAGCCAATAAGGATTATATATGATGAACTAATTGAGATGAGAAAAACTGGTATGAACTCGACCTCTCTTGTTTTTGTAAATATGACAGTTCATCGTTCCTGATTCAGCTTGTTATGAATGAAACATGCTTAAAATGACAATTAGAGATCATAGCTGCTTATGCCATGCTTAATTAGATGAGATTTTATAATGGTCTATCTTGCGTGCCAACATGATATTAAAATAGTTGTGATGTAGTATGATAGGGGGGTATCCTCCTTTGAACGATTCAAGTGGTCTGACTTGGCACATGTTCACGCATGTAGTTGAAACAAATCAACATAGCCTCCACGATATTTATGTTCATGGTGATTTATATCCTACTCATCCTTGCATTCATTGTTGATTAAGTTTAATGCATGTTCATGACCGTTGTCGCTCTCTAGCTGGTCGCTTCCCAGTCTCTTTCTAGCCTTCACCTGTACTAAGCGGGAATACTGCTTGTTCATCCACTTCCATAAACCCCAAAGTTGTTCCACATGAGTCCACCATACCTTTCTATATGCGCTATTTACCTTCCGTTCCAAGTAAATTTGTATGTGCCAAACTCTAAACCTTCAAATGAAATTTTGTTTTGTATGCTGGAACAACTCATGTATTAACTAGGGCTGTCTATATCTCCTTGCTAGGTGGGTTATTATCTCGATGAGTGGACTCCGCTTATCATTCACGAGAAAATGGCTGGTAACCAGGATGCCCGGTCCCATGCTCAAAATCATAATAATTAAGGAAAACTCCCCTAGGGCTGTTGCTGGTTTGCACGGTACCCGTTGTTTCGGGCTAGCCGTGGCGTGTGCTTGTTGGTGGTTGGGGGCCGCCTATAATGTGTGTAGTATGGAAGATATCGAGATTCTTGGTTGTTATGTTGACAATGAAAGTATACCTCTCAAAATGTTATTCATCTCTATTTAAAAATCGATCTCTGGCACCTCTACAAGTCCCTGCTTCCCTCTGCGAAGGGCCTATCTATTTACTTTTATGCTGAGTCATCATCCTCTTATGAAAGAGCACTAGTAGGAGAGCACCTCTGTCATTTGCATGTATTACTATTAATTTGCATTGAGTATGATCATGACTGGATCTCTTTTACCATGAATAACAATGTCTAGTCAGTCCTTGATCCTTAAAGGTGCTCTGCATTTATGTTTTGCGGTCTCGGAAAGGGCTAGCGAGATACCATCTCGTTATATCATATCATGATTGTTTTGAGAAAGTGTTGTCATCTGAGGTTTATTATTATTGCTCGCTAGTTGATTATGCCATTGATGTGAGTAAACATGAGACCTGGAAGTTATTGTGGATGTGGTTAGCTCAGGATCATTGCTGAAAACCAGAATGCTGGCTTACATATTTGCAACAACAAGAGCAAACAGAGTTTGTCAAAGTTTTTCTTTATCAATTTCAGTTTATCAACTGAATTGCTTGGGGACAAGCAAAGGTTAAGCTTGGGGGAGTTGATACATCTCCAACGTATCTACTTTTCCAAACACTTTTGCCCTTGTTTTACACTCTAACTTGCATAATTTGAATGGAACTAACCCGGACTGACGTTGTTTCCAGTAGAATTGCCATGGTGTTGTTTTTGTGCAGAAATAAATTCTCAGAATGACCTAAAAATAAACGGAGAATTATTTTGGAAAATATAAAAAATATCTGCGGAAAGTTCCAGACCAGGGGCCCACACCCTGTCCACGAGGGTGGGGGGCGCGCCCCCTCCCCCTGGGCGCGCCCTGCCTCGTGGGCCCCCTGATGCTCCACCGATGTACCCCCAGACTCCATATATTCACTTTCGGGGAGAAAAAAATCAGAGAGGAAGAATTATCACGTTTTACGATACGGAGCCACAGCCAAGCCCTAATCTCTCTTGGGAGGGCTGATCTGGAGTCCGTTCGGGGCTCCGGACAGTGGAGATCGTCGCCATCGTCATCATCAACCTTCCTCCATCACCAATTTTATGATGCTCACCACCGTGCGTGAGTAATTCCATCGTAGGCTTGCTGGACGGTGATGGGTTGGATGGGATCTATCATGTAATCGAGTTAGTTTTGTTAGGGTTTGATCCCTAGTGTCCACTATGTTCTGAGATTGAAGTTGCTATGACTTTGCTATGCTTAATGCTTGTCACTAGGGCCCGAGTGCCATGATTTCAGATCTGGACCTATTATGTTTTCATGAATATATGTGTGTTCTTGATCCTATCTTGCAAGTCTATAGTCACCTACTATGTGTTATGATCCGGCAACCCCGAAGTGACAATAATCAGGACCACTCCCGGTGATGACCGTAGTTTGAGGAGTTCATGTATTCTCTATGTGTTAATGCTTTGGTTCGGTACTCTATTAATAGGAGGCCTTAATATCCCTTAGTTTCCACTAGGACCCCGCTGCCACGGGAGGGTAGGACAAAAGATGTCATGCAAGTTCTTTTCTATAAGCACGTATGACTATATTTGGAATACATGCCTACATTACATTGATGAACTAGAGCTAGTTCTGTGTCACCCTAGGTTATAACTTGTACATGATGAATTGCATCCAACATAATTCTCCATCACCGATCCATTGCCTACGAGCTTTTCACATACTGCTTGTTGCTTATTTACTTTTCCACTGCTACTGTTACAAAAACTACAAAAACACTACCGTTACTTTTATTGTTATTACCGCTATCTCCATATTACTTTGCTACTAAACTACCTTGCTGCAGATACTAAGTTTCTAGGTGCGGTTGAATTGACAACTCAGCTGCTAATATTTAATAGTATTCTTTGGCTCCCCTTGTGTCGAATAAATAAATTTTGGTTGAATACTTTACCCTCGAAAACTTTTGCGATCCCCTACACTTGTGGGTTACCAGTCACCGGGTGGTTACTGTGAGATGCCATACTCGTTTAAAGAGTGCAGTGTCATCCTCCCCACATGATTCTCAAGAAACAGCAAGGCTAAATGAAGATAGTCAACGTAGCTCTCTAGTTGATGACCGCAATTCCCCCACACCACCATCACAGGTGCTTTCTCTAACTTCGAAGTGTGATATGTGGTTGCATGTTCCATACGGTGTCTAGCTTGTAATGCTTCTAATTAGGGTAAATTGCATATGCTTAGTTTACACATTATACCTGTGAATATGACATGCCTTCCTATTTTTTGTACACACTACATCTATGTGTTAACCTTGTTCTTACATGAAACTACCTCTCTTCTGTATCGTGCATCAATCACTTACGACGAGTCACCTTTATTTGTTGCATATTCCATATTATTTCTAGCCTGTAGCCATGTATTGCTTCTAATTTGGTCAAATTTATTTGTTGGGGCACCCTTTTAATTTGGCAGAGTGATATTGGTTTCATCTTTCATATGGTTTCTAGCTTGCATTGATTCTAAGAAGTTCAAGCACCTTGTACTTAGTTTACACTTTATACATCATACATGTCAATATGTCACGTCGTACTGTTTTTCATACATATTCCATCCTCCTTTCATGCGGCTGCCTTACATGAAAGTAGTGTTCGTCAGTATCATGCATCAATGAGTTCTGAAGAGCAAAACTTATTCTTTTTTCTTGTGGGCTTGACTTGACAAGGCAAAATCAAGAAAGAGGAAGGAAAAGAGTACAGAAGGCGATGATGGTGGTCCTCTGCAGCAACGTAAACGGAGCATCTGTACCGATTCTCCTTGTACTGATAGTGCATTACAAGGTCCAAGTCTCCGCTCCCCTACTCCACCATCCAAGGTGCTTGCTCTAACTTGGCAGTGTGATATCTGGTTGCATGTTGCATATGGTGTCTAGCTTGTATTGCTCCTAATTAGTACAAACTGCATCTGCTTAGCTTACACATGATACGTGTGAATATGACACGCTTCCTTGTTTTTGGTACATACTATATTTGTCTATCACACCATGTTCTTACATGAAACTAATCTTCTTGTGTATCCTGCATCAATCACTTATGATGGAACACCTTTAAGTTGGCAGTGTGATATTGGTTTGCGTCTTGAATATGATTTCTAGCATGTATTGCTTCTATTTAGATGAACGCCACCTATGACAAGACAATTTTAACTTGGCAGAGTGATATTGATTGCACCTTTCATATGGTGTCTAGTTTGCAGTGCTTCTAATTTGTTGAAGTGCCTTCTGCTTAGTTACCACATCATAGGTGTGAATATGTCAAGTCGTCCATTTTTTCTTACATATTCCATCCTCGTATCATGACTTTGCCTTTCATCAGAGTAGTGTTCGTTAGTATCATGCATCAATGAGTTTTGAAGAGCGAATTATATTCCTTTTTCTTGTCGGTTTGACCTCACAATGCAAAATCAATAAAGCTGAAGGAAATTGGCAAGGCATTGGATGATGGTGGTCCTTCCGAGCAACTGAAACGGAGGTTCTCTACAGATTCTACTCCGCCATCCTCCCAACAAGATTCGCAAGACAACGCAAGGCTAGACAGTCAACGTAGCTATGTAGATGATGAGCACATCTCCCCTACTCCACCATCACAGGTGCTTGATCTAACTTGGCAGTATTATATGTTGTTGCATGTTGCGTATGATGTCTAGCTTGTATTGCTTCTAACTTTGTTGAATTTCATCTACTTACTTTACACATAATGCCCGTGAATATGACACGTGTTTCTGTTTCTAGAACATACGTGTACATGATGAGCACATCTCCCTTACTCCACCATAATAGGTGCTTGCTCTAACTTGGCACTATTATATGTGGTTGCATGTTGTGTATGATGTCTAGCTTGTATTGCTTCTAACTTTGTTTAATTGCATCTGCTTACATCACACATAATGCATGTGAATATGACACGTGTTCCTGTTTCTAGAACATACGTGTACATGATGAGCACATCTTCCCTACTCCACCATCACAGGTGCTTGCTCTAATTTGGAACTGTTATATGTGGTTGTGTTTTCCGTATGATGTCTAGTTTGTATTGATTCTGATTATGTTGAATTGCATCTACGTAGCTTACAACTTATACCTGCAACGATCACTTACCCATAAGACACATTTAACTTGGGACTGTGATGTAGGTTGCATCTTGCATTGTCTTCTAGCTTGTACTGCTTCCAATTTCTTGAAATGGCACTTACGACGAGACACTTTTTACCTGATAGAGTGATATTGGTTGCATGTTCATATGGTGCCTAGCTTTCATTTCTTCTAATTTTTTAGAAATTCCTCTCGCTTATTGTTTTTTCATACATATTCCATCGTCCTATCGTACGTGTGAATATGAAACGCTGTCTTTTTTGTATATATTCCATCCTCCTATCCCACGCTTGCCTTACATCAAAGTAGTGTTCGTCTGTATCATGCATCAACCAGTTATGCAGAGCTAATTTTATTCATCTTCTTGTGGTTTTGACTTCATAAGGCAATATCAGAAAATAGGAAGGAAAAGAGTAAGTTAGGGGATGTTGGTGGTCCTCCGCACCGACGCAAACAGAGACTCTCTAGATTTTCCACTGCTACTGCTAACGAAGTTGAAGTCCCAAGTCTACATGATGAGTTCATCTCCCGTACTCCACCATCGCAGGTGCTTACTCTAAGTTGACAGTGTGATAATTGGTTTCATGTTGCATATGTTGTCTAGCCTGTATTTCTTCTATTTTGATTAAATTGCACCTTCTGATTTCATACGTTATACATGTGCATATGACATGGCGTTCTGTGTCTAGAATACACTGCATCTATCTATCATACCATGTTCTTACATCAAAGTACTGCTGTTGTGTATCCCGCACCAGTCACTCATGATTGGACGCTTTTAACATGATTGTGTATCCCGAATCAAAAACTTCATTGAAAACTAACAAACTATGATCTCGGTCATTGAAGTAATTGCAATTTATCATAACATCGGAAAGAGTCAATATAAGAGCTTTTTAGCAACTCCACATACTGAAGCATCATTTAGTCTTTCACAATTGCTAACACTCACGCAATACTTATGGGTATGAAGTTTTAATTGGACTCAGAGAAAGATAGGGGCTTATAGTGTTGCCTCCCAACCTTTTACCTCAAGGGTAATGTCAACAATAATAGTTTATGATAACTTACATCCAATTTGGATATATATATATATATATATATATATATATCATGATCTTTCCAACATAATGTGCTTGACAAAGGATAAGGTGTGAAAAGGAAAGGTGAAGATCACTGTGACTCTTGCATAAGACATAAGACAAAAATAAAAGATAGGCCTTTCGCCGAGGGAAGCAGAGGTTGTCATGTGCTTTTATGGTTGGATGCATAAAATCTTAATGCAAAAGAACATCAGTTTGTATTGCCACTTGTGATAGGGACCTTTATTATGTAGTCCGTCTCTTTCATTACTTCGATATCACAAGATTGTATAAATCTTATTTTCTCCACAATAATAGCTCATGCATATTTAGAGAGCAATTTTTATTGCTTGCAACAATGACAACTTACTTGAAGGATTTTCTCAATCCATAGGTAGATATGGTGGAATCTCATGGCAAAACTGGGTTTAAGGATATTCGGAAGCAGAAGTAGTATCTCTACTTGGTGCAAAAAATTTGGCTAGCATGAGGGGGAAAGGCAAGCTCAACATGTTGGATGATCCATGACAATATACTTTATTTTGCATATAAGAAAACATAACCCATTACGTTGTCTTCCTTGTCCAACATCAACTTTTTATCATGTCATATTTTAATGAGTGCTCACAAGCATAAAAGATGTCCAAGATAGTATAATTATATGTGAGAACCTCTCTTTCGTTATTACTTCCTATTAATTGCAACGATGACCAAAACTATGTTTGTCAACTCTCAACAACTTCTATTCATCATACTCTTTATATGTGAAGTCATTACTCTGCATAAGATCAATATGATCTCTTTATTTCTTTTTATTCTTTCTTTTATTTCCTCAATATCAAAGTAAGATAATCAAGCCCTTGACTCAAAACTAATCTTTATTATATATAACTCACAGACTCGGTTACATAGAGGGAGCATAAAGCAAAGCTCAAAACTACATTATACTAAACTTTATTCTACTAGATCAAGATATAATCAAAAGGATCGAACTAAGAAAAAAAAGGTAAAGATAGGGGTGTGATGGTGATATGATACCGGGGCACCTCCCCCAAGCTTGGCAGTTGCCAAGGGGAGTGCCGATACCCGATACTCAGTTCTCCTTTGGTGGTGATGGAGTTGTTGATGATGTAGGCTTGTCGTCCAACATCGAGCGTAGGAGATGCTCCAACTTACGAATAATGCCCTTGAGTGCGGTGATATGCTCTTGCAACAGAAGATTTTCATGAGTTAGATACTTGTTCTGCACCTGAACTATTTCAATCATCTTGAAAGCTTCAATTTCAGTATGGGTAAGAAGATTGTAATGAGGTTGAAGGATGTCTTCTTCTGCTGCTGCCGGCGCTTGATCCTCCGTGGCCTTCTTGATCCAATCTTCCTTATTGATCTCCCCTGGTTCTTCTCTCTTCAGCTCTATCTTCATTAGCCAAGCACCGTCGCCCGCGTTGTTGGAGGAGGGGTACGACATGATGCATGGCTGCTAGGTGGCTTCTCACCCCTCATTGGTTACCCCAAGTGGAAGGTTTGAGATGCAGTGTAGCAGAAGTTTTCCCTTGGTAATACCAAGGATCGATTTCCCAGAGACTCCCAGTTTCAACAAGAAGGTGTCAACTGCTAATGGCGCCGGATATTAGCAATCAACGTGGACCTGCACACAGATACAAATAACTTTGCTCCCAACGAGTACAGAGAGGTTGTCAATCCCTCCGGCCTTGTAGTTTACAAAGGATCAAACGCAAGTGATAATAGTGATAGGTATAATTGCAATAGTAAGTAAATAGCGGAAAAGTAAATAGCGGATGTGATCAATGATGGTAATATGGACCGGAGTCTCATGATGTTCACTAGTGATGTCTCTCTCCCAAAAGACGATAAAACAGCTATGTGAGGTAAACGAATTACAGCTGGGCAATTGACAGGACCATGTGCACAAACCAAAGCTGACTACATTGCAAGAAAGGTTGAGGTTCAAAGCATGGGCGGTACGCCAAAGTAAGTAGACCGAAATCCATCAATATCTACTACTAATCATCCACCTTGAGATATCTATCCAGAACATCTCGCTGGTATTAAGTTGCGAGCCCCACCCATAGTGTAAACTCAATGCAACAGACAACTGCATTAAAAGAACTTTGCGTAAAGTAAACAATCCTTGCACCCGCGGGCACAAGCACCGTTGTTTTCCCCCTTGTGGCAACAGCACATCCCCTAGACTCATGTTTCTGTCACTCAAACTAGTCATCGAGGGGCATGAACCCACAATCAAGCATAACGTTCCCTCTTGGAGTCACTACCTACTACTTGGCCAAAGCAATAAATAACAACGAAGAACATGCAAGAATTACTTACGAACATAAACATAAAAGAGGTGAATCAAATATATTACTCAAGCACAATCTGAACATAATCTCATAATCCATCGGATCCCAGCAAACTCATCATAGCAACAGCATAAGGATTACATATGTGCCTCGATCATGTAGGGCAGCTCACGAGGACTAATTAGTGAAGCACAAGAACGGGAGGAGAACATCACATAGCTACTGGTGATGGACCCATGGTCCAAGGGAGACTACTCACAACTCATCCGGGAGGCGTCCATGGTGGTGGAGAAGCTCCCGGTGGTGATCCTCCCCTCCGGCAGGGTGCCGGGAAGGGTTCTCCTGGTGCTCCCGATCTTGGAAGCGGCGGCGCGGCGGAACAGAGATGAGATCGCGAAAAGAGTTCCTGTTTCGAGGGTTTCGGGAGACGCTTTAAATATATGCCAAAGGGGGGCATCGGGGGAGCCTCGGGGGGGCCCAGGCGCCCCCCCGGCGCGGCCAAGGGGGGGCGCGCCGGGCGCCTGGAGCCCTGGTGCCCCCCCCGGCTGTACTTCGGGCGCAAGGTAGGTTCTGGAACGCTGATTTTTTATATAATTTTTCTGGATTTTTCCTGGCAGTTCTCGTAATGTGAAAACCTGAAATACAAAAACAGCCGAAAACAGAAACTGGCACTAGGGTGCACTGAGTTAATAGGTTAGTCCAAATATGATCAAAAGTGTTTGGAAGTGTATAAATATCATAGCAATATCACCCAAAAGAGGCATGGAGCAAGCAGAAATTATAGATACGTTTTGGACGTATCAATGGCCTTGACAACTCTGGCAGAAAACAGCTCGAAACAAAAGCAGGAGATATTCGCGCGGTGCGGTGGTCAAAACCATCGGGAGATTATATAATGAATTTTTACCGACCAAAAAAGTATCGTGCAAGAAAACGGAGACAGGAGGGCACACGAGGTGCCCACGAGGCAGGGGGCGCGCCCTCCACCCTTGTGGATGCCTCGTTCCCCTTTCGGACTACTCCCTCCGTTCCGATTTACTCGTCGTGGTTTTAGTTCAAATTTGAACTAAAACCACGACGAGTAAATCAGAATGGAGGGAGTACTTCTTATTTTCCTATTTTCTGAAATATTCCAAAACGGAGAAAAAATGCTATTAGAAATGTTTTGGAGTCGGTTTACTTACCGTACCACATACCTATTCCTTTTCGAAGTCTGAAACGTTCTGGAAAGTGTCCCTTATGTATTCCTCTGGGGTTACGGTTTCAATGACATTAGATTCAACATTTATGCGATTACGTGAGATATATTGTTTGATTCTTTGAACATTCACCACCTTCAGATTTGTGCCTTCGAAGTTGTTGATTTTTATGGCACCGGAACGATAGACCTCCTCGATAACGTAAGGACCTTCCCATTTAGAGAGAAGTTTTCCTACAAAAAATGTTAAATGTGAGTTGTATAGCAAAACATAGTCACCTACATTAAACTCGCGTTTTTGTATCCTTTTGTCATGCCATCTTTGAACTTTTTCTTTAATTTGGCATTTTCATAGGCCTTGGTTCTCCACTCATCAAGTGAGCTAATGTCAAATAGTCTCTTCTCACCAGCAAGTTTGAAATCATAATTGAGCTCTTTAATGGCCCAATATGCCTTATGTTCTAGTTCGAGAGGTAAGTGACATGCTTTTCCATAAACCATTTTATACGGAGACATACCCATAGGATTTTTATGTGTAGTTCTATAAGCCCATAATGCGTCATCAAATTTCTTGGACCAATTCTTTCTAGATCTATTAACAGTCTTTTGCTAAATTAATTTTAGCTCTCTATTACTCAGTTCTACTTGACCACTAGACTATGGGTGGTATGGGGATGCAGTTCTATGATTAAAATCATATTTAGTAAGCATTTTACGAAAAGCGCCATGAATAAAATGTGAACCACCATCAGTCATTAAATATCTAGGGGCTCCAAACCTCGGAAAAATAACTTCTTTATGCATCTTAATAGAGGTGTTATGATTAGCACTACTAGTTGGATTAGCTTCTACCAACTTAGTAACGTAATCAACATCAACTAAAATATGTGTATACCCATTAGAGGAAGGAAACGGTCCCATATAATCAAAGCCCCAAACATCAAATGGTTCAATAACAAGTGAATAGTTCATAAGCATTTCTTGACGTCTACTAATATTACCAATTCTTTGACATTCATCAGAAGACAAGACAAACTTACGGGCATCCTTAAAGAGAGTAGGCCAATAAAAGTCGGATTGCAATACCTTATGTGAAGTACTATCTCCAGCATGATGTCCTCCATAAGCCTCGGAGTGACACTAGCGTAGGATATGTTCCTGTTCATGCTCAGGTACACAACGTCTAGTAACACCATCTAATCCTTCTTTATAAAGGTGTGGGTCATCCCAGAAGTAATGTCTTCAATCATAGAAAATCTTGTTCTTTTGCTGGTATGTGAAACTAGGTGGTATAAATTTCGCAACAATGTAATTAGCATAATCAGCATACCATGGAGCAGTACAAGAAGTAATTATGATAGCTAATTGTTCATCAGGGAAGCTATCATCTATAGGTAGTGGGTCATCAAGAATATTCTCTAACCTACATAAGTTGTTTGCAACGGGGTTCTCAGCTCCCTTTCTCTCAATAATATGCAAATCAAATTCTTATAGCAAGAGAACCCATCTAATAAGTCTAGGTTTAGCATCTTTCTTTTCCATAACACATTTAATAGCAGCATGATCAGTGTGAACAGTTACTTTAGAGTCAACAATGTAAGGTTTGAACTTATCACAGGCAAATACAACTGCTAAAAATTATTTTTTAGTAGTAGCATACTTTCTCTGGGCACTGTCTAGAGTTTTACTAGCATAGTGGATAACATTTAATTTCTTATCAACTCTTTGTCCTAGAACAGCACCTACAGCATAATCACTAGCATCACACATAATTTCAAAGGGTAAATTCCAATCAGGTGGTTGGACAATAGGTGCAGAGATCAAGGCTTTCTTAAGTATTTCAAATGCTTCTACACAATCATCATCAAAGACAAAAGGAACATCTTTTTGTAAGAGGTTAGTCAGAGGCCAAGATATTTTTGAGAAGTCTTTAACGAACCTCCTATAAAAACCAGCATGACCAAGGAAAATTCTTATACCTTTGATGTCCTTGGGACACGGCATCTTTTCAATAGCATCAACTTAGCTTTATCAACTTCAATACCTCTTTCAAAAATTTTATGCCCCAAGACAATACCTTCATTAACCATAAAGTGGCACTTCTCCCAATCAAGACAAGATTAGTTCCTTCACATCTCTGCAAAACTCGATCAAGGTTGCTCAAGCAATCATCAAAAGAAGTTCCATAAACGGAAAAATCATCCATGAAAACCACAACAATATTTTCACAAAAATCAGAGAATATAGCCATCATGCATCTTTGAAAGGTAGCAGGTGCATTACATAATCCAAAATGCATGCGTCTATAAGCAAAGGTACCGAAAGGGCAAGTAAAATTGGTTTTTTTTCTTGATCCTGTTTTGACATAGGTATTTGAGAGAAACCACAATAGCCATCTAGAAAGCAAAAATGTGTGCGTTTGGATAATCTTTTTAGCATTTGATCAATAAAAGGTAAAGGGTAATGATCCTTTTCAAAGCTTTATTTAATTTGTGCAAATCAATTACCATCCTATAACCTGTAACAATTCTTTGTGGGATCAATTCATCTTTATCATTAGGAACAACAGTAATACCTCCCTTCTTAGGGACACAATGGACAAGACTTACCCACTGACTATCAGCAACATGATAAATTATACCTGCCTCCCAAAGCCTTAGTATTTCTTTTCTTACCACTTCTTTCATCTTAGGATTTAACCGTCGTTGATGATCAACAATCGATTTAGCGTCTTTCTCCAATTTTATTTTGTGCTAGCATAGAGTGGGACTAATGCCCTTAAGATCATCAAGAGTATATCCAATATCAGCATGGTTCTTCTTCAGAGTTTTCAATATCCCACGGAGGCCTGCCAGGGGGCCCACGAGGCATGGGCGCGCCTAGGGGGTAGGGCGCGCCCTCCACCCTCGTGGACAGGGTGTGGCCACCTGTGGTACTTTCTTTGCCCAATATTTTTAATATATTCCAAAACTGACTTTCGTGGAGTTTCAGGACATTTGGAGTTGCGTAGAATAGGTCTCTAATATTTGCTCCTTTTCCAGCCCAGAATTCTAGCTGCCGGCATTCTCCCTCTTCATGTAAACCTTGTAACATAAGAGAGAAAAGGCATAAGTATTGTGATATAATGTGTAATAACAGCCCATAATGCAATAAATATTGATATAAAAGCATGATGCAAAATGGACGTATCAGAGCATCATCATGAACATCATCATTATTATCATTACTAGGTTCAAGTTCATTACCAGATTGCATTTCAGCATCGGAAATAGAAATATCATTAGGATTTTCAGGTGTGTCTACAATAGGTTCACTAGAAGCATGCAAAGTTGTATCGTTTTTCCTCTTGGATGAACTAGGTGCATCAGCATTAATCCTTCGAGAGTCTTGTTCAACTCTTTTAGGATGACCTTCAGGATACAAGGTTCGTGAGTCATTTTACTAGTCCTGGTCATAACTCTAACAACATGATCATTTTTCTTATTGTTCATCTCATCAATCAAATCATTTTGTGTTTTGAGGACTTGTTCTACGTGGGTTTTTATCATAGAAGCATATTTACAAACAAGCGTAAGATCATCTTTAACTCTAGACATATAATCACTCAAGTGTTCAACCATATAAGCATTTTGTTTCAACTGTCTACTGACATATGCATTGAAGTTTTCTTGTTTTATAATAAAGTTATCAAATTCATCCATGAATTGACTAGCAGGTTTATTATGAGGAATATCACCTTCATCAAATCTATAAAGATAATTTACATTTACTACCCGTGTCGGGGTATCGAGACCATGTATGTCTTCAATAGGTGGTAAATTCTTAACATCTTCAGCTTTAATACCATTTTCCTTCAATGATTTCTTTGCCTCTTGCATATCTTTGGGACTTAGAAATAAACTTCCTCTCTTCTTTGGAGTTGGTTTAGGAGGTGGTTCAGGAAGTCTCCACTCACTATCATTTCCCAATATATTATTCAATAGTTCTTCGGCTTGTTCAATAGTTCGTTCCCTGAAAACACAACCAGCACAACTATCTAGGTGGTCCCTAGAAGCATCGGTTAGTCCATTATAAAAGATATCAAGTATTTCATTTTTCTTGAGAGGGATCAGGGAAAGCATTAAGTAATTGGAGAAGCCTCCCCCAAGCTCGTGGGAGACTCCCTTCTTTAGTTTGCACAAAGAGAAATATTTCTAGTAAGGCAGCTTGTTTCTTATGAGCAGGAAAATATTTTTCAGAGAAGTAGCAAATCATATCCTGGGGACTACGCACACAACCAAGAACAAGAGAATTAAACCATATCTTAGCATCACGCTTTAGAGAGAAAGAAACAACTTAAGGATATAGTAATAGCATTTTTTTTTCCTCATGACTAAATAGGGTGGCTATATCATTCAGTTTAGTAAGATGCGCCACAACAGTTTCAGTTTCATAACCATGGAAAGGATCGGATTCAACCAAAGTAATTATCTCAGGATCAACAAAGAATTCATAATATTTATCAGTAACAGGAATAGGTGAAGTAGCAAACTCGGGATTATATTTCATACAAGCATTTAAATTTTTTTTCCTTCCACTTGCATAACAATTTCTTCACATCATCTCTATCCTTACAAGAAAGAAAGTCTCTAGCTACCTCTCCCTCCATAACATAACCTTCAGATATATCAGGCATTTCATATCTAGGTGTGCTAGATCTAAAAGGTGTATCATAATTTTCAGCATTCTCAATATTTCTAACTCTAGCAAGTTGTTCATCAAGAAATTCACCTAGTGGCACATCATCATGCAAACTACTAGCATCATCATAAGTATCATTCATAGCAGAAGTAGCATCATCAATTACTTGCGACATATGAGGATTAATAGCAGGTGGTGGTGTTCCAAGCTTACTCAAAACCGAAGGTGACTTAAGTGCAGAGCTAGATGGTAGTTCCTTACCTCCCCTCGTCTTAGAGGGAACGATCTCGGTTCTATCATCCTTCAGATTCCTCATAGGGATCAACAGATATAAATCCCAAGTGACTCAGCAAATATAGCTATGCTCCCCCACAACGGCGCCAGAAAATAGTTCTTGATGACCCACAAGTGTAGGGGATCGCAACAACTTTCGAGGGTAGAATATTCAATTTATTGATTCAACAGAAGGGGAGCCAAAGAATATTCACGAGTATTAGTAGTTGAGTTGTCAATTCAACCACACCTGAAAGACTTAATAACTGCGGCAAAGTATTTAGAAGAGTAATATGGAAGTAACGGTAATGGTTGCAAAAGTAACGGTGGCAGTTTTGTAGTGATTGTAACAGCAGTAGTAACGAAAGTAACTTAGCAAAGATCAATATGAGACGGACTTGTAGGCAATGGATCGGTGGTGATATGTGTCGGATGATATTCATCATGTAGAAGTTATAACCTAGAGCAACGACAAACTATCTCCAATTCATCAATATAATGTAGGCATGTATTATGTATATAGTCACACGTTCTTATGGAAAAGAATTGCATGACATCTTTTTTCCTACCCTCCCGTGGCAGTGCGGTCCTAATGGAAAATAAGAGATATTAAGGCCTCCTTTTAATAAAATACTGGAACAAAGCAGAAGCACCTAGTGAATACATAAACTCCACAAACTACGGCACACACCGGAAAGAATCCCAATTATTGTCACCTTGGGGTATGCGGATCATAACACGTAATCGGTGTCTAAAACATGCAAGACCAGATCAAGAACACATATACATTCATGAAAACATAATAGGTTCATATCTGATATCATGGCACTCGGGCCATAGTGACAAGCATTAAGCATAGCAAAGTCATAGCTACATCAATCTCAGAACATAGTGGATACTAGGCATCAAACCCTAACAAAACTAACTCGATTACATGATAAATCTCATCCAACTCATCACCGTCCAGCAAGGCTACGATGGAATTACTCATGCACGGTGGTGAGCATCATGAAATTGGTGATGGAGGAAGGTTGATGATGAGGACGGCGACGGATTCCACTCTCCGGAGCCCAGAACGGACTCAAGATCAACCCTCTCGATGAAGAACAAGAGGTGGCGGTGGCTCCATATCGTAAAACACGATGAATCCTTCTCTCCAATTTTTTCCAGAACGTGAATAAATAGAGTTGGAGTTAGGGTCAGAGGAGGCTCAGGGGGCCCACAAGCATGGGAGGTGCACCCTAGGGGGCAGTTCTTGTGGCCTCTTGGTGGCCCCCTCTCAATAATTCTTGCGTCGGTATTTTGATATATTCCATAAAAATTCTCCGTAAATTTTCAGGTCATTGCTACCTCTTGAGCATGCATTGTTTTTCCCTTGAAGAGGAAAGGGTGATGCAGCAAAGTAGCGTAAGTATTTCCCTCAGTTTTTGAGAACCAAGGTATCAATCCAGTAGGAGACTACACGCAAATCCCTAATACATGCACAAAAAATTAAGAACCTTGCAACAAACGTGATAAAGGGGTTGTCAATCCCTTCTCGGCTATTTGCAAAAGTGAGATCGGATAGAGATAATATGATAAATATTTTTGGTATTTTTGTTGTATAGATTGAAAAGTAAAGATTGCAAAATAAAAGATAGCTAGTTGACGGAAGATTAATATGATGGAAAATAGACCCGGGGACCATAGGTTTCACTAGTGGCTTCTCTCAAGATAGCATATTATACGGTGGGTGAACAAATTACTGTCGAGCAATTGATAGTAAAGCACATAGTTATGAGAATATCTAGGCATGATCATGTATATAGGAACCACGTCCGTGACAAGTAGACCGAAACGATTCTGCATCTACTACGATTACTCCACACATCGACCGCTATCCAGCATGCATCTAGAGTATTAAGTTCATAAGAACAGAGTAACCCTTTAAGCAAGATGATATGATGTAGAGGGATAAACTCATGCCATATGACATAAAGCCCATCTTTTTATCCTCGATGGCAACAATACAATACGTGCCTTGCTGCCCCTGCTGTCATTGAGAAAGGACACCGCAAGATTGCACCCAAAGCTAAGCACTTATCCCATTGCAAAGAAAGATCAATCTAGTAGGCCAAACCAAACTGATAATTCGAAGAGACTTGCAAAGATATTAAATCATGCAAATAAGAATTCAGAGAAGAATCAAATATTGTTCATAGATAATCTTGATCATAAACCCACAATTCATCGGATCTCGACAAACACACCGTAAAAAGTATTACATCGAATAGATATCCAAGAAGATCGAGGAGAACTTTGTATTGAGATCCAAAGAGAGAGAAGAAGCCATCTAGCTAATAACTATGGACCCGAAGGTCTGTGGTAAACTACTCACAGATCATCGGAGAGGCTATGGTGTTGATGTACAAGCCCTCCGTGATCGATTCCCCCTCCGATGGAGCTTCGGAAAAGGTCCCAAGATGGGATCTCATGGGTATAGAAGGTTGCGGTGGTGGAAATAGGGTTTCGTGGTGCTCTCAGATGTTTTCAGAGTATATGAGTATATATAGGAGGAAGAGGTACGTCGGTGGAGCTACGAGGGGTTCACGAGGGTGGGGGCACGCCTACCCCCTGGGCGCGCCCTCGTGCCTCGTGGCTTCCCAGACTTGTACTCCAAGTCTCGTGGTTTGCGTTTGTTCCAAAAAAAATCCTTGCGTAGGTTTCATTCCGTTTGGACTCCGTTTGATATTCCTTTTCTGCTAAATACTAAAATAGGAAAAAACAACAATTTTCCTGGGCCTTTGGTTAGTAGGTTAGTCCCAAAAATAATATAAAAGTGCATAATAAAGCGCTTTAAACATCCAAAACAGATAATATAATAGCATGGAACAATAAAAACTTATAGATACGTTGGAGACGTATTAAGCATCCCCAAGCTTAATTCCTGCTCGTCCTCGAGTAGGTAAATGATAAAAACAGAATTTTTGATGTGGAATGCGACCCAACATAATTCTCAATGTAATTCTCTTTATTGTGGCATGAATGTTCAGATCCGAAAGATTCAAGATAAAAGTTTAATATTGACATGAGAATAATAATACTTCAAGCATACTAACAAAGAAATTATGTCTTTCTAAAATAACATGGCCAAAGAATGTTCATCCCTACAAAATCATATAGTTTGGTTATGTTCCATCTTCATCACACAAAATACCCAAATCATGCACAACCCCGGGTTCAGCCAAGCAATTGTTTCATACTTCAATTTTTTCAAACTTTTTCAACTTTCACGCAATACATGAGCGTGAGCCATGGATATAGCACTATAGGTGGAATATAGTGGTGGTTGTGGAGAAGACAAAAGGAGGAAGATGGTCTCACATCAACTAGGTGTATCAATGGGCTATGGAGATGCCCATCAATAGATATCAATGTGAGTGAGTAGGGATTGCCATGCAACGGATGCACTAGAGCTATAAATGTATGAAAGCTCAACAAAAGAAACTAAGTGCGTGTGCATCCAACTTGCTTGCTCACGAAGACCTAGGGCATTTGAGGAAGCCCATCATTGGAATATACAAGCCAAGTTCTATAATGGAAATTCCCACTAGTATATGAAAGCGACAAAACAAGAGACTCTCTATCATGAAGATCATGGTGCTACTTTGAAGCACAAGTGTGGAAAAGGATAGTAGCATTGTCCCTTTTTTTCTTTTTTCTTGTTTTTTGGGCCTTCCTTTTTTGGCCTTTCTCCCTTCTTTTTTTAATTTGGCCTTTCCTTTTGTTGGCCTTTTTTTTCGGGACAATGCTCTAATGATGATCATCACAATTCTATTTATTTACAACTCAAAGATTACAACTCGATACTAGAAAAAAAATGACTCTATATGGATGCCTCCGGCGGTGTATCGGGATGTGTAATGAATCAAGAGTGACATGTATGTAAAATTATGCATGGTGGCCTTGCCACAAATACGATTTCAACTACATGATCATGCAAGGCAATATGACAATGATGAAGCATGTCATAATAAATGGAACGGTGGAAAGTTGCATGGCAATATATCTCGGAATGGCTATGGGAATGCCATGATAGGTAGGTATGGTGGTTGTTTTGAGGAAGATATATGGTGGGTGTATGGTACCGACAAAAGTTGTGCGGTACAAGAGAGACTAGCAATGGTGGAAGGGTGAGAGTGTGTATAACCCATGGACTCAACATTATTCATAAAGAACCCACATACTTATTGCAAAAATCTACAAGTCATCAAAACAAAGTACTACACAGATGCTCCTAGGAGAAGGGTTGGTAGGAGTTAACCATCGCGCGATTCGACCTCCACACAAAGGATGACAATCAAAGAAATACCTCATGGTTCAAATTTGTCACACAACGGTTAGCATACGTGCATGCTACGGGACTTGCAAACCTCAACACAAGTATTTCTCAAATTCACAACTACTCTACTAGCATGACTCTAATATCACCATCCTCATATCTCAAAACAATCATCAAGCATCAAACTTCTCATAGCATTCAATGCACTTTATATGAAAAGTTTTTATTATACCCATCTTGGATGCCTATTATATTAGGACTAATTTTATAGCCAAAGCAAATTACCATGCTATTCTCAAGGGCTCTCAAAATAATATAAGTGAAGCATGAGAGATTAATAATTTCTATAAAATAAAACCACCACCGTGCTCTAAAAAGATATAAGTGAAGCACTAGAGAAAAATTATCTAGCTCAAAAGATTTAAGTGAAGCACATAGAGTATTGTAATAAATTCCGATTCATGTGTGTCTCTCCCAAAAGGTGTGTACAGCAAGGATTATTATGGTAAACTAAAAAGAAAAGACTCAATTCATACAAGACGCTCCAAGCAAAACACATATCATGTGGTGAATAAAAATATAGTCTCAAGTAAAGTTAACGATTCTGCATCTACTACTATTACTCCACACATCAACCGCTATCCAGCAGGCATCTAAAGTATTAAGTTCATAAGAACAGAGTAACACCTTAAGCAAGATGACAAGATGTAGAGCGATAAACTCATGCAATATGACATAAAGCCCATCTTTTCATCCTCGATGGCAACAATATAATACGTGCCTTGCTGCCCCTGTTGTCACTTGGAAAGGACACCACAAGATTGAACCCAAAGCTAAGAACTTCTCCCATTGCAAGAAAGATCAATCTAGTAGGGCAAACCAAACTGATAATTCGAGGAGACTTTCAAAGATATTAAATCATGCATATAAGAATTCAGAGAAGAATCAAATATTGTTCATAGATAATCTTACTTATAAACCCAGAATTCATCGGATCTTGACAAACACACCGCAAAAAGTATTACATCGAATAGATCTCCAAGAAGATCGAGCAAAACTTTGTATTGAGATCCAAAGAAAGAGAAGAAGCCATCTAGCTAATAACTATGGACTCGAAGGTCTATGGTAAACTACTCACACATCATCAGAGAGGCTATGGTGTTGATGTAGAAGCCCTTCGTGATCGATTCCCCCCCCCCCCCGGTCGACCTTCGGAAAAGTTCCCGAGATGGGATCTCACGGGTACAGAAGGTTGCGGAAGTGGAAATAGGGTTTCATGGTGCTCTCGGATGTTTTCAGGGTATATGAGTATATATAGGAGGAAGAGGTACATCGGTGGAGCTACGAGGGGCCCACGAGGGTGGGGCGCGCCTACCGCCGTGGGCGCGCCCTCCTGCCTCGTGGCCGCCTTGTGGCTTCCCAAACTTGTACTCCAAGTCTTTTGGATTACGTTTGTTCCAAAAACAATCCTCGCGAAGGTTTCATTCCGTTTGGACTCCGTTTGATATTCTTTTTCTGCGAAACAAAGAAATAGGCAAAAAATAGCAATTTGCACTGGGCCATTGGTTAGTAGGTTAGTCCCAAAAATAATATAAAAGTGCATAATAAAGCCCATTGAACATCCAAAACAGATAATATAATCGCATGGAACAATAAAAAAATATAGATATGTTGGAGACGTATCAGTCATTCGAGAACTTTGATTTCTGCATAAAAATAACACCATGGCAATTCTGCTGAAAACAACGTCAGTCTGGGTTAGTTCCATTCAAATCTTGCAAATTAGAGTCCAAAACAAGGGCAAAAGAGTTTGGAAAAGTAGATACGACGGAGGCGTATCAATGCTTGATACAAAGTATCTATAATTTTTTATAGTTCCATGCTATAATAGTTTCAATATTGGATGTTTTAACGCAATTATATGCAATTATTGTGAGAAGCTCGGGAGGTGCGCCCCAGGGGTCCGTGTTCCCCAGGCTTATGGGCCTCTCATGGCACCACTTGACGTAATTCCACCTCTTTAAATTCTCAAACATTCCCCTAAAATCACTGAGCCACTCAAAATATTTTTCCATTGCCACAAATTTATGTTCTCGCGATATCCCATATAGAGGCCTCCCCCAGCACTCTTCAAGAGGGAGAATCAATCATGGAGGGGATCTACATCAACCTTGATGCCCTTCAGATGATATTTGAATAGTTTACCATAGACCTACGGTTCCATAGCTAGTAGCTAGATGACTTCTTCTCCTCTTTGATCTCCAACACAATGTTCTCCTCGATGTTCTTGGAGATCTACTCGATGTAATGACTTTTTGTGTTGTGTTTGTTGGGATCGGATGAATTTTGGATGATCATATTATCCATGAATATTATTTGTGTCTTCTTTGAACTCTTTTATCCATTATTTTTATAGCTTTGTATTTCTCTCTGATCTATTGATTTGGTTTCGCCAACTAAATTGATTTTTCTTGTACTGGGAGAGGTGCTTCGTGATGGGTTTGAGGTTGATAGGCTCAATCCTAGTGACCGAAAGGGACATGCCACGTATTTGTATTGTTTCCACTATGGATAAAAGGATATGGTTTATTCATGCGTGAGTTTAGTTTGTCTACACCATGTCATCTTGCTTAAGGCATTACTCCATTCTTTATGAACCTAATACTCTAGATGCATGTTGGATAGTGGTCAATGGGTGGAGTAATAGTAGTAGATGTAGAATTGTTTTAGTGTACTTGTCTCGGATGTGATGCCTATATACATGATCGTTGCCTTTGATATCTTCAAGATTATTTGCTTTTCTATCAATTTCCCAACAGTAATTTGTTTACCAAATGAATACTATTTTCAAGAGAGAAGCCTCTAGTAAAAACAATGGCCCAGGGGTCTACTTTTATCATATACCAAAATTCAAAAATACCTTGATGTAATTTTTATTTATTTATTTTGTTTTGTGTTTTAATTATCTATCTATCACTACGAGATTTGAGCCTTGTAATTAACAGCCAAGGGATTGACAACCCCTTATTCACGTTGGGTGCAAGTATTTGTTATTTTGTGTGTAGGTACTCCTAACGAGGTATCGCGTGGTTCTCCTACTAGATTGATAACATTGGTTCTTAACTAAGGGGAATACTGAAGGAAATATGCCCTAGAGGAAATAACAATGTTTTTATTTATATTCACTTATATCATGATAAATGTTTGTTATTTATGCTAGAATTGTATTAACCGAAAACATAGTACATGTGTGAATACATAGACAAACAAAGTGTCACTAGTATGCCTCTACTTGACTAGCTCGTTGAATCAAAGATGGTTAAGTTTCCTAGCCATAGACATGAGTTGTTATTTTATTAACGGGATCACATCATTAGTGAATGATGTGATTGACTTGACCCATTCCGTTAGCTTAGCACTTGATCGTTTAGTTTTACTGTTATTGCTTTCTTCATAACTTATGCACGTTCCAATGACTATGAGATTATGCAACTCCCAAATACCGGAGGAACACCTTGTGTGCTATCAAACGTCATAATGTAACTGGGTGATTATAAAGATTCTCTACAGGTGTCTCCGAAGGTCTTTGTGGTGTTGGCATAGATCGAGAATAGGATTTGTCACTCCGAGTGTCGGAAAGGTATCTCTGGGCCCTCTCGGTAATACACAGCACTGTAAGCCTTGCAAGCAAATGACTAATGAGTTAGCCACGAGATGATGCATTACGGAATGAGTAAAGAGACTTGCCGACAACGAGATTGAACTAGGTATGATGATACCGATGATCGAATCTCGGACAAGTAACATACCGATGACAAAGGGAACAACGTATTTTGTTATGCGGTTTGACCGATAAAGATCTTCATAGAATATGTAGGAACCAATATGAGCATCCAGGTTCCGATGTTGGTTATTGACCAAAGATGAGTCTCGGTCAGGTCTACATAGTTCTCGAACCCGTAGGGTCCGCACGCTTAACGTTCGGTGACGATCAGTTTTATGCGTTTATGAGTTTTGATGTACCGAAGGTAGTTCGGAGTCCCGGATATGATCACGGACATGACGAGGAGTCCTGAAATGGCCGAGACATAAATATCGATATATTGGAAGCCTATATTTGGACATCGTAATAGTTCCAGGTGAAATCGAGATTTTACCGGAGTACCGGGAGGTTACCGGAACCCCCTGGTAAGTGTATGGGCCTTATCGGGCCATAGTGGAGAGAGCGAGAGATAGAGGAGACCAGAGCTGGTCGTGCGCCCCCTCTCCCTCTAGTCCGAAATGGACTATGAGGGGAGGGGCAGCACCCCTCTTTCCTTCCTCCCTCTCTCGCCTTTCCTTTGCTCCTAGTCCAACTAGGGAAGGGGGGGATCCTACTCCCTATGGGAGTAAGACTCCTCCAAGGGCGCGCCATAGAGGGACGGGCCTCCCCCCTCCTCCACTCCTTTATATACGGGGGAACGGGGCACCCCATAGACACACAAGTTAATCATTGATCCCTAAGCCGTGTGCGGTCCCCCCCTCCACCATAATCCACCTCGGTCATATCGTAGCGGTGCTTAGGCGAAGCCCTGCGTCGGTAACTTCATCATCACCGTCATCACGCCATCGTGCTGATGGAACTCTCCCTCTAAGATCTACTGGATCTTGAGTTTGTGGGACGTCACCGAGCTGAACGTGTGCAGATCGCGGAGGTGTCGTACGTTCGGTACTAGGATCGGTCGACCGTGAAGATGTACGACTACATCATGAGCGTTTTCATAACGCTTCCGCTTACGGTCTACTAGGGTACGTGGACGACACTCTCCCCTCTCATTGCTATGCATCACCATGATCTTGCATGTGCGTAGGAAATATTTTGAAATTCTACGTTTCCCAACAGTGGCATCATGAGCCAGGTTTATGCGTAGATGTTATATGGATGAGTAGAACACAAGTGAGTTGTGGGAGATACTAGCAATACTGCTTACCAGCACTTTGATTCGACGGTATTGTTGGATGAAGCGGCCCGGACCGACATTACGCATACGCTTACGTGAGACTGGTTCTACCAACGTGCTTCGCACACAGGTGGCTGGCGCTGTCCATTTCTCCAACTTTAGTTGAATCAAGTGTGGCTATGCCCCGTCCTTGTGAAGGTTAAAACAACACATACTTGACAAAATATCATTGTGGTTTTGATGCGTAGGTAAGAACGGTTCTTGCTCAGCCCATAGCAGCCACGTAAAACTTGCAAAAACAATGTGGAGGACGGCTAACTTGTTTTTGCAGGGCATGTTGTGATGTGATATGGTCAAGACATGATGCTAAATTTTATTGTATGAGATGATCATGTTTTGTAACAGAGTTATCGGCAACTGGCCGGAGCCATATGGTTGTCGCTTTATTGTATGAAATGCAATCGCCATGTAATTGCTTTACTTTATCACTATGCAGTAGCAATAGTCGTAGAAGCAATAGTTGGCAAGACGACAATGATGCTACGATGGAGATAAAGGTGTCACGCCAGTGATGATGGTGATCATGATGGTGCTTTGGAGATGAAGATCAAAGGCAGAAGATGATGATGGTCATATCATATCACTTATATTGATTGCGTGTGATGTATATCTTTTATGCATCTTATTTTGCTTAGATCGACGGTAGCATTATAAGATGATCTCTCGCTAAATTTCAAGGTATAAGTGTTCTCCCTGAGTATGCACCATTGCAAAAGTTCGTTGTGCCGAGACACCACGTGGTGATCGTGTGTGATAAGCTCTACGTTCACATACAACGGGTGCAAGCCAGTTTTGCACACGCAGAATACTCGGGTTAAATTTGACCAGCCTAGCATATGTAGATATGGCATCGGAACACTGGAGACCGAAAGGTCAAGCGTGAATCATATAGTAGATATGATCAACATAAGATTTTCACCATTGAAAACTACTCCATCTCACATGATGATCGGACATGGTTTAGTTGATATGGATCACGTAATCACTTAGATGATTAGAGGGATGTCTGTTTAAGTGGGAGTTCTTAAGTAATTTGATTAATTGAACTTTAATTTATCATGAACTTAGTACCTAATGGTTTTTTGCATGTCTATGTTATTGTAGATAGACGGCCCATGTATTGTTCTGTTGAATTTTAATGTGTTCCTAGAGAAAGCTAAGTTGAAAGATGATGGTAGCAACTACACGGACTGGGTCCGTAACTTGAGGATTATCCTCATTGCCGCACATAAGAATTATTTCCTGGAAGCACCGCAAGGTGACAGGCCTACTGCAGGAGCAACCCTGGACGTTACGAACGTCTGGCAAGCTCATTCTGATGAATACACGATAGTTCAGTGTGCCATGATTTACGGCTTAGAACCGGGACTTCAACGATGTTTTGAACGTCATGGAGCATATGAGATGTTCCAGGAGTTGAAGTTAATATTTCAAGCAAATGCCCGGATTGAAAAATATGATATTTCCAATAAGTTCTATAGCTGCAAGATGAAGGAGAACAGTTCTATCAGTGAACACTTGCTCAGAATGTCTGGGTATTACAATCATATGACTCAACTTGGATGCAAAGTTGACGAATATAGTGTTATTGATAGAGTTCTTTAATCACTGCCACCAAGCTATAAAGGCTTCGTGATGAACTATAACATGCAAGGGATGACGAAGACAATTCCCGAGCTCTTCGCTATGCTCAAAGCTGCGGAGGTAGAAATCAAAAAGGAGCATTAGTTGTTGATGGTTAACAAGACCACTAGTTTCAAGAAAAAGGGCAAGGGAAAGAAGGGGAACTTCAAGAAGAATAGCAAGATAGTTGCTACTCCCACGAAGAAACCCAAGTCTGGAGCCAAGCCTGAAACTGAGTGCTTCTACTACAAAGGGACTGGACACTTGAAGCGGAACTACCCCAAGTATTTGGCGCATTAGAAGAATGGCAAAGTGAACAAAGGTATATTTGATATACATGTTATTGATGTGTACCTTACTAATGCTCGTAGTAGCACCTGGGTATTTGATACTGGTTCAATTGCTAATATTTGTAACTCGAAACAGGGGCTACTGATTAAACAAAGATTACCTAAGGACGAGGTGACGATGCGCGTGGGAAATGGTTCCAAAGTCGATGTGATTGCCGTCGGCACGCTACCTCTACATCTACCATTGGGATTAATGTTAGACCTAAATAATTGTTATTTACTGCTAGCATTGAGCATGAACATTATATCTAGATCTTGTTTGTTGCGACAAGGTTATTCATTTAAATTATAGAATGATGGTTGTTCTATTTACATGAGTAATATCTTTTATTTTCATGCACCTTTGAAGACTGCTCTATTCTTGTTGGATCTCGATTGTAGTGATACACATATTCATAATACTGAAGCCAAAAGATGCAAGGTTAATAATGATAGTGCAACTTATTTGTGACACTGCCGTTTAGGTCATATTGGTGTAAAGCACATGAAGAAACTCCATACTGATGGACTTTTGGAATCATTTGATTATGAATCACTTGGTGCTTGCCAACCATGCCTCATGGGCAAGATGACTAAGACTCCGTTCTTCCGAACAATGGAGCAAGCAACTGATTTGTTGGAAATCATACATACTGATGTATGTGGACCAATGAGTGTTGAGGCTCGCGGTGGATATCGTTATTTTCTGACCTTCACTAATGATTTGAGCAGATATGGGTGTATCTACTTGATGAAGCACAAGTCTGAAACATTTGAAAAGTTCAAAGAATTTCATAGTGAAGTAGAGAATCATCGTAACAAGAAAATAAAGTTTCTATGATCTGATCGTGGAGTCGAATATTTGAGTTACGAGTTTGGTCTTCATTTGAAACAATGTGGAATAGTTTCACAACTCACACCACCCAGAACACCACAACGTGATGTTGTGTCCGAACGTCATAACCGTACTTTATTAGATAGGGTGCGATCTATGATGTCTCTTACCGATTTACCACTATCGTTTTGTGGTTATGCTTTAGAGACAGCTTCATTCACATTAAATAGGGCACCATCTAAATCCATTGAGACGACACCTTATGAACTGTGGTTTGTCAAGAAACCAAAGTTCTCGTTTCTTAAAGTTTGGGGCTGCGATGCTTATGAGAAAAAGCTTCAACCTGATAAGCTCGAACCCAAGTCGGAGAAATGTGTCTTCATAGGATACCCAAAGGAAACTGTTGGGTACACCCTCTATCACAGGTCCGAAGGCAAGATATTCGTTGCTAAGAATGGATCCTTTCTAGAGAAGGAGTTTCTCTCGAAAGAAGTGAGTGGCAGGAAAGTAGAACATGATGAGGTAATTGTACCTTCTCCCGAATTAGAAAGTAGTACATCACAGAAACTAGTTCCAGTGATACCTACACCAATTAGTGAGGAAGCTAATGATGATGATCATGAAACTTCGGATCAAGTTACTACTGAACCTCGTAGGTCAACCAGAGTATGTTTCGCACCAGAGTGGTACGGCAACCCGGTCCTGGAAGTCATGTTACTAGACCATGATGAACCTGCAAACTATGAGGAAGCGATGCTGAGCCCAGATTCCACAAAATGGCTTGAGGCCATGAAATCTGAGATGGGATCCATGTATGAGAACAAAGTGTGGACTTTGGTTGATTTGCCCGATGATCGGCAACCCATTGAAAATAAATGGATCTTCAAGAGGAAGACCGATGCTGACGTAATGTTACTATCTACAAAGCTCGACTTCTTGAGAAAGGTTTTCGACAAGTTCAAGGAGTTGACTACGATGAGACTTTCTCACCCGTAGCGATGCTTAAGTCTGTCCGAATCATGTTAGCAATTGCCGCATTTTATGATTATGAAATTTGCCAAATGGAAGTCAAAACTGCATTCCTTAATGGATACCTCAAAGAGGTGTTGTATATGATGCAACCAAAAGGTTTTGTCGATCTTAAAGGTGCTAAGAAAGTGTGCAAGCTCCAGCGATCCATCTATGGACTAGTGCAAGCATCTCGGAGTTGAAATATACGCTTTGATGAGGTGATCAAAGCATATGATTTTATACAGACTTTTGGAGAAGCATGTATTTACAAGAAAGTGGGTGGGAGCTCTGTAGCATTTCTGATATTATATGTCGATGACATATTGCTGATTGGAAATGATATAGAATTTTTGGATACTTGAATAAAAGTTTTTCAATGAAAGACCTCGGTGAAGCTTCTTATATATTAGGCATCAAGATCTATAGAGATAGATCAAGACGCTTAATTGGACTTTCACAAAGCACATACCTTGATAAAGTTTTGAAGAAGTTCAAAATGGATCAGTCGAAGAAAGGGTTCTTGCATGTGTTACAATGTGTGAAGTTGAGTAAGACTCAATGCTCGACCACTGTAGAAGATAGAGAGAAAATGAAAAGTGTTCCCTATGCTTCAGCCATAGGCTCTATCATGTATGCAATGTTGTGCACCACACCTGATGTGTGCCTTGCTATTAGTTTAGCAGGGAGGTACCAAAGTAATCCAGGAGTGGATCACTGGACAGCGATCAAGAACATCCTGAAATACCTAAAAATGACTAAGGATATGTTTCTCGTTTATGGAGGTGAAAAAGAGCTCGTCGTAAATGGTTATGTCGATCAGCTTTGACACTGATTCGGATGACTCTAAGTCACAAACCGGATATGTATTTTTATTGAACGGTGGAGCTGTCAGTTGGTGCATTTCAAAACAAAGCGTCATGGTGGGATCTACATGTGAAGCGGAATACATAGCTGCTTCGGAAGCAGCAAATGAAGGAGTTCATATCCGATCTAGGTGTCATACCCAGTGCATCGGATCAAATGAAAATCTTTTGTGACAATACTGGTGCAATTGCCTTAGCAAAGGAATCCAGATTTCACAAGAGAACCAAGCACATCAAGAGACGCTTCAATTCCATCTGCGATCAAGTCAAGGAGGGAGACATAGAGATTTTCAAGATACATACGGATCTGAATGTTGCGGACCCGTTGACTAAGCCTCTCTCACGAGCAAAACATGATCAACACCAAGACTCCATGGGTGTCAGAATCGTTACTGTGTAATCTAGATTATTGAATCTAGTGCAAGTGGGAGACTGAAGGAAATATGCCATAGAGGCAATAATAAAGTTGTTATTTATACTTCCTTATATCATGCTAGAATTGTATTAACCATAAACATAGTACATGTGTGAATGCATAGACAAACAAAGTGTCACTAGTATGCCTCTACTTGACTAGCTCGTTGAATCAAAGATGGTTAAGTTTCTTAGCCATAGACATGAGTTGTCATTTGATTAACGGGATCACATCATTAGTGAATGATGTGATTGACTTGACCCATTCCGTTAGCTTAGAACTTGATCATTTAGTTTTACTGCTATTGCTTTCTACATAACTTATACACATTCCTATGAATATAAGATTATGCAACTCCCAATACCGGAGGAACACCTTGTGTGCTATTAAACGTCACAACGTAACTCGGTGATTATAAAGATGCTCTACAGGTGTCTACGAAGGTGTTTGTGGTGTTGACATAGATCGAGAATATGATTTGTCACTCCGAGTGTTTGAGAGGTATCTCTGGGCCCTCTCAGTAATACACATCACTATAAGCCGTGCAAGAAAATGACTAATGAGCTAGTCACGAAATGATGCATTATGGAATGAGTAAAGAGACTTGCCAGCAATGATATTGAACTAGGTATGATGATATCGACGATCGAATCTTGGACAAGTAACATACCGATGACAAAGGGAACAACGTATATTGTTATGTGGTTTGACCAATAAAGATCTTCGTAGAATATGTAGGAACCAATATGAGCATCCAGGTTTCACTGTTGGTTATTGACCAGAGATGAGTCTCGGTCATGTCTACATAGTTCTCGAACCCGTAGGGTCCGCACGGTTTACGTTCAGTGACGATCGGTTTTATGAGTTTATGAGTTTTGATGTACCGAAGGTATTTCGGAGTCCCGGATATGATCACGGACATGAAGAGGAGTCTCGAAATGGTCGATACATAAAGATCGATATATTGGAAGCCTATATTTGGACATCGGAATAGTTCCGGGTGAAATCAGGATTTTACCGGAGTACCGAGAGGTTAGCGGACCCCCCCCCCCGATAAGTGTATGGGCCTTATTGGGCCATAGTGGAGAGAGAGAGAGAGGAGACCAGGGCAGGCCACGCGCCCCCTCTCCCTCTAGTCTGAATTGGACTAGGAGGGGATGGGCGGCGCCCCCGTCCCTTTCCTTCCTCCCTCTCTCCCCCTACATTCTCTCCTAGTCCAACTAGGGAAGGGGGGAATCCTACTCCCGGTGGGAGTAGGACTCCTCCAAGGGCGCGCCATAGATGGCCGACCCTCCCCTCCTCCTCCACTCCTTTATATACGGGGGAAGGGGGCACCCCATAGACACACAAGTTAATCAATGATCTCTTAGCCATGTGCGGTGCCCCCCTCCACCATAATCCACCTCAGTCATATCACAGCGGTGCTTAGAGAAGCCCTGCGTCGGTAACTTCATCATCACCGTCATCACGCCATCGTGCTGAGGAACTCTTCCTCGAAGCTCTACTGGATCATGAGTTCGTGGGACATCACCGAGCTGAACGTGTGCAGACCGCGGAGGTGCCGTATGTTCGGTACTAGGATCGGTCGATCGTGAAGACGTACGACTACATCAACTGCGTTTTCATAACGCTTCCGCTTACGGTCTACGAGGGCACGTGGATGACACTCTCCCCTCTCATTGCTATGCATCACCATGATCTTGCATGTGCATAGGATTTTTTTGAAATACTACATTTCCCAACAAATACTTATCTCTACTATACCAAATCATCATCTCCTTGATGTCTAGTACACAACCTTCTTCTTGTAGACTCGTGTTGGGCCTCCAAGCGTAGAGTTTTGTAGGACAGTAGAAATTTTCCCTCAAGTGGATGACCTAAGGTTTATCAATCTGTGGGAGGCGTAGGATGAAGATGGTCTCCCTCAAACAACCTTGCAGCCAAATAACAAAGAGTCTCTTGTGTCCCCAACACACCAATACAATGGTAAATTGTATAGGTGCACTAGTTCGGCGATGAGATGGTGATACAAGGGTAATATGGTAGTAGATATAGGTTTTTGTAATCTGAAAAAAAAACATCAAGGTAACTAATGATAAAAGTGAGCATAAACGGTATTGCAATGCTTGGTAACAAGGCCTAGGATTCATAGTTTCACTAGTGCAAGTTCTCTCAACAGTGATATTTTTTTGGATCATATAACAATCCCTCAATGTGCAACAAAGAATCACTCCAAAGTTCCTATCGTGGAGAAAATAAGATGAAATTTCTTGTAGGGTACAAAACCACCTCAAAGTTATTCTTTCTGACCAATCTATTGGGTAACTCCTATAAGTTCCACAAACAGCCCTAGAGTTCATACTAAAATAACACCACATGACACACATCAATCAACCGTAATGTCACCTAGATACTCCAATGTCACTACAAGTATCTGTGGGTCAATTATACGATATGTGTCACACAATTTCAGATTCATATTATTCAATCCAACACAAAGAACTTCAAGACCAACCCGAGATTTCTACGGAGAAAATAAAATGAAAACGCGTACCAACCCCTATGCATAGATTACCCCAATGTCACAAGAATCCGCAAGTTGATAACCAAAACATACATCATGTGGATCAATAAAACATCCCATTGTCACCACGGATATCCTATCGCAAGACATACATCAAGTGCTCTCACATCCAAAGATTCAATCCGACATAACAAAGCCTCAATGGAAAAGACTCAATTCATCACAAGGTAGAGAGGGGGAGAAACACCATATGATTCAACTATAGTAAGAAAGCTCGCGGTACATCAAGATTGTACTAAATCAAGAACACGAGAGAGAGAGAGATCAAACACATAGCTACTGGTACATACGCTCAGCCCTGAGGGTGACATGCTCCCTCATCATCATGTAGACAGCCGGGATGATGAAGATGGCCACCGGTGATGGTTTCCCCCTCTGACAGGGTGCCAGAACGGGCTCCCGATTGGTTTTTCATGCATACAGGGGCTTGCGGCGGTGGAACTCCTGATCCAGGTTTCTTTTTGGGGTTTCTATATTTATAGATGTTTTGGCATCAGAGACAAGATAGGGGGTCCACGAGGCGACGACAAGGCAGGGGCGCGCCCTAGGGGGGTGGGCGTCCCCCACCCCCACCCTTGTGGATGCCTCATGCATCCATTTTGCATCATTCTTTTATATCATTATTTATTGCATTATGGGCTGTCATTACACATAATGGCACAATACTTATGCCTTTTCTCTCTTATTTTACAAGGTTTACATGAAGAGGGAGAATGCCGGCAACTAGAATTCTGGACTGGGAAAGGAGCAAATCTGATAGACCTATTCTGTACAACTCCAAAAGTCCTAAAACTTCACGGAGATTTAATTTGGAAAGTATAAAAAATATGGGGTGAAGAAGTCACTAGAGGGGGCCACCTATCATCCATAAGGGTGGGGGGCGCGCCCTACCCCCTAGAGGCGCCGCCCTGCCTTGTGGGCAGCCTGTCAAGCCCTCGAAGCACATCTTCTACTATATCACGGGATTTGACTTGGAAATAATTATAAGGAGGTTTTCGGGATGAAGCGCCGCCGTTTCGAGGCGAAACCTGGGCGAAACAAATCTAGGGCTCTGGCATGGCTGTTATGCTAGGTACAGTTCCCTCCGAGAGGGGGAAATCGAAGCAATCGTCAGCACCAATGATCCTCTCATCGAGAGGGGGTCAATCTCCATCAACATCTTCACCAACACCATCTCCTCTCAAACCCTAGTTCATCTCTTGTATCCGATCCTTGTCTCAAAATCTAAAATTGGTACCTATGGGTTGCTAGTAGTGTTGATTACTCCTTGTAGTTGAGCTGGTTGGTTTACTTGGTGGATGATCATATGTTCAGATACTTAATGATAATTAATACTCCTATGATCATGAACATGAATATGCTTTGTGAGTAGTCACGTTTGTTCCTGAGGACATGGGAGAAGTCTTGTTATAAATAATCTTCTGAATTTGGTATTCGTTCGATATTTTGATGAGATGTATGTTGTCTTTCCTCTAGTAGTGTTATTTGAACGCCGACTACATGAAACTTCACCATTATTTGGGCCTAGGGGAAGGCATTGGGAAGTAATAAATAGATGATGGGTTGCTAGAGTGACAGAAGCTTAAACCCTAGTTTATGTGTTGCTTCATAAGGGGTTGATTTGGATCCATATGTTTCATGCTCTGATTTGATTTATCTTAATTCTTCTTTCGTAGTTGCGGCTGCTTGCGAGAGGGGTTAATCATAAGTGGGAGGCTTTTCCAAGGAAGGGCAGCACCCAAGCATCGGCCCACCCACCACTACTGGAATTAGCTTATTTCTTGTCAGCCAATTCTTTGCCGTCTGCTGGCTGACGGAAAAGAAGGTCTTTGCCGCCCGCTTACAGAAAACGGACGGCAAAGAACCCGCTGATGACAAAGAAGGTCTTTGCCATCAGCCAATTCTTTGTCGTCCACTAGCGGACAGAAAAGAATCTTTGCCGTCAGCTGGCGGACTACAAAGGTAGAGGTGGCCCCCACTAACAAGCTGATTAAAAAAACTTAACGGCCCCCCTCTTTGCGCAAACACAAAAAATCGGACGGCAAAGGTGTGGCGGACGACAAAGAACTAACCTAACTAACGGCCGATCGCCACCCCGCCCCTTCATCTCTCTATTTCTCTCCCTCCCTCCTCCCCGTTGAACACAGCCACCACCGCCGCCCCCGCCACCCCCCGCTGCCCCCACCACCCGCCGCCGCCCCCGCCAC
>LR738710.1:433889320-433978030 GCA_902687465.1 Secale cereale | reverse complement strand
GCCACCCTACCGCTTCGAAAACCCGGCCCCCATCTGCTCCGGTGAGTTATTTTTTTGTTGTTTAATTGTTAGTGTTAGATTTAGTGTTAGATATGTGTTAGTGTTAGATTCAGTTTAGTTTTAGTGCTAGAATATGTAGAAGGGGAAGAAGAAGAAGAAGAAGAAGAAGAAGAAGAAGAAGAAGAAGAAGAAGAAGAGGGGAGAAGTGTAATGCCCAGGATGCGACTATATCTCCTACGTGTCGAGGCACGACTTAGAGACATAAGCGCAGTCTGGAATGATCGCAAGTGTGGTATCTTTGCACAACTCATGTAAAAGAATAGGGATGAAAGAGCAAAATAGTTGGCTTACACTCCCCACGTCACACAATGAATACAATAGCATACATTCATCCAAATAGCACAGGGTCCGACTACGGACGAAATCCAAATGAGAAAAGATACCACGACCACATGTCCTGATCGCCCCTAGTAGGAAGCACTACTGATCGTTGGGATACGTAACATAGAAACGACCACGCTCTTCATCGAACTCCTAGTGAAGTTCTGATCCATCTCCTGCATTGTTCTCGACTGTACCTGCATCTTGTATGTGTTATAATTTGTGAGTCACATGGACACAGCAATCCCATTCCCAGGTATCAAAACTAACAAAGCCTTTAGGTGTGGAGAGGTAATAAAGTGTTGCAGCAAGCACTAAGCAACTAGCTTACGAATTCAGAGCGAGATGAGAATATGTGCCACTGGTCGCCAAAGTCGATCAAGAAGTGATCCTAGCTACTCACGTTCATGCATAACTCCACCGTGTTCACTTTCTGAAACCCCTTCAAAAAGAGACCATCACGGTACTCACACAGGTAGTGTATTCTTAAGGATGTGGTGTCAAGTTATCTACAACCAGATATTAACAAATTCCCATCTTCCACAGAACCGCGGGCACGGCTTTCGAAAGTTCAAAACCCTGTAGGGGTGTCCCAACTTAGCCCATCACAAGCTCAGAATCTGGGGAGTCGCAACTCCAAATTGGGAAGACCCGAGTATTCTCGGAATCCCGTGCTCAAGATATTTCGACAAAGGTAAAACTAATCCAGCAAGACCTCCCAGCGTGCCGACACCCTGATAGTAGCCGTGCGTATCTCGTCTCAGGCCACGACCGCATGGGACAAGCTACAGGTATATACCAGATACCTCGGGTTTCCCCAAGGCGGCCCCGTAGGTTGCCCAGTTTGGACCAACACTAATGAGGAGTACTGGCTCGGGTTGTTGATTAAGAACTCGGGTTTATAACTCCCTATGCAAGTTTTAGTTGTTAGGCAAATGTAGTACCAATGTTGGGTCTTGCTGGAAAAGCTTTAAGCAGAGCGAATTATCAAGGAGGCACTATGAACCCCAACCGTGTTAGGATCGCAAAATCAAGGAACATAACAACAGTTTATCGGGTCCTAAGGTAGCATGAGTGGAATAAAACACCAAGCAGAAGGCCAAGCCTTCCACCCATTACCAATATATATGTGCAATAAACAAGTCCTAACATGGAGCAATCTTCAAACTTCACCTGCAACTAACAACACTATAAGAGGGGCTGAGCAAAAGCGGACTTAGCCAATCAACGGTTTGCTAGGAAGGCGGTTAGAGTGTTTCATGGCAACATAGGAGGCTGAAAAGACAAGAATAGGCATCGAGGCATAGTTAAAGAGCGAGACAACTAGCAAGGCAATGATAGAGGTGATATCGGGGAACGGTCTTCTTGCCTGGTAAGTCGTCGGTGGGATGGTAAGACGGCTCCTCAAACTCAGTCCCGACAAGATCCTCGAACTCGGTATCGGCTCCCGGCTCTACCCAACACAAGAGCACAACAACGGTACAAGATCAATCACGGTGCACTGCACAATCAACATGATGCAAGACATGTCATGGAATGCAAGTATGATGTGCGTGTGCATGAGGATGCTCTCGAGTGTAAAGAAGAAGATGATGGAAATGGCTTTGTCTCGGGAAGCCAATCAAGCCACTAGATATATGGGAAGATTTCTGTCAAAATCAATATAAAGATCATGGAAAACGGATGCACGGTTTGTAAATGATAAGCAAAACAAGATGCAATGCAAAACTGCAGTTAACAGCAACATGGCATCTTTGGAGGAAGATTTAAATATGCTACAGCACCCAAACATGAAGACATAAGACATGGATGTGAATTAGACATGATTCTTAACAAGCATGAACTCATAGCACACCCAAAAACTTGCCATAACACAATTAAACAAGCATGGCAAGATTCAATAAGTTAACAGATTTCTCAGACTTAGGGAAAATTACAAGGCATGGCAACAACAACGACAAGTAGGCATGTTTGCAAGCTTGTGCGACTCATCTCAATGCATATCATGGCATATGAATATAACCAACAGCAAGAAGACATGTCTTTGAAGCTACTCATGGCAATAACATGGTCATAGGATGCATAGAACACTAGTTATTCACATGGCAAAACTGAACTTGCTGATAACAGGCTGACAGAAACATTTTATAGCAACTTGAGAGCATGAAAACAACAAGCTACATCAACTCATCATGGCAAACAAGAGCATGGATAGCTAGAGCATAACATATACATCAAGGAACACCCACTGGACAACTCTAACCATGCACAACAATGACGGTAGCCTCATGGAAACATGGCATGAAAATTAAAAGATTCAGCCTTAGCAGAAATTTAACATCATGATGGCATGTTAACAAGCTTGATACACTCATCTCAAGACATATCATGGCATGAAAACAAATCTATCATGTAGAGCACATTCCAAAGAGCAAAACTCATGTTGACACCTAGCTCATATGACACATGGATTAATTCACACGAAGAAGACAAAACATGATCTCATAACAATTTCAGAAATTTACCAGCCACATGCACTTTTGCAATAGGGTTAAACATGACATAATGCAACCTAACATGTAAGAAAATTCATCCATCTTGAAGAGAATCACAATACGAACATTTTGACTTATCATACACTCCATTTGGACCAACATGCACAAAGTTACGACCTCACGAACATGCCATCAAATTGTTAACAGACAACTAGTGCTGAAACAGTAACATCAGAAAACAGTCTTGCAACGAATATTAAGACATCTAGATGAACCCTAACATGCACAACTCTGATGCCAACATGTAGAGCACTTCGAGACGAACATTTCGATATATCATGCATGCAAAACGGAGCATCGAGCACAAAGTTACCACATGATGAAGGAGGCATGAAAATTACACAGATCCGGGACTTAGAGAAAATTACCCCCGCGAAAAGTCAACGCGGGACGAGGAGAGGTGGGACGGAGGGATCCGGGACGGGCCGGAGGCGTTTGGTTCGGGGGAGTGGTGGATCTGGTCCACTTGACCAGATCCGGCTGGAGCTCGTCGGAGAAAACGATGACGGCGGCGGAGGAGGTAGCCGGAGCGGTGAGGTGGCTCGGACGGCGAGGGGGGCACGGTGCCCGGTGGCGGCGAGGTCTGGCACGGCGGCGGCTGGGGTCGGTGCCAGCGGCGGGAGGGCACGCGACACGGAGGGAGCCGGAGGCGGCGGGGCGGAGTGGCCCGGTGCGGCCCGGGGCGGGCCAGCTCGGGCTCGCGGGCCCAGAGTGGAGGCGGCAGTGTGGAGGCTGGCGGCTGCCACGTGGCGCGAGCTGATTGGATTGGGGCAGCGGGCGGACACGTCCGGCGGCGAGGTGAACGTGTCCGGCGCACGGAGGAGGAAGAAGCTAGGGTTTGATCCGGATTTCGGGGGAGATGGGCATATTTATAGGTAGAAGGAGCTAGGAGTATCCAAATGAGGTGGTGTTTTCGCCCACACGATCACGATCGAACGACTGAGAGGATGGAGGTGGTTGTGTTGGGCTAGTGGGCTGTTGTGGAGGGGTGCTGGGCCAAAAGAGAAAGGGGTTTTCGGCCCACGTGGTTAACCATTGGAGTATCAAACGACCTCCAAACGAGACGAAACTTGACAGGCGGTCTAGCGGTGATATACCAAGACCACCTGACAACTCTCGGCCCATTCCAAGGATGTTTTTTAACCACTCACGAAACAAAGGCTTGAGAGGTGCGACGGGCACGTGTGTGAGTGTCAAAACTTGAAACGGACAACGGAGAGAACGGAGACGATGGAACTACACACGGATGCAAGTGAGACTATGCCAATGCAATGCACATAATGAAAATGACATGGAGACATGCAACACGCGCACAAGGCAAAAACGAAGAAACCCGAAATGAAGGAAGAGCCCAGAATGGAATTGATTAAGTCAATGATGAATATATTGCCATATTGGGAATTGTTACATCCGGGGCGTTACAAACTCTCCTGAGATCTAGGACTAAAAGAAAGCGGGATACTCGGAACGGAGATGATCTTCTCGTTCCCATAAGCTTCTCCGACGGTATGGTGTGACCACTTCACTTTCACGAATTTGATGGACTTGTTGCGGGTCTAGCGCTCAGTTTCTTCAAGGATAGCAACGGGGTGCTCACGATAAGACAAGTCTTGCTGATGATCAATCTCTTCGAAAGGAATGGTGCGTTCAGGCGTCTTGAAGCACTTGCGGAGTTGTGACACATGAAACACATCGTGCACATTTGCAAAGTTGGAGGGAAGCTCGAGTTGGTAGGCTAGATCGTCTATCTTGCCAATTATCTTGAAAGGACCCACGTATCTTGGAGCAAGCTTGCCCTTGATACCGAAATTCTAAGTGCCCTTCATAGGAGAAACACAGAGATAGACATGATCTCCAATGTCGAAAGCCAAATCTCGGTGTTTGCCGTCATAGTAGCTCTTTTGGCGCGATTGTGCAGCTTTGAGATTCTCACGTATGACTTCGCACATCTCTTCGGCCTCTGAGATAAAATCATTTCCAAGGAGTTGACGATCACCAGTCTCGGACCAGTTGAGGGGGTACGACACTTCCTGCCATAGAGAATTTCAAACGGTGCTTTGCCTACACTTTCTTGGAAGCTGTTGTTGTAGGAGAATTCGGCAAATGGAATGCAATCTTCCCATTTCATTCCGAAGGAGATTACACAAGCTATGAGCATATCTTCGATAATTTGGTTCACTCTTTCGACTTGGCCAGTAGTCTGAGGGTGAAAAGCTGTGCTGAAGCAAATCTTGGTACCCATAGCTGACTGGAAGGAATCCTAGAATTTGGAAGTGAACAAGCTTCGACGATCTGAGGAGATTACTTGAGGGATACCATGCAAAGAGACAATTCTGGAGGTATACAGCTCTACCGGTTGTGCTGCCTTGATGGACTCTTTGACTAGAAGGAAATGAGCCACTTTAGTGAGCTTGTTAATCACCACAAAGATAGCATCATTTCCTCGCTTAGACTTGGGAAAGCCGGTGACGAAATCCATCTCAGTGTGATCGAATTTCCACTCGGGAATAGGTAGAGGTTGAAGGAGTCTGGCTAGACGTTGATGCTCTGCCTTCACTCTTCTGCAGACATCACACTCGTTCACGACTTGAGCAATTTCTCTTTTCATGCGAGTCCACCAATAGGATTGCTTGAGGTCATGGTACATCTTGGAGCTTCCTGGATGTATCGAGAGGAGTGAGTCATGTGCTTCGTTCATTATGAGCTTCCTGAGAACACCTTTGGGAACCACAATTCTGTCCTCAAAGAACAAAGTTCTCTTTCATCAATGCGATAGCACTTGTACTTGGGAGTACCCTTAGCAATACCATGTTTCACCTTCTGCACCATAGCATCACTGAGTTGGGCCTCACGGATTTGATCTTCCAAGGTAGGAGCGACTTGAAGGTTGGCAAGAAATCCTTACGGAACGACTTGGAGGTTGAGCTTCCTAAATGACTCACGAAGTTCAGGTTGGAATGGTTTGAGGATGAGACTGTTGCAATAATCCTTTCTGCTCAAGGCATCTGCAATGACATTGGCCTTGCCAGGAGTATACTCAATGCTTGGATCGTACTCTTGAATCATTTCAACCTAACGAGTCTGGCGGAGGTTAAGGTTTGGCTGGGTGAAGATGTACCTCAGGCTCTTGTGATCGGTGAAGATGTCCACTTTTCTGCTCAACAGAAGGTGTCTCCACGTGATCAAGACATGAAGAACTGCTGCTAGCTCAAGATCATGTGTGGGATAATACTTCTCATTTGGTTTAAGCTGACACGAAGTGTATGCAACGATCTTCTTGTCTTGCATGAGAACACCGCCGATACCTTGCAATGAAGCATCACAGAACACTTCATAAGGCTTGGACTCATCCGGAGGAGTAAGTACCAGAGCAGAAATGAGCTTCTCTTTCAGGGTATTGAATGCCACATCACAATCCGGAGTCCACGAGTACTTGACATTCTTTTGCAACAGGTTGCAAAGAGGCTTCGCAATCTTGGAGAAGTTCTCAACGAACCTTCTGCAATAGCTTGCGAGACCGAGGAAAACTTCGGAGTTGTTTGACATTCTGAGGAGGTTCCCACTTCACAATAGCTTCAACCTTCTCGAGGTTAACAGAGATGCCCTCGGCAGAGATAATATGCCCAAGATAGAGGACTTTATCAAGCCAAAATTCACATTTGGAGAACTTCGCATAGAAACGGTGCTCACGGAGCCTGTCGAGGACCAAACGGAGGTGCTTGGCATGGTCTTCTTCATTCTTGGAGAATACCAAGATGTCATCGAGGTACACGAGCACGAATTCATTGGTGTAGGGGTTGAATATGAAGTGCATCATCCGAGAGAAAGTGGTGGAGCATTTGCAAGCCCGAAGGACATGACTGTGTACTCGTAGGAGCCGTAGCTTGTCCTGAATGTTGTTTTGGGAACATCCTCTTCACGGATACGAATCTGATGGTAGCCCAACCGGAGATCAAGCTTCGAGAAAACCTTGGCTCCTTTGAGCTGCTCGAACAGTTCATTGATATTGGGGAGCGGGTATTTATTCTTAATTTTCTTCTTGTTCAATGCTCGTTAATCAACGCACAATCGTTCCGTACCATCCTTCTTCTTGACAAAAAGAACACCGCAACCCCAAGGAGAAGTACTTGGTCTGATCAGACCCATTCGTTCTTGCTCGTCGAGTTGTTTCTTCAACTCCTTCAACTCTTTAGGACAGAGCTTGTACGGACGCCGACAGGCTGGTTCGGTGTCAGGTTCAAGTTCAATGACGAATTCAACTGGACGGTTGGGAGGCATGCCTGGAAGCTCTTCAGGGAATACATCCTCATATTCACAAACTACTGTAATCTGGGAAATGGCATTAATCTCTCCCTTGTCATTGAGAGAGAATAGCCTGATTGTGTTATCTCGAGCTGCGAAGATAATCACGTCTTTGGAAGGATGAGTTAGATTCACCTCTTTGTTTGCACAATCAATCAGAGCATCATGCTTAGATAGCCAATCCATACCAAGAATGAGATCAGTGTCCGAGTTACCGAGAACAACCGGGGAAACCAGAAAACTGTAATCACCCATATGAATAGATATATCCGGCGCCACCATACTAGAACTCAATCTCTTAGCAGGAGAAACAATACTCAAAGCTCTTGGCAACGCTTCAGTGTGAAAATTGTGCTTCAATGCAAATGGTTAAGATATGAAAGAACATGATGCACCCGAATCAAACAAGACTTTTGTAGGAATTGAGTTAACTGAGAGGTTACCCATTATCACATTAGAAGAGTTCGCTGCTTGAGCTGCATTCTTCAGGTTCACTCTTGCATGCGTGGGATTGTCCTTGACAATAGCATTGCTGATAGGTAGAGGAGGCGGAATGCGCCTTTAAGTACACTTGTTTGCATAGTGACCCTTCTGACCACACTTGTTGCACGTAACCTTTGAAAGTGGCCGATGATAAAGACCGCTTGGTCTTGGAGCTTGGAACTGAGACTTGGACTGGTTGCTTGGGTTGGGTGGGTGGGGAAATCCACGACCACCTGAGTGCTTGTTCTGAGTCGGAGGACGGAGCATTGGAGGAGGCGGGAGCCAGAACTTCTGCTGCTTGACAACCACTTGAGAGGAAAAGGAGGACTGAACAACATCTCTTATCCTCTTTTTGGAAACTTCACATTTGAGCTGAGCTGCCTCTTGCTTGAGAGCCATGTTGTATAATTGATCAAATTCATCTGGCTCGAATAGAGTGAGTGCAAGTTGGAGTTCATCTTTCAGACCACCTCAGAACTGGTAGATTTTCCTCTTGGCATCGGGGATGTCTTGCTTCGCATAACGTGCAAGATTCTGGAACTTGACATTGTATTGGTAGACATACATGGTGCCTTGCTACAGATTGCGGAATTGCTCACGCATGCCTTCAATGACACTGGTAGGAATGTGATGAGAACGAAAATTGCGGCAAAAGTCAGTCCACGAGATCTCACGACCTGCTCTGGAGTCTTTGTACTATTGCCACCAATCTCCAGCTTGATCTTTGAGTTGCAAAGCGGCAAACTTGACATAATCCTCAGGTCTGACGTTACTGCACTCAAAATGCTTCTTGATGTCCGTGATCCAATCTTCAGCATCTAGCGGATCCACACAGTAACAGAAAGACTTGGGTTGATTTGCCAGTAGTTGGTTCAGAGTCGCAAAGTGAGGTTGATTGAACAGATTTCCTTGGCCTTGGTTCCCTTGATTGCCTCGATTTGCTTGGAAACTCTGCATCATTTCCATGAGCATCTGAGTGTTTTGATTGGTTGCCTGCATAATTGATCTACATGCCTCAGACGGAGGAGGAGGTGAAGGAGGACGCTCTTCTTCACCCTCTGGGTCCTGGCTGGGAACTTTCATAGGTGCCATCCTGAAGGGGATGACAACTGTTAGCCATTGATGCAAATAATAGATAGGCTAAATCACCGGCTAGATATTGCAACATATAGTCTTCACAAAGAACATCCAAACAAAAATGAACGAATGAATTCCATAGCTTAATGGTACATCAACTTTTCGAGAGGCCACTTGGGAGAACAAAATGATAGAACAAAACAACATGGTAACAGATGGAACAAATACATAATAGAGGCTTCGTCCCACTTGTTCGTGCTCAATACCCCATGGCACGTGTTACAAAGGGCCTTGCAATCTCTGGATCAGCATAGCCAAGGATCCTTTAAGATGCAACCCCCTAGTGTAACAACGCCCATGATAGCCTCTCCACTAGATGTTTAACCCCAACCTCATATCATGCACCCATTCGAAGATTACCTAAGATCTACTTGAAACCCACCTATTAATTCCTGAAGCTTCCCGGTTATGCAATCTGGTGTTGGGGATACAGGGGAAGCACCGCCTATCACTCAACTAGTAAATCCAACATCCAGTTTTATCCATCCGTCAACACATAACCAGGCACACTCGGAAATTTTTTACCTCGGACCTTCGAAAGCATCCGATATACTAGCTGTGGCAATACTCCCGAACTATCCCCCCAATACTGGGTGACGTCGGGGTTATCTCACCACCAGACATGCATAGAAGAGTTTTCAATTTCGGTCGCCTCTGGTATTCTAGAACTGCCACAATACATTTGTGACGACAACACCTTGGAGCTCAACTCCCCGGGACACTGCCACAACCCCTAAATGACAGGAGGCACCAAGAACAATGTTCTCGTCACAAAGATATCGGAACAATCCAAACAATACCCGCGTGATCCTAAAAAAAATTGGTGAAATTTTGAGAATTGTGAAGTTAAAACAACATCAGGAGTCCTCACCAGAGCGACGAAGGGGATGAGGAGTAAAAAGAAATCCTACTCTCCGATATATATAAGACTCAAAACATTTTGTGTGTGTGCCTAGACTCAACCGTCAGCGGTTCGATCAATCAGGGGGATCCTAGGTCGGAGAAGGCTTTGATACCAACTTGTAATGCCCAGGATGCGACTATATCTCCTACGTGTCGAGGCATGACTTAGAGACATAAGCGCATTCTGGAATGATCGCAAGCATGGTATCTTTGCACAACTCAAGTAAAAGAATAGGGATGAAAGAGCAAAATAGTTGGCTTACACTCGCCACGTCACACAATGAATACAATAGCATACATTCATCCAAATAACACAGGGTCCGACTATGGACGAAATCCAAACGAGAAAAGATACCACGACCACAAGTCCTGATCGCCCCTAGTAGAAACCACTAATGATCGCCGGGATACGTAACATAGAAATGACCACGCTCTTCATCGAACTCCTAGTGAAGTTCTGATCCATCCCCTGCATCATTCTCGGCTGTACCTGCATCTAGTGTGTGTTGTAATCTTTGAGTCACAAGGCCTCAGCAATCCCATCCCTAGGTATCAAAACTAACAAAGCCTTTAGGTGTGGACAAGTAATAAACTGTTGCAGCAAGCACTAAGAAACTAGCTTACGAATTCAGAGCAAGATGAGAATATGTGCCAACGGTCGCCAAAGTTGATCAAGATGTGATCCTAGCTACTCACGTTCTTGCATAACCCCACCGTGTTCACTTTCCGAAACCCTTCGAAAAAAGACCATCACGGTACTCACACAGGTAGTGTATTCTTAAAGATATGGTGTCAAGTTATCTACAACCGGATATTAACAAATTCCCATCTGCCACATAACCGCGGGCATGGCTTTCGAAAGTTCAAAACCCTACAGGGGTGTCCCAACTTAGCCCATCACAAGCTCACGATCTGCGGAGTCGCAACTCCAAACTGGGAAGACCCGAGTATTCTCGGAATCCCGTGCTCAAGATATTACGACAAAGGTAAAACTAATCCAGCAAGACCTCCCGGCATGCCGACACCCTGATAGTAGCCACACGTATCTCGTCTCAGGCCACGACCGGATGGGACAAGCTACATGTATATACCAGATACCTCGGGTTTCCCCAAGGTGGCCCCGTAGGTTGCCCGGTTTGGACCAACACTCATGAGGAGCACTGGCCCGGGTTGTTGATTAAGAACTCGGGTTTATAACTCCCGATGCAAGTTTTAGTTGTTAGGCAAATGTAGTACCAATGTTGGGTCTTGCTGGAAAAGCTTTAAGCAGAGAAAATTATCAAGGGGGGCCCATAAACCCCAACTGTGTTAGGAACGCAAAATCAAGGAACATAACACCGGTTTATCGGGTCCTAAGGTGGCATGAGTGGAACAAAACACCTAGCAGAAGGCCAAGCCTTCCACCCATTACCAATATATATGTGCAATAATTTAATTAAGATAATATTGTGTTATCCCAATAAAAAAGTCCGAACATGGAGCAATCTTCAAACTTCACCTGCAACTAACAACGCTATAAGAGAGGCTAAGCAAAACCGTACTTAGCCAATCAACGGTTCGCTAGGAAGGCGGTTAGAGTGTTTCATGGCAACACAGGAGGCTGACAAGACAAGAATAGGCATCGAGGCACAGCTAAAGAGCGAGACAACTAGCAAGGCAAAGATAGAGGTGATCGGGGAACGGTCATCTTGCCTGGTAAGTCATCGGTGTGATGGTAAGATGGCTCCTCAAACTCAGTGTCGACAAGATCCTCAAACTCGGTATTGGCTCCCGGCTCTACCCAACACAAGAGCACAACAATGGTACAAGATCAATCATGGTGCAATGCACAATCAACATGATGCAAGACATGTCATGGAATGCAAGTATGATGTGCGTGTGCATGAGGATGCTCTCGAGCCTAAAGGAGAAGATGATGAAAATGGCTTCATCTTGGGTAACCAAGCATGCCACTGAATAGATGGGAAGATTTCGGTCGAAATCGATATAAATATCATGGAAAACGGATGCACGGTTTGCAAATGACAAGCAAAACAAGATGCAATGCAAAACGCAGTTAACAACAACATGTCATCTTTGGAGCAAGATTAAAATATGCTACAACACCCAAACATGAAGACAAAAGGCATGGCTGTGAAATAGACATGATTCTTAACAAGCATGAACTCAGAGCACACCCAAAAACTTGCTGGAACACAATTAAACAAGCATGGCAAGATTCAATAAGTTAACAAATTTCTCAGACTTTGTGAAAATTACAAGGCATGGCAACAATAACGACAAGTAGGCATGTTTGCAAGATTGTGCAACTCAACTCAAAGCATAGCATGGCATGTGAATATAACCAACAGCAAGACGACATGTTTTTGAAGCTACTCATGGTAAGAACATGGTCATAGGATGCATAGAACACTAGCTATTCACATGGCAAAACTGAACTTGCTGATAACAGGCTGACAGAAACATTTTATAGCAACTTGAGAGCATGAAAGCAACAAGCTACAACAACTCATCATGGCAAACAAGAGCATGGATAGCTAGAGCATAACATATACATCAAGGAACACCCACTGGACAACTCTAACCATGTACAACAATGATGGTAGCCTCATGGAAAAATGGCATAAAATTTAACAGATTCAGCCTTAGCAGAAATTTAACATCACGATGGCATGTTAACAAGCTTGATGCACTCATCTCAAGACATATCATGGCATGAAAATAAATCTATCATGTAGAGCACATTCCAAAGAGCAAAACTCATGTTGACACCTAGCTCATATGACACATGGATTAATTCACACGAAGAAGACAAAGATCATCTCATAACAATTTCAGAAACTTATCAGCCACATGCACTTTTGCAACAGGGTTAAACATGGCATAATGCAACCTAACATGTATGTAAATGCATCCATCTATAAGAGCATCACAAGAGGAACATTTTGACATATCATACACTCCATTTGCACCAACATGCACAAAGTTACGACCTCACGAACATGCCAACAAATTGTTAACAGTCAACTAGTGTTGAAACATTAACATCACAAAGCAGTCTTACAATGAAGATTAAGACATCTAGATGAACCCTAACATGCACAACATTGATGCCAACATGTAGAGCACTTCGAGATGAAGATTTAGATATATCATGCATGCAAAACGAGCACCGAGCACAAAGTTACCACATGATGAAGGAGGCATGAAAATTACACAGATCCGGGACTTAGAGAAAATTACCCCTGTGAAAAGTCAACCCGGGACGAGGAGAAGTGGGACAGAGGGATCTGGGACGGGCCGGAGGCATTTGGTTGGGAGAGTGGTGGATCTGGTTCACCTGACCAGATCCGGACGGAGCTCGCCGGAGAAGACGACGACGGCGGCGGCGGAGGTAGCCGGAGCGGTGAGGTGGCTTGGCCGGTGAGGGGGGCGCGGTGGTCGGTGGCGGCGAGGTCCGGCGCGGTGGCGGTCGGGGTGGGTGCCGGCGGCGGGAGGTCTTCTTTGTCATATATATTTGCTGTGAAAATTGTTGGATTTAAAAAAACAGAAAAAAGAGGCAATGCAGACTCTTTGCCGTCCGCCGCGGACGGCAAAGAAGCCACGTGGCAGCCACCTGCGTTTCCTTTGAAGCTGACCCATTTGGTTAGTTTGCCTACAGTGGCAGACGACAAAGGCCTCATACTCTTTGTCGTCAGCCGCGGAAGGCAAAGACTACCGTTAGCCACCTAACGGACTAACATCGAATTTATTGTCGTCAGCTTTCTCTGCCGTCAGCCGCTGATGGCAAAGGCCCCTTTGCCGTCCCCTGCAGAAAGCAGATGGCAAAGAAGGTCTTTACCGATCCTATCTTTGCCGGCGCCTTTTGCCGTCCGCGTCAGACGTCAAAGGCCTTTGCCGTCCACCATTCGTGCCTTTGCCGTCAGCCTTGGCGGACGGCAAAGTAGCTGATTCCTATAGTGCACATATCAAATTATCAAAGTAACGAACATGAACACATGAGCATGATGAAAACTAACTTGACAACAATTCCCATGTGTCCTCGGGAGCACTTTGCTTTATATAAGAGTTCGCTCGGGCTTGTCCTTTACTACAAAAAGGATTGAGCCACCTTGGTGCACCTTAGTTACTTTTGTTACTTGTTACGCGTTACGAATTATCTGATCGCACAAATATCTATTACCGATAATTTCAGTGCTTGCAGGGAATTCCTTGTTCAAAACCGCTTGTCATTTCCTTCTGCTCCTCGTTGGGTTCGACACTCTTAATTAGCGGATCGACTACGATAGATCCCCTATACTTGTGGGTCATCAAGACTCTGGCACCGTTATCGGGGAGTGAAGCGCCTTTGGTAAGTGGAATTTGGTAAGTGAACATTTATATAGTGTGACGAAATTTACTATCACTTGTTACTATGGAAGATAATCCTTTGAGGGGTTTGTTCAGGGTATCTTCACCCCGACCGGAAGAACAAAGAGTTGCTCCTAAACCTACTACACCTACTGAAAATATTTATTATGAAATTCCTTTGGATATGATAGAGAAATTGCTAGTTAATCCTTATCCAGGAGATGGAATATTACATCCTGATATGCACCTAATCTATGTGGATGAAGTTTGTGGATTATTTAAGCTTGCAGGTTTGCCCGAGGATGATGTCAAGAAGAAGGTTGTCTCTTTATCTTTGAAGGGAAAGGCATTGACATGTGAAAGGATCGAGAAGAGTATGTGTCTAGAGGGGAGGCGAATAGAATCTAGCAAGAAAAGTGGTAGCTTTTAACATACTTGATGTTTGAATGGAGATTTAGCACATGTTTAACTTTCACAATACACAACAAGCATGCATGATAAGAGTATATAGGTGTTGTGAAGTAAAGCATGCAACTTTGACACTTAGACCAAAGAAAAATCTAGCCTTTTCCCAATTTTAGTTCTTGGCAGATTTTAGCAACTTAGCACAAGTCAAACAATCAACCTAGACATGCAATTCAAAGAGTATAGCAGCGGAAAGTAAACAATTGCATATGAAGGCAAAGGGAGGAGTTTGGAGGGAGCAAGCGCAAGTGAAGGCAATGATGTTTTTTGTCTTGGTTCCGATAGGTGGTGCTATCGTACATCCAAGTTGATGGAGACTTCAACCCACGAAGGGTAATGGCTGCGCGAGTCCACGAAGGGCTCCGCCCACGAAGGGTCCACGAAGAAGCAACATTGTCTATCCCACCATGGCCATCGCCCACGAAGGACTTGCCTCACTAGTGGTATATCTTCACGAAGTAGGCGATCTCCTTTCCCTTACAAACTCCTTGGTTCAACTCCACAGTCTTCTCGGAGGCTCCCGAGTGACACCTAACCAATCTAGGAGACACCACTCTCCAAAAGGTAATAAACGGTGTGTTGATGATGAACTCCTTGCTCAAATGCTTCAAATGATAGTCTCCCCAACACTCAAACAGATCCTCATAGATTTGGATATGGTGGAAGAAGGATTTGAGTGGAAAGCAACTTGGGAAGGCTAGAGAACAAGATTCATATGGTAGGAATGGGATATCTTGATCTCAACACTTGAGTAGGTGGTTCTCTCTCAGAACATGAATGATGGAAGTGTAGGTATGTTCTGATGGCTCTCTCCACGAGTGAAGAGTGGGTGGAGGGGTATATATAGCCTACACACAAAATCTAACCGTTACACACAATTTACCAAAGTCGGTGGGACCGATTCAGAGAACTCGGTCAGACCGATTTAGTTCATAATGTGAGCGATAGGTATTTCGGTGGGACCGATTTGATCAACTCGGTGGGACCGATTTCATTAGGGTTAGGGCATAACGTAATCTCGGTGGGATCGATTACACAAACTCGGCCAGACCGATTTTTGGTAATAAGCACACAGAGAGTTGGTCAAGCAAACTCGGTGGGACCGATTCGCTCATTTCGGTGAGACCGAAATATTACGAAGAGGCAACAGAGAGTTTGCATTACAGACTCGGTGGGACCGATTGCACGTCTTGATTAGACCAAAAATATTGCAACAGGCAATAGAGAGTTTGCAATCCCATCTCGGTGAGACCGAGATCCCTTCAGTGAGACTGAAATGATTAGGGTTTCTGGCAGTGGCTATGTCAAATGAACTCGGTGGCGCCGGATAGATATTTTCAGTAGGGCCGAGTTTGAATTTTGGTTTGGGACATATGTGGATGTGGGGAACTGGTTGAGGGTTTTGGAGCGTATCACTAAGCATTTTGAGCAAGCAAGACAGTAAGAAACACCTCATCCCCTTTTAATAGTATTGGCTTTTCCTATGGACTCAATGTGATCTTGGATCACTAAAATAGAAAAGGTAGAATCATGAGCTTTGAGCTTGAGCCAATCCTTTTGCCCTTAACATCTTGAAAGGGTTTTACATCCACTAGTCCATGCCACTCCCTCGGTTGAACTTGTCTAAAATATACTAGATGGAAATATTAGTCCAACAAGAGATATGTTGACATTAATTACCAAAATCACCCAGGGAGGACTTGTGCTTTCAATCTCCCCCTTTTTGGTAATTGATGACAACATACATCAAAGCTTTATATGAAGATATGAAGAATAACAAGTAAAGCTTTGGAAGGACATGTAACATGCATAGGCTCCCCCTACATGTATGCAATCATGTAAATATGGAATATAAGAGCATGTGAAAGCATAGACATGACAGAGCAAGCAATGAGCTATATGCATCAGAGCAAATGATACGAATATATGAAGTGTATCCTCATGTTCATGATCCCTTCTTGCAAACAATATGTACATTAGCAAGAAATCTTCATGCTCATGAGTGTGATGCATATACTTACCTTGTGATCTTGAGCTCACTTATGAAGGGATGAACATGACTAAACAAGGTTAGATAACACAGGTACATCTACTAGACAGGGTAACAAAAGAGCGACAAGGGTACTGTCAGGGATATGACTAGCAGGTATGAACCGGCTAGTATAAACCGGTTTATTATAATATGTTTGGTTGTAATATTCAGTAAAGGCTACGGCCCATGAGATCTTAGGGCCCATGTACATAGTTATGGTTTGTAAACCGCCCGATGATGTAACTTGAGAAATAAGGAAGAAAAGACAGAGACCGAGGCGGACACGAGTATGAGCCGGCCTCGGGACTCTGTAAACCGGACCGGGCGTCGCCTCTATATAAAGGGATGACCCGGCGACGGTTCAAGGACAAGCAAGAAACAACCCGTCGAGACAGGCAAGCAAATCGCTCCCTGTTCATCGACGCCCAAGCAATACCAAACCGAACTAGATGTAGGCTTTTACCTTCATCGAAGGGGCCGAACTAGTATAAACCCTCTGTGTCCTTTGTGTGCTTTTAACCCCTTCAAGCTAACCTGTGCGATGGTTCCATCATCAAGTCCGTTAAACCGGACATCTGCCGTGTTAATTCCACGATAGTTGGCGTCCACCGTGGGGCATCTGCATGATGGTTTCGAGTTCTTGAAGGGAAGCTTTGAAGGGCTCAAGGGCTACGTTGTCGGCCGGATGACCAAGAGTCACCGCGGCCGGATCTACATCAATGACGCCGGTTGGGGACCGGAGGCCGATTCAATCGAATACGGGTACCGGGTTCCCTTCGGTGGCATCCATGTCTTCATCGGCAAGATCGGCGAACCGGGATCTGAGCCGGACATCTTCCCCAACATTATCAAGCCGGCTCAGCGTGCGAGATCGGCCCGGATTCAGCCCGCCATGAAGCACATTTTTGTTGGAGCAGTTCACGGGGTTCAAACCAGAGATGGATCGGAATCCGGCGGTGAAACAGTTGTATACTCCGACGACGGATCCTCATCCGGAGAGACTGAATCTCTGTATCAGTTGCAGGATGGCCGGTCTGAGGGTGAGTCCGACGGGAACAGTATTCTGGACCCCTTTGACCCGCCAAACCGGGTGGCTGTCTTTATGGCCGGTTCACAACCCACGGTGAACGGGGCGACAGCAGAAGCTGGTATAGGGGGAGCGGCCCAGCCCTCTCACCTGCTGACGTTCTATCCACCTTAGTCGAGGAGTTCACGGCTAAAGCGGTGGCAGAGGTAGCTCCAGCAGACAAGGCGCAGCATGATGCTGAGCTCCTTCAGTTAAAAGGTCGGGTTGATAAAGCAAGGGATGATCTGAAGGCGGAGAAAGCTATGATAGCGATAAGACAGGCGGAACTAAATGATCAAGCTTTTCATCTAAGGATGGAGCAGGCCTCTGTACAGGGAGTAAGGGGTCGAAAATATCAATCTCGTCTACCGTCGGTTTATGAAGCAACGATCCGGCCTCTGTTCAGGACGCCTGGGGCTGGGACCAGCAATGATCCGGCCTCGAACCGGACGGCACCCCCAGCCAGGGATGAGCCGGTTCAACAGCCCGCTGTGGAGCAAGATCGGCGGATCACGTCTGCACCTCACGTTCCTATCCCTTCAGGTCATTATTTGAATCCTTTGGATAACATCATTGCTGCTGCTGCACGTTTGGCCGCTTTACCCATTGAGGGGACATCTCCGGTGGCGTTGGAGGCATGCAGGGTGAAGGATCTGCTTAATACGGCGCTAGTACAGCAGCAAGCATATTCTCATAGCAGAGAGAGGCTACATTCAACACCGCGTCCCAGCCGGAGTTACACTAGGCATTGGGAGGAGCCAGAAGTGTCTAGTAGTGAACGCAGGCGTCATCAGCGCAGACAGGGTAATCCGACAGGCGCAGATGCACAAGCTCAGGATGCAAACCGGGTTAGGTCGGTGGCCCGAGAGGAAATCCGTCAGACGACGCCGGTTCAAATAGCCACAGCAGAGACAGGAGCCACAACGAGTTCCATTGGAGTGCAGTGTCTTATCCCCGCTTTACGGAGCGTGAAGTTGCCCAAGGATTTTAAAGGGCCCCGTAAGGTAGCTAATTACACTGCAGATTTACCTCCTGAAGCTTGGGTGGGGAGTTATGAGATGGCCATGGAGATGCTGGATGTGGATGAAGCGGCTTGTGCAAAGTACTTTACTATGATGCTTGAGGGTACAGCCCGGACCTGGCTAAAGGGTTTACCCCCTAATTCCATCGGATCATGGGGAGAGTTACGTCGCCAGTTTATCAAAAATTTCAAAGATACATGCAAGCAGCCAATGTCAGTAGTGGATCTGGCAGCCTGTGTGCAAGGAGAACTTGAATCTACAAGTGCATGGGTGCGGCGAGTGTCAGAGATCTTCCACTCTTCGAATAGTATCAATCCTAGTACGGCAATAGTAACTTTAGAGAACAATTGCCGGTTTGAGTCCCTAAAGTTAAAACTAGGACGGCTTAAAAGGGATTGCAATGATATGGGAACTCTCATGAGTGCTCTGGTAAAGTATGGGGACTCTGATAATACCAAGTATCCAGAAGCTGAGGGAGACAAAGCAGGGAAGGTTAACAAACCTGGTAAACCGGCGCAGGTTAACCCGGCTACTGCAAGTTTCTTAGGCAAGCGAAAGGCAGAAGGTGGCTCTGATTTCGTAGCCAATACCCAAGTTCAAGGGGGTTTTCAGCGTAATAGGGGCAACCCACCTCAACAAACCGGCAGAGGTGATGTTAGTTGGGACCAAGAGTTAGATCAGCCTTGTCCGAAGCATGGCTCGAGCAGACGACCGGCAAAACACACTATAAGAGAGTGCAGGCCTTTTATGGAAGCAATGATGGGCCGCTTTAATCCTAATTACAGGCCTCCAAATGGCGGTTCAGGCCCAGGGTTTTATGGTCCGGGTCATCAGGGGAACAGCTCCGGATCAGGATATCGGGGCAATAACAACGGTTATCAAAACCGGGCCGGTAATCAAAATGGTCAAGGAAGTTATAATAACCAAGGCAACCAGCCGCGTAATCAAGGTGGTTACAATAACCAAGGCAGTCAACAGCAGGGCCAAGGTAATCACAATAATCAGGGTAATCAGCAGTGTCAGCAACAGCAACCACAATCCGGATATCAGAGTAATCCGAAGGAGTTGAGTAGTGGGCAATACCATGTATTCACCACAAGTCTGTGTAAACGAGATCAGAAGGTTTTTAAGCGGGCGGTTAACGCGGTTGAACCGGCAACACCGCAATTTCTGCGCTGGTCGGAGCAGCCCATTGTATGGAGTAGGGAGGATCACCCAATGCGGGTGGATAATCCGGGCCACTTGGCCTTGGTGGTAGCGCCACAGGTGGGAGGTTATAAGTTCACTAAAGTTCTCATGGACGGCGGTAGCAGCATCAACATCTTGTACTATGAGACTTTCCGTCGTATGGACCTAACGGATAAGAAGTTAATACAATCAAACACGGTGTTCCACGGGGTGGTTTCAGGTAAGTCGGCTTATCCAGTTGGAAAGATTGACTTAGAAGTTACCTTTGGAGATGAGCATGATTCCAGGTCAGAAATGATAACTTTCGAAGTTGTCAAGATCCGGAGCCCCTATCACGCTTTATTCGGGAGAACGGTTTATGCCAAATTTATGGCTAGGCCATGTTATGTTTATCTGCAACTCAAAATGCCGGGTCACAAGGGCACGATCACAGTTCATGGAAGTCGCAAGATAGCAGTGGAGTGTGAAGAGGGAGATGCAGCCTACGCGGAGGCAGTATGTGCCACAGAAGAGTTGAAGTTTTATAAAGATAATGTTGATCCGGCAGATATGACTCCGCCGAAGAAGCCAACTACAGAGCATGATCCGGCATTGAAGTTTAAATCGGCGGAGGAGACCAAGCAAGTTTATTTTGTGCCAGGTGATTCGTCCAAGCAGTTCACTATCAGCGCTAACCTTGATCCCAAATAGGAAAGCACGCTCATCGAGTTCATCCGTGAGAACCGGGATATCTTTGCGTGGAAACCTTCTGACATGCCAGGTATACCGAGGGAACTCGATGAGCACAGCCTTAACATTGATCCGAAGTATAAACCGGTTAAACAATATTTGCGCCGCTTCAACGAAGAGAGGCGCAAGGCTATAGGAGAAGAAGTGGCCAGGCTTTTGGCCGCAGGGTTCATAGTTGAAGTTTTTCACCCAGAGTGGTTGGCTAATCCGGTGCTTGTGTTAAAGAAGAATGGAAAGTGGAGAATGTGTGTGGATTACACAGACCTCAACAAGGCTTGTCCAACGGATCCTTTTGCTCTCCCTCGCATTGATCAGATTATCGATGCTAGAGCGGGATGTGAGCGGCTAAGCTTTTTGGATGCATATTCAGGATACCACCAGATCAAGATGGCAGTTAAAGACCAAGAGAAGGCAGCCTTCATAACCCCTTTTGGTGCTTTTTGCTATGTATCTATGCCTTTTGGGCTCAAGAGTGCTCAAGCAACTTATCAACGTTGCGTTCAGAATTGTCTTAAAGGACAGATAGGGAGGAATGTTCATGCCTATGTGGATGACATTGTGGTTAAATCAAGGAAAGAGGAGACAATGATAGAGGATCTTAAGGAGACTTTTGACAATCTTCGAGCTTATAAGATGATGCTTAATCCGGAGAAGTGTGCCTTTGGTGTTCCGGTAGGTAAACTACTAGGATTCTTGGTCTCAAACAGAGGAATAGAAGCTAATCCGGAGAAGATTAAGGCAATCACATCTTTGACTAAACCAGTTTGCATCAACGATGTTCAGCGTATCGCTGGCCGGATCACAGCATTAAGCCGGTTCATCAGCCGTTTGGGAGAGAAGGCGATCCCGCTTTACCAGATGCTGAAGAAAACAGATCGGTTTATATGGAGTGATGAGGCGAACGCGGCGTTTGAGGATCTGAAGCGGCAACTGGCAAAGCCGTCGGTACTGGCTGCCCCTGTTGATAATGAACCATTGCTGTTATACGTCGCCGCCAATGCACGGGCAGTCAGCGTTGCAATCGTGGTTGAGCACAAGGAAGTGGGAAGGGAATACCCGGTTCAACGTCCGGTTTATTATGTGAGTGAAGTACTCATTGAGTCCAAGCAGAGGTGCCCACATTGGCAGAAGCTGGTATATGGTGTGTTCATGGCAAACCGGAAGCTGAAGCACTATTTCCAAGGTCATCCGATAACTGTGGTTAGTTGAGCGCCATTGGGAGATATAATCCAGAACAGGGAAGCTACGGGTAGAGTTGCGAAGTGGGCCATTGAACTCAGCCCACATGAGTTGAAGTATGTGCCACGCACCGCTATAAAATCTCAGGCATTGGTGGATTTCATCAATGATTGGACAGAATTACAAATTCCTGAGGAGAAGCCGGATCTTACGTACTGGACGATTCATTTTGACGGGTCAAGACAGTTGGAAGGCTCGGGGGCTGGAGTTGTCTTAACTTCCCCCCGAGGTGATAAATTTTGTTACGTCATCCGTTTGTTGTTTCCTTGCACTAATAATGCAGCAGAATATGAAGCGTTACTTCATGGTTTACAGATAGCAAAGGAGATGAACTTGAGCCGGGTCAAGTGTCTTGGTGATTCAGATCTGGTGGCACAGCAAGTTTCAGGAAAGTGGGATTCACGAGATCCTCTCATGGCAGCTTACAGACGGGAAGTTGAAGCAATTGCAGGATATTTCAAAGGGTATCAGGTGGATCATATAGACCGGCGACGGAACGATGCGGCCGATGCTTTAAGCCGGCTGGGCTCCCAACGTAAACCGGTGCCGCCAAATACTTTTTTGGATGAGTTGCACAGTCCTTCGGTTCAAGTACCATCGGAGGAAGACCAAGATGTTCCTGATCCGGAGGCACAGTTAGATGCAGCGCTTCATGTAATTCCGGATTGGACGCGGCCTTACTTGGCATATTTGAGCCGAGGAGAGCTATCGGATGATGAGATAGAGGCACGACAGATAATCCGGCGTTCCAAGTCCATGACGATTGCGAACGGAGAACTTCGTCATCGCAGTGTTTCTGGAGCGTTTCAACGGTGTGTATCAGCTGAGGAAGGTTGTGATATCCTTCGTGAAATCCATGAAGGGGATTGTGGTCATCATGCCGGTTCAAAATCCTTGGTGGCTAAGGCTTTTCGACATGGGTTCTATTGGTTAACAGCTCATGCTGATGCGGCGGATTTAGTCTGAAAGTGTGATGCTTGTCAGAAGTTTTCACGACGCGCTCTTGTTCCGGCACAGGAGCTCCGGATGATACCAATAACCTGGCCGTTCGCGACTTGGGGGCTTGATATGGTTGGACCTTTCAAACGATCCCAAGATCAGAAAACTCATCTACTAGTGGTAGTGGATAAGTTTACAAAGTGGATTGAGGCAGAGCCTGTGAGCAAGTGTGATGCGGCAACGGCAGTCAAATTTATCAAAAAAGGTAATATTCTGGTTTGGCTTTCCGCACAGCATCATCACAGACAACGGCACCAATTTATCTCAAGGTGAGATGGAAGAATTCTGTCAACGGGAGCATATTCGCTTAGATGTATCTTCTGTGGCCCACCCCCAATCCAATGGTCAAGCTGAAAGAGCAAATCAGGAGATTTTGCGAGGTATCAAGCCCCGGCTTATGACTCCTTTGCAGAGAACCCCAGGATGCTGGGTTGAGGAGTTACCATCTGTTCTTTGGAGTATCAACACTACACCAAACTGGTCCACAGGTTACACACCTTTCTTCATGGTATATGGTGCTGAAGCGGTCCTTCCAAGTGATATCCGTCATGATTCACCAAGGGTGACGACTTATGTTGAAGCGGCCAATGAACAAGCAAGGCAAGACAGTTTGGACCGGCTGGATGAAGAGCGTGACATAGCAGCGGCACGGTCTGCAATTTATCAACAAGACTTACGCAGATATCACAGCCGCCGGATCAAGACAAGGACGTTCCAGGAGGGCGACTTAGTACTCCGGCTCATCCAAGATCAAATAGATATGCACAAGTTATCCCCGCCTTGGGAAGGGCCCTTTGTGGTCAGCAAGAATCTGCACAACGGTTCATATTACCTGCTAGACGTTTGAGAACACAAGGACTCACGGACATCAGAGGAGGAGACGAAGAGGCCATGGAACATCGCCCACTTACGGCCATACTATACTTGAGCTATGAGCTCCATTGTATCCTATGTATATATTACGATTAATGAATAAACCGGCACCCTCGGTAAACCAGGGGCTCAGCCTTTTTTCCAATACAAATATCTTATGAGAACAACCATATATATATTATCATGTCATATTTCAAAGATATCGATCGGTTTAAAACTGATTTTTGCAGAATATATACTCAGAAGCAATAAAACTCCCTGAAGAGCATAAAGGTCACATCCGGCTCAAAGAGGACGATTCATGCAAACCCTCTGGATGGTAATCCATCCAGTGATTGGTTCAAGATTTACCCATGGCTCCATGGAGCCATGGAGACCCTCTGGAAACGCTACGGGCATCCAGTGATTGGTTTATATTTCCCATGGTTTCAAGGAACCATGGAGGCCCTCTGGAAAGGCTACGGTCATCCAGTGATTGGCTTATATTTCCCATGGCTTCATGGAGCCATGGAGGCGCTCTGTAAAGGCTACGGTCATCCAGTGATTGGCTAAAGTTTTTTCTTATGGTTCCTATGGAAAGACGAGATTATCCGCATCCATCGACATGCCCTCTGGAAAGACGAGATTACCCGCATCCAGTGATTGGTTGAACCTTGCTTTGAGCCTGGCAGCTCGCAAAAAGCCTCGACTACATGGTTTTATTTGCAAATTTGCATTTTCTGATCTTTATGTGTTATGATTCTTTAATCCGGAGTGGGACAATTCAAGAAATTGACCACACATCTACAAAGTTAAAAGTCTGGATCGTGAATACCAGGATGAGATAAACAGGTGCTCGTTACAACCCGGATCATCCATCAGGCAAAAAGCTACAAACTTCTGGACAAAGTTTCGGAATGATATAAACCGGTGTCTTTTATCAAGCTTGGGTTTGTTATTGGATCCATGAAGGTCTTCATCAAGAAATTTTAAATTCTACCGGATTAAGAGTATTGAGCATACTTGGTCTCAGGTATAGAGTTGTTTATGATATGAGTATATACTTATTTGATATATCATGAGAACAATTTAATGGGTCCAACGGTCAAACCGTTAGGACATATTTTCAAATATTGTATATGCAGGAACAGATGATATATAAGACAATTCGTATCAGACCAAACTGGCAATGATAAAACGAGAAGTTGGAATATCCGGATCAAAACGGACAATGTTATCAGCTATCCTATTACAAGGCATAGCAAGCCTGACGGATTAAAGATTGTTCGATAAATGAGACTGCAATTGCAAACATTAAACTATGAGCTATGCTCCCTCCTGCTGCGACGGCTGGGCATCGACTTGATCCGGAGTCTCCTCCTCTTCTTGAAGCGGTTGGAAGTCAGGGGCACACCAGTCGATTTTTGCTAAGGCACGAAAGTACATCTCTTCGTTGATAAGCTCCAGCGGTTCAATATCTGGAGCGAAGGTATGAGGGCGCACTGGCGGGATTAGATTGACGGTATCGTAAACCGGCCGATCCACCCGCTCGTTCTGCAAATCATACCCTGGATGATACCTGGATAAGTCTGATTCGACCGCAATTTTGCTGGCGAGAGGGCGCATCTCCTTCGTCAAGACATGGAGATCCTTTGCAGTAAACTATGATCCGTCTTCCTTGGTATTTGGATACCCATTTAAAGCCTCTTCCGGATCAAAGTCCGGAACCCATGCTTCCGCTCTGGTAAGCGCCATGAGGGCACCGGCTCGAGCAGCAGATTTCTTGACTTCCTCCAGACGGACCGGCAAGACAGACAACTTTTGCAAGGTTTCTCGGATGGTAGTAGGGGCCGGCTTACTGAATGATGTAGCACTTATGATCCTTTGAGCGCCGGAATACAGCTGCTCGACCAAAGTGTAACATGCTTTAAGTTTCTTCCGCAAGTCATCCCCAAGATGGGTCACACGGCGCCCTGCATATGAGTATCACAGTTAAACCGGTACAAATGAAAGATTACAAGGTTAAAGCAGGAATACAGATTAAAATACTTACCAAAGACGGCAGAGGTCATCAACTCTATTTGCCGCTTTAAGCCGGTTAACTCTTCAGTCACCGGATTAAGGGCTTCCTCAGCGTCTTTGACCCTCTTTTCCAGATCTTTTTTCTGAACCTCAAAGGCGGTTCGCTCTTCTTCAAAGAATTTTTTCAGTTCTTCAGCAGTCTTTGAACTCACCTTCAAGTCTTTCTTGGCCTTAGCAGCAGCAGCCTCCGTTTCAGCAAGTCTGTTCCGGAGTTCACTAACTTCTTCAGCCCTCCGGTTTAAATCAGCCTGTAAGTAAAATCAAGTGATAAGAAGCAAAAATCAGACAAGTCTCAAGCACACAAGCAAGTTGTCTACTTGACACTTGGGGACTAATGGGAAGTTGAAACAGTAAACAGCAGCAATTCAAAGACAAAAGTCTCAAGCACATAAGCAAGTTGTCTACTTGACACTTGGGGGCTAATGGATAATTGAAGTATCAGAAGAAATTATTACAAGTATCAAATACATAACCAAGTTATCTACTTGATACTTGGGGGCTAATGTAAAATCAGTTGTTCAAGTTATAAGTTCCGGTTCACCTTCAACGCTCAGCTAAACCGGAACTTGGGTGCTATTATAAGATAGTTAGAAGAATATCAAAAGCACAAAGTCAGAAGGAAAGGATTACCTCATATTTTTCTTTCATCAGGTTAACCAAGCCCGCTTCATAATCTCGGCTGGTGTGGAGCCGGTTCAAGTACCCGGAATAGAGCTCCTGGGCACTCATGTCAGCAAGGCTGGATAGCTCGGTACTCCATTTACCTTTCTCTTTATGCAGCTTCTCCGCTTTAGCCGTATGTTTGGTTAAAACAGTGGGCTGAGCCGGAGCAGTAAAAGCAGTGCCAGTCACTTCAACTTCTGGAGAAGCAGGTGCTGTTGGTGGAGCTGCAGCATGAACCGGACTGGGAGATGCCGGATTGGTCTGAGGAGAATTGGCCCGGGTAGGACTTGGCGGATCATGAACATCATCAACAGTAGGGTTCTCGGGCATTGAAATATGATCCGTATGAGCAAGATTCTCAACAGGAATCGTGGGTTCGCCTTCTGGGGGGACGGTTGTTGCCGGATCAACCGCCGGATCTTCAACAGTGGTCTCAGCAGTGGGTTTGTTGGCCTTTGGTTTTTTGCTAGGCTTTGGCTTGCTGGAAGAAGTTCGGAAAATGAGTTAAGATTATGAAGCAAAATGTAATCATAAACCGGATAAGTTAAAAGACTTACCCTGGGACGGTTTTCAGTGGAGGAAGTTGCGTGGCAGTCGATTCACCGGAAGAAGATAATGGAGTCTCCTGATAATCGGGGTCAGACGGTTTAAGAGGTTTGCGGATAAGCCCGGCCTTGGGATGAAGGAGGGTTGGAGAGAGTATAACCTCAGAGCGGCGCCTCCGAGCCGGAGTTAGAGAAATCCCGGATGATTCCACTGCAAGACCACTATGGCGAGTGGTCCGGTGAAGAGCTTCGTGTTGTTGTTTCTTCAAAAGAAAATTAGGATCCAATTGAGCATAAGGATGAGAAAACTGATATTTCCGGACTGTCCGACGACTTTTTTGTGGAAGCGGTTCTGAATCGGAAGAAAGGATAGTTACCTCAACTGCGGCCGGTCTATCTCCTTCAGCCAACTCCTGCGAAAAGTCATTATTACATACAGATATGAGTAAAGGCAAGCAAGTTAAAGCCGGATTAATACATACCTCAGAGTCTGGAACGTCATCCTCAGCGTGAGAACTAGAGCCACCAGCCGCTTTTCTCTTCTTATTAGCCAAGGTTTTCCGACGGGTTTGTTTTCCGGGTTTTTCCTGAGGCTTTCTTTTCCAGAAAGGATCCTCGGCCTATTCAGACAGAAAAGAGACAGTTAGAAGACGGTTTATATAAACGGATTAAAAATATATATAAGAAAGCAAGGCTTACTGCAGGAAGCTTGTTTTTCTTGTAATATGGAGCCAATCCGATTTTGCTGCAATCCTCTAAGGAGACGTTGAGCATCTTCTTAGCCGATTTGATGACCTCCGATTCAGAAAGCTTATCCTTGGTAAACCGTTGAGGGTCGTCCGGTTTACCAGAATACTTGCACATCAACTGTGATCGCGGACTCAAGGGAAGGATACTCCAAGAGAGCCAACAGCGCATAAAATCAGTTCCAATTAAATCATTAGCCATAAATGCTTTCAGTCTAGCAACCTGAGAAGCAAACCGGGGCCGTTCGGCAGAGCTAAGTCGCTGTGGCAAAGGGTGATCTTCCGGAAGACGGTGCTCGCGATAACCCGGCAGTGGGTTCTCCCCTTGCGGAGAAGTGTCAATACAGTAAAACCAAGACTTGTTCCATTCCTTCGGATGCGTGTGGAGAGCGGCATGAGGAAAGACTGCATCTCTCCTTTTCTGGATACTAACCCCGCCAAGTTCTTGATGCGGTCCGCTGGTGAACTCAGTACGCCGGTTCAGGTGAAAGAAATCCCGGAACAAGTCAACAGACGGTTCTTCTTGCAGATATACCTCTGAGAAAACTTGGAAGTCACAGATATTGGAAACGGAGTTGGGACCAATATCCTGAGGATGGAGTTGGAAAGCAGCAAGCACATCTCGGAAGAATCTTGAACCGGGAGGTGTGAAGCCTCGGGCTATGTGGTCGAAGAAAACAATAACCTCCCCCTCTCTGGGAGTAGGAGGGCATTCATTTCCTGGAGCCCGCCACTTTAAAACGGATTGAGGGCCTAAAGTACTGATGGCAGCAGCATTAACCAAGTCTTCTTCCATGATGATGGAAGGAACCCAGTCACAAGAGACAAATTGTTTTGCCATAGCAACAGAAGGACAAGTACTGAAAGGATAAAAGTATAAAATCGGATTATTTAAGTACAGCGGCATAAACCGGAAGATATATACAAAGATCACGTAACGGTTTAGACAAGGGACTAATGATATGGCTAACCCGGCAATAATAGGGAGCTATGTTACTGCCGGTTCATGACAGCAATAGAAAAAGGAGCTAAACGATCGCGCTCAGCAAGAAATTTCTTACAAGGACAGTGTACGACAGTTTAAACCGGAGCATACTTAACAGATCTACAGAGGAGAAAAACAGGTTTTCAAAGACAGCTAAGGTGGAATAGATCTGGGCATACAAGAAAAAGAAAAACAAACGCAAGAGTATACGGGAAGAACCACAAGGATTTTACACAGAGTAGATAACCTATAGGTTAAGATCTGAAGCATATGCAGCGGAGTAAAAGCAAAAGTTTAAAGGGCAAGATTTAAAAGTGAAAGTTACTGAGAACTATTTGTTTAGGTCGAACGAAGATGAAGCTTTTACTGAGGTTCTAATGGCGGAGATATGAACCCTAGAAATTACGGATCTACAATGAGGAGGGAGACATACCTGGAACAGCAAGAATCAGCGGCGGAGTTTCTCTGGTCAAGCTCAGGTCGATACAGCGGCCGGCGAGAGCTTGGATTCGGTGGTCGACGGCGGCGGTTCGAGCTCGGGCGTCAACGGCGTCTTGAGCTCGAGCGACGGAGGGAGAAGAGAGAGGAAGAGAATAACAGATGGGGACAGCGGTATTTATAAGAAGAAAGTCAGATCCGAAGCGACAGGTGCGGGATTCGAGGAGGCAAAGGATCGGATAAAGATTTTCCGACGCCTTGATTTTCGGGATAACCCTTAAACAAAGCTGATGGACAGCTCACGGCGTTAAATGCGGAAGTAATGTCACGGTCAGATTCAGTGATTCTCGAGGATGACGTCAGGGCCGATTTACAAAAAATGAGAAGACACAGAAGAAAATTATGCAAGACTGAGAAGATTGATGTGAACAAGTTCAAATCATTCTGGGGCCTAATGTCAGGGATATGACTAGCAGGTATGAACCGGCTAGTATAAACCGGTTTATTATAATATGTTTGGTTATAATATTCAGTAAAGGCTACGGCCCATGAGATCTTAGGGCCCATGTACATAGTTATGGTTTGTAAACCGCCCGATGATGTAACTTGAGAAATAAGGAAGAAAAGACAGAGACCGAGGCGGACACGAGTATGAGCCGGCCTCGGGACTCTGTAAACCGGACCGGGCGTCGCCTCTATATAAAGGGACGACCCGGCGACGGTTCAAGGACAAGCAAGAAACAACCCGTCGAGACAGGCAAGCAAATCGCTCCCTGTTCATCGACGCCCAAGCAATACCAAACCAAACTAGACGTAGGATTTTACCTTCATCGAAGGGGCCGAACTAGTATAAACCCTCTGTGTCCTTTGTGTGCTTTTAACCCCTTCAAGCTAACCTGTGCGATGGTTCCATCATCAAGTCCGTTAAACCGGACATCTGCCGTGTTAATTCCACGACAGGTACAATGATTGGGATAACATGTAGAGAGTTAGTACTAGGTACTTTTGAATACGGACATGTTCCCAAAGGTAAAATATATGTAATTAATTCAAAGACTTCCTTCCCTAACTGTCTTTCTCCCCCTGAATCTTATATTGGATAATGGAAGAGAGCAAAACAGATCAGATCAATAACATAGACATGTCTTTCCCCTCATAAAGACATGTAACTACTCTCCTCGTGAACACCAGGCATCTGGGGTAAGTGATTTTTCTCCCATAAGCTTTGAGCTCTCTCTCTCTCCTTGAAGCTTTGATGTGAACTCTCTCTCCCCCTTTGACATCAATTTCCAAGAAGGGATCTTCTGGAGTGTGAGTCAAAATAGGTTTGATCCTTGAGTCACAGAGCAGAGCTGTATACATAAGATGCTGGTAGAGGACAAGTATCATTGACATTGAGTAGAGCTGGAACATATATACCGGATGCAAATGACAAACTGTCTCCTTAGTATTGAAACCGGTAGCACCGAGTAATCTTCTTTGGTGGCACGGAGATGTATCGGTTCAACCGAAAGAGGTAAATCGGCGGGTCCGAGTTCAACATTGAGAGAGCAATTTTCTATCTCAGTTCTCTAGGCAAATAAGATCTCATAAGGATTTGCAAGGAATTAACTAAAAGGTTTGCAATGATTAGGATGCAGGAAAATGCAGAATAAAATAGAGAAAATAATATCTAGATGAAGTTTTTTTTGAAATAAGAGAAGGGGAACAAAATGCAAGTAACAAATGCAAGGATCACAAAGAAATACTTAGAGAACTTCATCTAGAACTGGTCGGCGACAAAGCCACCTATGTTAGAGTATATTGACTTAGGAATCAAGTGAAGACACTTGATCATAGGTCATACTCATCGTTTAATCTCAAAATGGGGTTGCCTTTTTTCGTTTAAGCATTTTGTTGTATTCACATCTTGTTGAGCTGCTTTGACCCATGACTTGTGGCAAAGCTTATCTAAGATGGAATAGCATACCTTGGGTAGTGGTGTTGGTCTTGATCATGTAGTTGAACTTGTGTGGGTTGCTCAAGGTGGATGGAGCTCATCAAGGATTGGGTGCACCACTTGTAGTTTGAGTTCATCTACCTACATGGGTTAGATTTGCAAGGAAGAGCACTTGTGTATCCATAATGACAATCATGAAAACTTTATACCAAATGAAATTTGATATAGAGAAATTGCCAAAGGATATGTTGAATGGTTTCATGCTTCCTTGTCTTCAACCACCACGGTATAGGGGCTTGGTGATGTAGAGATTGCTCAATATATGAGTGAGTGGCAATCCCATGGGTTTAGATTCATCCAAGTGCCTACAAGAGTTAGATAGCATGCAAGGGTACAAATATATCCAAGACATAAGATCATGATGGAAAAGTCAAGGATTAGTCAAAGGCTTATGCCTTGCATGTATCGAATGGAGTTCATACTCCAAGTTTGAGGCATCAATAATGTTCAATTCACCTCTCAACCTGCAAAACACTTTCTCCTCAAGTGTTTTAGTAAATATATCCGCTAATTTCTTATCGATGCGAACATGTTTAAGATTAATATCACCCTTAGCAACATGATCTCGAATGAAATGATGGCTAACTTCAATATGTTTAGTTTGAGAGTGTTACACAGGATTACGAGCAATCTTAATAGCACATTCATTGTCGCAAAGCAATGGTACATGTTTCACATATATCCAATAATCTTTAAGAGTTTGAGTCATCCAAAGCAATTGAGCACAACATGAACCATCGCCAACGTATTCCGCTTCGACGGTGGATAAGGATACCGAGTTTTGTTTCTTGGAGGACCAAGACACAAGAGATCTACCCAGAAATTGACAGGTACCCAAAGTAGACTTTCGATCAACCTTGTCACCGGCATAGTCCGAGTCAGAGTAGCCAACAAGATCAAAAGAAGACCTCTTAGGATACCAAATGCCAGAATTTTGTGTATGAATTAGGTATCTCACTGTCCTTTTCACGGTCTTAAGATGACATTATTTAGGAGCCGCTTGGTATCGTGCACACATGCACACACTTAGCATAATTTTGGGACGGGAGGCACATAGATATAACAATGAACCAATCATAGAGCAGTAAACCTTTTGATCAACCGATTCACAATCCTTAGTTAAGTCAAGATGTCCACTAGTAGGCATGGGCGTAGTCATACCTTTGCATTCTTGCATGTTGAACTTCTTGAACAAGTCCTTCGTATACTTTGTTTGAGAAACAAAGGTACCTTCCTTAGTTTGCTTGATTTGCAAACCAAGAAAGAACTTGAGTTCACTCATCATAGACATCTCAAAATTTTCCGACATTAGCTTTCCAAACCTTTCACTAAAATGAGGATTAGCATAACCAAATATAATATCATCAACATAGATTTCACACACAAATAATTCATTATTAACCCTTTTAGTAAAAAGAGTGGAGTCTATTTTTCCAATTTCAAAGCCTTTTTCAATTAGGAACTTGGTCAAACATTTATACCATGCTCTAGGAGCTTGTTTAAGACCATAGAGGGCTTTGTGCAGTTTGTAAACGTGATTGGGTTTCTTGGGATTAACAAAGCCGGGAGGTTGTTTAACATAAACTTCCTCCTCAATTTCACCGTTGAGAAAGGCACTTTTAATGTACATTTGGTACAAGGTGATATCATGGTGATTAGCATAGGCAAGCAAGATGTGAATGGATTCAAGTCTAGCAATGGGGGCGTATGTCTCACCGTAGTCCATACCTTCGACTTGAGTGTAGCCTTGGGCGATGAGACGTGCTTTGTTACGGACAAATTGACCAATGTCCACACTTGATTTCTCTCGAAGTTGTGTAGCTCTTCGTGCATGGCGTTCACCCAATCTGGATCATCAAGAGCATCTGCAACCTTCATAGGTTCGAGGTTAGATATGAAAGATTAATGTTCATAAAAGTTAGCTAAACGAGATTTAGAGCGTGTGATTCTCCCGGTTTGGATATCATTGTAGATTTTCTCTACAGGATTATATCTAGCAATTCTCGCTCTAACTTGTGAAAGCTTTTGCTTGGGTCGGGGTGGAACATCCTCTTCATCGTCTTCTTCCTCTTCTTGTCCTTCTTCATTGTAGTTGGTGTTGTTGTCCCCTTGTGGAGGTGGAGAAGGAGGTCGATGAGGTTCATCTTTATGCACATCCTTGTTTCCTTTGTCATGGCATGTCCCACTTGTGGATGCCTCCAAGTCAACTTGAGGTTCACCTTGTCGTGATGTAGGGGCTTCCACATGAACGGACGAAGTACTCTCTTTCACCTCCGTTGGACGGATCTTGCCGATAGATAAGTCTTGGATTGCTTCCGAAGGATCTTTATCTCCTACATCAATTGGAAATTGCCCCACTTGCGAGCCGTTAGATTCATCAAAATTCACATCTACCCTCTCTTTAACCATTCGGGTGAAATTGTTGTAGACACGGTAAGTGTGAGAGTTTGAGCCGTAACCAAGTAGGAAACCTTCATGAGATTTAGGAGAAAATTTAGAACGACGATGCTTATCAAGAATGTAGCACTTTCAGCTGAATACTCGAAAGTATCCAACTTAGGGTTTGTTTTTTTAGACTGGTGAGAAGCTCGTATGCCGTCTTGCCGAGAAGCTTGTGAAGATACAAGTGATTTGTTGCATGACAAGCTGTCTCAACCGCTTCCGCCCAAAAGTGTCTTGCCGTCTTGTATTCATCAAGCATTGTCCTTGCCATTTCGAAGAGTGTCCGGTTCTTCCTCTCAACAAATCAATTTTGTTGAGGCGTGTACGTAGCCGAGAACTCATGTGAAATCCCTTCTTCTTCAAGAAAGGTATCCACATTTGCGTTCTTGAACTCCGTTCCGTTGTCGCTGCGAACCTTCTTGATCTTCACCTCAAATTGATTTTGGGCCTTCCTAGCAAAGTTTTTGAAGATCTTTTGGACCTATGATTTATCATCAAGAAATAATACCCACGTAAATCTTGAAAAATCATCAACAATGACTAATCCAAAAGAGTTACCACCGAGTCTTTTATAAGCGTTGGGACCAAAAAGATCCATATGAAGTAGCTCAAGTGGTCTTCTAGTAGTCATGATGTTCTTCACGGGATGACTTCCTCCAACTTGTTTTCCTGCTTGACAAGCACTACAAAGTCTATCCTTGTCAAATATAACATCTTTAACACCAAGGATATGATCACCCTTAATTAGCTTATCATGATTTCGCATACCGACATGACCTAACCTTCTATGACATAACCAACCTTTAGAAGATTTAGGAATAAAGCAAGTGTGGGGTTGAGATTTCTTAGTGAAGTCAACAATGTATAGGTCACCTCTACGTATGCCGGTAAAGACCATGTTGTGATTATCTCTACAGAAGACTTGGCAATCAACATGAGTAAATAGCCCATTTAAACCAAAATCAGCTAATCTAGACATAGAGAGAAGATTATATCCAAGGGATTTTACAAGCATGACATTCTTAATTGAGCTATCATTGGATGTGGCCACCTTACCAAGGCCAACAACTTTACCCTTAGAGTTGTCACCAAAGGTAACATACTTTCGTGGACCATCATTTCTAGCAAGCTCATCAAACATGTCCTTATCTCTGGTCATGTAATCCGTGCAACCACTATCAAGCACCCATTCCTTTCCTCCAGCTGCGTAACCACGAATATTTGCCACAAGACCAAAATGTCTCATTTGTTCATCAAGTTCACTATCGTCTTCCTCTTCATAGTATCCATGTTCCTCATCTTCATGTGATTGGTCAACACCTAGAGAGAGTAATTCATTAGAAGTATGACTGTAACAATGTTCATCTCTATGAATTCTAATGACTTCGGAAATGATATTGCTAATTATTCCAACATCTCCTTTGGCAAGCTTAAGTTCACGAACCTCAAACAAACAATCACCAAACTTAGGATCACTAGTACTCAACTTATTTAAGGCAATAGAATTATGGAGAATCTCATCCAGATTTTTCAAGGAATAATTTGGGAATCGTTCCTCTAGAAATCTCCATATAGTGTAAGCACATTCAAGAGTTGGCAAACATACAAGTAAGTTTCTAGGCAATCCTCTAGTGATAAGAATAACAATCCTAAGATTTCGAACCATGTCAAGTTTCTCACTGAAAGTAGGATTCGATGCATCAATGGGGGCATACAAGGATTATCAACGTACTTGTTCAAATGATATTCATTGAAGATCTCAAGCACCTCATTTTTTCATTCATGAAAGTACCCTCCATCAAGCATAGGCACTATACGTCTAATACTCCGGAACGTGGACTCATCCATCTCCCTCCAATGGTGATTAAACCAAAGTAGTGGAGACCAATGCTCTGATACCAATTGAAAGGATCGAGAAGAGTATGTGTCTAGAGGGGGGTGAATAGACTCTAGCAAGAAAAGTGGCATCTTTTAACATACTTGATGTTTGAATGGAGATTTAGCACATGTTTAACTTTCACAATCCACAACAAGCATGCATGACAAGAGTATGTAGGAGTTGTCAAGTAAAGCATGCAACTTTGACCACTAGACCAAAGCAAAATCTAGCCTTTTATGAATTTTATTTCTTGGCAGATTTTAGCAACTTAGCACAAGTCAAGCAATCAACCTACACATGCAATTCTAAGAGTATAGCAGCGGAGAGTAAACAATTGCATATGAAGGTAAAGGGAGGAGTTTGGAGGGAGCAAACGTAAGTGAAGACAACGATGTTTTTTGTCTTGGTTCCGATAGGTGGTGCTATCGTACATCCAAGTTGATGGAGACTTCAACCCACGAAGGGTAAAGGCTGCGCGAGTCCACGGAGGGCTCCACCCATGAAGGGTCCACGAAGAATCATCCTTGTCTATCGCACCATGGCCATCTCCAACGAAGGACTTGCCTCACTAGTGGTAGATCTTCACGAAGTAGGCGATCATCTTGCCCTTACAAACTCCTTGGTTCAACTCCACAATCTTGTCGGAGGCTCCCGAGTGACACCTAACCAATCTAAAAGACACCACTCTCCAAAAGGTAATAAACGGTGTGTTGATGATGAACTCCTTGTTCAAATGCTTCAAATGATAGTCTCCCCAACACTCAAACAACTCCTCACAGATTTGGATATGGTGGAAGAAGGATTTGAGTGGAAAGCAACTTGCGAAGGCTAGAGAACAAGATTCATATGGTAGGAATGGAATATCTTGATCTCAACACTTGAGTAGGTGGTTCTCTCTCAGAACATGAATGATGGAAGTGTAGGTATGTTCTGATGGCTCTCTCCACAAGTGAAGAGTGGGTGGAGGGGTATATATAGCCTCCACACGAAATCTAACCGTTACACACAATTTACCAAACTCGGTGAGACCGATTCAGAGAACTCGATCAAACCGATTTAGTTTATAATTTGACCGTTAGGTATTTCGGTGGGACCGATATGATCAACTCGTTGGGACCGATTTCATTAGGGTTAGGGCATAACGTAATCTCAGTGGGACCGATTACACAAACTGGGTGAGACCGATTTTGGTAATAAGCACACAGAGAGTTGGTCAGGCAAACTCGGTGGGCTGATTCTCTCATTTCGGTGAGACTAAAATATTACGAAGAGGCAACAAAGAGTTTGCATTATAGACTCGGTGGGACCGATTGCACGTCTCGGTTAGACCAAAAATATTGCAACATGCAACGGAGAGTTTGCAATTCGATCTTGGTGAGACCGAGGTCCCTTTCGGCTAGACCGAAATGATTAGGGTTTCTGGCAGTGGCTATGTCAAATGAACTCGGTGGCGTCGGATAGATATTTTTAGTAGGGCCGAGTTTGACTTTTGGTTTGGGACATATGTGGATGTGGGAAAGTGGTTGAGGGTTTTGGAGCGTATCACTAAGCATTTTGAGCAAGCAATCCATTAAGCAACACCTCATCCCCTTTTAATAGTATTGTCTTTTCCTATGGACTCAATGTGATCTTGGATCACTAAAATAGAAAAGGTAGAATCCTGAGCTTTGAGCTTGAGCCAATCCTTTTGTCCTTAACATCTTGAAAGGGTTCCACATCCTCTAGTCCATGCCACTCCCTCTGTTGAACTTGTCTGAAATATACTAGATGGAAATATTAGTCCAACAAGAGATATGTTGACATTAATTACCAAAATCACCCAAGGAGCACTTGTGCAGTCAACATGGTATAGGCTATGTGATGATATTGGATCTTGGAACTACAACTGATTGAAATTGGAATTTCATCAGAAGTTTTATCCGATGCATCTGGTTCATCGTGATCGGAATTACATATATAATTTTTGGTCTCGTGAAAGATAAAGTATCACTCAAGATTGGGGGAGGCTTAAGTCAATGTTATATTCATACCTCAATCACGAGCTCTCAAGAGAATTTATTATTCAAAAAATTTATGCTCGGCTTTCTCGTAATGATCAATCCATGCTCGATACTTCTTGTACTGGTTCTTTTATGAAGAAGACTATTGAATCCAAATAGGAATTATTGGAAAGAATTAAACGCAACTTTGAAGATTGGGAACTCTACGAAGGTAATGAGTCAGGTATAAACCTTAAGTTTGATCGTGTTAAATCTTTTATGGATACCGATGGTTTTCATGAATTAGCACTAAATATGGACTTGACTCTGAGATAGTAGCTTCTTTCCGTGAATCATTTGCTACTCATGTTGATCTCCCTAAATATAAGTGGTTTAAAAATTATCCTCCCATTGAAGTGAAAGTAGTAGAACCAATTAAAGCTGAAGAAGAAACTATTACTTATATTGTTGATCCTATTATTCCTACTGCTTACATTGAGAAACCACCTTTTCTAGTTAGAATAAAGGATCATGCTAAAGCTTCAACTGTGGTTAACAAAAGTAATATTAGAGCACCTAGACCACCTGAACAAATTAAAGTTGAACCTAGTATTGCTATGGTTAAAGATCTCTTGGTTGATAATATTGATGGGCATGTTATTTATTTCTGTGATGAAGCTGCTAGAATTGCAAAACCCGATATTAAAGATAAACATAGACCTATGTTTGGCATGCCTGTTGTTTCTATTAAAATAGTAGATCAATGTTATCATGGCTTATCTGATGTGGGAGCTAGTGTGAGTGCAGTTCCCTTTACTTTATATAAATAAATTATGAATGAAACTGCACCTGCTAAGATAGAAGAAATTGTTGTTACTCTCAAGCTTGCTAATAGAGATACTATATCACCAATTGGGATTGTTAGATATGTTGAAGTCTTGTGTGGGAAAATAAAATATCCTACTGATTTTTTCGTTCTTGGTTCTCCACAAGATGACTTGTGTCCCATTATATTTGGTAGACCTTTCTTAAACACCGTAATGCTAAGATAGACTGCAAGAAAGATAATGTTACTATCGGTCTACGGGATATGTCGCATGATTTTAATTTCTCTAAATTTCATAGACAACCCCGTGATAAAGAATTTCCTAGTAAGGATGAAATTATTGGTCTTGCCTCTATTGTCATGCCTCCTACTGATCCTTTAGAACAATATTTGCTAGACCATGAGAATGATATGTTTATGAATGAAAGAAGGGAAATAGATGAAATATTCTTTAAACAAGAGCCTATTCTAAAACACAACCTGCATGTTGAAATCCTTGGGGATCCTCCTCCACCCAATGGTGATCCCGTGTTTGAGATGAAACAATTACCTAATACTTTGAAATATGCTTATCTTGATGAAAAGAAGATATATCATGTTATTATTAGTGCTAACCTTTCATAGCATGAAGAAAATAAGTCATTGAAAACTCTGAAGAAGCACCGTGTTGCTATTGGATATACTCTCGACGATCTTAAGGGCATTAGTGGCACTCTATGTTAGCACAAAATTTAGTTGGAGTGTGATACTAAACCAGTTGTTGATCACCAACGATGGTTAAATCCTAAGATGAAGGATGTAGTAAGAAATAAAATACTAAAGCTTCTAGAGGCATGTATAATTTATCCTATTGCTGATAGTCAATGGGTAAGTCATGTTCATTGTGTCCCTAAGAAGGGAGGCATTGTTGTTGTTCCTGATGATAAGAATGAATTGATCCTGCAAAGAATTGTTACAGGTTATAGAATGGTAATTAATTTTCGCAAATTGAATAAAGCTACTAGAAAAGATCATTACCCTCTACCTTTTATTCATCAAATGCAAGAAAGATTATCCAAACATAAACATTTCTACTTTCTAGATGGTTATTCTGGTTTTCTCAAATATGTGTGTGAAAAGAGGATCATGAAAAGACCGCCTTTACTTTTCCTATCAGTACTTTCTCTTATAGATGTATTCCTTTTGGTTTATGCAATGCACCTGCTACCTTTCAAAGATGTATGACTGCTATATTCTTTGACTTCTGCGAAAATATTGTTGAGGTTTTCATGGATGATTTCTTCGTTTACGGAACTTCTTTTGATGATTTATTGAGCAAACTTGATCGAGTTTTGCAGAAATGCGAAGAAACTAATCTTGTCTTGAATTGGGAGAAGTGCCACTTTATGTTTAATGAAGGTATTGTCTTGGGGCATAAGATTTTTGAAAGAGGTATTGAAGTTGATAAGGCTAAAGTAGATGCTATTGAAAAGATGTCGTGTCCTAAAGATATCAAAGGTATAAGAAGTTTTCTTTGTCATGCTGGTTTCTATAGGAGATTTATTAAAGACTTCTCTAAAATTTCTAGGCCTCTCACTAGTCTCTTGTAAAAAGATGTTCCTTTTGTTTCTGATGATGATTGTGTAGAAGCATTTCAAATACTTAAGAAACCCTTGATTTCTGAACATATTGTTCAAACACCTGATTGGAATTTACCCTTTGAAATTATGTGTGATGCAAGTGATTATGGTGTTGGTGTTGTTCTAGGACAAAGAGTTGAAAAGAAATTGAATGTTTTTCATTATGCTAGTAAAACTCTAGAGGGTGCCTAGAGAAATTATGCTACCACTGAAAAAGAATTCTTAGCAATTGTTTTTTCTTGTGATAAGTTCAGATCTTATATTGTTGATTCTAAAGTAACTATTCACACTGATCATGCTGCTATCAAATACCTTATGGAAAAGAAAGATGCTAAACCTAGACTTATTAGATGGGTTATCTTGCTACAAGAATTTGATTTGCACATTATAGATAGAAAGGCAGCTGAGAACCCCGTTGCAGATAACTTGTCTAGGTTAGAAAATGTTCTTGATGACCCACTGCCTATTGATGATAGCTTTCCTGATGAACAACTAGCTGTCATAAATGCTTCTTGTAATGCTCCATGGTATGCGGATTATGCTAATTACATTGTTGCTAAATTTATACCATGTAGCTTCACATACCAATAATAGAAAAAGTTTTTCTATGATTTAAGACATTACTTTTGGGATGACCCACACCTTTGAAAAGGAGTAGATCATGTTATTAGATGTTGTGTACCTGAGCATGAACAGGAACATATCCTACGCAAGTGTCACTCCGAGGCCTACGGAGGACACCATGCTGGAGATATACCAATACCACTTGCAACGACTATGATTTGTACGGTTGATGTATTAAGCATGTTCGTGCCTTGTTTATTTTAGTACTGCACACTGTGTGATGATCAAATATTATTGTGTGCGGCTCAGTTCCACCAATACCAGCAAAAACACGTTTTAGCTATTTTCCCTACCTTTTTATAGACATCTGGGCCATTCTCTGCCGTGGCGGCACCTGCCCGGTGATGTTTAACTCCGCCAATTGCATTTTTATCAGTACCGGTTTCAATGACCATTAAGCTTGTTGCAATTAACAGTTGTATCCATTTTAAACATTTGTATTTCAATGGCTACAAACTTACAAAACATGACGTAGGATGTTGTTAAGCCTGTTGAAATTAATAGTTGTATCCATTTCTTAATCTGTCCATTTGCTACCATTCTACTCTCCGCAATGAAGATATACTAGAGATGCTGCCCATTTGCTATTTTTGGTGGATCGATGCTAACCCAGTTGTACTTAACATGGCTGTCCATGTACTTACGCAGGGTCATAACGGCCGATGTTGTTGTTTGCCATCGAGGTTAGCTGCATCCCATGTCTTACAGTATTTCACATCATTTGTGCAATTGCAGTTTAACTTCTACCATTTACTGGTTGCCTGTAGGTACACATGTTAGTGGCATTGATCCACGCTTTGACCCGGAGGAACAGCTTGCCTCCGTCGCCGCTGACTTTGGGCGGGCCCTGGCCAAGATGAGGTGCCCCAGCAACTACCGCTCAGGACTTACCAAGTATGTACTCACCAGTTCAATCTTACCAATACTAGTTGCAATAAATAGCTATGTTTTGTACGGTCGATGTATTAAGCATGTTGTAGTAAACATGCCTAACACGGTTTAGCTATTTTCCCTACCTTTTCATTGACAACTGGGCCATTATCTGCTCTGGCAGCACCTGCCATGTGATGTTTAACTCTGACAATTGCATTTTTATCAGTACCGGTTTCAATGGCCATTAAGCCTGTTGCAATTAACAGTTGTATCCATTTTTAACGAGTTGTATTTCAATGGCTACAAACTTACAAAACATGAATTAGGATGTTGTTAAGCATGTTGCAATTAACAGTTGTATCCATTTTTTAATCCGTCCCTTTGCTACCGTGCTACTCTTTAGTAGTGAAGATAGCACTACAGATGCTGCAGTTTTATTACCATTTGCTATTTTTGGTGGATGTTAACCATGTTGTAGTTAACATTGGCTTTCCATTTACTTACACAGGGCTACAATGGACGATGTTGTTGTTTGCCGTCGAGGTTAGCTGCATCCCATGTTTTATACACCATATATTCCTAAATATAAGTATTTTTAGATATTCCAATATAGACTACATAAGGAGCAAAATGAGTGAATCTAGATTCTAATCTAAACTATATCTATAATTCTATATACATTCGTATGTAGTCCATATTGAAATCTTAAAAAAATACTTGTACTTAGGAACATAGGTAGTTGTATTTTACATCATTTGTGCAATATCAGTTTAGCTTCTAACATTTGTTGTTTTGCTTGTAGGTACATATATGAGCGGTACTTATCCACGCTTCGATCCCTTTTGCGTATGGGGCGATGAGATACTCATGAACAAGCGTCAAGTGAGGAAACTAAGAAAGATTGTTAGGTGAATTAAACGGGTGATTGGAATTAAGCTATTTATTTACACTTTGTCGAAGACAACACTGAACTTTAGGATGGTAAGTAATGTGTTCCCTTTTCCCCCTTCCCACAACAAGTTACTCTATTAGACATCAGTATCTGATATTTTTCTCTTTTAAGTGGTTTTCGAAGCTATTTACTGATGATTACCTTGCAAACTACATGACCGGAGTGGAGGCAACTAAGGTTAAAGTATATAATTCATGCTACCATGATAATGCTCTAGAAGTCTTCCTAAAGGCTGTGAAGGATGGTCAGGCGATCGTCACAAGGGATTGGACAAAATTGGTTCGTCCCTATGGCATGCAGAAGGCACATTACGGGTATTCCGCTTCTTCAACACCGTCGGCAGTCAAAATGATTTACACTTGTCTCTTCACCTGACCACCTTTAAATATTGTGGTTCATCATAGTTAATTGCTGCCTAATCCTGTAATTACTGAACATATTGCACTGGCAATTTTATTTATGGATTCGTTGTTGAACCATTGTGCTGAGAAGTTGAATTGCACGTTTCATATTTCAAAATTTCCAAATTGAATAATAAATTACAGGCAAAAATAAAAAAAGAACAGACGGTCATGGAACTTTGTAGACGGTTCTGGCAGTAAAAGCGCTTGTGATGGATAGCCCAATGCCACATAGTTTTCTACATCAAATCGTGTGTGATGTAGTTCATAAAAGCAAACAGTTAACCAAGGCAGAGCGTCTATGATAGTTACATATTTCACACACGAGCGTATACATAAAACTGTGTGGGATGTACATAAGAACGGAAACGTTTTCCCTGGATTGACTGTGTGGGATGTACATAAGAACGGAAATGTATTCCTTGGATTGACTATGTGTGATATACATACCTACGGAAATGTTTTTCTGGGATTCACCGTGTGGGATGTACATACCAACGGAAATTATTGGGTTTCGATGCCTCGCCCGATCGCACATGAGCTCATTTGGTGTCCTAGGAGGGCCTATCCCCGACGATTTCCGAGTCATGTGCGAAGGACCCCCTATCGCCCACACTCACTAGGCGACGGTTCCAAATGCCGTCACGGAAAGGGGTTAAAAACCGTTTGTATAGCACCAACGTGTACTAGTGATTGCCATGTGTTCAATCGCTTCCATTTCGTTTTCACTCACAGAGTCGTAGGTGCCATTGTCGTTGATGATCATGTTGCGCCATGTGTGACTCTCATATGACTTGTGGCCTCTTCCTTGACATTTGAAGCATTTGATGGAGCTCGTCTTGATGGTCTTGCTGGTAGGAGTAGTAGATGATGAAGCTCTCGGCTTGAAGTTGCTTGTAGACGGAGGACGACTTGATGATATCGAAGTCTTCTTGTAACTTGAATTGTCGCCGTTGCTTGTAGAAGGTGAGGTTGATGTACGAGGTGCCGAAGTTGTTGGGGTTTGATTGTATGAGATGTATGTCTTGGAAGGGTACTTGGAGTACTTGTAGTCCTCTTGCACCTCCCTCGCCGCCTTGGTAGCTTGGTGGACTAGCTCAATGATGTTTGTGTAAGGTTGGAAGTCGGCGATCTTATTGAGAGGATGGTTTAGTCCATTCAAGAACCTTGCCATAGTTTGCTCATAATCTTCCTTGACATTGGCTCGGATCATGGTGATCTCCATGTCCTTGTAATATTCTTCAACAGACTTGGTGCCTTGCTTGAGGAGTTGTAATTTCCTGAACAAGTCGCGGTTGTAGTACGTGGATACAAAGTGTGCTCGCACAAAATCCTTCATTTGATTCCATGTTGTTATTAGTGGCTCACCTTTTGCTTCTCACCGCTCAATGATTTGTTCCTACCAAATGAGGACATAATCTTGAAACTCGAGAAATGTCATGGCAATTTTCTTGCCCTCGTCATAGTTGTGTAGACGGAATATCTTGTCAACCTTCAATGCCCATACTAGGTAGTCTTCGGGATCGTTGCTTCCAGAGAACTTGGGCATGGTGAACTTGAGCTTGCCATAGCATTGCTCTTCATTGTGTTGGGGTCGATTTTGATGACGTTCTTGTCGTGGTGGAGGTTCATGTTCCTCTTGATGCTCGTGCTCCTCTTAATTTACTAGACGTTGAGGGCGTGGAATTCTTGCATGGTTCCTCATATCTTATCGCGCCTCAAGTTGTGCGGCCTCTTCTCGTCGCACTCTTCGAAGGGCCTCCTCTTGTAGACATACTTGGCAGTTGGAGTCTTGTACGTCTTTTGTTGCTTGGCGTATAGCATGTTGGGCTTCAAGGGCTTGTGAAAGTGCAAGTTATCGACTAGAGGGGGGTGAATAGGCGATTTTTACGAAAGTATTCAAAACACGATATCTTTTGAAGACAGACAGATGAAAAGAGCCTATATGATAAGCAGAGGAAGATAAATGACTCTAGACACACAATAGTCAAGTAAGCATCATAGAAATAAAACGAAGACTATTGATAGCTAGATAACATCGTACAAGATGGAAGATATAAATGAAGTTAAACAGGGGACGGTCTTCACACAGTGAAGTCAAACAGATCAGACAAACAAGCAATGACTTCACGAAGACATACTGGAATGTAAATGAGTTGGAAGATAGAACCGATAGATTGGAGACGCGGGGAATTTTGTAGACTAGTTCCAGTTGCTATGACAACTGTATGTCTGGTTTGGGAGGCTGAGATTGAACTCTGAAGGCCGTGTCTTCACCTTATTCCCCTTGAGCTAAGGACACCCAGTCCTCGCCCAATCACTCTGGTAAGTCTTCAAGGTAGACTTCCGAACCTTCACAGACTTCGTTCACCGGTGATCCACAATGACTCTTGGATGCTGAGAATGCGACGCCTAACCGGCTGGAGGATACACAGTCCTCAAGTGTAACAAGTCTTCGGGTCACACAGACAGAAAGACTTCAGTGATGACTAACACTCTTTGGCTCTGGTTGTTTTTGGGCTTTGTCCTCACAAGGATCTTTTCTCTCAAAGGCTTCAGAGGTGGGTTGCTCTCAAACGACAAAAGTCATGCACTAACTCTAAGCAGCCACCAATTTATGGTGTAAGGGGGCTATTTATAGCTAGGAGGCAACCCGACATGATATGTCCAAAATGACCATTGGTCACTAAGGAACTGACATGTGTCCAACGGACGGATTTTGAACACACGCATCAACTTTGCTTGAGCTCCAAGTAAAGCTGACTTATCCAACTCTAGATAAGATTTGCTCTCATTTGTCTTCGCTCGAAGACATAGGTGTTTGGTTGAGCATCACTTCAGTCATCTGACTATGTTCACTTGGACCCCACTTAACAGTACGGTGGTTCCTATGACTCAAGAAATAATAAAAAGAACTACGAAAGAAACTACGTCTTCGCATTCTATAGTCTTCAATGAATGTCTTCATAGGTCATTATCTTCACATGAATGTCTTCATGAGCCACCATTGTCTTCAATGTCTTCACACATTTTTAGGGGTCAACTCTGGAAGGTAAACCAAATCAGTGAGGGACTATTACCTTGTTATCCTACAATTCTCACAAACACGTTAGTCCCTCAACCACGTTTGTCGTCAATACTCCAAAACCAACTAGGGGAACTAGATGCACTTACAATCTCCCCCTTTTTGGTGATTGATGACAAACAGGTTGAAGTTTTCAACAGGGATAAAATATGTGAAACTATAGATAACACGGTCATTGACTTCATGTGATTGAGAGGGCTCCCACTGAAGATGTGCATATAGGAAATTTTATTTTGAATGCAAGGGCACACGGCAGGTTTTGCTTTGTGGAGATCTCCTTCAATCTTATGAAGACAATCCATCATGCATACAAAGATGTAGTAAAGATAATGATATGCATAATGGAAAATGGGCTTCTGCTGAATGACTTCATGCGCATAGGATAGATATTTAACCAAGCAGAAGAAACAACAGCAAATGTAGCAGACCACCATCAAGTTTAAGTGTTACAACTCAAATGCCAAATGTTTCAAAACAGGAGTTGTAAGAACTTAGCAAAAATAAGGCACCCGACCCATATATGGACTCGCTTGAAGACTATAAACTCATATGCTAATCCCCCTTTTGTCAGTAAGGACCAAAAAGGTTTGAAGACATAGAGAATCTATGCGTTCCCAGGTGGTGAAGATGCTGGTGCAGCCAAGTCGACGTTGGAGTTGGGCGGTGCAGAAGGGCTAGAAGCAGAGTCGTGATGCAGTGAAGCGATTGCTGGAGAAGTGGCATCGTCTTCTTCATCGATGACACAAGCAACAACAGTTGCAGCTGAATATGAATACTCAGAATCTTCAATTGAGGGAGTCAGACGCCAAGTCGCAGATTGTGGAGGCCTGGAGTCAAACTTGAAGCACTCAGTGAAGCCATCTGCTTGAAGATCATCTTCAGAGCAGAGCAATGTGAGGCTCTTCTAGGACCGCCGACAGGCTTCATGAGCAACAGAGGAGTTCTTGGTAGCCAAGTTGCAAATGCGATTCACGTCAGTGAGAAGACTTTCCATCTGCCTCTTCAACCAATCATGGTGCTTCTCGTACTTCTGGTGAAGAGAAACTAGAAGGTCTCGGTCATTTAGGAAGTGAGGACGCTTCTTAGGCCTTTGAGAAATTGTGCTACCAGTGGCATCAGTGTTGGCACGATGCGGTAGGCGCAGATTTCCAGCCAGAGGATAAGCAGTGACATTTGCATTAGGCACATAGACACCTTCAACATGTTGTGTAAAGCTTTGATGAGCATTGAGCAATTGAAGTGGTTGTTTGGCAGGCTCAGGATAGATGGCTTCATAAGACATATCAACCTCAGGCAAAAATACAACACGATTGCGTGCAGAGTCTTGATAGTTGATAGTTGAGTGAAGCTTAATGAGCCGCATTATCCAGGGAGCATAGAACTTGAGGCCAAACAGATCAATACCAGACGCAGCTAGTTGACGAATGAAGAAGTCATGCATATTGAATCTGATGCCATTGAGAATGTAAAATACCAAAGTCTTCATGGCACTTTCCAGTTTCGCTTCAGACGAGTGTCCCTTAATAAGCCAGAGAGTACACCTCAGAATATGATATATGGTGTGAGGCCGATACTCGAGGTCCTTGACGAAGAATTCCTTCGGATAATCAGCTTCCAGGGGCAATGGCTTCATCATACTAAGCATTTCACTCATGTTGGGCTCAGCCTTTTTGAAGATGATTTCCAGCTCCTTTTTAGAACAGAACAACCTGGTTCATATAACTCACCAGGAGTCGGCAGGGAAGTAAGCTCAAGGAGAGTCTGGGCTTTGGCTTCATGATGAATATCACCAGTCATCCACTCAAGGAGCCATGTCTTCGGATCCCTGTTGTAGCCTCTGATGTGAAGAGTAGCATAGAATTGCGGGAGAAGCTCTTCGTTCCAATGCTCTTTGGCAGTGACAAATGGAAGCAGTCCAACATCTAGGAAGCAATCAAGGGATTCTTCAAGGCATGGCAGTCCAGCAATGGCATCACAATCAAGATGTTGGTGTCGAAAGATCCGGTCCTGATTGTACAGAATGCAAGAGTAATAGCTTCGTTGCTGAAAGCTCGAGACCTATTAGAAAAGATCCTTGGCTTCTTGTATGGGTTCTTGTCAGAGTCAAAGAAAGTGTTGTTCTCTCTGAAGTTGTGCACACTGAATGAGCCTTGTGTCATCGCAGTGCTTGGAAGCCTAGGCAATCTGGGCTTTGGCTTATGCGTCTGAGGCCACCGCTCCACATGATATTCATATTGTGGGCCTAGGGCAGCGGGAGGCGTCATTATTGGCCATCTAATAGTTACAAGCTCATCTACTTGATTGAAGGCTTGGGCCATGGTGTGAGGCACAGGGGAAGGAACAATCACTTTAGGGGCAGCAATGACTTCATGCTGCACACTGTCTTCAGCCATGACAGTGTCATTGGCTTCGGTAGTCATTGGAGGGGCAGCCACATTTGCTTCAGCTTCAGTGGCTTCAGGGAGAGGAGACTCATGCACAACATAATCTTGGGGAGTGGGTTCTTGCATGATGGGCACTTCTTCTTGTACAACTATTTCTTGGGGAGGGGGAGTGACTTCATGGGTTTCTTCCTTTTCTTCATCGGCTGATGCAGCCGGAATATCTTCAGCCGCCTTGTCTTCCGATTCAGGAGCAGACGTTGAAGGAATGGCATCCGGAAACACTTGACGTGCTACTGAGCTTGAGTTTTGTACATCATCTTCAGGAATGCTGGACATGGAGGCTTGAGGCCTGAGACCTTTGCGAAGCCTTCAAAACTTGGGCGACGCTATTGGTGAAGCATTGGTCTGCTCCATGTCTTCTTCAGGTGTTTCTTTTGGAGTCTCAAGTACTAGGGTGGTAACAAGAGACAGCGGAGTGTGAGGAATGACTTCATGTAGGGGGTGTTTGGTTGTTGCTCTTCCCAAAATTCATCTTGAGCAATTGGCGTCGTGGGACCGCCAATGCTTATGAGTTCACTGCTCCTGAGAGCAGGTGATTGAACTAGTTGGGGTTCAAGCTGAGGAAGGACTTCATCATCACCAACTTTGTCATCATCACCAATATCTTCAGCTGCGGGAGAGTTAGCAGCTGGAATCTCTTCAGTTTGATAAGCCTCTGTGGTAGCAGGCTCATTGTCGGATTACGGGCTCCACAAACCCAAGAAGTTCGAACACAGGGGCGTGAACGAAGATTTGTCCCACTCACGTCTACCTAGCATCTCGCCCTTGTCCAGTGAAGAGATTCAAGTGAACAACAAGTAAAGCACACACTAGTTTACCCAGGTTCAGGCCACCTTGCGGTGTAAAACCCTACTTCCTGCTTTGGTGGATTGGCCTCTGGAGGGCTTGAGTATGAATGAGTATAGTGGTTCCTGAGCTTAGGAGGGTCAGGAGGCAAGAGTTCTTGCTCCCTTGTGTGAGGGCGGAGTTTCTGGATCTGATCGACTTGTGTTCCCCTCCATAGTGGGGATCCTAGCTACTTATATAGGCGGCCAGGGTCCTCTTCCCCCGAAATGTTTAGGCGGGAAGGTATCCCACAACAGCCATTTTGAGCGGGAACACAAGGACGTTCCTATCCTGACAAAAGCGGTCTTCGCCTGCAAAAGGATCTGGTGGTGACGCGGTGGTGGGATCGGTGGTGACATCCTCCCTGTCGTCCTTGTTGTCTTCGGTCTTGTTGCATCGAAGGGGAAGTCTTTGTCCCGTTCCTCGGGAACCTGCGCCTGCGCTGTCTCCTTTGCACCAAAATTGCAACTGCGCCGCTGGCACCCGCTGGCACGGTGCGTCACTGCCCCCTCCTGAGGCAGGCTTGGCCTTAGATTCTCCGCCCCTCCGGAGCAACCTAGCCGAGGCCGCTCCTGAGGGGGTCTTGGTGTCATTCTCCTCGCGAGGCCTAACCCCCTCGCGGGGGTCTTAGGTAGCTTGTCGATCAGCTGGGCCGTAACAGGTCATGATAGGAGCGTGCTGCGGCCCGCAGACAGGAAAGTCTGGGTACCCTGGTTCCCAGGAGGCCGACAGTAGCCCCCGGGAACAAGGCGAGCGCGGAGTTGGCTTCGGGGCGAAGCCTTAGGGCTTGTTTGGGACTGCTCCGCTTCGCCAAAATCAATTTTGCTCCACTAAATTCACTTTGGAGCATATTCAATCAGAAGTTGTAGCACTATCAAAGAGATGTTTGGCTTCCATCTAGCTCCTGCTTTAAGAATGGGAAATTCGGTGGAAAGGATCTATTTGATTGGTTGAGGGCAGAGAAACGAAGGGGTATCCACTTACTGGTGGCAGTGGTGGGTAATTTTCACCCAACTCCAGCTTCTAGTGTTTTTTGGAGCACCCCCGGGAGAGCTTCATAAAAAACTAGGAGTTGTACCCCAGATTCTAGTTTTTTGCGGAGCGGCATATCGTGGAGCCACCCCTGTTTGGCTTGTATTTTTCGGAGCAGAGCTGAATTTTAAGGAGCAGAGCAGTCCCAAACAGGCCCTTAGTCGAGTACGGAGCGCCGCGGGCCCCAAAAAGGTTGCGGGCCAGGCTGGCGTGTGACGGTTGGATGGGACGTGGGCGACTCTGCATTGCATGCGGTCTCGGCAACCGTGTAACTTGACAAAAGGGGGATGTCTTTGTTGCAGAGGAGTTATCGCCTCCTTTCCATCCTGCTTAGACCCCCTTCTCCTTCGCCTCCGGCCTTCCTAAATCGCCTGCTGTTGACACCAGATTTTGACATGGTCGAAAACATAATTAAGAAAGCCTCAAATAGAAAAGTGTTCAAAGCGAGAAAGTTTTGTATCGTCCAAAGGAGAAACTTTGATATTTGGGCCATAGCCATCCGGTCTTATCTCTAAGGCCGAAGTTGTGTTTGAAGTACTGAGATTTTGTATCCAGAACACTATTCAGCCGATTACGCCCCCAAGACGTCCACATATGGAAAAACTTTCTAGATGAATTGTCTTCGTCTCGTCGAAATGGTCGATTTTGATATAAAAATCGTCTCAATCCGAGTTCGTATGCAAAAGTTACAGGCATCCGAATGCAGCCATGTCACGGTGCCATAAGTGGCGCGCCCCACCAGCCACGTGTCTGATAGGTAGCGCGAATAACAGCCTGCTTTGCGTGACCGTTTTGTCCTAGAAGATGGCTTCAAATCAAAAAACGTTCAACATAAAAGTTGTTCGTCTCGTCGAAACGGTCAAGATTGCTTTTGGACACTTTTCCATCCGAGATCGTTTACCACATAAAAAGTTACCCGCAAGGTGCAGCCAGTTCAAACCGAACAGTTTTGGAAAGTTTGGACAAAACCAATCTGAAATTGGCTAGGGTTTTGGACGTGAATCCAAGCCTTTTCCTTGCACAGGAAGTCCAGCTACCTCTTATATACCTAACGGGTGATGGCCGATTGAACAACACACAATCGAACAAACACATCTATAACTTTTACCTTTACTTTTATCTTCTCCCTTTGTTCTTCTTCTTCCTCGTTCTCCGTTCGTTCTTCATTGCAAGGCGGCGAACCTCGAGGCCCTAGGGGCGATCAGGTTGACCTAGGGCAGCCCATAGCCGCCACGCGCCCTGACGGGGTCCTTCCCGGGCAAGCGGGGCTTCGGGTCTACAAAAGCGCCCGCTGGATTGTCTTGCGTACCGCGCTTCCGGACGGGTCTCCTTCGACGTGAGCTGCGGTGCATCACCCCCGGCATCGAGGGTACACAGTGACGTGTTCGTGTGCGAACACACTTTTTGGCGACTCCGCTGGGGACGAAGCTTTGAACGCTCTCCGATCTGTTCTTGCTACGAAGAGATCGTCATCTAGGGTTTGCAATCTATAAAGGTAATATGAATACTCAATTCACATATGTAGATGCAAATAATGCATATGGTGTTGCTAGATCATCTAATGAGCGTAATGTATCAGCTAGCCCTAGCTTTATCAATCATGCATCTAATTATGTGCAAGAGCCGATGCAACAAAATCTTCATGCTTCTACTTCATGTAATTGTAGCAACATGCAACATATGTATTCCAACTCCCATGCATCGGCAACCCAAAAATCCATATGCCGATGAACAACATTATGAATTCGGTTAATCAAATTGAAACACCTCACACGGGAACTTCTGATAGTATGCAACAAAGTATTTCACCTTTTTATTCATCGGCAACCAACTTGCAACATGTTAATCCAGACATGCCGGTGGATAGGGGAATTGGCCATGCTACTACTAGTTATCTGGCCAATTACCCTCAATCATCATATGCTACACCTCATGCTTCTATTATTTTGGCACCATATGCAACTATATGTATTCATAATTTCGCTTTGCACCTTCACGTTAATAGCCAAATAACTGAAAATTCTATAGGATCACATGTGACTTCACGTAGTACCATAGCATACAATGTTTTCCCTACACAATTACAGAATTTCGGCGACATCTCATTACCAAAAGAGTCTAAAAGTGTCGGGGGGCAATTCTATCCAACTTGGGTCATTAAGAAAAATCTTACGTCTTTTTGGGACGAATGCAATGTTGTTCTAAATGAATTAATAAAAGAGGGAAAGCCTATTAATTCTGCCGCAATACAAGCTATATTATGTCAAAAAGAGAATGCCTTGAGTGTGGATAGAATTATCAAAAAGAGTGGTGATTCGGATAAGAAAGTTTATTCGGTTATTGAAAAGACCGAATCAAATATTACGTATGCTGAATATGTTCTAGAAAAAGAGGACAACAAGGTGTTGGGGAGCTATTTGAAAGAGGACAACATATCGTTCAAGTAACGCAACCATCATGCTCTCCCAACGTGTTTGAAAAGGTATGTCTAGCAAGTGATTTACCTATCCTCCGATTTGGTCACAACTTTATTGTTGATGCTTCTATAAGAAAAATTCTCATAAGTAATTTTGAAAGACCAATGAAGAAGGATAATTTACTTGTTAGCAATGAAATTGTTATAGAACATATCGGTCAACCTATTATGCCATTTACAAAGACCGATAGTGATTTATTATTGCAGGCAAAGTTTTTCCCATTGCTTTATTTAAAATTCATATCTAATTGGGTGGCTTTTCTTGCTTCGTACTTGGCTTACGCATGGCCTCAATTGAGACATCTATGTTCTAACTACTTTGATTTCAGAAATATAAAGCCAAGTTTATACTTTGTTGAGAAAACCGATGATAGTATAATTTGTTTCTCAAAGAGATCTGAGATAGAGTGCAAAACACTATGCATGGCCGAATGGGGTGATGTAAAATCTGAACCATTCGTTTGCTTAACTTCAAAGTCGTTCGCACGCCAAGATCGGCTAGAAAATAAAAAGTGTACCTTCAGTTCAAGCATGTGTGCTCAAATATTTGATTTATTGCTGAAAAATAAGTACATTAGAATTCTTGATCACCGTGTCAAGCCATCATTCCAAGGACGAATATATTGTAAGTTGCATGATTCGTCCAAGCATAATCTTGAGGATTGCAATATATTTCGTCAAATAGTTAAATCGTCCATTGAAAAAGGACGATTTAAGTTTGTTGAAACACCAAGAGATGATCAGTCTATTCCGATTGGATCTGGTGGCAAAAAGTTTTTGCATCGGTTGCTTCAAGCCGATCCATTAAAAGAGAAGGTAAAAACAACAAGTGATGGGATCAAGCTTTCAAGTAAACAAATTTTTGAAGTGCACAATGAACATAATCTTGAGGGCGAGAATTCCATCGAAGTTTCAATGAAGACGCTGAGGACTGGGGGGCAACAAGAAAATCCAAAGATTGGTGGAAGCACAAACAAAGAAAGCAAAGGCCGAGGTAAGCACAAAGGTAAAAAGTCAAAAGTCACTTTCGTGCAACTATTGGAAAAATATCGGAAGATAAGTGAGGAGAACAGTGTTTATCAGCCAAGTCATTCAAGAGCATCAAGACCAACCCCTAGGCGCAAACCCGAAGATAGGCATTGGCAAAATGAGAATTCTAATGCAGTATATTTGTATCCTTATTTTGGACCGCCAATGCCAATGTCGTGGATACCTCCCTATGCTCATGTAGATCCATATCCATCATGGGACATGTATGATACAAGGGCACATTCTCCATCTTATTTTAGATCATCTCACCAATATAATGCAGCTCCCAGAAGATCAATATTTGAACAATCACATGTTAAAGACCATTTCAATCATAAGGAATCGGTCCAGAGCTCGTGGAAGAAGAAATATGTGGTCAAGAAAGTCTACCGTGTTAAAAAAGATGGACGTAAGAGTGTAGTTTCAGATTCGATCTCAAATGAAAAGGAGCCAATTAAAGTATTGACATTGTCTACTAAAGGCAGCGAGGCAAGTCAATCAAATGTCAAATCTGAAGAGAAGAAGTTGAGAGTGCACAAGGTAGAACAAGAATTCCCATTGCTTCAAATAAAATCGCAGCCGGGGTGCCCACTCGGCTTATCTTATTGGCAAAAGAAGAAATTACAAAAACTTAGTGCACAAGAACTTAAAGAATGGAACATGGCATGGGTTCCCAAAGGAAGTACTCAAAATAAGAATTATGTGCAAGCTTCCATTACAAGAAGTGCGGCAAAGGTGAAGAAGGAAAAGAATGGAAATTATAAAGGACCAAGCCGAAGGTTTCAACATCTTCGGTCTACACATTATCCATTTTCTTCAACTATGCCATTAATGCCTATGCCATTGAATTCTTCATCAGGTATGATTGGTTACCCGCAATGGTCTTATTTTAATCCGTGGATGCAATATAACTTCTTACATCATGCAAGGGTTTTACCACATCATCATTCATTTGATTAGCTGTATTTTGTTGCTGATCCATATGGCCGATATATACTTATCGCCCTAAGCACGTGCAAATGGCCGATGAAGTGTTGACATTGTCCTTAGAAAGAGCATTATGCAAGTTATTTTTCGGCACACAAGCTTTGTCGAAAAACAGGGGGGGGCATGTGTTGACACCAAATTTTGGCATTGTCAAAAACATAATTAAGAAAGCCTCAAATAGAAAAGTGTTCAAAGCGAGAAAGTTTTGTATCGTCAAAAGGAGAAACTTTGATATTTGGGCCATAGCCATCCGGTCTTATCTCTAAGGCCGAAGTTGTGTTTGAAGTACTCAGATTTTGTATCCAGAACAGTATTCGGACGATTACGCCCCCAAGACGTCCTCATATGGAAAAACTTTCTACATGAATTGTCTTTGTCTCGTCGAAACAGTCGATTTTGATATAACAATCGTCCCAATCCGAGTTCGTATGCAAAAGTTAAAGCCATCCGAATGCAGCCCTCTCACGGTGCCGTAAGTGGCGCGCCCCACCAGCCACGTGTCTGATGGGTAGCGCGAATAACAGCCTGTTTTGCATGACCGTTTTGGCCTAGAAGATGGCATCAAATCAAAAACCGTTTAAAATGAAAGTTGTTCGTCTCGTCGAAACGGTCAAGATTGCTTTTGGCCTCTTTCCATCCGTGGTCGTTTACCACATAAAAAATTACCCGCAAGGTGCAGCCAGTTTAAACCGAACAGTTTTGGAAAGTTCGGACAAAACCAATCTGAATTAGGCTAGGGTTTTGGACGTGAATCCAAGCCTTTTCCTTGCACGGGAAGTCCAGCTGCCTCTTATATACCTAACAGGTGATGGCCGATTGAACAACACACAATCGAACAAACACATCTACCACTTTTACCTTTACTTTTATCTTCTCCCTTTGTTCTTCTTCTTCCTCGTTCTTCGTTCGTTTTTCTTCATTGCAGGGCGGCAAACCTCGAGGCCCTAGGGGCGATCAGGTCAACCTAGGGCAGCCCATAGCCGCCACGTGCCCTTACGGTGTCCTTCCCGGGCAAGCGGGGGTTCGGGTCTACCACTACAAGAAATATGTCAACTTATGACCTTTTGTTAGTGACCCTGGAAGAATTGGTCATAGATCTATGACCATTTCAGACCAATTGGTCAAAAGCTGTTCGGGGGGCTCCAAACCCTAAACTATAACGACCATTTTGATCAGAAAGGTCATAATTTCCTTACACGAAATGGTCACAAAGCAGATAGCACTGGTTCGCTGCCTTATTTCTAGCTGTTCATGACCAATATAGATGGTCATAACCTTGAAAATTGTGGTGGGTTGCTACGACTAGGCGCCACCTCATCAGTTTTGCCTATGTGTCATGTCCATGTGGCAGTTTTTGCCCTAGGTTGTGAAGCAACCTATATTTCTGTCATTCCCAAAATTCCCCAAAAAATCTCATAAATTATTTGGGTCATATCTTCGTCAAATATGTAAAAAACCTTCCTTGCCTAGTTCAAAAATAATTCAAAAATATTCATTTTCCTATTATGTTCAAAAAACACTTTGTGAAGGAAGTACCACTTTGGCATGTCCAAATGGTATCCATTTTCTACAGTGCTTTCCTATGCCCAAATAACTATCCTCCACCAAATGCCAGCTCAATCCATTCATTATTTTGAGCCCATCTTCAACATTCGTATTTATGTCCAGTGTGGTACTTTGCAAAGCAAGTACCACCTAGACTCCTCCTTTTGAGCTGAAAATTTGTGAAGACGGTCTTCTTAGTAACTGATCATCCTCAACCAAAATTCAGGCCCATTAGCCATGTGCATTTTCCGTACCGCTAATCAAACACTTGGCTGCTAATTCATGTTTGAGCATCGATCGGTCTCCTCGGGAGAATCTTATGTTGTAATTTTCTTCCTAGCACCTACCTGGGGAGTGGACAACCCACTAGACATGCCTAGGCCGCCCAGAACTCATGGCAACGCCACAGTCACGCGGTGACCACGCAGCGGGCATGCGAGTTTACGCGCTCTAGAGTTGGGGCCCTCGACCACCGCCCAAACCTCGACGTATCGCCACCAAACCATGTATTTATGATTAAATAGGTACTTATGTACCTAGAAATGATTTTTGGAAAAAATAAATAGCAAACTATGAGGCAGCCGCAGTTCAAATTTGACCCGCTTCCAGCTGAATCGGCGGAAATTTGTCTTTTTCACGAGAGGTGGATCAAAACTTTTTACACCCAACCATTTTGTCAATTGTGCATTAAATATGTCCTAGTATTTTAGAAAATTGATTTGGTCAAATTTTGCAACAATTATTTGGGAGGTCCTTCACAAAAAAACCTCCTTTGGGACACTCGAAAAATGGAAAATGAATTTTTCGTCCAAAGAAAATGAAAACTTCCTTAGGCAACATTGTTTGCCATTCCAAGATGCACCCTTGTGCACAATATGAGATCATTTGAACAAACTATGCCATGAATGTGGCCATAGGATTGATCATTTGGCTTGAAAGCCATGAATCTTCACGCATGATAGCTCATTTCTGAGAACACTTTTTTAATAGAATTGCTGTATTACAAGTTTATTATTTTTCCTGGTAACTTGGTCATATATAATGACACAATGCGAAGGTGTTCCAATTTTTTGATTTTTTTTGAATTTTTTATGCCCGTTTCAAAATGCGGTCAAAACGGCGGGAATGACCGTTCCTAGCTAGTGGTTGAATCTTGGAATTTTTTTGGTGTTTCTCTGATAAAATAGATACTTATGTACCTACAAATGATTTTTGGAAAAAATAAAAAGCAAACTACGAGGTAGCTACAGTTCAAATTTGACCCGCTTTCAGCTGAATCGGCGGAAATTTGTCTTTTTCACGAGAGGTGGATCAAAACTTTTTACACCCAAACATTTGGTCAATTGTGCATTAAATATGGCCTAGTATTTTATAAAAATGATTTGGTCAAATTTTGCAACAATTATTTGGGAGGTTCTTCACAAAAAAACCTCCTTTTGGGCACTCGAAAAATGGAAAATGAATTTTTCGTCCAAAGAAAATGAAAACTTCCTTAAGCAATATTGTTTGACATTCCAAGATTCACCCTTGTGCACAATATGAGATCATTTGAACAAACTATGCCATGAATGTGGCCATAGGATTGATCATTTGGCTTGAAAGCTATGAATCTTCATGCATGATAGCTCATTTCTGAGAACACTTTTTTAAAAGAATTGCCGTATTACAAGTTTATTATTTTTCCTGGTAACTTGGTCATATATAATGACACCATGCGAAGGTGTTCCAATTTTTTGATTTTTTTTGAATTTTTTATGCCCGTTTCAAAATGCGGTCAAAACGGCGGGAATGACCGTTCCTAGCTAGTGGTTGAATCTTGGAATTTTTTTGGTGTTTCTCTGATTAAATAGATACTTATGTACTTACAAATGATTTTTGGAAAAAATAAAGAGCAAACTACGAGGTAGCTACAGTTCAAATTTGACCCGCTTCCAACTGAATCGGCGGAAATTTGTCTTTTTCACGAGAGGTGCATCAAAACTTTTTACACCCAATCATTTTGTCAATTGTGCATTCAATATGACCTAGTATTTTATAAAAATGATTTGGTCCAATTTTGCAACAAATATTTGGTAGGTCCTTCACAAAAAATATCATTTTGGGCACTCGGAAAATGATTAAAAATAGCTAGAAAGATCAGAAATGCATACAAATTGGTATTTATCCATAAAATGTTGTCTAACTCTAGTGAAAATTTGTGTGGTTCCCTTTTGCAAAATATTTTTGATAGCTACTTCACAAAATCCATCTATTTTTAGTACTTAGAGATACTTTTTAAAATTACTGGTTTTCCGAACCAATCAGGACTCTTCCCACGGATCGATGACATGGCGCCCATCCATCCATCCATCCATCTCACCATCCCACATCCATCCATCCATCTATTTACAGAAAAAAATAAAGAAAAAATGAAAAAGACCACCCCCACCGCAACCCAAACCCTAGCCCCCATCCATCCATCCATCCACCCCCACCGCAACCCAAACCCTAGCCCCCATCGCACCCCTCCTCCCCCCATCTCCTCCCCACCGCCTCCCAACCAACCTCGCCGTCCACCACACCCACACCGGCGCCCCACCTCCTCCGCGCGCCGGCCGCCCTTCCCCTCCTTCCCTTCCCTCATCTCCGCGCGCCGGCCACCCTTCCCCTCCTTCCCTTCCCTCATCTCACAGCCCAAACCCTCGATCCCCACATCTCCTCCCTCCTCCCTCCTCCCAATCTCCCCGACGACGCGGGCGGGTGCGCGGGCCTCGACCCGCGGGGCTCAGCGAAGGCTGCGACCGCGAGGCAGGCGGAGAGCGAGCGAGCAGCCGAGCAGCCGGGCCATGGCGGCGACCGCGAGGGGCAGCGTGGGGGAGATCCGGGCGGCCGACGTGGAGGCGGCCGGGCTCGCCGCGGCCGACGCGGTGACCTTCCTCGCCGTGCTCCGCTCGGCGACCGGGAAAAACGGCGGCGACGCACCCGCACGCGCTCCACCAGCTGCGGCCGGACCACCCGCACGCGCTCCACCAGCTGGTCTACTACTCCGTCTACGCCGGCTGGGACCGCGCCAAGCGAGGCCCGCCGCCCTACTGGTTCCCCTCTCCGTAAGTCTCGCCGTCCGCCGTCCATTTTTTGTTGCAAATATAGCTGAACAGGGGTTCTCTCCCAGCGCTTAATTTGCTACCAACTGTTTGATCCAATCGGGTAGTGGCACCAATCAATGGCTAATCAATGGTGAGAGTGACTGCTACTCTGATTCCACCAACCAGTTAAGCTTATGGTTCCATTTAACCCAGCATTTAGCCTGACAACAAAAGTAAGATTTTGTACTGGTCTGTGGATTTCACACCATCTAACAATGCTATGTAATAGGACGATCAGTGTATATATAATTTACTTCATGACACATTTATTCACAACCTTTGGACTTCAACTTTCCGGTGCTGATATGTGAGTCCGGTGGAGGAGGGGAGGAGCAAGGCGGTGCTGCTGGCGCCGGGGCCCCGGTGGAGCTCGTCGTCGTCCATGCCAGTCATGGACTCCATCATCGAGTATGATCCCAAGATGGAGCGCGACGTCTACACCCGCTTCTTTATCAGAGATTTCTCCATCTTCAACATCGACGAGGAGTGTAAGTGGCCTCTCCATTTCTCAAGCCGTTGTTCTGTTTGTAAATTTTCTGATTGACAGTATGTATGGGAACTGAATTAGTACTTTAGGATGTTTCACCTGTATAATCCTCTGAGATGCCATGTCAATTATTGATGCGTAGCAGTGAACAGCATATATCTGCATTCATTTATTTGGATTAGATTTTAATTTTGTTCATATATGTATATCACTTAACAACAGGAGTCACTTATTTTGTTAAAATTTATAGCAACTTTTTACAAATAGTGAGATGTTAGCTTTCTATTGAAGTTAACTTAGCAAATGAAATAAGAATATTAGGTGGGTTAACTCAGGGGGGTAGAGATGGGGAAAACAAAAACTGGGACTTGTATCTGCTCCTGGTACTATTACCTATATAAGTAACATTGCTACTGGATACACATTGCTGCTTGCCTTGTACCCCCGTTCATGGTGGGATAAACTTGTATTTGCTCCTGCTGTGTTTTGATGATCACGAGTGTGAATCATCTTCTTGTACCAGATGAGCCGACGAAACGGCGGCGTCTCTAGTGCGGCTGCCCTTCTTGTGGTGACCTCCTCTACCGGGTGACGGCGGCGGCTGCGGCTGTGTGCGGCATCGACTACAACCTCCTCTACCGTGAGTCCATCTCCTACCTCTACCTCCCTCTCTGTGATGCTGTTACTCTAGTACCATGCTCTGTTTCATGGCCGTGGGTTATTTGGTGTGTGCTTGTTGTGCCTTGTGTGTTGGAGTCCAATTAACTTCTGTTAGGGAATAATAATCTACTGGTTATAGCAAGATTTTATGCCTGTGTTGTGGAAAACATCATTCATCCGCACCGTGATGTCCAGATTACTAGCACACTTGTTACTATCTGCTGGCTGTACTAGCTGCACTAAGCTCCTTCTAACTCATATGAATTTTGCTCATGCTGCTGTACAGGTGATGCGTGTGTGATTGTTGATGGTCAAGAACTAGCAAAGCTTGTTCTTTTGCTAGTGATTGACCCTATCTCTTTCGTCTTCTCCCGACCACGACCACGGCGATGGCAAGGGGAAGGCTATGACGTGCTTCACGAGGAGGTGATGGAGAACCTTCAGGTCTGCTCTGCTGCTAGTGCTAACCCTCTCTCTAGCTTCGTTGTTGCACAAGAAAAACAGAGCGAAGGTCCTATTGTTATTACCTAATAATAACAAACATTGCTACTGGAGTAAATATCTCCGAGAATGTTACATGAAGGAAAATCAGAAGCCATCAATGACTTGCACTTGCTTGTTTAGTTTTATTTTGCTGAGTTATGTGCACTCCTTCAGTGTTTAGGTTGATATCCTTTAAGTTTTAGTTCTGGTAAATGAAACGCCAGACCATGATTTAGTTCTGGTAAATGCTACCATTCATGTTAGCCTCGATCGCATCCTCTCCTTGCATGTATCTTGAATCACCTAATGAAGATAGTTCAACCTTTTTTCAAAGCCTGGACACCTTTTTTGAATCGGAGGGAGTACCTTGTTTTGCTACTGAATCAATCAATGTTGTTTCTTGCTTGTTTTATGTCTGCTTGTTACAGAATAAACAAACAAATCTCTCAACTCTCAACTCTGTACAAATAAATAGTTGAACTTTGGTTCCAATTTGTAATCATATTAGCTTCTGTATATATGATGGTTGTGTGGTGAGGTGAGGTCCGAGCTGTGTAATTATAGGTTCATCCACCACGACAACAGCTAGCTCAAATTCTTATGTAATTTCATTTGCCTAAGTTGGTTGGGGCTGCTTCCTTCGTGTATGCATGATGCTGCTAGTTCAACTTTGGTTCCTTCTATTTAATTCATAGTATCATATTTGCTCCTGCTTTAATATATCAGTCCATTTACATGTATATGAAATGTGCTTGCTTTTTGTTACAGGCAACAAGTGTAGCTGATCTGCTGAGCATATGATTCCAGAGTAGCTTGCCACCAGCGACCAACCTCCACTGGGACCTGACTGCCAGCCGACGGCACTTGAACCATTCCGAACACCGTCGGTACCTTAGTGTCTGGCTACATGGGTTGCGGTAAGCCCTACTCTCTCTCTCTCTCTCTCTCTCTCTCTCTCTCTCTCTCTCCCCTCTCTCTCTGTGTGTCTCTCTTTCTCTACCCTTAGATGGTCCGGCCATCTAGCTGTGGGCGATTGTGGTCATCATGATGTGTGTATAGGTGGTGCTCTTCCGGCCAGCACAATGATGTGTGTAGTGTATAGGTGTGCTAGGAAGCACTCTTTATACTTCCAGGCCGTGTAATTACTTATGCTGTGATCCATGACTTACAATCTCTACATGAATACCATGTGTAATGACTTATTTTTTGCATCGCCTGAACATTTTTTTGCTGTTGTATTGTTTCTCACTCGTGATTGATCTACTGCCAGGTGAAGGTTTTCAAATGTTGAAGGAGGAGGACAATAGGAACTTCTGTGATGTCTTGTCATCTATTTTTTTTCTTTGCTGTAGAATAGTTTTGCTTGGCACTTACTGGTTCCTTGGATGCAAAGATATGTACTGCTAGAATGAATGCATGTAAAGATATTTTGGGCTCCTATAATATTCCATGTTGCTTTGAAAATGTATTGGAACTGGGCTAGGCCCAAGATAGCTTGTAGTGTGATGTGTTGTAATGTCAATGGCATAATAAAAGAAGTTGGATTGCATCAATTATTTCGGCCCAGCACAAGATATATTGAACAATTATTTCTGAGGGGAAAACTTGAGAGGCCCAGCAAAGAAATGGCCCAAAAAAATACAAGACCAAAAAAATATGTCAAAAGGAATAGGCAAAGAAATTAAAAAGGCCGAATTACTGGGCCAAGCCCATGTAGCTAGCAAAAATTAACAGAAAAAATATATATTAAAAAGGCTGAATTAATGGGCTCGGCCCATTTAAAGCACCGAAATGGACTGGGCTGATTCTTGTGCCACATCAGCTTGCCACGCTGGATGCCTACGTGGTCTGGGGAGACTGCTAGTGACCAAAACACGACAGTAGGCATATTTTGGTCATAAACGTCTATGACCTTCTCACAGAGAAGGTCGCTATAGTCAGTTTATGACGGCCAGCTTTTGACCTTATGTTTTTGGTCACAAAAAGGTCACAAATGGAAATTTGTGACCATTCAGTGACCAATAGTGGTGGTCACAAGTTGACATATTTCTTGTAGTGTACAAAAGCGCCCCGCCGGATTGTCTTGTGTACCGCGCTTCCGGACGGGTCTCCTTCGACGTGAGCTGCAGTGCATCACCCCCGGCGTCGAGGGTACACGATGCCGTGTTCGTGTGCGAACACCTGCATCCTCTGGCACCTTAGCAATGGCGAAGAAAAGCAAGGGTGCCGCGCAGGCGTCCGGATCTGCTTCTTCCCTTGAGGCGGCGCTCGAGGAGTCCACCATCACCGAGGAGGGGGACTACTCGGAGGTCCAGTCTTTCTTGTCGAGTGTCCACAACGAGCATGGCCCAACGAAGATTTGGGTTGGATCCACCGCACCGCGGATCTTGCCGAAGTCTTGCTACCCCTTCTTCCTCCACAGCATCTCCGTCGGGCTCGTGCCGCCCTTATCGGAGTTCTTCTACGCCATCCTGGACCATTACCAGGTGCACGCTCTCCACATCCAGCCTCGCTCCATCTTCGTCCTGTCGCTCTTCGCCTTTTATTGCGAGGTGTTTGTGGGGGTGAACCCGAATGTTGCCCTCTTTCGCCACTTCTTATCCATTCGGCGGTACGATGAGGGTCCGTGCTCGGGCTGTTTCCTTCGTCTTCCAGTGCCAGGGCTGCCGGCTGATGATAGCCGGGATCAAGATAGACTCCCACCGAAAGAGGTGGGTCTACCTGGATGCCCAGCGCGTTCACCCGCTGCTGGCGTTGCCTACCGCCCGTCCGGAGAAATGCGCCGGCTGGAGCTACGCGAAGCTTAATGACCCCCTTTCCGAGCCTGTCTTGGCAAGGATCGAAGCCAACCTGGGCTTGAGGCTTGAATGGGCCCAGATTGTGAAGGAGTTCCTAAGGCAGCGCCTGGCGCCGCTCCAGGCAGACTCGCGCCCCATGTGGGAGCTGATGGGGGACGACGACGGGCTTTGGCTGCGCTCGGGACGCTGGCCGAGGTCGACCTGGACCTTGCCACGGTCACTCTCCTGGGAATGGTTCCTGAGGACCTCTCTGGGGCCCACTTGCCGTTCTATAGCCGTCCTGACAAGGCCGAGCTACTGAAGGCCGTGTCAGGTTTTGGGGTGCCCGTGGCTGCTCCGCCCATGGTTGACGTGTCCTCCGGTGCCGATGATGGGAGCGACGAGGAGGACTCGGAGGAGACCCTGGGCGACGAGGACCGGGTTGATGAGGGGGACTCCTCTGAGGCGTCCGCTGAAGGAGTGGCGTTAGGCACAGGTGCTGTCGGATGGCCCCAAGCGACCACTTCGCGTCGATCCGGACGCGCTGCATCCGGGGGGAGCAATGCAGCGACCCCGCCAAGGAGCTCCGTGCCAGCGAAACTGGTGACCATGGCCATGCCCAAGTCCGTGGCCTCGCGCCTTGCCAAGATCCGGACTGCCGGCACGCCCGTAGCGCCAGCGGCCGCGGCCGACGAGCTAATGAAGAGGAGGGTGTGCCTCGCCTCCGATGAGTAAGTGTGCAATCTCATGTTATCCTTCGGTCGTTGTGTTCCTGACGTACTTCTTTTGGCGCAGCAGCCTGGGTGGCATGATGAAGAAGGTGAAGGGGGAGGTCACGTCGCGGTACCCCGCTCCACCAGCCGCTGCTATCTCCGTGGAGAAGGGTGCCACAGCTTTGCGCGCCTCGGCCAGCTGGGCCACTGACCGCGCGACGGTGGCGTCGCCTGAGGGCGTCATTGTTGTTTGCGAGGCCGCTGCGGCTCCTGCTCCGGCCACTCCAGTGAGGAGAGCAGGAGCCCCCGAGCCCCCGGTCGAGCAGCCGATCTCGGCGGCACCTATCCGCCAGCTGATGCAGCCTGGCCCTGGGACCTTGGAGGCCACTTCCACTGCGCTGGGTCGGCTCCGTGCCGAACTTCAGGGTGGTGATGGCCACGCGATGGAAGGACGCCTGGGCCTGATCTCTGGGTGGCTCCTAGCAGATGATTCCGAGCGGGCCTCCTGGAGCCAGGCCTCAGCGGTCGCCGCCAAGGGCCAAGAGGAAGCCGCGGTAGCCACGCGGGCACGCGACGCCGCATGAGCCGATGCTGCGTCCTTCGAGAAGCGCTCCCACAAGGCGGAGAGCGAGTTGGAGGCCCTTCGCAAGGAAGGCACCAGGCGCACCCTGGAGCTCGAGAGGTTGGAGGAGCTCAAGGCGCAGAACGCTGAGACGTCCCGGCTGCAGTAGGAGCAGCTCGATGATCGCGCGAGCCTGGAGAAGCTGAAGGCCGAGGCCGAGCATGCCAGGGCGAGCCAAGCTGCCCGTGAGAAGAAAGACGCCCTCGTGGCCTCAGCAGCGGTGAGCTGCGAGGCCCTCGCCGCCTTCGAGCTCGAGGCCCATCCGGCGATGCGGGCTACTTATGGGGAAGGGTTCGAGAAGCCACTGGCCGCCCTGGAGGATGGCCCCGCCGGGCTCCTCGACGCGCTTGTGAAGTCCATGTGCGATGTTACAGCCGCGATTGTCCAGTTAGCAGACGTCGAAAGCTGCACGCTCCTTACCTTGGCCCTGACGCGGGTGTGAAGCCAGCTAAGCCTTCGTGATGCACAGGGGTCCCCCTTAACGTACGAACGGCTCTCGTGAGGGAGAACGAGCACCATACCTTGCTTACGAGCCTTCGCCTAGGATGGGGGCGCGAGAAAGCCAGGAGTCTGGGCACCTGGTAGGGTGGCGTCTGCCATGCGTGACATGAGCATAGCCCCCGTGCCTAGCCCCCTCGCGACACCTATCCAAGGAGAAGTTGTGAGTATCGTGAGCTGAAAAACTCCCTGAGCTTGATGCGACCGCTGGGGGCCGCCCTCAGTTGTTTATAACTAGCGCGGACCATAGAGTTACCACACTTGCGCGGAGTGTGGGCATAACCGCGCCTCATTCGTAGCGGCCAGCACGGAGCTTGGTGCTTCCACTGGTTCGTGGGCATAACCGCTCCTCGGTTGGTTCTGCCAGCGCGGAGCATGGCACTTCCACTGGACCGTGGGAGGGAGCCTCCCATCGGGAGAGACTCCGGGACGTGTACAGCCCCGTCCTGACACATGGCTTGCATGGCAGGACAGCCAAGGTGTATATGGGCCCTCCTTAGGATGAGCTGAACGACTCTAAGGAAGTTCTCGTGAGCTTACGCATCACCCACGAGACCCTACCGTGAGGCGGGTTGCGCCTGAGTCTTCTTTTGCAAAATGTGAAAGGAGAGGCGTTGTGTCGACATGCACTGAGTGCATCTCTAGAGGGCATCGCATGAGAAGGACGCAACACCAATGACCCCAGGAGGTGACGTAAGCGGGACCGGCCCGTAAGACACAGCTCAGCCGCTGGATTTATTGATGCTGCAGGGACGGACCCGAGCACAAACGACGTGCCCAGTCTTCTCATGCAACAGTCCAAAAGAAAAACAATCGGCGCGCGGTTTCCGCATGAGCGAGGCACCTGCCACCGGCCCCTACTTACCCATCCACGATTAGCCCATGTGAGAACAAGGCACCAAGGACCACGGGAGGTGAGATCACGGGAATGGCTCGCAAGACAGAGTTCAGCCCTTGGATTTAGCGACGCTGCAGGGACGGACCCGAGCACAGGCGCCATGCCAGTCCTTAATCATGGGGCGGTCGCGAGTGGGCTCGCAAGGGCTCATGACCTTAGTGGCGGTGAGAATGCCAAGCATATAGATAATGCAAATAGGAAGAAGCAACTAGCCTTGATTCATGCGCAAAAAGAGACAGCTGCGGGGGGAGCCCCCAGCAGCTCGAGGATGATGCAGCCCGGGGGGCGCCCTCGATTGAATACCTGAAACGTCACCTGACACTTTTCGAAGAAGAGTTGGGGTAGCTGAAGAAGCGAACCGTGCGGGTTGCCCCTGAGAATCGTCGGGCTCCTGAGGCCCAGGGGCTCTGGAGGCCCTCGGTGGTCACGGGGGCCCGGCTCCCGCTCCGTCTAGACCGCCCGCCACTGAGCCTCCCGAGCCCCCAAAGCCTACCACACGAGGTGCTGGAACATGGCAGCTGCATTGCGGAAGCCGAAGAGCGTGCGGACGTAGCTGCAAGGGAGAGCCCTCCTCCGGCCGACCGCCATCGGCCAGAAGGGCTCCAAAGAAGCGGCTCGGTTGAGACCCGCGACGTCGATGCAGATGCGGAAGTGGTTGCTCGGGTTGTGGGTAGGTGAGCTTGGCATCGTGCGGTTACGCCCACAGCGTATGTGCCTTGCGTACTGAAGTTCCTCGGTAACCTGGTCGATGAAGTCCTGAACCCCCAGCAATGTACGACTCAGGCTGGGCTCACAAAAATGCGCGTCGAGACACGCCTGCAGGTGATGCCCGAACACCTCCCTTGAGACGCTGGTCAGGCTAGAGACACTCTAGAGGAGAACCCCGAGCCCGTCCTGAGAGGGGCGTCGGGCGCGCTTCCCTATGAGAGGGTGGAGGGCGCCTCGTCGGCAGGCGCGAGTCCTGAGGCGGAACCGTCGGGAGCCCCTGCGTCCTGAGGTCCGTTGGCGGGCAGGTTCTTCTTCTTCTTGGGGCGGTCTGCAGGGCAAAGACGGCTCCATCCTCGTCGGAGCTCTCGATCGCCGCGGTCTGGAAGGCGCGCTCCAGGGAACGTACTGCTTACTTCTCGTCGGATGCGATCGTGATGACTCCGCCACTCTCGGGCATCTTGAGGACGTTGTAGCCGTGATGGGTCGCTGCCATGAACTTGGCGAGGGCAGGATACCCAAGGATGGCGGCGACGTCGAAGTCGATGAGCTCGGTGTGATAGTTGTCGCGGTCACCGAAGGTGACGGGGAGGTGGACCTGCCCCATCGGGAGTGTGGAGCCATCCGTGACTCCGTAGAATGGCTTGGTCGGGTGGAGCTGATCGTAGGGGACCTGGAGCGTCTCGAAGGTCTGGACAGAGAGGATGTTGAGCCCCGCTCTGCCGTCGATGAGGGTCTTGGTCACGAAGACGTTGCTGATGGTCGGAGTGCAGAGCATCGGGAGAGCGTCTGGGGCTGCGGTGCACTTGAGCTGGTCCTTGGGGTCGAAGGCGATGACCTACTTGGTCCACCTGAGGTTGCGCGCGGCGTCTGGCCTAGGAAGCGCCGTGTTCACCTCACGAGCGAACTGCTTGAAGATGCGATGGGAAGCGGAGCATGGGCTCCTCCCAAGATGCATGCAACCGCACGCGGCTCCTGAAAGCCCCCTGCTCCATCTCCCTGGCAGTCGTCTTCGTTCCTTCTTAGAGGTGTTGGCAGCGGAGGCAGACCTCCGTTGCCTTGAGGGCGACCCTCACGAGAGGCTGGTCGCGCCAGGGGGCGTCACGAGGCTGCTCCTGCCAGTCATCTTCACGAGGCTGTTCATGCCACCCTTGGCGCGAGTTCCTGCCTTCCCAGTGTCCTCCACCACGGCCTCCTTCACGGCCATAGCCGCGGTTGTCGCGCTCAGGGCGCTGCCCGACGCGCCCGCCGCACATCGCACTGAGCTCCTGACAGTCGTTAGTGTTGTGGCTCTGGACATCGTGGAAGACGCAGTACGGACGGTTGTCTCTGGGGGGTCGTTGTAGCCGCAGCCACGCTTCACTTCTGGCTCTGCAGCCAGCACGGTGGGTCCCTTGCGCTTTGCTTCTTTGGCCTTGGCCTTCTTGTCGTCAGCCTCCACTCCTGGCAGCTCCTGGAGGGAGAGGCGTCCTTCCTCCGCCCTGGCGCACTTTGCTGCGAGCTTGAATTTCTCGAGGGCCATGCACAAATCCTCGTGGATAGCGAGCTCCTCCCTCATCCTGACATCGCGGACACCATCGGAGAACGCCGAGATGATGGCCTCATACGAGACCCTGGGGATCCTGAGGCGCATGGTGTTGAAACGTTGGATGTACTTCTGCAGGGTCTCCCCTGGCTGCTCCTTCAGGCGGCGCAGACCCGCGGCCGCCGGGGCTTGGTCGCGGGTGCCCTGGAAGTTGGTGACGAAATGCTCAATAAGTTCCCCCCAAGAGGAGATGGATCCCATGGGGAGGTTCAGGAGCCAGGAGCGGGCGCCATCCTTGAGGGCCATAGGGAACCAGTTCGCCATGACCTGCTCGGTGCCGTGGGATGCCTCGATGCTCAGCTCGTAGAGTTGGAGGAACTCCTTGGGGTCGGTGATGCCATCGTAGCGTGGAGGCAGATCTGACTTGAACTTGCCGGGCCAGACGAGGCGCCGTAGCTCGGGAGCTAAGGCGCGACATCTAGCCACGCTCATGATTGCAGGTGCCCCCTGCGCCTGCGGTGCTAGTTCTTGGGGCGCTGGCGCCACCACCTCCTGTGGTGCGTGGTCTTGGTGTTGCAGGACAGGGGGCCCCCGAGCTCCTGCCTAGGGATGCGGGATCACCTGGCAGCTCTCCTCGTCACGCGCAGGGGCCCTGCGTGGCGGCTCACGACGCGGAGCCTCGCGCCTGACCCCCTGGCCGGCGCCGTAGAGTGGAGGTGGAGCCGAGACACTGTGGCCCTCGTTCCCCGCCATGGGCGACGGGGGACGGGAGGAGTGAGTTGGTGCAGGTACCTCCCCGGTGGCGTTAACGAGCTCGGTGATGCGGTGGAGCCACTCGTCATAGAGGTCGTCCGCCGGACGGTAGCGCAGGAGCTCCAGCGTCATCAATAGTGCAGGCTGCTGGTAGACCGGCCCGTGGCGGATCAGCGAGGACGACGTCGCGGCCGGCGAGGGTGACGGCGTCACCGTGCGGCCATCGCGCCGCACGGACAGCGGCAGCAACGAGTCTTGCTGCTCGTGGACGGCTGGGTCGGTGGCGGCGTTGGCGACCGGCGAGTTGGGGCGGAGCGGCACACCATTGCCCGCGGGCGCCGTCAGAGCGACGTTCGCGGCGCGGCGCGGCGGCGCGTGTCCACCATGGCAGTGGAGCGAAGTCGACGACAAGAGCGGGATAAGGTCGTCAAAGAGGCGAGATCTCGACACGCCCCCTACCTGGCGGCCAAATGTCGGATTATGGGCTCCGCAAACCCAAGAAGTTTGAACACAGGGGTGTGAACGAAGATCTCTCCCACTCACGTCTACCTAGCGTCTCGCCCTCGTCCAGTGAAGAGATTTAAGCGAACAACAAGTAAAGCACACACAAGTTACCCAGGTTCAGGCCACCTTGCGGTGTAAAACCCTACTTTCCTACTTTGGTGGATTAGCCTCAGGAGGGCTTGAGTATGAATGAGTACAATGGTTTCTGAGCTCAGGAGGAGAGCTCAGGAGGATCAGGAGGCAAGAGTTCTTGCTCCCTTGTTTGAGGGCGGAGTTTCTGGATCTGATCGACTTGAGTTCCCCTTCATAGTGGGAATCCTAGCTACTTATATAGGCGGCCAGGGTCCTCTTCCCCCGAAATGTTTAGGCAGGAAGGGATCCCACAACGGACATTTTGAGCGGGAACACAAGGACGTTCCTATCCTGACAAAAGCGGTCTTCGCCTGCAAAAGGATCAGGCGGTGACGCGGTGGTGGGCTCGGTGGTGACATCCTCCCTGTCGTCCTTGCGGTCTTCGGTCTTGTTGCACCAAAGGGGAAACCTTTGTCCCGCTCCTCGGGAACCTGCGCCTGCGCTATCTCCTTTGCACCAAAATGGCAACTGCACCGCTGGCACGCGCTGGCACCCGCTGGCGCGGTGCATCACAGCTTGCGTCACTGCCTCCTCCTGAGGCAGGCTTGGCCTTGGATTCTCCGCCCCTCCGGAGCAACCTAGCCGAGGCAACTCCTGAGGGGGTCTTGATGTCGTGCTCCTCGCGAGGCCTATCCCCCTCGCGAGGGTCTTGGGCAGCTGGTCGATCAGCTGGGCCGAACCAGGCCATGATAGGAGCGCCCTGCGGCCTGCAGACAGGCAAGTCTGGGTACCCTGGTTCCCAGGACGTCGACACTCATGCACAACTAGATGGCGTTCATGGTTGGAGGAGGCTGGCAGGGCAACAGAGATGGGTTCAACAACTAGAGGTTCAGTGGAGGAGGCGTGAGGCTTATGTGGAGCCTTTGAAGCTTTTGTCTTGTACTTCTTCTTGGAAGGAGCAGCATCAGGAGCATCAAGATGCTTTCGTTTCTTAGCTTCAGCTTCAGACTGCCTGGTCTTCTTTTGATCAAAAGCTGCTGATGGGACCTTTGTCTTTGAGCCAGTCATACTGACAGGGAAGACAATGATGGGTCTCTCCTGCCTTGGGGCTTCAGTATCTTCAGCAGCAGGCTTCTTCTTCTTCTTTAGTTTCTTGGCGGCCAGCTTGGGGTCAATGCCTGGACGGCCCAGAGCTTTCCTCTTTACAGCTTCATTGTGGGCTTGGACGCATTTCTCAGCATAGTGCTTTAGATGTTCCCTGGAGCCTCTTGCAACTTCACGGTGCTTGGCAAATTCAGCCTTGAGATCTACCATGATGGTCTTGAAGTTTTGAAATTCTTGAGCATAGAGGCTTGCCATATGCTTCTTGAACAGAGCCTTCTCATGATCAATTTTGTTCTTCTACTCGATAACCTTCTGTGCAACAGTCAATTATTGAGCAATATATCCTTGAAAGCTCACACTGGCATCAATGGGAAGCTGGAGATCATCAAATGAAAGAGATGTATCCTCAAACCATTCATCAATGAAGTTATTTATGATATCAGCGTCAAAGAGAGGCAAACCATTGAAGATTTCTGCCTGTTGCTTGCTCTTGATTAGCATATCAAGGGCATCATCAGCAAGATCTTCATCACTGGACAGATCTATTATGTCATCATCATTGTGTAGAATGCTGCTCGGTGTGAGTCCTTGACCAGATGGCTTCACAAGCTGCTTGGACCTCTAAGAGATGCGAGAGTGATCCTCAGACTGCACACTTGATTCAGGAGGTACAGTTTTCAAGGTCTTCACACTTGAAGCCTTTGGAGCAGCAGCAGTTTTAGAAGCCTATGACTTCATCTTGGGCTTCACGGACTCAAGAATAGCTTCAGGTTCCATGTCTTCAGCAACATCGTCCACAGTAGCCTTTTGACCAGCGATGTGGGATCGCAGTCCATCAAGGCCATTGAAGGGGCCAGCTCGATTGTCATTTGCTTCACGAGTACCTTCAGAACGAGGTCGAGATGGGCTAGGATTGAAGTTAATTCCAAATTCTTTCCTGTTCTGGGTTGCAGAGTTCTTGGCAAACTTGTAATTTTCTTCAAATAATTCATCATCATGACACCATCAAAGACTAGATGGGTCAGCATTTGATGGCATTGGTCCTCTGACCATGCAAGGAAAAGCTAAGAGTGGAAAAATGAAATAAAATTATTTTGCTTTTGCCACAAAATGGAAATTGTGATAATTGTCAAAAACTAATAGTGGCAAAAGTGAAATGTCAAAATCTAGAGTGCATAAGGAAAATTGGCAAAATCTAGAGTGGAAAAAACAAAATTTTCCCATTTTTTAACCTAGAAATTCTTGGCAATGGCTTCAGACATAGTCATGGGCTGAAGCTTCTTGCAGACTATGTCACCCCATGGAGGGCGAATGGCGTTCTTAGTAGCATACTCAGGAGTCACAAATCTATACCGAAACTAGATTCTAGATTTGCGTTCTCCATATGTTTCTTCTGGGTCAGACTTGTACATGGTGAATAAATCTGGAGGTAGATCTTTGGAAGTGTCGGTACGTCTTTGTGTGCCGCCTTTCTTGGACTGTTTGTCAGAAGCCATTGGACTCAGACAGAAGGGGCTTCACAAAGTAGTTTGTCTTCAAACGACTGGTCAGACAGGAACTGGCTTCAGGAGATTCAATGTGATGCTATAAGAATTCTGCAAATGAATGCAGACTATGAGAACCAAGAGATTCTCCCACGGACATGTACATGTTACAGCATTAGAGATGCGATGGAAGGGGAAGAGGTCTTATGCATTCTCAAAAGATTTTGAAGATTAAAACAGTTTGAAGACATTGACCTCATAGTGCAAAGACATTCACTTATACGGAGTGAGTTGGTTCCAGATTTGTACGAATCCAAGAATACATACAAGTGAGGAATCTAACTAGCAGTGATGCATAAGTGAATATACTTGCATGATATGAGAGAAGGATACAGAAAGAAATAACTTTCAAATGGACAGAAACCAGTTGTGGTGAAGTTACATGGTTTCAATGGATCAAAATGACGGTAAAAAGAGAGATCTACTTACCGCACTGAAGAACTGCTAGACAAGATGAGATGGATGCCGAGCAGATCGATCTTCTGTGCCCTAACTTGGTGGCGGAAGACACCTACGGCGGTGGCGGAGAGACGAGGTCCGCGGCCGACAGGAAGACAGTGTCGAAGAAGTCACGGCAGCTAAGCGCTTCGTCTCCGGCGTCGACTGGAGCTAGCGAAGGCGCTAGGGTTGAGCGAGATGGCAAGAGGTGGGAGAGGAAATAATGACCGCGGGGGTGGAGTATTTATAAGGAGGGTTGACGGCGCAGTGCAATTATGCAGGTGCCCCTGGCAGTTCACATCTGAACGACACGTGGCTGGCGTGCAATTGGAGAGTTGAGCCACAATCCCACGCACGCCCGATATGTAGGATGGATGTTTTGTTTTCTCCGGGAAAAAGAGATATAGCATTGAAAATAGTTTTGAATGATTGTCTCTATATCTTCAGCTGACAAGGACACAATGAAGACATTCAACAAGTGTCAATAGAATGCATATGAAGAGATAGAGAGAATTGGGGAGAATAGCATAGAGAGAAGGATAGAAAGAAACAGCTCTCAGATGTACAGAAACCACTTGTGGTGAAGTTGTATGGCTTTAACGGATCAAAACGATAGTAAAAAGAGAGATATATTTACCGCGCAGAAGAACTGCTAGACGGAAACAGAAGGATGCCGAGCAGATCGATCTTTCGTTCCCTAACTTGGCGGCGGAAGACACCTACGGCGGCGGCAGAGAGACGAGGTCCACGGCCGACGGGAAGACGGCATCGAAGATGTCACGGCAGCTAAGCGCTTCGTCTCCGGCGTCGACTGGAGCCAGCAGAGGCGCTAGGGTTGAGCGAGATGGCGAGAGGTGGGAGAAGAAATTATGACCGCGAGGGTGGAGTATTTATAAGGAGAGATGGCGGCGCAGTGCAATTACGCATGTACCCTTGGTGGTTCATATCTGAAAAACACGTAGCTAACATGCAACATATGTCAGAGAAACAAACAAATCAACATTGAGAAGATAAGTCTTGAAGACAAACGATGTTGAAGACAAACCAAGTAAGAAAATAATGTTGTCATGATGCCAAATAAAAAACTTCAAGAATGTTTGGTGGTGGCGTTACCCACTGTATAGGAAGTATTAGACCAGAACACGGCGCACAATTATCGTGGCGCTCCAGAGTCAAATTCCACATTAATGTATTCACACTTAGAGTGTATGTCTTCATGAATTGAAGACATATGTTACTTCGTGTGTTGCACATCTAAGTCATCAAAATGCATAAGCGTTAGGATGTGTGTCCAATCACATGACATTCGAGGATTCTAGGATATTTAGCTCACACCGCAGCTTGCAAAACCTTTTCTCATCCAAGGTCTTAGTGAAGATATCTGCGAGTTGTTCTTCAGTGTTACCATGTATGATTTCAATGTCCTTCTTGATCACATGATCCCTAAGAAAGTGCTGACGAATCAAAATGTGCTTTGTCTTCGAGTGCTGAACAGGATTGTGAGCAATCTTGATGGCACTCTCATTATCACAGAAAAGAGGCACCTTCATCATGTTGATGCCATAGTCCTTAAGAGTTTGCTTCATCCAGAGAAGTTGAGCACAACAAGATCCAGCATCAATGTATTCAACTTCAGCGGTGGAGAGAGACACTGAGTTCTGCTTCTATGAAGACTAACAGACAAGGGATTGTCTAAGAAAGTGACATGTGCGTGATGTGGACTTGCGATCAACTTTGTCACCAGCATTGTCAACATCTGATAATCCAACAAGATCAAATATAGAGGCCTTCGGATACCATAATCCTAGTGTTGGGTTGTGAGCCAAGTATCAAAGAATTTGCTTCACAGCGAGGTGATGTGATTCCTTTGGTGCCGCTTGGAATCGGGCACACATGCAAACGCTAAGCATTATATTAGGCCTAGATGCACATTAGTAGAGTAAAGAACCAATCATGGAGCGGTATACCTTTCGATCGAACTCTTTACCATTGGCGTCGGAGCCCAATTGACCTTTGGTTGGCATTGGCGTCGTTTACCATTTGAAATCTTGCATTCCAAACTTCTCCAGGCAATCTTTGAGGTATTTCTATTGAGATATGAAGATGCCATTCTTCTGTTGACGAATTTGGAGACCAAGGAAGAACTTCAGCTCACCCATCATGGACGTCTGATATTGCTCTTGCATCATGTATCCTAACTTATCACTGTATCTTTTGTCAATGCATCCGAAGATAATGTCATCCACATAGATTTGGCATACGAACAGTTCACCATCATATGTCTTTGTGAAGAGTGTGGGATCCAGTGATCCAGGTTTGAAGCCTTTGCTCTTCAAGAAGTATTTGAGTGTATCATACCATGCACGAGGAGCTTGTCTGAGGCCATATAGTGCCTTGTTAAGCTTGTAAACCATGTCAGGATGCTTTGGGTCTTCAAAGCCAGGAAGTTGTGCAACATACACTTCTTCTTCAATTTTTCCATTCAGAAAGGCACTCTTTACATCCATTTGATACAGAAACATGTTATGGTGATTGGCATAGGCTAGCAGTATGCGAATGGCTTCAAGCCTAGCTATAGGAGCAAAGGTTTCATCGAAGTCAATTCCTTCTACTTGATTATAGCCTTGAGCAATGAGACGAGCCTTGTTTCTGATAACTTGACCATGCTCATCTTGTTTGTTGCGATAGATACATTTGGTGCCAATGATGTTATGCTTCCGTGGATCTGGACGCTTAACAAGCTCACATAGATTATTCAGCTCAAACTGTTGAAGCTCTTCTTGCATTGCTTGAATCCATTCAGGTTCCATAAAGGCTTCATCAACTTTCTTGGGTTCAGATATTGAAACGAATGCAGAGTGACCACAAAAGTTGGCTATCTGAGTTGCTTTTGAGCGAGTAAGTGGACCAGTTGCATTGAGGTTATCAAGAATTTTTTCAACTTGGACTTCATTAGCTACCCGGGGATGAACTAGACGAAGACTTTGCTCATGGTGTTGATCATCTTCATGTTCAGGATTGGCTTCAGGCTGAGCATTGTCTTCAGGATGACTAGATGGAGAGATAATTATTTCTTCTTCAGTTGGTTCCTCGGTGGGTATAATCTCTCATGTACCCATTTGTTTGATAGATTCACTGGGAGAGGCTTCATCTAGCACATTTGATAGGTGCTCACTTTGCGAGCCGTTAGTTTCATCAAACCGCACATCTACGGTTTCAACCACTTTATAGTGAAAGAGGTTGAAGACCCGGTAGGTGTGCGAATGCTTTCCGTAACCAAGCATAAAACCTTCATGTGCTTTCGGTGCAAATTTGGAAGTGTGATGCAGATCTTTGATCCAACCCTTAGCACCAAAGACTTTGAAATAACTAACGTTTGGCTTCTTACCAGTCAAAAGTTCATATGATGTTTTCTTGAAGAACTTGTGAAGATAAAGTCTGTTGATGATGTGGCATGTAGTATCAATGTCTTTAGCCCGGAACTTTCTTGGCGTCTTGTATTCATCAAGCATAGTATGTTCCATCTCAATGAGAGTTCGGTTCTTGCGCTCAACGACGCCATTTTGCTCAGGTGTGTATGGAGCGGAGAACTCGTTTGTGATGCCCAATGTATAAAGATAGGTGTCGAGCCTAGTATTCTTGAACTCAGTTCCATTGTCACTTCTGATGTGCTTGATCTTGATGCCATAGTTTTTCATGGCTCGATTGGCGAATCGTCCGAAGACATCCTGCACTTCAGTCTTATAAAGGATTATATGCACCCATGTATATCTAGAGTAGTCATCAACGATCACGAAGCCATATAAACAATTAGTAGTAGTGAGAGTAGAGTAGTGAGTTGGGCCAAATAAGTCCATGTGAAGCAGCTCGAAGGGACGAGAAGTAGTCATGATTGTCTTCGAGGGATGCTTGGCCCTGGTCATCTTCCCAGCTTCACAAGCGCCACACAGAAGATCTTTCTTGAACTTGACGCCCTCGATGCCTATGACTTGCTTCTTCTTGGCGAGAGTATGTAGGTTCCTCATGCCTGCATGACCTAGTGTTCGATGCCAAAGCCAGCACTATGAAGCTTTTGCGAGAAGACAAACGGCAAGTTGTGGCCCTGTAGAGAAATCTACCATATACAAATCACCTTTTCGATGTCCTTTGAAGACTAGAGACTTTTCAGAATCCATAAGCACAAGGCAACGATATTTTCCAAATATCACAATCATGTTTAGATCGCATAGCTTAGAGACTGACATTAAGTTGTATCCAAGGGATTCAACAAGCATCACTTTGTCCATGTGTTGTCCTTTGAGATAGCAACCTTGCCAAGTCCCAATACCTTGCTTTTACCAGTATCTGCTAATGTGATGTGGCTTTTGGGAGAAGGACATAGAGTTGAGTCCATGAGAAGACGTCGATCACTAGTCATGTGGTTGGTGCATCCACTGTCAATTATCCATTCAGTGGCTTCCGAAGCAGTACCCTAGAGATCATTTGGCGGCATAGTCTTCACAAAGAGAAGTGTGAAGCATAAACATTTGAAAAACAAGCATGATGTCAAAGTTAAGGTCCTTGTTAGGCATGATAGGAAGCTTGTCAAGAAACCATGGGACAAAATACATGGTTAGCCATTTGGACATTTAATCTTGCGTCCCACATGATGTTTTAGGTCCCCAGCATTGGCGTCAGAAGATGATTTTCGGCTGGAGACCTTTCCCTGCAAGAGAAGTTAATTCTTCTTAACCACCCACATGTTTAGGGGTGGCTTAGAAGCAATAAGTCTAAGTGGAGAATCTGAGAATTTTGGCTTAGGAGCCCTAGCAAATAGTTTAGTAGGAGATGAATGATACTCATATGAATATGCAGAGAAGTTCTTTGTCTTATGAACAAAGTGGTTAGATGAAACATGCTCATATTCATGAGTCTGATGACTAACTCCCTGCAAAACATTTGTGTTAGAGTGACCCAATGTGGTCCTTTGTCTGTATGAAGTCTTTGGACCATATGAAGCCTTTGGTCTGGGGTTGATCTTCTTTCCTGGTGGTGTCATGATGACATTCACTGGAAGCTTTTCGATAAGACTTCTTGGAACCTAGATCTTCTTCATAGGTGACCCATTCTTGCAGTTAGTTCCAATGAACCTGGCAAACACTTTACAAATCTGATCCTTGAACAGTTTATAGTTTGAGTCAAACGACTCGTCAATGACAACAGGGTTAGCACAAGTAAAGCCAGATAAGGTAGATGGATCTACTGGTGGACCCTTTGCAACAGCTGATGTGGTTTTGGGATACTGCTCAGGCTTCCAGTAAGAACCATCAACATTCATTTTACATTCGAACCCAACACCCTATTTCCTAGGGTTTCGGTTCAGAATATGTTTCTCAAGAACATCGCACAATGTTTGATGCCCTTTGAGGCTTTTATACACACCTGTTTCAAGCAAAGTCTTCAACCTAGCATTATCATCAGCAATAGAAGTGGTTTCCAAAGTAGAGGGATTAGTTACCACATCAACAGTTGAAGATATTGCAATTTCAGAAGCAGTAGAGCATTCAGCAACAGAAACAACATTGTCACGTTCAAGACATTTTAGACAAGGTGGCACAAAGTCTTCCTGAGCGGAACTAATCTGTTGGGCGAGTAGTGAATCATTTTCCTTTTGGCGATCATCATGAGACGCTCTTAGTTTCTCAAGGTCTTGTTTCCTTTGAATATAATCATATGAAAGCTTCTCATGAGTACCTGAGAGGGTTTCATAAAAACTTTCAAGTTCAGTGTACCTTTCGTGAAGATTTTTAATGTCTTCAATTAAGGACTGAATTCGATTCATTTCCGCGTCCAATAAATCATCACTCTTGTCTAACAACTTTTGAATATGTTCCATAGCATTTTGTTGTTCAGTTGCAATTTTAGCAAGAGTTTTATAGCTGGCTTTGCATTGACATTCAGAGTCATCTTCACTGGAGGTGTGAAAGTAGGCATCACGTGAGTTTACCTTTGCACCACATGCCACGAAGTAGTAGGTTGGAGAAGAGTCATCCTCATCATTTGCTTTGGCGTCGATGGAGTGACCATTATCGTCAGTGTTGAAGATGGACTTGGCGACAAATGCCGAGGCTAGAGCTAGGCTAGCCACGCTAGAATCAGATTCCTCCTCAGATTCCACCTCTGCCTCCTCAGAAGCAGACTCCTCCTCTGAATCCATTTCATTTCCAATGAACGCACGGGCCTTGCCAGATGAACTCTTCTTGTAAGACGAAGACTTTGACGAAGACTTGGAAGAAGACTTTGATGATTTCTTCTTCTTCTTCTTGTCGTCAGAGTCATATTCCTTGCTCTTCTTCTTTTTCTTGGATTCATTGTCCCATCGAGGACACTTAGATATGTAGTGGCCAGGCTTTTTGCACTTGTGGCATGTTCTGTTCTCGTATTCATGATAGGAAGCCTCATTGTTTCTTGAGCTGGATCTTGAAGACTTTCCGAAGTTTTTCTTCCTTGAGAACCTTTGAAACTTCTTCACAAGCATAGCTAGTTCTCTGCCAATGTCTTCAGGATCGTCAGAGTAGCTATCATAGTCTTCTTCAAATGATGACACAGCTTTAGCCTTCAAGGCTCTGGATCGACCATAGTTGGGGCCATAGATATCTCTCTTCTCAGATAGCTGGAACTCATGTGTGTTGAGCCTCTCAAGTATGTCAGACGGATCAAGACTTTTGAAGTTAGGTCGTTCTTGAATCATCAATGCCAAGGTGTCAAACGAACTGTCAAGAGACCTCAATAGCTTCTTCACAACTTCATGCTTGGTCATTTCAGTGGCGCCAAGAGCATGAAGTTCATTGGTGATACCAGTGAGGCGATCAAATGTAAGCTAAACATTTTCATTGTCATTTCTCTTGAAGCGATTGAATAGATTGCGAAGAACGTCAATCCTTGAGTCTCTCTGTGTTGAGATGCCTTCATTGACCTTGGACAGCCGGTCCCATACTAGCTTCGCTGAATCCAGTGCACTCACACGTCCGTACTGTCCTTTGGTCAGATGCCCACAGAAGATGTTCTTGGCGGTTGAGTCCCGTTGAGCAAACTTCTTGACATCAGCAGGGGTGACACCTTCATCAGCCTTGGGAACACCAGTCTTGATAACATACTAGAGGTCATTGTCGATATCTTCAAGATGCATGCGCATCTTATTCTTCTAGTAGGGGTAATCAGTCCCACCGAAGACAAGGCACACAGCGGAGACTTTGATTATCCCTACGGTCGACATAACTAAAAATTCAAGTGGTTAAACTGAATCACACAGAACAAGGGAGCACCTTGCTCTGATACCAATTGAAAGTGCAAGTTATCGACTAGAGGGAGGGTGAATAGGCGATTTTTATGAAAGTCTTCAAAACACGATATCTTTTGAAGACACACAGATGAAAATAACATATATGATATGCAGCGGAAGATAAACGACTCTAGACACACAATAGTCAAGTAAGCATCATAGAAATAATATGAAGACTATTGATAGCTAGATAACATGGATCAAGATGGAAGAAATAAATGAAGTTAAACAGGGGACAGTCTTCACACAGTGAAGTCAAACAGATCAGACAGACAAGCAATGACTTCACTAAGATAGACTGGAATGGAAATGAGTTGGAAGATAGAACCGGTAGCTTGGAGACGTGGGGAATTTGGTAGACCAGTTCCAGTTGTTGTGACAACTGTACGTCTGGTTAGGGAGGCTGAGATTGAACTCTGAAGACTATGTTTTCACCTTATTCCCCTTGAGCTAAGGACAACCAGTCCTCGCCCAATCACTCTGGTAAGTCTTCAAGGTAGACTTCCGAACCTTCACAGACTTCGTTCACCGGCGATCCACAATGACTCTTGGATGCTGAGAACGCGACGCCTAACCGGCTGGAGGATACACAGTTCTCAAGTGTAACAAGTCTTCAGGTCACACAGACAGAAAGACTTTAGTGATGCCTAACACTCTTTGGCTCTGGTTGTTTTGGGGCTTTGTCCTCGCAAGGATCTTTTCTCTCAAATGCTTCGGAGGAGGGTTGCTCTCAAACGACAAAAGCCGTACACTAACTCTGAGCAGCCACCAATTTATGGTGTAGGGGGTGGGCTATTTATAGCAAGGAGGCAACCCGACATGATATGTCTGAAATGACCCTTGGTCACTAAGGAACTGACACATGTCCAACGGTTGGATTTTGAGCACACGCGCCAACTTTGCTTGAGCTCCAAGTAAAGCTGACTTATCCAACTCTGGATAAGATTTGCTCTCATTTGTCTTCGCTCGAAGACATAGGTGTTTGGTTGAGCATCACTTCAGTCATCTGACTATGTTCACTTGGACCCCACTTAACAGTACGGTGGTTCCTATGACTCAAGAAATAATAAAAAGAACTACGAAAGAAACTATGTCTTCGCATTCTATAGTCTTCAATGAATGTCTTCATAGGTCATTATCTTCATGTGAATGCCTTCAAGAGCCACCATTGTCTTCAATGTCTTCACACATTTTTAGGGGTCAACTCTGGAAGGTAAACCGAATCAATGAGGGACTATTACCTGTGTTATCCTGCAATTCTCAGAAACACATTAGTCCCTCAACCACGTTTGTCGTCAATACTCCAAAACCAACTAGGGGCACTAGATGCACTTACAGCTTGTTCCTCTCGGTTAAGTTGCGCTTGTAGAAGTGCATCATCATCTTCATGCACTTGTTGTTGGGGTTGTTGTTGATGTTGGCGATGTGGGGCTTGCTCTTGTTCTGATCGATCATTAGCTTGACGTTGTAGTCGTTCACATTCCCGAAGGTGGCCTTGTAATCCATTGCCATGAGATAGGTTGTGTGGAGCTTTATGATCTTCACGGTCTTGATGACGATGCAAACAAGCTTGTGGAAGACTTGCATCCGAAGAGTATTCCAAATATTGACGACTTGAGTGGTGCCGTCTTGATGATGACGATGTGGGAGAAACGTGGGTTGCCATCATGTCGCGTAGATCTTCTTTGAGAGATAAACATGTCGAAGTAGTCTCTTGTACGTTGCTCGGGTTCTCTCATGTTGGTGGCAAGTAGGTCAATGCGATCGTTCAAAGCTCTTTGCATGTCGAATAGATGATTCTTGGTAACGTAGTTGTTGGGTACTTCATCTTGCGCGAAGAAGAGCGGGATCGAAGAAGTGCTAGGTATATCCATCATCTCAAGAAAATTGTGAGTTGAAGAAAGGAAAGAACTAGACAAATGTACCTTACCCGTTGTTGAAGATAGATCAAAGATCACTAAACAATGTATCAAGGAAATATCACAATTGGTACGGGATCTTGTCAAATCTCACACCTACACAAATAAAGCCTTTGGAGGAGCTTTGTGAGGATGGTAGCTCAAAATTTATGCAATTGGTAGCAAGATTCAATAATGTTTCAAAAGACTCACAAATTCGCAAATGCAACAAGTAGACCAATAGTAATGAGTGGCTCACGAAAACACATGCACAGATAGATAAATGGGGTCATGCAACCAAGGAATGAGCTCAAAATGTGGGATCCACGGAAAATGCTCATGTTGCAGAACACTAGAGAGACGCTAGCATGATTTCTCAATAGGCGGATACGAACTTGTGCACTACCTATCAAAGTCACCCCCTCCCTCGCCGGTTGAAGCACCCGCCCGCAGCCCCCTCTCTCGCTGCCAACGCCATCTCTTTCCCTCCCTCCTTGTCTAGAACCATGGGTGAATGGTTCCCTGGTGACGCGGAGGCGGCCAACGGCTTCGGCCGCTGCTCTCTGCACGAGTGGGAAGCCCACCTCCTCCATGAGGCAAACTACCCGGTGCCCCCCGACATGCGCACGCCGGGACGGTGGAGGCTCAGCGCGTCGGAGGAGGAGCGGACCCTCCCGGAGTACGACGCCGGCAACCACGAGGCGTGGGCGACGTACCTCGAACGCCGGTAGGTGGAGCAGCTCGCCTCCATCAACAATGCGCCGGTGGTGTGGGGGCGCAACAACAATGACGACCGCCGCCTGTGGTGGGGCACCCCCGGCCGCACGCTCCACACCGTCCTCGAGTACCTCGAGGGCAGCCCCGGCCCCCCGCCGGAGTGGCGGCCTATGGCTGCCGAGGAGAATGCTGGGCGGGTCCTCCTCCTCCTCATCCCAATCCTCCTCCCACTCCTCAGGGGCGCTGGTGCTCGTCAGCGTCAAGGCTGAGCCCGATGAAACGCCGCTCCATCGGCGCACCCACAGCGCCGGCCTCGTCATCAACAAGGTTGGCCGTGCCTCCTCCTCGGCTCCCTCCCCCGCCTCGTCAAGCCGAAGACGGAGCCTGGGCTCACCGCCGTAAGAACGAGCCTGGGCTCGCCGCCGTGAAGAGCGAGCCGATCGACGACGAGGCCGCAATGAAGTGGGCGCGAGAAGATTGAGTGCTGCTGGAGATGGAACGCTAGTGTCGTGCCTTGGAGGAGATCGCCGCGCGCCACCGTGGCCGCGAGGAGGGAGGGGTCATCGTGCTCGAGGACAGCAACAACGACTCGCCGCTGCCGGCCAAACCATTCCGCCAGGGCGACCCCGGGCAAGGGTCCAACAAGGACGGAAGTGTGAAGAAGGAGAAAGAGGAGGACGACGATGGTGACTACACCGTGTTCAGGAGTTCTTCGGCCTATAGGCATGAAGCCCTTTTATGTTTCTACATGTAAAAAAATGTGGAACACCTAAATATCGCCGAATCAATGTCGTGTAAGCCGAATTTTGGCCGAATGTCGTGTAAATGGGGGTCTGGGCCGATTTGGGGGCGGAGACTAGGAACCCAATCGCCCTTGCTGGGAAAATATCGCCGGTTTACCCCAAGCGGCAAACGGCAGGAGATGCTCTTAGTGTACAATTATTTAAGACTAGTGTCTCAAACAAAACATGTTCACATGGTATAGTACTAAAATATAATTTATAAAAAATTAGATCGCTACAAAATGTTATCATGTCACTCAAAGTGTATTTTCAAAAAGTGTGACACATTTGTGATCCAACGCATGTATCATAATCTGTAGTAAAAGCTTATATTCTGGATCTAATTATTATTTTAGTGAGTTCTTTTACCGAGCCATTTAACTGTGTCTTATGAGAAATGATATGAGCGCGCATGTGACACATGATCCAGAAAACATGTCTTCACATAAAATTCATTGTCACATAATAATTGTATTATAATTGTTACAGTAATATATTTTGAAAAACGCAACTAAGCTTGTCTTGAAGGTCCATCTTTTGAAGCAATGAAGGTCCATCTATATATGCGATCAATGATGCTTCGTTCAATGTATGGGATATTGTTTTGAGCTTCATTGTCTTCATACTTTAAAATATGCACCAAAAAATGCTTCCTTAGTTGAAAACCATCCTACATTGGCAATATACAACATTGTTATAACAAGTTGCATGTGTAATGTATATACAAATAAGCATGGTGTAAATACTCACCCGGGGTATGGAAAATATAGTTTCCATCGCACAATGAGTGCATGTAATTAAAAACCAAATAGCCCGACAGGGCACTGCATGTATGAAATAAACACATAATGTGCGTTGAATGAATCAATTAATATTGTAATGCGTTGAAAGAATTCATGCCAGTGTGAGTTTGTTGGAGCAACATGAACTATGCATTCCCATTTAGAAATATCATCCTTGAATGCAGGGTTTGCAACTTCAAGTGCATGGTTTAGATTCTCGACCACGATTTTAAGTACATTCTTCCCCAAAGTAGGTATTGGTATCAGATCAAAAATTGAGACAACTTTCCTATTATGATCCAAGACAAACAATAGAAATAGCCCAAACATATACCAAGGCAATAAAATCTGCAATGATGATGTAGTTTAGAAATACATGGAATATTAATTAAGAAAAAATAATGCACTGTTACAAATGAAAAAAATAAAACTTACGACATCACATTGAGAGATGTGATAATCATTAATGTCCGACCAGCTATGAAACAACCGTTTTAATGTAGCAATTTCCATATTTTCACGATGACTTGAGTCTCGTGCATAGTGAAACATCGGCTAAAATAAGAATGAGAAAATATTAGTGCCATGAGAAAAAAATATAATACATGATTATAGTAACTTACTCAAAAGTTCAGATCCATATAGTGAGATGGAATGTCTCTGAGAAGCTGGACTTCGTGGCGCGCTAGTATCCGGACAGCCATATTAAAGCAATGAATATCCATGTATTCATATTTGTTTAATATGTTTTTTATTTCTCTCAAATTTAAGCTAATAGGGTACAGATCAGAGCTTTTCACCCATTTGCTCCTGTAAAATCGAAATTATGTCAATTATATTGACATCAGGGTAATTTATTGGAATACAAAATGAACTAAAAAATATGGCTTACTCTAGTAGAGCGACATCATCAACCATACTGATGAACAAGCAAAGTTCATCTGTTAAATCATCATTTGTCGGATTGACAGACGGTGAAAGGATAAATGACCGCGAGATGACCTCAACTGCTGCTGATGTATTTGATGTTTTGAAATTCTTAGGGGGTCTATCCAGAATCATACAGTCCGTGGGATCTGTGTTGTTTTCTTCATCTTCCATGTCTTGATTTCTTATATTATCATCATTCAATTCCGGGTCCACTACAACGACAGCTAGTTTTGTTCTAAAATTTGTCATATGTTCCTATTAAAATAGTAATAAGAGTTAAAAAGTGATACAACATAGAATAAGTATAATGATCCACAGTGAAAAATACCTGTGTAGGAATGTCAGACAACATATCTCGTGTGAAGTACTCCATAAAATTTATCATCCACAGACCACAAGATGACCTGCATGATTACAATACAAAACTTAAATATACTCAATCATGTTTAATCAATTTTATAGATATTTGTATAAAAAGCTTTTAGAATCATCAAATGATCAACTGTAACAAGTGATGAAAACAATTTTTCACAAACTCAGTAAACCGGACATGCCCTATGATATACTCCCTCCATTCCTAAATATAGGTCTTTCTAGATATTTCACTATGGACTATATATGGATGTATATAGACGTAGTTTAGAGTATAGATTCACTAATTTTGTTCTGTATGTAGTCTCTTATTGGAATCTCTAAAAAGACTTATATTTAGGAACGGAGGGAGTAATGTTTTTTAGAAGATAATATTTTTTGTTAGGACAACGCTGCACTCACTCCCAATCACTCTCTGGTCTACATTAGTACTACTACTAAGCACTCCGTGTTGCCTCGAAAAAAATAGCACTCAGTCAAACATCCACCGCCCCCTCCTCTCCTCCCCATTCTTCCCTTATCCATTTTGCTCTGTGCTGCCCCTGATCTGCGCCGCCCCTCCCTCCTCAAAGCGACGCTGGGGCCATCCACAGCGGGCGCTGTCTGGTGGTCGGCCCTCCCCTTCGTCACCAGCTCCGGCGGACGCGTAGTCTATTGCGTTTCCCCGCCCCACCCTCCTCCCGGCGACGCCTTGGCCCTTCCTCCTCCTGATGCACTCGATGTAGCCGGCAGGGTCCTATCCAACCTCTCACGCGCGGCACGAACTTCCCGCCCCGCCTGCTCGGGACCAAGGTCGGTTCCAAGTCTTCTTCTCCCCTCGATCAGGATGCTCTACTCTCTGACCCCATCTTCAATTCCAAGTTTGATTCGGCCGGGAGCAGGAGCAGTTGCTGTGTAGCGACCACAATCCGAATGGACCGAAGTCTCTGTGTTCCGTGTCATCCCTGGATCGGTAATGCTGACACACACAATACTTGAAGGATTTATAACAGAGTGGAAATCTCACACTTATTACATCGAATGTCTCCAATGAGAACTTATTAACAAAGGCTATGGCTTAAGGCCATCTAACAAAATAACAGCGGAAGGCTTGGAAGATAAGTGAGTCCATCAACTCCAACGGCATAGCTGAGTGCATGACAAACGACCTAGAATATCTTATTCCTTGTCTGAAAAGTCTGCAACGTAATATGTTGCAGCCCAAAAACGGGTCAGCACATGGAATATGTTGGCAAGATAACACAGAAGATGCAAGTAACAGAATAAAGGCTATACTATATGCATATTTGGCTGGTGGAGGCTCTAAGGTTAAAGTTTTTGCGTAAAGCCAATATTTCCCTACAACAAAGGAATAAATTTTATTTTTAACTATCATGTAGGTTGAAAATCATTGAGAAGGTACCTCCAACTCAATCCCAAATTAAAGTTATCATTAACCCAACAAATTAAATTATAGAGTGATGAGATCAACCAATAATTCAAGTACTAGATACTCAAGATGTCCATAACTGGGGACACGGCTAATCATGATCAGTTTGTACACTCTGTAGAGGTTTGTGCACTTTTCCCACAAGACTCGATCACCTCCGTTTGGTTTCTCGCACTGCATGGTGTTTGAGAAACGGATGACCGAGACACAGTCTTTCCGAAGAGGTCCCCTTAACCGGATAGATAGGCCGGTACACCTACAATCCCTCTACATCTGCTAGCCCATCATGGAAAGGTTTCCCACAACTTACTCAACTATGCCAGAGCCTATATTGGCATGTGGCTGCACACGGAAGTTTCTAGCATGAATAGTTTTATGATCCCTTTGAGCCTGGGTGTCATTCCATAGGAAAAATCACACGGAACCCCGGGATTTCCTAGGACAACACTGGATTCTCCAGGTGCCCTGCAACCAATCCACCCAGATGTGTATTCAAGTAGCCACCTTAAGTTGAATCCTTAATTAACAACTCACATATGTCATGGATTTCACTCAAACCCAAACCACATCTACGAGCATAGCATAGCGACCTAAGCAAACGTAGAAGTAACTCCCAAGGGTTTGAAAGTAATGCAGGTAAGAGGTTCTACCTCAATCTACTTCCTCGTCCCACAAGTTAAGAGATCCTACTCATGCAATGTGTGAGGGTTTGATCTAATGCATAAAAAGTGGGTAATAAGAGTATGATCAAAGTGTTACTTGTCTTGCTGACGATTCGCAAAACCTAGAGCCTCGTAGTAGCACGCTTCACAGTCCGGGTATTCTATCGCAAGCAAACAATAGCATACATAAGCAAACAAGCAATGATTCACAAACAAAACTCCAAAAGATAAGATCTAACCTGAAAGTTCAACTTAAGAACTCCGGTTTGCAAAAAGAATCAAATCGAAAGAAGCAATGAAACTCAAACTGCGAAAGAAACGAGCTCCGGTTACTACTTGATCTAAAGTCAAATTTTACAGTAGCCAAAACTTTGTTAAAGTTGGTTAAACGGAAAGAGGGCATCGAGATGAAGATATGGGATTTTGAATCACCTGATTCCGACTCTCGAGCGAAAAGAAAAACGAAAAACAAGATCAGGGCAGAAATCGCGATCGAAATAATCGCGGATAAATACCCCGAAAAAGAAAACTGATGAACATGCTAACGAACGAACGTTCGCTGTCTGCGTCTAACGGACGAAAATCATTCGTTAAAACGAACGTACGGATGAACGTCCGCTAAGTAGCTAAACCGAAGAAAACCGAACCGATCTAAACCTAAAAAAACGAATCTATGGTTTTACGAAAAGAACTGATCGGTTTTGAAAAAAAAAAAACGATGGCTACCTCG
>LR738710.1:433868735-433887455 GCA_902687465.1 Secale cereale | reverse complement strand
AGCGGCGGCGGCGGCGGCGGCGGTGCGACGGCGGCGGCGCGGCGGCGGCGGCTAGGGTTTCGGCGGGGCGGCAGGTACGGGCTGGGGCGGCTAGCGGGCCGGCGGGGCACTATATAAAGGCCAGAGTCCTGGCCTAATACGGCCCAAAGTCGGTTCGTGTATTTTTTTTAAAAAAAAAGAGTCCTGACGTAGCAAAACTAACGAAAGAAATACTAAACGGACTCCAAAAATCCCGAAATAAATTTTCACCGTCCTCTAATAATATTTAGGACAAAGTGAACATTTTTCCTGGACCTAAATGCAATTTTGAAAACACGCATTTTTCCTATGCAAATAAAATCGCAAATAAATCCAGAAAAAATTCCAAAAGTGATTTTAATATGTTTTCCTCCAATATTTCTGTTATTTTGGAGAAGTCATATTATCTCCGCTCATATATTGTATTTAGAAATATTTTAGGAGAGAAAAATAATTAAAACCACACTGTCCTCGTACCGGTATTCGAGCGAACTCAAAACGGTAAAATTCCCAACTCTCTCCGTAGGTCCTTGAGTTGCTTAGAATTTCGAGGAACGCCACGAACAAATGCAAATAAACATGCAATGCAGTATGATCTATGTATAACATTCCAAATTGAAAATTTGGGATGTTACAAACCTACCCCCCTTAGAATGAATCTCGCCCTCGAGATTCGACTTGGCTAGAAAACAGGTGTGGGTGGTCCTTGCGTATATCATCTTCTCGTTCCCAGGTGGCTTCTTCCTCGGAGTGGTGACTTCACTGAACTTTGCAAAAATTGATAACCTTACTGCGGGTGACTCTGCTCGAAAATTCGAGAATCTTAACAGGCTTCTCCTCGTAGGTCAGATCACTCTCTAACTGAATTGCTTCCACGGGTACTGTGTCTCTAAGCGGTATGTCGGCCATCTCCGCGTGGCACTTCTTAAGCTGCGAAACGTGAAACACGTCATGCACTCCTGACAATCCTTCAGGCAATTCCAACTTATAGGCAACCTCTCCCATGTGTTCCAAGACACGGTAGGGTCCCAAAAATCTTGGGGCTAGCTTCCCTTTAACTCCGAAACATTTAACTCCTCGTATAGGTGATACTCTTAAGTACGCTCTATCTCTGATTTCATAGGCTATATCCTTGCGCTTCGAGTCCACATAACTCTTCTGGCTGCACTGAGCTACCTTCAATCTATCTCGAATCAACTTCACCTTCTCCTCAGACTCTTTGATCAAGTCTGGCCCAAACAACTGTCGGTCTCCAACTTCATCCCACATTAACGGTGTTCGGCATCTCCTTCCATACAATGCCTTGAACGGTGCCATCTTCAAACTGGCCTGGTAACTGTTGTTGTACGAGAACTCCACGTAGGGCAAATTATCATCCCAACTAGATCCATAATCTAACGCACAGGCTCTCAACATGTCCTCCAGGATCTGGTTGACTCTCTCGGTCTGTCCATCGGTCTGTGGATGAAAAGATGTGCTGAATTCTAGCCTTGTTCCCAAAGTTTGGTGTAGCTGATGCTAGAAATTCGAGGTGAACTGTGTACCTCTATCTGATACAATGGTCCTCGGAACTCCGTGCAGACATACTATCCTGGTCATGTATATCTTGGCCAACTTCGCACTGGTGTATGTGGTTTTCACAGGGATAAAGTGGGCTACTTTTGTCAATCGATCCACCACTACCCAGATTGAGGAATATCCTGATTTGGTCCTGGGAAATCCGGTGATAAAATCCATGCAAGCTTCTCCCACTTCCATTCGGGTATCGGCATAGGCTGCAGCAATCCTGCTGGCCTCTGATGCTCTGCCTTTACTCTCTGGCATACATCGCATACGGTTACATACTCGGCAATATCCTTTTTCATTCCCGTCCACCAGAAACATTCCTTCAAATCCAAATACATCTTGGTGTTTCCGGGGTGTATCGAGTATGGCGAATCATGTGCTTTCTGCAGTATCAACTTCCTTATCTCCGGGTCGTTGGGCACATAGATTTGATCCTCAAACCACAAGGTGTCGTGTTCGTCCTCATGAAATCCCTTGGCTTTTCCTTCACTCATCCTTTTCCTTATCTCTGCGTTTCCCTTATCATCCTTCTGGGCTTCGCGTATCTTTCCCAGCAATGTCGACTGTACCTCCAACGTTGCAATGAAACCTCTAGGAACTATCTCCAAACGAAGCTCCTTGAGTTGTTCTGCTAGCTCCTGTGGCAATCCCCCTTTTATTAGGGTATTTGCATAACTCTTCCGGCTCAAAGCGTCTGCCACGACGTTGGCCTTTCCTGGTTGATAGTGTAGCTTCATATCATAATCCTTTACAAGCTCCAACCATCTCCTCTGTCTGAGGTTCAGCTCCTTCTGTGTGAAAATGTACTTCAACCTCTTGTGATCCGTGTACACATCACAACGATTTCCAATAAGGAAATGTCTCCAGGTTTTCAGTGCGTGCACTACGGCTGCTAACTCCAGATCGTGCGTCGCGTAATTCAACTCGTGCAGTCGCAGTTGACGAGATGCATAGGAAACAACTCTTCCATCTTGCGAAAGTACTCCTCCAAGTCCTAAGCGTGAAGCGTCGCAGTACACTTGGAAATCCTTGCGTATATCTGGCAATATCAGCACTGGGGCTGTCGTCAACCGTTTCTTCAACTCCTGGAAACTTTCTTCACACTCTTCAGTCCAATCAAACTTTGTCTCTTTCTTCAACAATGTCGTCATTGGCTTTGCAATCTTGGAGAAATTTTCTATGAATCTCCGGTAGTATCCCGCGAGTCGAAGAAAATAGCGGATCTCTCCAACTGAAGTGGGTGCCAACCACTCAGTGAATGCCTGCACTTTGACGGGGTCCACTGCTATACCTTCTCCCGATATAACATGCCCTAGGAATCCGACTTCCTTCAACCAAAACTCGCATTTGCTAAACTTGGCATACAACTGATGTTCTCTGAGCTTCTCCAATACCAAACGCAAATGCTCTACATGTTCTTCCTCATCCTTCGAGTACACCAGAATATCATCTATGAATACCACGACAAACTTATCCAAGAACTCCATGAAAACTTTGTTCATCATACTCATGAAATAGGCAGGCGCGTTAGTCAATCCAAATGACATAACCGTATACTCATATAGCCCGTACCGTGTGGTGAAGGCCGTCTTAGGTATATACTTATCTCGGATTTTCAATTGGTGGTATCCAGATCTTAGATCTATCTTGGAGAATACTTTCGCTCCTTGGAGTTGGTCAAACAAATCATTGATCATCAGCAGCGGGTACTTATTCTTAATAGTCACTTCATTCAGCGCACGATAATCAACGACCATTCTTAATGATTCATCCTTCTTCTCGACCAAAAGCACTGGGGCTCCCCAAGGTGATGAACTTCGGCGAATAAAGCCTTTCTCCAACAACTCCTTAATCTGCTTCTTGATCTCCTCCAGATCATTCGATGGCATCCGATACGGTCTCTTAGATATTGGTCCGGTGCCAGGCAACAACTCTATCAAAAACTCAATATCTCTATCCGGTGGCATGCCAGGTAACTCCTCTAGAAACACATACGGATAATCCTTTACTACTGGCACTTCCTCCTGAACTACTCCCGTGAGAGAATGTACTTGCGTCCTTATAGGCGAATGCCTAGATACATACTTAATCCTTTTTCCCTCCGGGGTGGTGAGCAAAATAGACTTACTGGCACAATCGATGTTACCTCCATACTTCGATAGCCAATCCATACCTAATATCACATCCAATCCTTGTGACTCCAGAACTATTAGGTCAGAGGGGAAAGTGTGGCGTCCTATGGTCAATGGCGTCTGAAAACATCCTTGGTGTGCCATATACTCTGCTGCTGGTGAACTTACTAACATGGGGGTCTTAAGAACTCGGGTGGACATCCTATGTCTATTTACGAATCCCCTTGAAATGTATGAATGCGATGCACCAGTATCGAAAAGAACTATTGCGGTAAATGTCTTAACCAAAAACTTACCGACAACAGCATCTGGTTGCTCTTCTACCTCCTCCACAGTCACGTGGTTCACTTGTCCTTTGTTGAACGGGTTGGGCTTCTTTCTGGCGCTTCCATTGTCGTTCCCATTCTTAGCTTCAGGGCAGTCTGTGGCATAGTCTCCATTCTTCCCGCACTTGAAATAGGTGATATGGCTGAAATCCTTCTTAGCGGGTGTGGACGGGGTAGAGCGGCTCTGGTTACTACTTTCTCCATTCCCATTTCCATTCTTAGGGCCATTGTGGTTGTAGGGAATTCCATGGTTATGGGTATATCCTCCCGAATTTGGAGTGAATCGGGGCTTCTGTTGGGCTCCAGAATTATTCCTTCCTTGTCCATACTTCCTCTTGCGGCTTTCAATCTGCTGGTGCTTCCCTTCAATCATAAGAGCTTTATCTACCAACTCCTGGTAGTTGTTGAAAGTTGCCACCATCAACTGTACGCTCATCTCATCATTCAGCCCTTCCATAAATCTCTCCTGCTTAGCGGCATCTATGGCCACATCATCTGGGGCATAACGAGATAGGGTACTAAACTCATCCACGTACTGAGCTACAGTATGGTTTCCTTGGCGCACGTTGCGAAACTCCCGCTTCTTCATGCTCATAGCTCCAGTTGAGACATGGGCAGTACGGAAAGCTTGCTGAAACTGCTCCCAAGTAACATTGGCTATGGGGAAAGTGGCTGTGTAGTTCTCCCACCATGCTGCGGCTGGTCCAGACAATTGGTGTGCGGAAAATCGCACCTTCTCAGCATCTGAGCAATTGGCAATGGTCAAATCCCTTCCAATCTTGCGTAGCCAGTCATCAGCCACTATTGGTTCGATGCTGCTAGCAAACACTGGTGGTTGCAACCTTAAGAAACGTGTCAGGTTGTCCACGGGTGGTGGTGGTGGAGGGTTGTTGTCGTTGTTCTGGTTGTTCTGATTGTTCTGGACAAGAAGTTGCATCAAGGTGTTCTGCTGCTGGATCAACTTAGTGAGCTCAGGGGGAAACTCAAATCCGGGCTCACGTCTTGGAGGCATCTGATGGGTGTAGAGGGAAGAGATTAGAACAGAATTGAGGTCTAAGGCAAAATCACTACCCATATGCACATGAGACAAACACAAACATATCACACCAATCAATTTCAAGCAAGATCTTACAAATCTAACTACCGTTACAAAAGTGCTCTAAAACTAATATATGGGGGTAAACTACTAGTCATAGGGTGGTCATCTAAAAATATTGATCGGCGGACGATTCCATGATATCTGCTCCAGCTTCATCTTCATAGTCTTCGTCTTTACTATCATCGGGTTCTGAATCCGTGTCGTCGATGATAATGTAATCCTCGGGAGGAATCTCCGTGGGTTCTTCTTCCTCTTCTTCGCCTCATGGTGCTGGATCTCCCATGAATACTCCTAGCTTCCTTGTTAAATCATCATTCTTCTCCACTAGTATCAACATCTCCTCCTCGTATCCGTCACGAGTAGACTTAAGTTCCTCTTCTAGCTCCAAATTCTTGTTTAGTGCCTTCTTCAATTTTATCAACCCAGCGCACATCTGATGCTCATGTCGTCGAATGTGCTGGTTCAACTCCTGGATGAACGTTGCAATGGACCTATCCTTCCGGGTGCTGATCATATCCCAACGCTCATCTCGGCGTCCACAAATCTGGTAGATGGTGTCCTTCAGCTCCTGCTTGAAGACTTCTCCGATCCTTCCCATAGTGATGTGGGCGGCCATGCTCTTGCCTAGACTCCAGGTTGGCTCATCAAAAGAAAACTCTATTGGCTCGCTGGAGGGTGCGAAGGTTCTTCCTGGAATTTGAACTTGTAGACTCCATCGCTCCTCTTCCGGTAAAGTGGCGGTGTAGGTCCCAGTAAAGCTTGGTATTCCTATGCTCAGGTACCTAGTGACTTCCTTCAAGTGTCGTCCAAATGGTGTGTCTTCATCCGGTAGAGTGAACTTGTTCCTTGGGTCCACCATCCTAAAGAAGTAGAGAATGGAGAGAAGTCAGAAATGAGTAGAGAAGAGTGATCTAGGGTCTGTCTTAGTGGTCGTGTCCTACAATCAGCGTGTGCTCTGATACCATCTTTGTAGCGACCACGATCTGAATGGACCGAAGTCTCTGTGTTCTGTGTCATCCCTGGATCGGTAATGCTGACACACACAATACTTGAAGGATTTATAACAGAGTGGCAATCACAAGCTTATTACATCGAATGTCTCCAATGAGAACTTATTACAAAAGTCTATGGCTTAAGGCCATCTAACAAAATAACAGCAGAAGTCTTGGAAGATAAGTGAGTCCATCAACTCCAACGGCATAGCTGAGTGCATGACAAACGACCTAGAACGTCTTATTCCTCGTCTAAAAAGTCTGCAACGTAATATGTTGCAGCCCGAAAACGGGTCAGCGCATGGAATATGCTGGCAAGATAACACAGAAGATGCAAGTAACAGAATAAAGGATATACTATATGCATATTTGGCTGGTGGAGGCTCTAAGGTTAAAGTTTTTGCGTAAAGCCAATTTTTTCCTACAACAAAGGAATAAATTTTATTTTTAACTATCATGTAGGTTGAAAATCATTGAGAAGGTACCTCCAACTCAATCCCAAATTAAAGTTATCATTAACCCAACAAATTAAATTATAGAGTGATGAGATCAACCAATAATTCAAGTACCAGATACTCAAGATGTCCATAACCGGGGACACGGCTAATCATGATCAGTTTGTACACTCTGTAGAGGTTTGTGCACTTTTCCCACAAGACTCGATCGCCTCCGTTTGGTTTCTCGCACTGCATGGTATTTGAGAAACGGATGACCGAGACACAGTCTTTCCGAAGAGGTCCCCTTAACCGGATAGATAGGCCGGTACACCTACAATCCCTCTACATGTGCTAGCCCATCACGAAAAGGTTTCCCACAACTTACTCAACTATGCCAGAACCCATATTGGCATGTGGCTGCACACGGAAGTTTCTAGCATGAATAGTTTTATGATCCCTTTGAGTGTGGGTGGCATTCCATAGGAAAAAACACACGGAACCCCGGGATTTCCTAGGACAACACTGGATTCTCCAGGTGCCCTGCAACCAATCCACCCAGATGTGTATTCAAGTAGCCACCTTAAGTTGAATCCTTAATTAACAACTCACATCTGTCATGGATTTCACTCAAACCCAAACCACATCTACGAGCATAGCATAGCGACCTAAGCAAACGTAGAAGTAACTCCCAAGGGTTTGAAAGTAATGCAGGTAATAGGTTCTACCTCAATCTACTTCCCCGTCCCACAAGTTAAGAGATCCTACTCATGCAATGTGTGAGGGTTTGATCTAATGCATAAAAATTGGGTAATAAGAGTATGATCAAAGTGTTACTTGCCTTGCTGACGATTCACAAAACCTAGAGACTCGTAGTAGCACGCTTCATAGTCCGGGTATTCTATCACAAGCAAACAATAGCAAACATAAGCAAACAAGCAATGATGCACAAACAAAACTCCAAAAGATAAGATCTAACCAGAAAGTTCAACTTAAGAACTCCGGTTTGCAAAAAGAATCAAATCGAAAGAAGCAACGAAACTCAAACTACGAAAGAAACGAGCTCCGGTTACTAATTGAGCTAAAGTCAAATTTTACAGTAGTCAAAACTTTATTCAAGTTGGTTAAACGAAAAGAGGGCATCGAGACAAAGATCTGGGATTTTGAATCACCTGATTCTGACTCTCGAGCGAAAAGAAAAATGAAAAACAAGATCAGGGCACAAATCGCGATCGAAATAATCACGGATAACTACCCCGAAAAAGAAAACTGACAAACAGGCTAACGAACGAACCTTCGCTGTCTGCGGCTAACGGACGAAAAGCGTTCGTTAAAATGAATGTATGGACGAACGTCCGCTAAATAGCTAAACCGAAGAAAACCGAACCGATCTAAACCTAAAAAACGAATCTACGATTTTATGAAAAGAACCGATCGGTTTTAAAAAAAACCGATGGCCAGCTCGAAATCGGCGTACTCCGGCGAAGTCCCGGCGGCGGCGGGCGGCGGCGGGCGGCGGTGGCGGCGGCTAGCGGCGGCGGCCGCGAGGCGGCGAGGCGGCGACGGCTAGGGTTTCGGCGATGCGACAAGCGCGGGCTGGGGCGGCTAGCGGGCCGGCGGGGCGCTATATAAAGGGCCAGAGTCCTGGCCTAATACGGCCCGAAGTCGGTTCGTGTTTTTTAAAGAGTCCTGACGTAGCAAAACTAACGAAAGAAATACTAAACGGACTCCAAAAATCCCGAAATAAATTTTCACCGTCCTCTAATAATATTTAGGACAAAGTGAACATTTTTCCCGGACCTAAATGCAATTTTGAAAAACGCGCATTTTTCGTATGAAATAAAATCGCAAATAAATCCAGAAAAAATTCCAAAGTGATTTTAATATTATTTTTTCTCCAATATTTCTGTTATTTTGGAGAAGTCATATTATCTCCGCACATATATTGTATTTAGAAATATTTTTAGGAGAGAAAAATAATTAAAACCACACTCTCCTCGTACCGGTATTCGAGCGAACTCAAATACGAAAACGGTAAAATTCCCAACTCTCTCCGTAGGTCCTTGAGTTGCTTAGAATTTCGAGGAACGCCACGAACAAATGCAAATAAACATGCAATGCAGTATGATCTATTTATAACATTCCAAATTGAAAATTTGGGATGTTACATGTTGTTGGCGACCTCCATCTTAATTAAGATGACCATGAAGACCTCCGCGTGTTGTGCTACTGCGCCGGCGGGTCTGGATCCGGTGGCCGCCACCCTCAAGTTCGTCCCTACCGCCCGACCCTCCCCCTTCTGGACACACAAGCGCCTGAATCGTCGCCCTGGCCATGGTTCCCTACAAGGCAACTCCCCTCTCCAACTGATCGGCGATTCAGCTACCACTCGATCTGGTGATCTGACTGCTCGATTTGGATGTTTGCAGCACCGGTCAACGAGAGGGGCCAACTTCGGCGCCCCAGTCTAGAAGTCGACCACCCCCAACTTTGGCTACGAGCTACTGGACCACCAACTCCGGCTAACGAGCGAGGCCAATGCCCTCACCGTCGGACAGCGAGTCCGGTCAACCACCCCACCCCAACCCACATACCTGAGTGGCAACCATTTGTTCAGGTTCAGAACAAACATGTTACTGAACCAACTTGTTTTGACTGAATTTTGTTTGAATTTGTTCAAGTTCAACATTTTTCATATGCCCAAAGTCAACATCATAACCCAACATATGTATATAAAGCATTTTCCAAACATACTTTTGCTGATTGCTATATTATTTGGCAGTTTCCGTATGCTTAGGGAGAACTCCCACCTCTGTAATTCAACATGACTTAATCAAGTTAATACAGTATATTTATTAGTATACCTTAGGAGTATTTATCATAATGAACGAGCATGCATTACACCTGGGGATGGTTTTCGTATAACCGGGTGTATTGGTTCAGTTTAATCAAGTGGGCTTCTTTGGTTTGGTCGCTAATGGATTGTATCTGCTAACACTTTGGTTGGGTTCAGTTTCGTGTGACCAATAGGTAGGTGTGGTCAGGTATAGGTTTGAACCGTTCTATTTCCAACCAGGTTCAATCCGTGGTTCCAAATCGGTTCCTGAGATTGGTTCGAACTTTGTGGGTCTGCTCCACAACTCGCTCTTTCCCTGATCATGTAGCCGCCGCCGCCACCTCTCCCCGTCCCGGCGTTCTCGCCCACGCGACTCTGAGCCGCAATGCTGCATCAAAGGAGAGTCGTCCAGCGGCGACGGCAGCGTCGACACCCTCGTGGGAGCAGCTAAAGATCATGCTCATCTCGTGACTCGCATGCACGACCCGTCGCACTGACAAGAACGGGCGGTGCCGACGCGTGAGTTGCATCTCTCTCCTCGACCACTGCCTCGCTCAACCACTCCTTCACATGATGTTTACAAAGGCAGAGAGATGGGAGCAGCACCGGGCCATTTGCCATGAACGTAGGAGGCAACATGGTATGGAACTATTATTTACCCATTGGCTAAAACCATAGTTTCAGCCATCAGTTCAGTTTAGTTTAGTTGGAGCTAGGCCGTGGTTCAGTTTGGTTTGGGTTTAAATAAAACTTAAAGAGGTTTAGTTAGGTTCGGTTTGCCCAAATTGATCATGCGGGTTTAGTTGTGGTTTAGTTGAGTTCCCCATCCGCTCTCAGATTTACTTGATGCACGGCCATGCAATCGGTTTTTTGGCGGATCACGCATATCATTGTTTGGTTTTGCAGCAATTTCATATGTACTATTGTCACTTTGCCACAAAACATTTAACTAATAAAACCATGGTGTGGAGCTTTACTTCTTAATTTTTAGTGTGAGAATTAAAATTATATTTGCAGGCAACAAACCTCCGAAATTTTGGTTACTCGTGTACACAACAGTACTTCATGGAGAACATAAATATGATTTGTCGTAAAAAGTAGCCACATGATTTTACTGAATAAACTTGTTACTGAACCAACTTGTTTTTACTGAATTTTGTCTCAATTTGTAAAAGTGTAACATTTTTACTGAATTTTGGAACTTTTTTTACTGATTTTTTACCGCGTACGGTAAGTAACAAAGCTAGTTTGTCGCTTCAATTTTTTTGCAGTTTAGTTTCTTCCTCAGTGTTGTAGCTACTTGCTCACCGTGAAGGGACAATGGCGATGAGCTTCTGCCTCGGCTACAACCTATGCTTTGCTATGATTGTGGTGTTGAGATGTTAGTGTAATCCCTTATCCAATGTCAATGTTTTGCTACATCTCTTATCAATTGTCAGTGTTTTCCTATGATGTTTTATGACTTGTGATCTCAAGACTTTAGGTGTTTAGATGCTTTTCTATGCCCCATAGATAGCTCATGTCTTTGTACTGTTTATAATCATTTGTTCGTCATAATGTCAAGATCATGACTAACTTGTGATCTCATGACTTTAGGTGTTGAGATGCTTTTCTTGCCGGGGCCCTCCCTCCTCCTGTTGCAGTCGTCGTTGTCGCCATGAGCGTCTCCACCTTCTCCCCCGCGCCACGAACTTCCCTCCCCCCTGCTCGGGACGACAACAAGGTCCGGTTTCAACTCTTATTCTCCCCTCGATTAAGATGCTCTGCTCTCCGACACACAACTTAATTTGGCTGTTCTATTCGGCCTAGAGCAGGAGTAGCTGTTGCTCGTGATCTGCAGTTCCTTCCTTCCATGGATGACCATGAAGACCTCTGCGTGTTGTGCTGCTGCTTGGGGCCCTACCTACGATTCTCCTCGCTATTTCGGATCCAAGTTAGTCTCTCCGACCCGTGCTCGTCCCTATCAAATCGGTGCATAGCCTCACTTTATTCTCCAGTTTGTATACTTTCAGCTTGTATACTTTATTCTTAATTGTGGAGAAATTCTTCTGTGATTTAACTAATGGGGACATACAAAAAACACATAATGCCAACTGCTTTGAGTTGGAAGGTATACCCATCTGTCTGCAGTCTGCTCTTAATACACTCTTCCCTTGGCCATGTTGTGGTGTTGAAGTCTTTCCACTTATCAGACTTTAGTTCCATTTGAAGCGATGCATATTGGAATACATTTTCTAGTCCTTTCAGTTGTTGCATGAAAAAATGACAAAGTATTAGCATGACAACCAAAGAATAACAGAAATCGTCTTATGAATAGATGGTGCAGTGGGACTAATGACTACCATAGCGGTGAGGTCTTCGCGGTTATTTCCTGGGCCTAGCGAGTTGAGCACCTGGATACATCGCTGCCCGGCATTTATAACTGCTAGGTACCAATGAAAGTCTTCAATGTTAACTGGAACGAATATCTGAAAATAGGTATTTGTTAGTTTAGGTCCCATCTATACAAACATTTGTCCTCGATAAAATTCATAGTAATATGTATGGAACTGAGACTCACCATATCATGTTCCAAATAAGTTATAGCTCTCTTTAATTCCCATTTTGGCGTGTCATCCCGTATAGAGCTAAATTCCTTTATCATCTTAGAGATGCATGCATTATCTGTGACGCCCGAAGACCGACGTCCCAGAAGATTCCAGAAGATTCCAGATGTTCCGGGTTGCCCGTGTGTTTCTTTTGTGCTTGTGTTTTTATTTTTGCATTGCATCATGTCATCATGCCATCATGTCATATTTATTTTTGCATCTCAACTTAAATAAATCGTGTGGACCGTCGGTCCATTTAAATCGAGGGAAGGTGACTTCTCTTTATAACATATAAAAGCCTCTCAATATTATTAGGGAGCTATATAATAATATTCCATTCTTTGGAATTAAGCATAACACACTTGCATAATTTCCCCATGTATATTTCACTTCGAGTTTCTCCTTCAAAAACCTTGCCAATAATTCTTTTTCCTTTTATCGAGACTCCACCAAAAATCCTCAACATTTTTGGACACTTCCTTAATCAAGTCTTAGTTCAAACCCATTTGAATTAAATTCAAATGTGTTTGAATTATATTTCTCGTTCATGCCTTTTCTATCTTCTCGAGCCGCGCTTATTGTAATGAGCCCGAGAAAATACCCTCTTGCCTAAATTCTTCTCCTAACCTTTTTCTTTCCTCTTCTTCTATTTTTGTTTCGGCTTCGTTTTTTTATTTGAAGAATCGGAGGCAGCCCAGCCTTTTGTTTTTCTCCTCCTAGGCCTTTTCTCCCAGCTGTCTCCCTCTCCTCCTTCGGGCCGGTCCTCCGGCCTCTTGGGCCTCCTCCAGGCCGCAGCCTTCTGGCCCAAGGCCACTCCCCGCAGCGCTCTGTAACCCTAGCTCCCGCACCGATTCCCTCACTCCTCCCTTCGATCCCCACGGCGCCGCAGCGCCTCGCTTTTCCTCCCTCGACGCCCGCTCCCTCTCCCCATCGTCCCGAACCCCTCCCTCGCTAACTCCCTCCTTCGATCCACTCCTCCAGCGCCTCGATCTCCCTCTCAGGCCCGAGGCCGTAGCTCTCCAGCCCCGTCCCTCCATGCCCGCGCCCTCGTCGGCCCTCCTCCAGCAACGCGGTGCCGCACCCTCCCGTGCGCCCGAGCTCCGCCACGGCCGCATCGCCATGGCTTCCCTCCGCGCGCCTCGCCAGGATGCTGCCGACCGCCTCCTCCCTTGGAGCCGCGGCTTTGACTCCTCCATCCCCAGCGCCAGCCAAAGGTCCCGCAGCTCCTCCATGGCATCGAGCGCGCCCCAGCCAGCGCCCTCGCCTCGCCTTCTGTGTCCAGGCGCCAAGGCCGCCGCGCGACCCTTCGGCCAGGACCACGCACGCCCCCGAGCGGCTTCCTCCCTGGCCGGGCGCCGCCCCGCTGTTCTGCTCTACCCGTCCAGCCTCCGCCGCTGAAGTCCCGCCGCCGGCCAGCTCCTTCGGCGTCCTCCGGCCTCCCCGTCCAGAGCCCCCTCGAGCTGCTGCCATCGTCTCTCGTCGCCTCCGTGCTGTGTTTTTTTTTGTTGTTGTTTGTTGCTGTTGTTTTCGCCAAGTGCACCGCAGCCGCAAGAACGTGTACGACTACAAGGAGAAACGCAAGTTCCACGACGTGACAAGTACCTCAACGCACGGGAACGCCTACACGGCGACGCGACAAGTACCACTACATAACGTGTACCCCGACGTCGCAAGTACCACGACACGTAACGTGAACGTCTACCATCGCTGAAGACCCGTGAACAACTACTTCCTCTTCGGTCGTGTACCACTACTTCCCACTACGGAACGAGTACCCCTACCGATGACCGTGAACGACTTCTTCCTCTACGCTCTCGAACCGCCCCGTGAACGTTTCTTCTGAAGGTATAACCGCCGAGCCGATGACCCGTGGATGCAGGTGTTGTGTTGTATGAAATGTTTCCCGTGTGTGCTCCGTGCCGTTTCGTCCGTTTGTCATGTTCCTCGGTTGCCTCGTTGCCGACTCGTGGGAACCCAGTGACGGGATCAACCCACTTTCATCTTGTTCGACTTGCTCATGTCGATTCTTCTTTTGCACCGGTCTCTCACCGAGTTACCGGAACCGAGGTGTTGCGTTGCATCATTTCGGATCGTTGCCGTGGCACCCTTTCGTTCCACCACGGTGACAAATGCTTCTTATCTTCTTCTTGTTTACCTTTTAATAAAACTTGCATAAACTCGATCATGTCATCCGCATCATGTTAACAACATTAATATGTTATAATGTGTGTTTGTTGGTTGTTTATAATTATTAAACATGCTCATGAGGATTTTCCGGATATGTTGTTGTTATTTCCGGCCTCATTTAAAATGCCTAAATAGTGTAGTTTTAATATGCTTCACCTCTTGCCATGTTAAAAACATTTAACCTTGTCTTGTAAATAAACGAGAGTCAACTAAATAATAAATGTGGTGTTTTGTCAATATGCAACTCGTTGCATATTGAGCTCCACTTAACTTGTAGTGTTGTTTGTGCACTTTGTCATGCCTTGCATATTTAAACCGGACATGCATCATACTTGGATGTGCATCATATGCCATGTTTATGCTTGCGTGTTTACCGTGTTGTTTCTTTCTTTCCGGTTGCTTCTCTTGTTAGCTTCGGTTTCGTTCCGGAGTTGTGAGGATTCGCTCGTCTGTTGCTCCGTCTTCTTCATGGATCCGTTCTTCTCCCTTGCGGAATTCCAGGCAAGATGATCATACCCTTGGATACCTTTACTACCATTGCCATGCTTAGTTGTCTCGATGCTATCGTTACATGTCGCGCTACCCATCTTTTATGTCAGCCTCTCCTTGTTGCCATGAAACCTCTAACCTTGACACCTTCCTAGCAAAACCACTGTTTGGCTACGTTACCCGCTTGCTCAGCCCCGCTTGCTCAGCCCCTCTTATAGCGTTGTTAGTTGCAGGTGAAGATGAAGTTCGTTCCAGGAGGGAACTTGTTGTTGGATATATCACAATATCTATAATTATTATTAACACACCTATATACTGGGCATGGGTGGAAGGCTTGGCCTTTTGCTCGGTGTTTTGTTCCACTCATGCCACCTTAGGCGCCGATAAACCGGCATTATGTTCCTTTATTTTGCGTTCCTTACACGATGGGTGAAATGGGGACCCCTTGACAGTTCGACTTTGAATAAAACTCCTCCAGCAAGGCCCAACTTTGGTTTTAATTTTCTCATAATAAAAACTTAATTAATTAATTAAATTGCATAGGGAGTTAGCGCTACCCGAGGATTCTTAATTCTACATAGCAGGGGGGGCCAGTGCTGATGGTGTTGGTCCCAAACGGGGAGTCTGCGGGGCCGCCTTGGGGAAACCCGAGGTATCTGGTATACCTGTAGAATCTCCCATCCGGTAGTGTCCTGAGACGAGATACGCGCGGCTACTATCAGGGTGTCGACACACCGGGAGGTCTTGCTGGACTTGTTTTACCATTGTCGAAATGACTTGTGCTACCGGGATGCCGAGCCTGATCGGATTTTCCCTAAGATAAGGAGTGATGATATTATATTTATCGCTTCAGCTAATCCTGAGAGCTTGTGATGGGCTAAGTTGGAACACCCCTGCAGGGTTATGATCTTTCGAAAGCCGTGCCCGCGGTTATGTGGCAGATTGGAATTTGTTAATATCCGGTTGTAGAAAACTTGACAGATGATCCGAAGTAAAACACACAACTGTGTGAGTAACCGTGACTGTCTCTTTTCACTTTGAGAAGAGAACACGGTGGGGTTATGTTTGATTCGTATGTAGTTAGGATCTTTAGCGATCACTACTTTTGCGACCGTTTGCGTAGATGCTCATCTTCTTCTGGTACTCGTAAGTTAGCCACCATATTATGCTTAGCCGCTGCTGCAGCCTCACCACTTTACCTCTTCCTACCCATAAAGCTTTGCTAGTCTTGTTACCCATGGTTATGGGATTGCTGAGTCCTCGTGGCTCACAGATACTACAACACCAGATGCAGGTTCAGCCGAGCATGAAGCCGGAGCTGGTTCAAGTTCTTCACCAGGAGCTCGATGAAGAGAGTAGCCGTATGCTTGTGACGTTTCGACGATCAGTAGTGGTTTCTACTAGGATTCGATCCTGACCTGTGGCTTTATGTTGTTTTGGTATCTTTCTTTGGATCTTCACCCGTAGTCGGGTTGTGATGTTTTGAATGATGTATTGCTTATGTATTGTATTGTGTGAGGTGGCGAGTGTAAGCCAACTATCTCATTTTGCAATTTAATCCCTCTTTTACATGAGTCGTGCAAAGATACCAAACTTGAGATCATTCTAGGATGGGCTTATACCTTTAAGTCGTGCCTCGACACGTAGGAGGTATAGTCCCATCCTGGGCATTACATTATCTAAGAACACACTTCCACCTGATCTCATTTGTAGATGCTCTTTAGCACTAATGCAATGTATGTATGTGTCTATGATCTACAGTATCAAATGCACACCTTGGTTATAGGAGATAATAGGAAATCATGTTAAAATAGCATCCTCTTGACATAAAGCTATATATACTTACTTCGTCGCCAACAAATTCCCCTTTGGTTAAAAGGTGTAGTAACTGTTTCTAAGATATGAGTCGTTGATGCTCACTAAATGTCTTTTATCGCTTGGTTCAGACATGATATCTTCAATCATGGACCAATCATTGTAGGTGTAGGTATAATCTATCATGATGTAATTAAGAACATTTATTAATAAATAAGAAATAAATGTAGCAAAAACAAGGCATAGGTGGACTTGTTCGTGCCTCCTAGAACCACCACATAGTCTTGTGCCTTCTTAGGTTTGTTATGTAGTCTGATACGCTTCCCTATTTGTGCCCCTTCCATGCTAGACGTTTGTGCTAAATCTGCGTCCCCAGTTGTTTCATCTAAGGTTAATTCCTAAAAGCAACATTAAACAAAATAATCGGCATGCGGGATATAATATAATTACAATCAGAATTATTTGGGACATAGTTGGAAAAGAAAAGATGCCTCTGTCACTTCGGAGTTTTCGGAATCAGTGGACTGCGTGCTTTGCTTTTTCTCCACTTCCTCTTTGTCGGCTATACCATTTGCTTCTCCCAGTGTCTCCCCTATAGTTTCCGCCCCTTTGGTGCCCAATGTTTGTGCTAATTCCTCATCAGGAGCTGGCTGCATTTGTTCACTTGTTTCGTTGCAATTTAATTCCTGATAGCAACATTATACAGAATTATTTCTATCTAGCATATAATATAATTAGAATTAGAACTATTTGGGACAAAGTTGGACAAGAAAATATGGCTCTGTCACCTCAGAACCAGGGAACCTCATGCTCTTCTTTTTCTCCATTTCGTCTTTGTCGGCTGTTCCATTTGATTCTGTCAGCTTGTCCCCTATAGTTTCTGTCCCTTTGGTGCATAATGTTTGTGCTAATTTATCACCTTGAGCTGGCTGCATTTGTTCACTTGTTTCCTTGCAGGTTAATTCCTGAGAGCAACATTACAAAGAAAAATTCAAAAAAAAACATTACAAAGAATAATTCCTATGAAAGATATAATGTAATTAGATTTAGAACCATTTTGGATAATTGAGAAGAAAGCATGCCTTTGTCACTTCGTAATCAGTGGCCTGTGTTCTACTTTTTTTCTCTACTTCATCTTTGTCGTCTGTTCCATTTGATTATGCCTCGCTTAGTAACTGAAGCACGCAATAATATAATATTATTCAGTACTTACAAGATAGCAAATATTATTAAGGTGAGTAAGGAATTGTATGCATGATATTATATTCATTGTTTTGTCCCACCAGAATAAAAATAATAATGACATGAGAAAATAAAACCGCCTTTCCTGACTTGGGGTTTGCATGCTTGTCTTAGGGTATCACCTCATCAATTTGCATATTTTCTGTATCATCGATGATGGTCTGTTCTTCTATTGCCTTTGTTGACCGCTATTCATATACTAGTCTTTACTGCCTTCAGTCTGCATATTTTCTGTATGCTCATCCTTGGCTCCCCTGTCGTTGTTTTCTTGAAAACCCAAGCATATATTTGTTGGGGAACGTAGTATTTTAAAATTTTCCTACGATCACGCAAGATCTATCTACCAGATGCATAGCAACGAGAGGGAGAGTGTGTCTACGTACCCTCGTAGACCGGGAGCGGAAGCGTCAAGTGACGCGGTTGATGTAGTCGAACTTCTTCGCGATCCAACTGATCAAGCACCGAACGTAAGGCACCTCCGCGTTCAGCACTCGTTCAGCTTGATGACGTCCCACGAGCTCTTGATCCAGTAGATCTTCACGGGAGATTTCGTCAGCACGACGGCGTGGTGATGGATATGATGAAGTTACTGGCGCAGGGATTCACCTAAGCACTGCAACAGTATGACCGAGGTGTGTTTCTATGGAGGGGGGCACCGCACACGGTTAAAACAATTCAACTTGTGTGTCTTTGGGTGCCCCGTGCCCCCGTATATAAAGGAGCAAGGGGGGAGGCCGGCCGGCCCCTATTGGCGCGCCAAGGAGGAGCAATCCTACCAGGAATAGGATTGCAATCCTATTCCTAGTAGGAACTACCAAAAGGGAGAAGGAGGAAATGAAGGAGCGGGAGAAGGAGAAGGAAAGGGGCGCCGGCCCCCCTCCTTCCTTGTCCAATTCGGACCAAGGGGTGGGGGCGCGCGGCCGAGCCCTGGCCCTCCTTCTCTCTTTCTCCTACGGCCCATTAAGGCCGATAGCTTCCCCAGGGGGTTCCGGTAAC
>LR738710.1:433603287-433861832 GCA_902687465.1 Secale cereale | reverse complement strand
CCCCCCCCCCGGTACTCCGGTTAATTCCGAAACTTTACGGAACACTTCCGGTGTCCGAATATAGTCGTCCAATATATCAATCTTTACGTCTCGGACATTCCGAGACTCATCGTCATGTCCGTGATCTCATCCGGGACTCCGAACTACCTTCGGTACATCAAAACTCATAAACTCATAATACCGATCGTCATCAAACGTTAAGCGTGCGGACCCTACGGGTTCGAGAACTATGTAGACATGACCGAGACTCATCTCCAGTCAATAACTAATAGCGGAACCTAGATGCTCATATTGGCTCCTACATATTCTATGAAGATCTTTATCGGTCAAACCGCATAACAACATACATTGTTCCTTTTGTCATCGGTATGTTACTTGCCCGAGATTCGATCGTCGGTATCTCTATACCTAGTTCAATCTCGTTACAAGCAAGTCTCTTTACTCATTCCGTAATACATCATCTCGTGACTAACTCATTAGTCATTTGCTTGCAAGGCTTATTATGATGTGCATTACCGAGAGGGCCCAGAGATACCTCTCCGACACTCGGAGTGACAAATCCTATTCTTGATCTATGCCAACACCACGAACACTTTCGGAGACACCTATAGAGCATCTTTATGATCACCCAGTTACGTTGTGACGTTTGTTAGCACACAAGGTGTTCCTACGGTATTCGGGAGTTGCATAATCTCATAGTCATAGGAACATGTATAAGTCATGAAGAAAGCAATAGCAGTCAAACTAAACGATCATAGTGCTAAGCTAACAGATGGGTCTAGTCCATCACATCATTCTCCTAATGATGTGATCCCGTTGATCAAATGACAACTCATGTCTATGGCTAGGAAACATAACCATCTTTGATCAATGAGCTAGTCTAGTAGAGGCATACTAGGGACACTCTGTTTTGTCTATGTATTCACACATGTACTAAGTTTCCAGTTAATAAAATTCTAGAATGAATAATAAACATTTAGGAATAATTGTATTGGTGCCCCTAGTTGGGTCACCCTCGACAGGTTTGCCCCTATTTTTTCAATAATTGTGGTTTTGCCCAGCTCACTTCACTCGCCTTGTGTTTTTGCCCTTCCGGGGCGGTTCCGACCGATCACGGTTCGCCACGTGGCGACTGCTCATTGGTCGGAACCGCCCCGGAAGGGCAAAAACACAAGGCGAGTGAAGTGAGCTGGGCAAAACCACAATTGTTGAAAAACTAGGGGCAAACCTGTCGAGTGTGACCCAACTAGGGGCATGAATGCAAAAATCCCAAACATTTATCATGATATAAGGAAATAAATAATAACTTTATTATTGCCTCTAGGGCATATTTCCTTCAATATTAATATCACACCATTAACATTCGGCCCCTATGTTTTGTTAACTCGAAAAACGATCTTATATGTTGGGACGGAGGGAGTACATCACAGATGGATGCACATATCTTGGTAATTTGGTGGGGTCACACAGGGCATGTTGATTCACCTTGGTGGATCCCCTCTAGTGACTATGTTCCCTTGTAGATGTGAAATCGTGAATAGGATGTAATTATAGAGAGATAACATTACCGCGATGATATCAGAGTGATCCATAGATGCCATCGGGGATTGCGACGCAGACATGGAGGACGATGGTAGTTCACCACGGATAGATGCTGGAGAGACTTGCGTTGGAGGAGGCAGGAGCGGTGGAGGGGAGATGCAGCAGTCCTTCGCGAGAGAGGATGAAGGAGAGGTGGAAGGAAACCCTAAGGTGCAAAACACGTTGCTTCTTTGGGCTCTTGATCGTGAGCTCTATTGCTGTAGGCAATATGTAAGGCAACAATCACGGGAAGGACTTCCATAGCGTGAGGAGGAAAGGGAATCGTGACCTCATCTCAGACCCCACGCTTTCCTTTGATTTATCCATGGACTCAAGTTTTTTTTTTTGCTTTTTATTTAATACCCCACCAATACAGAATTAATGCAGTTATTTTTGTTATACATGTTTATACAGAAATATTGGGCTAGGCTCATCAGAATGTTTTTTGATATTTTGTGTGTTTTCTCTTATACCTTTTTATATACAAAAAGTTTACCTTTTCTACAGAAATATAATTCTTGTATCCTTTGTCTTGCCAGCTAGTTAAGCAATGTACGTGGCTGTGTTGGACAAGAGGGGGCCATGGAAGTGCTTTCGGTTGTTTGAAGAATGTGAGTCTGGCATAATAAGTTTGCATTTTATGAAGAAAAGATCAAGAGATCTATTGTTGTAGGCAATATGGAGGGCAAAAATCATGGCAAGTACTTCCATAGCATGAGGAAATGGAATCGTGAGCATTATCTCACGCCCCACACTTTCCTTTAATTCATCTTAGGCCCAATGTTTTTCTTTTTTTTCATTTGATTTATCTCAGGCCCAATGCTTTTCTTTTTCTTTTTTTATACCCCACGCGTACAGAATGTAGGGAGTTATTTTCGTAATACATTTTTATACAGAATATTGGTTTCAGCTCATCAGAACGTATCTTTGATTTTGTGTGTGTGTTCTCTTACATTTTTATATACAAAAAGTTTACCTCAATGGCCGTGCTGGATAGGAGGGGCCAGGGAAGTGCTTTAAGTTGTTCCAAGAAATGGGAGCCTGATAAAACGGTGACATAACAGATTTCCACTATGGTGAGTTTCGTACTTATGTTTAACTACTATATTACTGCTGCTCTCGCTTAAAATAAAATTTTACAATGAGAAGATACACGCTAGTTATTTCAGCCAGCTTAATTTTTTCTGGTAAAGCAAACTTCTGTCGTGGACGTATGTTCAATATAGTCGTAATAATGCTTCACATTATCAAGAAGCAAGTCCGCTAAAATATATTATAAACAACACCGAAGTGTGTTCTTCAGTTTTCTTATGCATAAATAGTTGCATACCCAAATCAATTACATTAAAACATAACCCATTCGGTTAATTATAAGAACATGGAAATCTGATGGCCCAAAAGCGAAGCACAATCTTAGCTGATGATGGGCTAATCAGCGAGTTAATAGCAAAAGCTAATAACTATGATAGATTGTTGATGTTATTAAGACTGCATCATTTAAAATCTGGGTGCCTCTCTTCATGTGCTGACTCCTTTCTTTCTCCTCTTCCTCGCGGATTACCTCGACACTCAATTTGTCCTCTGCCTCTTCCTGGCATGAATGTCTATTCAACCTTTCTTCTTTGCAGGGTTTCTCACCTGACACGCTTAAGCTCCCTGAAATATTGCAATACATCAGCACATTAGCACATTCTGCTCATAAAAAATATTTTGCATGGAAGCTAAAAAAGAACATAGTACCATACATTTTACTCTTATCATCTGAAAAAAGGTGTAGGCACTATCATTATCTGTGCCTACTCCATCTGATCATTACATATCACGTGCGTACCCCATTTGGCCATTACATACATATCAGAGGAGGATCAGATGGAGAAGCAGAGCAAAGCTCTCACCTTTTGCTCGATCGAAGAAGATACCCTTGTGTTCATCCACCTTACCTCCTCTTCTGCTGCTTATTCTCCTTCACTAAACCTGAAAATATAAAAACAAATAATGTTAGATCCACGAGTAGTTACAGATACAATAACAAGGTGCAAATAAATAATGGAATTGCGCACCTGCCTCATCTCCCCAAAACATCTTTGTAGACAATGTTCTTGGCGCTTTTCCCAGATTTATCAACCTCGTTGTTTGGCTTGGCCAAAATCCGCGTCGTCCCTCTAGACACTCCCCTTGACAATGCAACATATAGCTGACCATGTGAGAATACTGGCTCGGGAAGGTAAATACCGACGTTTGGGATAGTTTGACCCTGCACCTTGATTGTCATCGCAAAACTCAGGCGAATGGGGAATTGTTTTCTCTTAAGTTTGAAAGGAAGTGAGATGTCCTCCGAGGGCGACATAGGGATCCTAGGTATGAACACCCTCTTTCCAGCATGCTGACCACCAACAATCTCTGCGTCGATTGCATTATCCTAGAAGGCTCTAATCATAAGTTGTGTCCCATTGCATAGGCCATTATGAGGGTCGAGGTTCCGGAGCAGAATGACCGGGCAGTTAACCTTTAATCTCAACACATGCGGGGGCAAGCCATTTGGTGTGATCGAGTTTAGAAAATCAATCTTGTAATTATTCTGCAAGTCATCATCAATGGAGTCAAAGATATGGTATAACTTTTCTTCACCTAGAAACCTAGAGATCATCTTGTCATTCAGGTCATCGACATGATCGTTCTTGGTGGAAAGAATAGCACGTGTGGTCATATACTCTCTCGATCTAGCATTGGCATGCAACGATGGGAATACATTGTCGATGAGTGTGTTAATAGCTTTCTCATCCTCGGTATAGCCGATCACAATGTCGTCAGGGAGACGCACATAGTCGTCGCCAATTGTCTCTTCTGTTCCATTGCCTATCCCTAGGAGGTATTCAGAGAACCAAGGATTAGCCTGTGCTTGCATATTGCACGTGGGGTGTATCTTTTGGGTCTTCTCCCAAAGATATGATCTAAGAAGTGTAGCATCTGTGATCTGTGCTCTTGTCCCATGTTTCACAGTGGGAAGGACTGATACGTCCAAAATGCATCACTATTTTGTATCATAATTCATCTTTATTCATTGATATATTTCACGTTATGATGATGTTCTTATGTTGTTTTGGTCTATTTTACACAGTTTGCAACTTTACGATGCCGGAACAGCAGACGCAGGATTCAGCAGGAAAAAGTGGATGCTGAGTTGCTGAAGAAGAACACCTCCAAATTACCTGAAAATTGACGGGACGTGTTTTTCAGAAGAATAACGAAGACACGCAAAAGGGGAGTCAGAGGGGGGCCACAGGGTGCCCAGGCGGCCTGGGGGCGCGCCCCCCCTGGCCGCGCCGGGGGGGCGCCTGGAGCCCCTGGCCCACCTCTGGTCGCCCCCTTTTGCATATATGTTCCCCGTCTCCGAAAACCCTAGGCATGGGACTTTTTACGGAATTCCGCCGCCGCTTCGAGGCGGAAACCTACAGAGAAGAAAAGGGCATCTCCGGTGGGCAGATTCCGCCGGGGAGATCACCTCCGGGAAGGGGAGATCGTCGCCATCGTCATCACCATCATCACGGGCATCATCGAGATCATCATCAACATCATCCCCAACACCAGCACCATCTCCATCTTCATCCAAATCTCATCTTTCCATCGCAACTCGTGTTGTAACTTGTACTACCTATCCTCTCTACTCCATCGGTGTTGATTACTACCTTGTGGTGAATGCTATTGAGTTTTGTTGGAGAAATATTATTATGTCCAGATTGTTTATCACATATTTATCCCCTCTGATCATGATCTCTTTTATGTCTTGTGAGTAGTTACTTTAGTTCTTGAGGACATGGGGAAAGTCTTGTTGTTAGTAGTCATATGCTGTTGAAGTAATATGTGTTGTTTGATACTTAAGTTGTGTTGTCATTCTACTAGTGGTGTTGTGTGAGTCGAACACCCAACACTTCGCCTTATTAAGGACCTAGGAGAATACATTGTGTATAAAGAATGCTTATGGTGGGTTGCCGGAGTGACAGAAACCTGAACCCCAGTTCGCACGCTTTTGCATAAGGGAATAATGGATCCTCGATCGTATTGCTATGGTTAGGCTTTTGCCTTAATTTCTATCTTGTATTTGCGGATGCTTGCAAGGTGTTTAATCATAAGAGTGCATTCATCTTAGTCTAGAGAGTGCACTAGCATAGATCCACCCACCAACACTTATCAACACATAACATAGTATCGATACGGAATATGGCGAAAGCACATGACTACCTCTCCCGTGTGTCCTCAAGAACGCTTTAGTCTTTATAAGTTCAGTTGCTAGGCCTCTCCTTTGCTAAGAAAGGATTGGGCCACTTGTTACTCTCAGTACCTTTTACATTACTTGCCATTACATTCCTGTTGCTTATATCAAGAAAACCCCTAAAAGTTATCTTTCAGTGCTTGCAGTAATTTCTTACTCAGAATCGCTTATATATACCTTCTGCTCCTCGTTGGGTTCGACACTCTTACTTATCGAAAACGCTGCAACAGATCCCTTACGGTTGAGGGTCATCAAGTACCGTTTTCTGGCGCCGTTGCCGGGGAGCGTAGCGCTATTGGTAAAGTGAAACTGGTAAGAAAGTCTTTTTATAATTCTGTTTTTATTTTTGCTATTACTGCTTTTTGTCCCTATGGATAACCCTATTATTGGAGCGTTGCTTGCGGGAAGACACCCCACACCTGTGGTGGTTGATCCTCCCCCTACTGAAATTGTGCCTTATAAGATACCGGCTGGCATTATCAATTTTGTTTTGGCTAATCGGTATGCAGGAGACAGACATCCCGGTGAACACTTGCTGTATTTGTCACGACTATGTTCATTATTTAAGCTTGCAGGTGTATCGAGGGAGTTTGCCATGAGGAAATTGTTTGTCGTATCCCTTATAGATAAAGCTTCAGATTGGTATGGGCTTCTTGATAACCCACACTTGCTGGACTGGCAGGAGCTTATGTCTCTCTTTTATACTAAATTTTATCCTCTTCATGAAATTCATCGAGACAGGAATTTTATCTATAACTTTAGGTCTCGTGACGGAGAAAGCATTGCTCAAGCTTGGGGGAGATTGAAGTCTCTAATGCTCAAATGCCCTATTCATAAGCTTCCCAAGGAAATTATACTTACAAATTTTTATGCCAGGCTTTCTCGTCAAGATAAGGAGATTCTGGATGCCTCCTCTAGTGGGGTATTTCAGAAGAAGAGTGTTGAAGAAAGGTGGGATCTCCTTGAAAGAATCCAAAGGAATACCGAAGATTGGGAAATTGATAAAGGTATTGAACCATCTATAAATTATGAACATGACTATATTGAGAGCTATGTGGAACCTGATTACTTCAATACTTTTTGCTCTAAGATTGGTCTTGATTCCCATCTAGTGATTGATTTATGTAAGAATTTTGCCTCTCATGTTGATTCTTTTAAAAAGAATAGAGACCAGCACCATGCACCTTTTAAAGAAAAACCTATTGATATTTATGTTGCTGAGCCTATTTTGCCTGCAGTTATATATGAACAGCCTCCTTTTCCCACGAGGATAAAGGAGCACTCTCTGGTGACAGGCATAATAAATAAAAGTGAGAGAAAAGTTGATGAACCTGAGGACCAGATCAGGGTCGATCCTCGAGTTGCATTGATTAAAGACCTTGTCACTGATGATGTTTTAGATTCCAATATAACTTTTTGTGCTGTTTCCACTAACCTTGTCACAGCCAAGAACAAAGGCCCAATTTCAGGTACTCCGGTGGTATCTGTTAAAATAGGAGATCACAATTATTATGGGCTATGCGACTTGGGATCGAGTGCAAGTGCTATTCCTTATTCCCTCTATGAAGAAATCATCGGTGAGATTTCCCCTTGTGAACTTGAAGAAGTTGATGTTACTATTCATCTTGCAAATAGATCAACTATCTCTCCTATCGGAATTGTGAGGGACGTTGAAGTCCTATGTGGAAAGGTAAAATACCCTACCGACTTTCTGGTACTTGGTTCAGCCAGGGACAATTTTTGTCCCATCATTTTTGGTAGACCTTTTCTTAGAACTTGTGGAGCTATAATAGATTGCAAGAAAGGTAAAGTTTCTGTTGAATTCAATGGTGAGCCATATGAATTTAATTTTTCTAAGTTCTCTAAGCAGCCTCGTGGTACTGATTTACCTAGTGATGATAAAATTATTGAAAGTATTGCCTCTATTGCTATTCCTCCTGATGATCCTTTGCAGCAATACATGGAGGACCACGAGAATGATTTACATATGCAGGAAAGAAATGAACTAGATGAAATATTCTTGAGGCAGCCCGCTATCCTGAAGCACAACCTCCCGGTTGAACCTTTGGGAATTTTATCAAAACCGAAAGAAGACCCGGTGTTCGATCTTAAACCTCTTCCCGATACACTCAAGTATGCTTATTTAGATGAAAAGAAAGTATATCATGTTATTATCAATTCTAACCTTTCAGGATATGAAGAAGAGCGGTTATTGGAAGTACTTCGTAAACACCGAGGCGCAATTGGCTACACCCTTGATGACCTTAAGGGGATTAGTCCATCTATCTGTCAACATACTATCAACCTTGAGCCTGATGCTAAACCAGTTGTTGATCATCAACGACGGTTGAACCCGAAGATGATGGATGTCGTGAGAACTGAGATTCTCAAGCTTCTAGCCGCAGGTATTATCTACCCTATAGCTGATAGTAAGTGGGTAAGTCCGGTACATTGTGTTCCAAAGAAAGGAGGTACAACTGTGGTTCCTAATGATAAAAATGAACTAATACCTCAGAGAATTATTATTGGATATAGAATGTGTATTGATTACAGGAAGTTGAACAAGGCAACCAGGAAGGATCACTACCCGTTGCCGTTCATCGACCAAATGCTTGAAAGGTTATCCAAAAACACCCACTTTTGTTATCTCGATGGTTATTCTGGCTTCTCTCAAATTCATGTTAACACTGTCGATCAAGAGAAGACCACTTTTACTTGTCCTTTTGGTACTTATGCTTACAGACGTATGCCTTTTGGTTTATGTAATGCCCCTGCTACTTTTCAAAGGTGTATGTCTGCTATCTTTCATGGTTTCTGCGAGGATATTATGGAAGTCTTCATGGACGATTTCTCTGTCTATGGAACTTCATTTGACCATTGTCTTCACAACCTTAATAAAGTTTTGCAGAGATGCGAGGAGACAAATTTGGTACTCAACTGGGAGAAGTGCCACTTTATGGTTAATGAAGGAATTGTTCTTGGTCACAAGATTTCCGAAAGGGGAATTGAAGTGGACAAAGCCAAGATCGAAGCTATTGAGAGGATGCCTTATCCAAAGGACATCAAAGGTATTCGCAGTTTTCTCGGTCATGCAGGTTTCTATAGAAGATTTATTAAAGACTTTTCTAAAACCTCGAGACCCCTCACTAATCTTCTCCAGAAGGATGTTCCTTTTGCGTTTGATGAAAATTGTAAGGAAGCTTTTGAAGTCCTTAAGAAAGCTTTAATAACTGCTCCTATAGTACAACCACCTGACTGGAACTTACCTTTTGAAATTATGTGTGATGCAAGTGATTTTGCTGTTGGAGTTGTTTTAGGACAAAGGGTTGATAAGAAATTGAATGTTATACATTATGCTAGTAAGACCCTTGATAGTGCTCAAAGAAATTATGCTACTACTGAGAAAGAATTCTTAGATGTAGTTTTTGCTTGTGATAAGTTTAGGCAGTGATTCTAAAGTTATTATTCATACTGATCATGCTGCCATTAAATATCTTATGACGAAGAAGGATGCCAAACCAAGGCTTATCAGATGGGTACTCCTTCTCCAAGAATTTGATTTGCAGATTGTTGATAGGAAAGGGGAAGACAATCTGGTAGCGGACAATCTTTCAAGAATGGAAGATATACCGCATGACCCCATCCCAGTTAACGATAGTTTTCCAGACGAGCAACTTGCCGTTGTAAAAATACAACCTCTTTCCGACCCTTGGTATGCAGATTATGCTAATTTTATTGTTGCGAAGTATTTGCCTCCAGGTCTAACATTTCAGCAGAGGAAGAAGTTCTTTCATGATTTGAGGCACTACTTTTGGGATGACCCACATCTTTTCAAAGAAGGTCCCGATGGGATCGTGAGAAGATGCATTCCAGAACATGAGCAGAAAGACGTTCTTCGACGGTGTCATGATAGTCCCTATGGAGGACATCATGCCGGTGAGAGGACTGCACATAAGGTTCTTCAATCAGGTTTTTATTGGCCTACCCTCTTTAAAGATGCTAGAAATTATGTTTTAGCTTGTGATAAATGTCAGAGAGTTGGTAACATTAGTATAAGGAATGAGATGCCTATGAATTACTCACTAGTGATTGAACCTTTCGATTGTTGGGGTTTTGATTTTATGGGTCCTTTTCCTTCTTCGCACAAGTACACTCACATTTTAGTAGCTGTTGATTATGTGACCAAGTGTGTTGAAGCAATCCCCACTGAAAGTGCTGATCACAAAACATCTTTGAAAATGCTTAAGGATGTAATATTTCCTAGGTTTGGTGTACCAAGGTATCTCATGACCGATGGAGGATCACACTTCACACACGGAGCTTTTAGAAAAGCTTTGGCTAAATACGATGTTAATCATAGAATTGCTTCACCTTATCATCCTCAAACTAGTGGGCAAGTTGAGCTTACCAATAGAGAGATTAAGTTGATCTTGCAGAAAACAGTAAACAGAAATAGGAAGGATTGGTCAAATAAATTGGGAGATGCTTTGTGGGCATATAGAACTGCTTACAAAAACCCCATGGGCATGTCTCCTTATAAGATGGTGTATGTCAAGGCTTGCCATCTGCCATTAGAGCTAGAGCACAAAGCTTTCTGGGCTGTTAGAGAGCTTAACGCTGACCCAAAACTAGCTGGTGAGAAGCGTCTCATGAACTTGACTTCTCTAGATGAATGGAGAAGTGAAGTTTACGAGAGCGCTAAAATGTTCAAGGAAAAGGTAAAAAGGTGGCATGATAGGAAGATTCTGAAACATGAATTTAATGTTGGTGATAAAGTTTTGTTGTTTAGATCCCGTTTCAGGTTTTCTCCAGGGAAACTACTTTCCAGGTGGGAAGGACCATTCCATATTGAAGAAGTTTATCGGTCTGGTGCAATTAAGATTAATAATTTTGAAGGCACCAAACCTCAAGTTGTGAATGGGCAAAGACTTAAACATTACATAGCAGGAGACCATGTCGATGTTGATGTGAATATAATATACACAACAACCCACGAAGAGCATGTTGCAGCCCTGTTTCAGACACCAGCAGAAGCAGAATAGAGAAAAGGTATGTAGTACGGTAAGAAAACACCGCAAAACATCATAAAAGTTCTGTATTACGAGTTTTTGTAAAATTAGTAAAATTCCGAGTCGAAGTGGAGCCGGAGACGACCACCAGGGAGTCCAGGCGCCCCCCTGGCGCCCCCCCCCCCCTGGGCCGCGCCGGCAGGCCGCCTGGACACCCTGGTGCCCGACTCCGACCCCGCTTTGGTCCGTTACCTTCCTTTCTGTGCATAAATTTTTCCTATATATTTGCCCGGGGTGTTCCGGCAACGTATCTTGCGATTTCGCGTGTTTTCTCTTCGATCTGTTTCTGCCAGGAAATCTTTCAGCTAAATTTAGGTGTCATGGCTTCTCCAAGTTCCCCCAAGGACACGTTCGTCGTCAACGTAATAAACCCTTACCTCGCTGAGGTGAAGAAGAACCCTCAGGTTGTCCAGATGAAGGAGGGCGTCCTTCATCAAGAAGATCTGAAGGGACCTATCAAGGAGGGGAGCGTCCAGGCCAGGCTGGAAGAAGTGGAGCAAGAAGTCTTCAAGTACAAGAAGATGACCGAGCGTGGTGTCGAAGCTAACTTTGACATCACCAACGAGCTGAAGAACTACTTTCTGAAGGAGATGAAGGAGATGTGGGAAAGAATCGCCGTGTCTGAAGACAGAATCATAGAACTCCAAGGGCAAATTAATGATTTATATAACCAGAACTGTGAGTATGAACTAAGATTGATGCGCATGAGTTTGGGTGTTGAATGCAGGATTCAGGAGATGAGCCTCTCACAAGAGACTTTAACAAGATATCCATGGAAGCGTTTCGCCAAGGACTACGTGATTAACACCAGCAAGTATGGGCGAAATCTCCGTGGGTAATGGCATTCCCTTGGCTTGTTCCAAGCTTGGGGGAGTGCCCGGTATCTTTATCTTTTACCTTTTGCCTGTTAGAAGTCAAGTAGAGTCGTATCATGTCTAGGGAGGTTATTATATGAGATAGGTGTGTGCATTGAGGTCTATTACCCCTTTGGTGAAGAATTGTATCCGTGTGTGTGGAGTCGTCTATGATGGAATATTAATGAGAAGTTTATCGGTTCCTTTTCGCTGCACTCGGTATTCTCTTCACGCAATCGACCTTATATGATGATTCTTATGGGGAGTATTGACCTTATGTCAGGTATGACTATGAAACTTTATTTAATCTTGGCAAATATAGCTTTGGTCATAACAACAAGCATGATGTTCTCATATCAACATAGTCAAAACCTTTATGTTATTTTGCTTGATGTGTTATGTTGACAAGGAAGACAACTTGATGTGTTATGCTTATTTCAATGTTCATGATTTATATTGCTTTGCATCTTAGTCATCGTCAGTTGTCTGCTCTTTCAAAACATTTGCTAGCCTAACTCTGTACTAAGCGGAATTCTGCTTGTGCGTCCATACCCTTAAGCCAATACCTTCCATATGAGTCCACCATACCTACCTACTCGTGGTACTCCACTACCACCTCCTAAAGTATATAATTTATGTGTTATCCTTAAATGTTCAAAATCTTTTTATTTTGTGCCTCTGCTTTAGCTCATGAGGAAGTAGTAGCTAATTCACGACCTTTTTGAGTTGGACAAGCTTCACCCCGGGATTGCATGTATAATGTGCAAACCCATAATACGAAGAGGAACTGGCATTGAGTGCGCCCGGCTTAAAAATAATATAACAAACAAACCCTCCTTCACGCTTTGTTCATGAGAAATCAGAAAACTTTGGCAGTGATAAACAAAGGAGAATAAGAGGATGTTATCGTCCTCATACGGGAGCCGTTCCTCGAAACTTGTCCAGTTCAAGAAGTAATTGAGTTATCTATTAGCATTCGTTGACGAATCATGCACCTCTCAAAAAAAATTTGTTTTCATTCTGTTTGATTTGAGGATAGCACATGAGTTTTCCCTACTACCCTAGAGCAGGGCCTATCTTTTAATTTTAAGTTGAGTCAGTTATTCCTACTTCCTTCTATTTCTCAAAGAGAGCAGACGTTTGATGTTGATAAGGATTCATGCATATAAGGCTGCATTAAGATTTGTCATATCATATCCTTGTTGACATTATCATTTGATAAGTAAGTTGTTTGTCATGCCCAGCTAAGGCAAATATCTTCCTTTGTGTTAACACTTTCACCTCTTGCTTATTAACTTGTTATTTCAAAAAGCCTCAATTAATCCCATCAAAAGCAAAAGTTAAATTTTTTGTTGTTCTTTGACCAAGGGAGATGTTTGCCATGATATAATGAGTTTCCATTAGTCCTACTTTCGAATATAAGTGTTGACACTCTTTCATAAGAGCCTTATGAGTTGAAGATTGTTGCTGAGGATATTTGAGTTGGTGAAGAGACTATGATGCTTCTTGTCCGTATTCTATTCATCGACACTTCACTCTCTAAACTTGTGGACAGGTTTACCGAGTTCATATTTGCTTGGGGACAAGCGAGGTCTAAGCTTGGGGGTGTTGATACGTCCAAAGTGCATCACTATTTTGTATCATAATTCATCTTTATTCATTGATATATTTCACGTTATGATGATGTTCTTATGTTGTTTTGGTCTATTTTACACAGTTTGCAACTTTACGATGCCGGAACAGCAGACGCGGGATTCAGCAGGAAAAAGTGGATGCTGAGTTGCTGAAGAAGAACACCTCCAAATTACCTGAAAATTGACGGGACGTGTTTTTCAGAAGAATAACAAAGACACGCAAAAGGGGAGTCAGAGGGGGGCCACAGGGTGCCCAGGCGGCCTGGGGGCGCGCCCCCCCTGGCCGCGCCGGGGGGGCGCCTGGAGCCCCTGGCCCACCTCTGGTCGCCCCCTTTTGCATATATGTTCCCCGTCCTCCGAAAACCCTAGGCATGGGACTTTTTACGGAGTTCCGCCGCCGCTTCGAGGCGGAAACCTACAGAGAAGAAAAGGGCATCTCCGGTGGGCAGATTCCGCCGGGAAGATCACCTCCGGGAAGGGGAGATCGTCGCCATCGTCATCACCATCATCACGGGCATCATCGAGATCATCATCAACATCATCCCCAACACCAGCACCATCTCCATCTTCATCCAAATCTCATCTTTCCATCGCAACTCGTGTTGTAACTTGTACTACCTATCCTCTCTACTCCATCGGTGTTGATTACTACCTTGTGGTGAATGCTATTGAGTTCTGTTAGAGAAATATTATTATGTCCAGATTGTTTATCACATATTTATCCCCTCTGATCATGATCTCTTTTATGTCTTGTGAGTAGTTACTTTAGTTCTTGAGGACATGGGGAAAGTCTTGTAGTTAGTAGTCATATGTTGTTGAAGTAATATGTGTTGTTTGATACTTAAGTTGTGTTGTCATTCTACTAGTGGTGTTGTGTGAGTCGAACACCCAACACTTCGCCTTATTAAGGACCTAGGAGAATACATTGTGTATAAAGAATGCTTATGGTGGGTTGCCGGAGTGACAGAAACCTGAACCCCAGTTCGCACGCTTTTGCATAAGGGAATAATTGATCCTCGATCATATTGCTATGGTTAGGCTTTTGCCTTAATTTCTATCTTGTATTTGCGGATGCTTGCAAGGTGTTTAATCATAAGAGTGCATTCATCTTAGTCTAGAGAGTGCACTAGCATAGATCCACCCACCAACACTTATCAACAAATAACATAGTATCGATACGGAATATGGCGAAAGCACATGAATACCTCTCCCGTGTGTCCTCAAGAACGCTTTAGTCTTTATAAGTTCAGTTGCTAGGCCTCTCCTTTGCTAAGAAAGGATTGGGCCACTTGTTACTCTCAGTACCTTTTACATTACTTGCCATTACATTCCTGTTGCTTATATCGAGAAAACCCCTAAACGTTATCTTTCAGTGCTTGCAGTAATTTCTTACTCAGAATCGCTTATCAATACCTTCTGCTCCTCGTTGGGTTCGACACTCTTACTTATCGAAAACGATGCAATAGATCCCTTACGGTTGAGGGTCATCAAGGACCTGCCTGAAATCCCCACCAAAGACGACAACCTTTCCCCCAAACGGCAAAGAACAGTCCATTATGTCCTGCAGGGATCTATCAAGCATCTCAACTTCTTGACGTCTTGTCATAGCGACCTTGTCCAAAATTATCAAGTACGCTTGTTTAAGCAACTCTGTTGTACCACTCTGCATTGTGAAACTACACATGCTATTGTCAGTGATCTTGATTGGAATTTTGAACCTGGAGTGCGCAATCCGTCCTCCGGGCATCATCGATGTCGCTATACCTGATGTAGCAGTTGCGATCGCTATATGGCCTATCGAACGCACCTTTGCAAGTAATTCCTTGTACAAGTATGTCTTCCCAGTGCCTCCTGGACCATCAACAAATAATATCTGGCTTTTTTGTTTCATCACATGATCCATTATGTCATTGAAACCAGCCAGCTGCTCATTGTTCAAACTGCTAAACAAATCTAGGTGTTCCTTGTCCATGTTGATTTCCCTCTCCTCTATTACCTCTTTGTACTCACCGTCATAAGAACCATCATTCTCAACCAAATTCGGAAGTCCGTAGCTTGTAATATCTTTTCCCATGGATTGCAACATATCCCTGATATCTATGAGGACCATTTGCTCAAGCGTTGCCTCATTGGATTGATTACGACGGTAATCCTGAGACATTGATGCCAGGTGTTTGTCCCACAGCTGCCGGATTTCTATTGCCTCGCAAAACACTAGTATAGTTGCCAATAACCGTCTTAGGGAAGAAGGCATCTGAAATGTGGCTGCCTCCGTCATGCAATCATCAATAGTCTTGTCGTGCTCGATGAGGCCTAAGTGCTCACATGCCTCCCTGAAGGAACTGCATGGCTTGCCATTTACTGTTTTCAAATCATTGAATGAAGTGGCACCTCGGACATGACTTAGGAGCACACGCAAGTAGTACCTCTCTCCTTCAGCAGGGTGTGCATGCACAAGTCTTCCAATATGTTCTCTTATTTCTTCTACTCTGCCACTTCTTATTTCTAGGTATCCATCTATAATGTTCTGGAAACTCTCTGTACAACCACTTTCGTGTTGTTGGAAACTTTTGGTTCATCTCAAAGTATTCTATAAGCATGGACTTGGAAGAAGATGGTCGAGCTACAACATCTGCAAGATCTTCACATGCTTTAAATGCAACTGTATGCATATTTGGCAAATGAAGCTGGAGTTGTAGCACAGATGGACTGACACCAAACATTTTAAAACCAAAAATCCTATAAATAGCCTCTGGAGGAGATACATAGTGTGCATCCCTATATTATCGGATTTTATTGATGATTCCGCCATCATTGATGATATCCTGCTCGAATGCAAAGGATGTACGATCATGCCCTTTGTAGATGTACTTGAACAAGTACTTGACTGCCTTGATTCTCGAGCATGCTTCGACATTAATGTGGCAGTTGTATCGCATAAGTAGTGAAGGGTTGTAAGGGACCACCCACCTATTGTCCAAATCTGCTCCTCTGATCCTAATTCGACGCCCATCGTCCCTCCACCTGTAGATGGGATATGAATCTTTCCCTTGTTGTGTGGCATCACAAAAATTACGCGGGTAATGAAACCGACACTGCCCATCAATCATGCAAGGGAAACTTTTTTTCAACTTGCCACATGGTCCATGCAGCATGTGTTTGACGACCAGATCATGTAGAACGGGGTGTTTCTCTTTGTTCGGTATCTCCACACATATCACTTGATCATAGTCATCTGGTGTCGCTAAATTGTTTTTTGCTTTCATGATTAGAAGTATATGCTCATACGGGAGACCTCGTTTCTGAAACTCAGTTACATGTACATAGGCTGCGACTTCTCCAAAATGCTTACCCTTAGTTAGCAAGTCCATCATATCTCGTTGTTTAGCCTTGTATACTCTTGCCACCAGGTCTGGACGGTCCTGCGGCATTTGTCTAGGCAACAGGTTCTCAGTTATCTCCTCCCAATAGGGGTTGCAAGTCATCGTTATAAAATAATCCGGTTTACCCCACCGCTGTACTATTTCCATAGCATCCAAGAACCTCCTCTACATTTCGCGATCACCACCAGGAAATGTACATGGAAGCACAATTCTTCTGCCAATTCGATCTCCGTGTGACTCGCCGACAACGACGGTGTCAACAAGACCCTATTATAGCATAGAACGTAAACTAAATTCATGGAACGTCCATAATATCATTGCATTATGATGTATTAGAATAAACACAAACACACTACCTGGTAGAGGTCAGCGCGTATAACCTTCTGATTTTCCGGCTTCGAGTACCAATCAAGCCGCATAGTCTCAATCTTGATATACATGTCAATTGCCCACTGTTGGAAAAGGCGCCCCGAACAAGATGATGTTTAAAAGCTTCCTCCTGACTTGCAGCTTGAAGCAGTAGTACTCCCTTGCACTAACAAATTTTTTGGATTGTGTTGCATTGACCTCATCGTCACCAAATTCGTCACCTGGGTTATCCTCATTGTCATCTACAAGAACATCAATATCAATATGGTGGGTGGACTTGTAATGATCGATAACACTCATAATGATCGACAACATAATATTTGAAGAATAAGCAATGATGATTAATACCCGAAGGTAAATCGGTGCCATGAGCTTCATGCGGTGTAAAATTCCCATGTTGTTGTATTTCTCTAATGAAGTTCCCATCTGATAGATATGACAGATGTAGATGAAATCACAAGTTTTGACGATCATTCTGAAGAATAGAAAGTATATAAATTAATAGTTCACATCATACATGTACATAATTCAGGGCCTTGGTTTCCTTGTGGTGCAGGATTATCGGCTTCATGCGATGCAAAATTACCATCTTCTTCTCTTTCTCTAATCAAGTCTTGAACTGATACATAAAAGCTCTCATCATCATTCACAAATAGCTTGTATATAAAATAACAGTGAACATCATACTTATATGTAAATCAGAGGCTTGGTTTCCTTGCAGTGCGGACATATGTACTGAATTTGGGGTCGTGTCATTTGGGGGCCGAATATATGGCATGCAACGATTCCATCCAGTCTCTCCACGTGGGAAGAATAGTGGATATGACAATGGGCCATAGCACGCATAGTATGCTCTAATATACAGGGGGGCGGTTTCCTGATTTTCCATACACAACAGCACTCCTGTCAAAGAAATTTTGTGGGTCACTCCCTTCAACCCATATGGCTGCCACTTGGGAAGTTGTTGGGGCATTGTACCTTCGTTGATCCAACTTGATATCCGTGTTTAGTGAGATTCTATACTAATGTAGATTCGGAACAGACTCAAGGCTCTTCAATACTTGCGCATAAGGGTTACGCTGTAGTATTCTCAGAATCTGCCGTATGAGGTATATATTAAGATCTGGAGACCTATTAGCCTGTGAACCAAGTTTTGATCTGTATCACAAATATAGAGTTGCAAATGCCGAGGGCCGTTATCAGCCGGCACTAGATTATCAAGAGCATGGTACATCCCACCACACGCATGGAATGTATAGATGCCAGTTCATGCCGCAGTGCTTACTTGGCGATCAAGGGTGACGCCTAGACTTGTGAATGAGAAGTGCGAGTTGAAATACCATATAAGTTCTTTGAAATACTTAGCGTCCTCATCATCTTGACTTGTAAACAACCGTATCAGCTCTTCTGGAACATCTGGAGTAAACAATTTGACTTTTCCTTTTCTGCAACAAAACACTAGCCCCTCGAATGAAACCGCAATGCCCCACAGTGGCGACAGTCCGCAACCTTTCTTGGGACATGGTGCTTTGTAGGTAGGTTTCGATATATGAAGTCATCAATATTTGCTACGAGTACTACTCGTGTAGCATGGTGTCCAATTTGGTACGATTCAAAAGCAACATCTAGCATAGGACAGCACATGTATTTTGTAGTAAATATTAATAATATGTGTCTAATTTAGATTGGTAAATTCGAAAATACTTAATGCACATACCCCGATCCATAAAAATTCTAGCTTCTTCATCAGGCTCATGGTATACAGCTTCTCCATTATGCAATGGATCCAAGCAGTCTAGTAGGGAATATATTGGTCATACAGAAACCTTTATGTGTGTACGATAGTATATATAAATATATAATTGATACGTCTCCAACGTATTTATAATTTTTGATTGTTCCATGCTATTATTTATGAAGTCCTGGATGTATAATGGGCTTTATCATTCACTTTTATAACATTTTTGGGACTAACCTACTAACCCAAAGGCCCTGTCCAGATTGTTGTTTTTTGCCTATTTCAGGGTTTTGCAGAAAAAGAATATCAAACGGAGTCCAAACGGATTGAAACCTTCGCGGGAGATATTTTTGGAGAAAATCACGCCCAGGAAGCTTGAGAGCCACGTCAGAGGGTCGAGGAGATGCCCTCAAGGGTGGGGGGAGCGCCCCCCTTCCCAGGGAGCCCCCTGCCTCGAGGCCTCCTCGAGTGGCCCCCGGTGCCCTCCTTCTTCCTATATAAGTCCATGTACCCCAAAAACTTCGTGAACAGAGAGAAAACCCTAATTCCACCGCCGTAGCTTCTGTTCCCGTGGAGATCCCATCTTGGAGCCTGTTCCGGAGCTCCACCGGAGGGGGATCCATCATGGAGGCCTTCATCATCATCATCATCATCGCCCTCACCATGAGTTGTGAGTAGTTTACCACAGACCTTCGGGTCCATAGCTAGTATCTAGATGGCTTCTTCTCTCTCTCCGGATCTAAATACAAAGTTCTCCTCGGTCTTCGAGGAGATCTATTCGATGTAATCTCTTTTTGCGGTGTGTTTGTTGAGACCCGATGAATTGTGAGTTTATGATCAAGGTTATCTATGAAATATATTTGGTTCTTCTCTGAACTTTTTATGTGTGCTCATAATATCCTTGCAAGTCTCTTCCAATTATTGGTTTGGTTTGGCCTACTAGATCTATAGTTCTTGCAATGGGAGAAGTGCTTGGCTTTGGGTTCAATCTCGCGGTGTCCTTTCCCAGTGACAGTAGGGGCAGCAAGGCACGTATTGTATTGTTGCCATCGAGGATAAAAAGATGGGGTTTACTTCATATTGCTTGAGTTTATCCCTCTACATCATGTCATCTTGCTTAAGGTGTTACTCTGTTCGTCTGAACTCAATACACTAGATGCATGCTGGATAGCGGTCGATGTGTGGAGTAATAGTACTAGATGCAGGCAGGAGTCGGTCTACTGGTCTCGGACGTGATGCCTATATACAATGATCATACCTAGATAGTCTCATAATTATTCGCTTTTCTATCAATTGCTCGACAGTAATGTGTTTACCTGCCGTAGAATACCGCTATCATGAGAGAAGCCACTAGAGAAAACTATGGGCCCCGGGTCTATTCTCAACATATCAATCTATATCTACTTCACTTTTACCGCTTTTATTTGTTGTTTTATTAAACTAAAAATACCAAAAATATAAACTATCATCTCTATCAGATATCACTCTTGTAAGTGACTATAAAGGGATTGACAACCCCTTATCGCGTTGGCTACGAAGTTCTTATTTGTTTGTGCAGGTGCGAGGGACTCGCGCGTGGTCTCCTACTGGATTGATACATTGGTTCTCAAAAACTGAGGGAAATACTTACGCTACTATGCTGCATCTCCCTTTCCTCTTCGAGGGAATACAACGCAAGCTCAAGAGTTAGCAAGAAGAATTTCTGGCGCCGTTGCCGGGGAGGCTTACGCAAAAGTCATATACCAAGTACCTATCACAAACCCTTATACTTCGCATTACATTGTTTGCCTCTCATTTTCCTCTCCCCCACTTCACCCTTGCCGTTTTATTTTCCCTCCTTCCATCGTGTGTTTATCGTTCGCTTGCTTCTTGTCTGCTTGTGTGTGTTGGATTGCTTGCTTGTCACTATGGCTCAGAACAATACCAAATTGTGTGACTTCTCCAATACCAACAACAATAATTTTATTAGCACTCCGATTGCTCCTATTACTGATGCTGAATCTTGTGAGATCAATGCTGCTTTGTTGAATCTTGTCATGAAAGATCAATTCTCCGGCCTTCCTAGTGAAGATGTCGCTACCCATCTAAACAACTTTGTTGATTTGTGTGATATGCAAAAGAAAAGGGATACGGATGACGATATTGTTAAATTGAAGTTATTTCCGTTTTCACTTAGAGATCGTGCTAAAACTTGGTTTTCCTCTTTGCCTAGAAATAGTATTGATTCGTGGAATAAGTGCAAAGATGCTTTTATCTCTAAGTATTTCCCTCCTGCTAAGATCATCTCTCTTAGAAACGATATTATGAATTTTAAGCAACTAGATCATGAGCATGTTGCACAAGCTTGGGAGAGAATGAAATTGATGATACGTAATTGCCCTACACATTGTTTGAATCTATGGATGATTATTCAGAACTATTATGCAGGCTTGAATTTTGCTTCTAGAAATCTTTTAGATTCGGCCGCCGGAGGCACTTTCGTGGAAACCACCTTAGGAGAAGCTACCAAACTCCTAGATAATATTATCGTTAATTATTCTCAATGGCACACCGAAAGATCTACTAGTAAAAAAGTGCATGCTATCGAAGAAATTAGTGTTTTGAGTGGAAAGATGGATGAACTTATGAAATTATTTGCCGCTAAGAGTGCTTCTTCTGATCCTAATGATATGCGTTTGTCCACTTTGATTGAGAAAAACAATGAATCTTTGGATGTGAATTTTGTTGGTAGGAATAATTTTGGTAACAATGCTTATAGAGGTAATTTTAATCCTAGGCCTTTTCCTAGTAATTCCTCTAATAATTATGGTAATTCCTACAACAACTCTTATGGAAAGATGCCTTCTGAATTTGAAACTAGTGTTAAAGAGTTTATGATCTCGCAAAATAATTTCAATGCTTTGCTTGAAGAGAAATTGCTTAAGGTCGATGAATTGGCTAGAAGTGTGGATAGAATTACTCTTGATGTTGATTCTTTGAAACTTACATCTATCCCACCTAAGCATGATATCAATGAGTCTCTCAAAGCCATTAAAATTTCCAATGATGAATGCAAAGAAAGAACCGCTAGAATGCATGTTAAAAGAGAAGATTATATTAAATCGTGTTCTTCTAGTTATCATGAAAATAAAGATGAAGATCTGAAAGTTATTGATGTATCTCCTATTATATCCTTGTTTTCTAGTATTAATCTTGATGAAAATAGGATTGGAGATGATTCTGCTTTAAGGTGTCCCAATGATTCGGAGTTTTTAGATCTTGATGCTAAAATTGCTAAAAGTGTGAGTGAAGAGATTAAAACTTGGCATAGGGTTGTACCCACTACTTTGGATTTCAAGGGATTCAATTATTATAATTGCTTTTTGATTGATTGTATTTCCTTTTTGCAATCTGTGCTAAATTCTCCGCATGCTTATAGTCAAAATAAAGCCTTCACTAAGCATATAGTTGATGCTTTGATGCAATCTTATGAAGAAAAACTTGAGTTGGAAGTTTCTATACCTAGAAAGCTTTATGATGAGTGGGAACCTACTATAAAAATAAAGATAAAAGATCGTGAATGATATGCTTTGTGTGATTTGGGTGCTAGTGTCTCCACTATCCCAAAAACTTTGTGTGATTTGCTAGGGTTCCATGAGCTTGATGATTGTTCTTTAAATTTGCATCTTGCGGATTCCACTATTAAGAAACCTATGGGAAAAATTAATGATGTTCTTATTGTTGCCAATAGGAATTATGTACCCGTAGATTTCATTGTTCTTGATATAGATTGGAATCATTCATGTCCTATTATTCTTGGTAGACCTTTCCTTAGAACGATTGGTGCAATTATTGATATGAAGGAAGGAAATATTAGATTCCAATTTCCGTTAAGGAAAGGCATGGAACACTTTCCTAGAAAGAAAATCAAATTACCATATGAATATATCATGAGAGCCACTTATGGATTGCCTTCCAAAGATGGCAATACCTAGATCTATCTTGTATCGTGCCTAGCTAGGGGCGTAAAACGATAGCGCTTGTTGGGAGGCAACCCAATTTTTTGTTTTTTGTTTTTGTTGCTGTTAGGGAATAAATATTGCATCTAGCCTCTGATTAGATGTGGTTTCATGTTTTGTTTAGTGTTTGGGCCAAGTAGAACCTTTGGGAAGACTTGTGTGAAGTTTATGTGATCTTGCTGTGAAAAACAGAATCGTTAGCGCTTGCTAAAGTAGTCGTGGGATTTTACTGGAGCGTGCTTTTTAGTTGATTATTTTCGGAGAAACCCGGAATGGCTGGAATCTTCTCGAGCATCGGTCTTGGGGCGTCACAAGGTTAGTTATTCCCGTATCATGCACGTATGGTGAACCGCTATGTGACGAAGTTAGAGCATGAGGTATTTGTAAAGTGTCAACCTTTGTGTGGAGGTCGGGGGCACGCAATGGTTAACTCCTACCAACCTCCCCCCTAGGAGCGTGCTTTTTAGTTGATTCTTTTTGAAGATGATTGGTAGACAAATTCCGCAAATTTACCAATTTAGTTTAAATTTTTGGAGTTCCAGAAGTAGGCAAACCCTGCAGATTACTACAGACTGTTCTATCTTTGACAGATTCTGTTTTTCGTGTGTTGTTTGCTTATTCCGATGCATCTATGAGTAGTATTGGAGGATATGAACCATAGAGAAGTTGGAGTATAGTAGGTTTAACACCAATATAAACAAAGAATGCATTCATTGATGTACCTTTGAGTAGTGGTTTGCTTTCTTATACTAACGGAGCTCACGAGAATTTTTGTCTAAGTTTTGTGTTGTGAAGTTTTCAAGTTTTGAGTATTGCTTTGATGGACTATGGAACAAGGAGTAGCAAAGGCCTAAGCTTGGGGATGCCAATGGCACCCCATGTAAATTCAAGATAATCAAAAGCCTAAGCTTGGGGATGCCCCGGGAAGGCATCCCCTCTTTCGTCTTCATCCATCGGTAACTATACTTGGAGCTATATTTTTATTCGCAACATGTTATGTGTTTTGCTTGGAGCATCTTGTATAATTTGAGTCTTTACTTGTTAGTTTTCCACAATCATCCTTGGTGGACACACCTATTTGATAGAGTTAAATATGGCCTAGAAATTATTAGAACACTCTATGTGCTTCACTTATATCTTTTGAGTTGCATAGTTTTTGCTCTTGTGTTTCACTTATATCTTTTAGAGCACGGTGGTGGTAATATTTTGTAGAAATTGTTGAACTCTCATGCTTCACTTATATCTATTTGAGAGTCTATTAAAACAGCATGGTAATGTGTTTAGGCTAAAGAAACTAGTCTTCACATGATAGACATCCAATGTCAATGTAGTAAAAAAATCACACCAAGTGCATTCAATAGAATGAGATGTTGGATGCTTGATAATTGTTTTGAGATATGAGGATAGTGATATTAGAGTCATGCTAGTGGAGTGTAATGCCCAGGATGGGACTATACCTCCTACGTGTCGAGGCATGACTTAAAGGTATAAGCCCATTCTGGAGTGATCTCAAGTTTGGTATCTTTGCACGACTCATGTAAAAATAGGGATGAAATTGCAAAAGGAGATAGTTGGCTTACACTCGCCACTTCACACAATACATTACATAAGCAAACACATCATTCAAAACATCACAACCCGACTACGGGTGAATATCCAAAAGAAAGATACCAAAACATAAAGCCACAGGTCCGAATCGCCCCTAGTAGAAACCACTACTGATCGTCGAAAACGTCACAAGCATACGGCCACTCTCTTCATCGAGCTCCCAGTGAAGTACTGATCCAATTCCTGCATCGAACTCAGCTGAACCTGCATCTGGTGTTGTAGTATTTGTGAGCCACGAGGACTCAGCAATCCCATAACCATGGGTATCAAGACTAGCAAAGCTTTATGGGTAGGAAGAGGTAAAGTGGTGAGGTTGCAGCAGCGGCTAAGCATAATATGGTGGCTAACTTGTGAGTACAAGAATAAGATGAGCATCTACGCAAACGATCGCAAACTAGTAGTGATCGCTAAAGATCCTGAACTACCTACGAGTCAAACATAACCCCACCGTGTTCTGTTCTCAAAGTGAAAAGAGACAGTCACGGTTACTCACACAGTTGTGTGTTTTACTTCGGATCCTCTGTCAAGTTTTCTACAACCGGACATTAACAAATTCCAATCTTCCACATAACCGCGGGCACGGCTTTCGAAAGATCATAACCCTGCAGGGGTGTCCCAACTTAGCCCATCACAAGCTCTCACGATTAGCTGAAGTGATAAATATAATATCATCACCCCTTATCTTAGGGAAATTCGATCAGGCTCGGCATCCCGGTGCACAAGACATTTCGACAATGGTAAAACAAGTCCAGCAAGACCTCCCGGCGTGCCGACACCCTGATAGTAGCCGCGCGTATCTCGTCTCAGGCCACAACCGGATGGGCGATCCTATAGGTAAAACCAAACCTCGAGTTTCCCCGTGGTGGCCCCGCATAACCCCCATTTGGGACCAACACCATCAGCACTGCCCCCCCTGTTATGTAGAATTAAGAACCCGGGGACATGACCCCCTATGCAATTAATTAATTAATTAAGTTGTTATTATGAGCAAAATAAAACCAAAGTTGGGCCTTGCTGGAGGAGTTTTATTCAAAGTCGAACTGTCAAGGGGTCCCCATCCACCCATCGTGTAAGGAACGCAAAATCAAGGAACATAATGTCGGTTTATCGGCGCCTAAGGTGGCATGAGTGGAACAAAACACCGAGCAAAAGGCCAAGCCTTCCACCCATGCCCAGTATATAAGGTGTGTTAATAATAATAGTAGATATTGTGATATTCCAACAACAAGTTCCCTCTTGGAACGAACTTCATCTTCACCTGCAACTAACAACGCTATAAGAGGGGCTGAGCAAGCAGGTAACATAGCCAAACAATGGTTTTGCTAGGAAGGTTTCAAAGGTTAGAGGTTTCATGGCAACAAGGAGAGGCTGACAAATAAAGATGGGTAGCGCGACATGTAACGATAGCATCGAGACAACTAAGCATGGCAATGGTAGTAAAGGTATCCAAGGGTATGATCATCTTGCTTGGGAATTCCGCAAGGGAGAAGAACGGGTCCATGAAGAAGACAAAACCTCACAACTCCAGAACGGAACCGAAGCTAACGAGAGAAGCATACCGGAAAAAAGCAAAACACGGTAAACACTCAATCATAAGCATGGCATACGATGCACAAACAAGTATGATGCATGTCCGGTTTAAATATGCATGTCATGGCAAAGTGCACAAATAAGTACTACAAGTTAAGTGGAGTTCAATATGCAACGAGTTGCATATTGACGAAACACCACATTTTAATTATTTAATTGACTCTCGTTTATTTACAAGACAAGATTAAATGTTTGTTAACATGGCAAGAGGTGAAGCAAGAGCAAACTACCTATTTAGACATTTTAAATGAGGCCGGAAATAACAACAACAATTCTGGAAAATCCCCATGTGCATGTTTAGCAATTATTAAGCAAACAACAATTCACACGTTTTAATGTTGTTAATATGATGCGGATGAGATGATCAAGTTTTATGAAAATTTTAGATAAAGGTTGACATGAAGAGATATGAAGTATTGTCACCGTGGTGAAAGGAAAGGGTGCCACGGCAACGATCCGAAAAATGATGCAACAGCAACATCTCGGTACAGGTAACTCGTTGAGATACCGGTGCAAAATAAAAGGTGGTGTGAGCGAGTCGAACGAGATGAAAGGTGGGGTGATCCCATCATCGGGTTCCCACGGGTCGGCGACGAGGCAACCGAGGAGCATGACAAAAGACGAAACGGGCACGGAGCACACAAGTGAAAACATCTCATCCAACCACAAGCATACCACGGGTCATCGTCTCGGGTTATACCTTCGGAACATTTGTTTCGGGGCGGCTCGAGAGCGTAGAGGAAGAAGTCGTTCTCGCGATTCGTAGTGGAAGTAGGCGTTCACGTTCGGAGAGGTACACGCGGTCTTCGGCGACGGTAGTTGTACTCGTTCGTAGAGGTACACAAACGTAGATGTTCGTGTCGCAAGAAGAGGTACTTGGCACATCCGCTAGTCGTGGTACTTGTGGTTCTCGTGTGTAGTCGTACTCGAGGGTCGTAGAGGAAGTAGTCGTCGCGACGGTAGTGGAAGTAGTCGTTCACGGTCATCGGTAGGGGTACTTGTCGCATCGCCGATCATAGTGGTACTTGTCGTCCATGTGGTCTCCGAGAAACTTGACGGACCGGTTGCTCCGAGACCTCAGTCCTCATGCTACTTGCCGAAATCCAAGAGGGTCTTGGCGAGATCCAGAACAACACAAAAGGGCCTCGGATGAGTGTTCTAAAGGACACGATGAACTGGTTGCCTCCGATGGCAGCAAGGTTCGCAGGTCGGTTGCTCGTAGAATGGAAGAAGCAGGGCAAGGGCAGCAGAAGTGGCGAGCAGCGGCGCCTCTGCTGCTAGGGGAGGCCGGCGACAGCGGTGTTGGAGGAAGTCGGAGGGTGGCCGGCGCGAAGGAGATGCGGCTCCGGCCCCGTCCATGGCGGCTGGAGGGCGCCGAAGGGGCTGCGGCCTTGGCGACGGAGGGCGCGAGGATGACGAGGAAGCATCGAAGATGGCTGGCCAGAAGGTTGCAGAGGCCACCGGCGGCGGCGCGGGAGCCTCGTGGGCACCACGACGAGGTACTTGGCAGGGCAGTGCGGCGGCTCTGGGAGGCCGCAGCAGAGGCGGTCGGTGCACGCGGCGCAGGCGCGGAGATCGACGACGCGGCGACGGGTGGACCTCCAATCGGTCGCGGGCGCGCGGCGACCACGAGGGGCACGGCGAGGCGAAGCAGGGCCGGCGGGAAGGGGAAGAGGGGCTTGGCGGAACGAGCCAGAGGAGGAAGGAGTGTAGGGCAACGTGCTAGAGGTCGACGGAGCGGCAGGGGCTTGACCGGAGCGGTGGCCTTGCACGAGGAGGGAGGAGGTCGGGCGCCGCGGAGGAGGAGAGGTGAGCGCGAGATCGAGCGAGGGGAAGTGGCTGGCGGCGGAGGGAATCGAGCAGAGGGAGACGAGCAGGGAGATGAGGTCGGGCCTAGGGTTAGGAAGGGAGCTAGGGCGGCTGGGCTAATGGGCCGGCCCAGCGGCTGGGCTGCCGGCTGGTCACAGAGAAGGCTGCAGCTGGGCTTAGTCCATGGTCTATCTCTCTCTCTCCTCTGAAAAGTAAAACAAAACCACGAAGAAAAATAAAAAGGAGAGAAGAAAAAGAAAGGGGTAGTTAGGGAAAGAATTTGCACATGAGGTCAATTTTTTCGGGCTCATAAAAATGAGCGTAATCCGAGAAAAATAGAAGTGGCATGATCGAAAGGTATGAATTCAAACTCGTTTGAATTTAGTTCAAATGAGTGTGAGAAACAAATGGGTGTTTGGTAGGTCCAAATAATGTGAGGATTTTTGGTGGAGTTCCGGAAAGTGATGAAATAAATATGGGCAAAGTTGGAGGGCAAGAATTGAGATAACAAAGGCATGGAATATTTTGCAAGTGTGTTATGGTTAATTCCACATCAATGGAATATTTTAATATATATCCCTAATAATATTGGGAGTATATGTTATAAAGAGAAGTCGTCCTTCCCTCGATTTAAATGGATCGAAGATCCAGACGATTTATTTAAGTTGAGATGCAAAAGATTCATGACATGATGGCATGATGACATGATGGCATGATGACATGATGCAATGCAAAATAAATAACACAAGCACAAATGAAACACACAGGAGAACCCGGAACATCTGGAATCTTCTGGGATGTCGGTCTTCGGGCATCACAACTCTCCCACACTAACAGAGGATCTCGACCCGATATCCTAGAGATGACACCGGATAAAAACGGAAGAGGAAGAGGTAAACAAAGTTGCTTCTTTGACAGACGAGTGAAACCACGAACCTTGAGGTTAAACAAGTTGAAAGAACAAAACCACATAGATGAACGAAGATGAAAACACTCCGTTAGAAAAGAGGAACAAGGAACATTATGAGAACCTTGTAGGTTGAAAGACATGAAACAAGAGCTTACGAACCAAAAGAATATGAAACTGCAACGGTATAGCAAGGGAAAGAATGACAGAATTTGGACAGCACTCTGTCTGAAAATGGAAGGAATTAACATGAGCTTGAGGAGATGGAATGATACTTGATGAAATGAATAGCATATTGCCTCCAAACAATTGAAAGAATGGCACAAGGGGTAAGAAAGATTCAGACAACACTCCGGTTGAAAAGAGAGGCAAACTTGATAAGATGAGGGAACTAGAATGTAGGTGACAACATTCCAGTTAAATAGACAATCAAGGGAAGAATATGATCTTGATAAAATGAGATGATGGTCAAGGAGAGCAATATCACAAAGCCTCCGGAATGAAAGAATATATATAAATCAATGAAAGAAATGAACGAAGAAGAAAATGACAACTTCTCCCACGAATGAATATGAAAAACATCCTTACGAAGAAGGGCTGAACGGAGTTGTTGAAAATAATCAACAACAAAAGAATAAGATTGATGTGGGCTTATGGAAAACATCTCAAAATTAAGAGGTGACAACCAGCCACTAACGGAAACATTTGATTGGATTGAGATCAACAAGGAGACGATAAACTTATTTCACCGAAATGATAAATGAAGAACTTGGGTCATTTATAAGCACCATAATTGGCAACAATCCTTAGGGAAAGCTTTTAGGTGAAATACAACCCAAGATTACTCCAACAATAAATTAAATGGTTTGAAAGATCTCCTGAACAAAGAAAATGATGGGTTTTAAATATCTCATTCTTGATAACTCGTGAATCATAAAACATGAAGGAATTGACAAGAATGACATAACACCATCTGAAAAGATAAGGTAGAAAGAATTGCGCTTCAAAATGCAAGAAGAAGAAATATTTGAGCTCCTCCAACAAAAATCTTGATGAAGACTTCGAGGATGAATTAAATCTTGATGAACCACCATGAAAACTCCGGTAATGAAAGCATGAGAAGTGAAAGATGAAAAGAATAAGATTCAAGGTCTGCGATGAATTAGATGGAGCTTTGAAATGATATAACAGAAATAACTTGAAGCTCCGGAAAACAAGATGAACAACTTAGAACCGAGAATATGATATGATGAACAAGCTCCGGAAAAAGAGATTAATCACTTCGAGGAAATATGAATAAGATTTATTGTGTGCTTATCCTTCACCAATTTAAATTGATGACAACCAAAGGATTTGGCATACTACTTATTCTCGTTGCAAAGAATTAAAGAGAGATCTAGCACAACCTCGGATAATTATTCAACAAAGCACCGGTAGGATTATGAAAAGAACAAATGAATTGATACGATAACAACGAAAGAGTAATCTTGAAAGAACCACCGTAAAATATGGAGGCGAACGAAGACATCAATGAAGAATATTTGGAGGACGAAGTTGAAAACTGAGAATGAGGAAATCTTTTGAAATGATGACCTTCGGAGGAACACAATGGAAAGAATTCATGAAATGCTTCGGATGGGTATAAAAATAATTCCTCACAATCGAAACAATAATGAGGATGGCATGAAGCTAGAACCACGAATCTTGGAAGAACGGATAAGGATTCAAGAGGAACTCGTCTTCGGGTCTTCAAAATCTGAGAAGACGATGAGATACACCACCATGAATTGTATAGGCCCTTCGTAATGAAGAATTAAAAGGTTGAACCAATGATGAACAAGAATTTGAAAGCGATCTTGGAGAAGGCATGTGACTGATGGGAATCATTCTTACGTCACACTTTAAAAGAATTCTCCGGAAAAAGAATAGTCAGGTAAGATCTCGGAAAAAGACTTGTGGGTTAGGGCCCACTAAAGAAATCACCGTTGAAAAGATTGCATAAGAGATATTGCACTGGTTGAATTAAATGGCTTGAGTAAGATAGCAATCCTCAAAAATAGTTTGAACGGGTTACGAATGGAAACACGAATCTTCTGAGATACCTTGTACACCCCGGATATGGATGGGAGAGTTGAATGAATAAGAGAGCCTTGGATAAGAAATCACCGGATAAGAACATTGAAGGAAAAATAATGAAGAAACATCACATGAATAAAATGGATACTTCATTTGAGAATTTCTGGCTCCGAGAAGAAGAAGGGTGGGAGGGTGGGGAAAACAAAAACAACTTGAGATGAATGAAACATACAAATCGTCAGATTTCTCAACGGCGTCTGTATGGAATAACTTGAAGAGAAGGCACACTGGTTGAAAAGGAAAAACATGAAGATCTTGATGATCAAGAAGAATTAGCACTCCCATAGAAATATGAGAATACCGATTAGGAAAGGTATGGAATCAACACTTGACATCGAAGCAACTCGAGTACCAGAATCAAAACGAAACAAAGGATAGATATGTTGCAACATAATCTTCACAATATCATTCGAACAGAGAATTGAACGAATGAATTCCACAGTTACATCAACTTGTCGAGAAGCCAGTTGGAGAACAAAAGGTAAATAAAACAACAAGGATCAGATAGAACAAATACAAGATAGAAGCTTCGTTCCACATATTCGTGCTGAAAACTCATGGAATGTGTTACAAAAGGGTTTTGCAATCCCCGGATCAGCATAGCCAAGGACCCTTTAAGATGCAACTCCCGATCGGAACATCGGCCATAATACCACTTCACTCAATGTAGAACCCCGAACTTCATATCATGCCTTCGTTGGAAGAATGCCTACGAACTACTGGATGAACCCACCTATTAATTTCCGAAAGTTTCCAGTTATGCAATCAGGTGTTGGGGATACAGGGGAAGCATCGCGCAATCAACTCTAATCCTACATACAGCTGTATCCATCCTTCAACACATAACCAGTTGTTTCCGGAAACCGTTTACCTCGGACCTTCGGAACGCATCTACTATACAAGCTATGGCAATACTCCCGAACTACCTCCCCAGTACTGGGTGATGTCGGGGTTATCTTGCCACTAACCGCATAGGAGAGTTTTCGATGTCGGCCGTCTTAAGTATTCCAGAACTGATGCGATATATTTGTGACGACAACACCTCGGAGCTCAACTCCCCGGGACACTGCCACAACCCCTAATGACAGGAGGCATCGAGAACAATGTTCTCTTCACAAAGACATCGGAACAATCCAAACAATACTCGCGTGATCCTAAAAAAAATTGGTGCATTTTTGAGAGTAGAAGAGGCAAGAGTAATCGTCAGGAGTCCGCACTAGAGTGAAAAGAGATGAGGAGCAAAAGAAATCCTACTCTCCGATATATATAGGACTCAAAACATTTTCAAGTGTGTGCCTGGACTCAACCGTCAACGATTCGATCAAACAGTGGGGGCTTCTAGGTCGGAGAAGGCTCTGATACCAACTTGTAATGCCCAGGATGGGACTATACCTCCTACGTGTCGAGGCACGACTTAAAGGTATAAGCCCATTCTGGAATGATCTCAAGTTTGGTATCTTTGCACGACTCATGTAAAAATAGGGATGAAATTGCAAAAGGAGATAGTTGGCTTACACTCGCCATTTCACACAATACATTACATAAGAAAACACATCATTCAAAACATCACAACCCGACTACGGGCGAAGATCCAAAAGAAAGATACCAAAACATAAAGCCACAGGTCCGAATCGCCCCTAGTAGAAACCACTACTGATCGTCGAAAACGTCACAAGCATACGGCCACTCTCTTCATCGAGCTCCCAGTGAAGTACTGATCCAACTCCTGCATCGAACTCAGCTGAACCTGCATCTGGTGTTGTAGTATCTGTGAGCCACGAGGACTCAGCAATCCCATAACCATGGGTATCAAGACTAGCAAAGCTTTATGGGTAGGAAGAGGTAAAGTGGTGAGGTTGCAGCAGCGGCTAAGCATAATATGGTGGCTAACTTACGAGTACAAGAATAAGATGAGCATCTACGCAAACGATCGCAAACTAGTAGTGATCGCTAAAGATCCTGAACTACCTACGAGTCAAACATAACCCCACCGTGTTCTCTTCTCAAAGTGAAATGAGACAGTCATGGTTACTCACACAGTTGTGTGTTTTACTTCGGATCCTCTGTCAAGTTTTCTACAACCGGACATTAACAAATTCCAATCTGCCACATAACCGCGGGCACGGCTTTCGAAAGATCATAACCCTGCAGGGGTGTCCCAACTTAGCCCATCACAAGCTCTCACGATTAGCTGAAGTGATAAATATAATATCATCACCCCTTATCTTAGGGAAATCCGATCAGGCTCGGCATCCCGGTGCACAAGACATTTCGACAATGGTAAAACAAGTCCAGCAAGACCTCCCGGCGTGCCGACACCCTGATAGTAGCCGCGCGTATCTCGTCTCAGGCCACAACCGGATGGGCGATCCTACAGGTAAAACCAAACCTCGAGTTTCCCCGTGGTGGCCCCACATAACCCCCGTTTGGGACCAACACCATCAGCACTGGCCCCCCTGTTATGTAGAATTAAGAACCCGGGGACATGACCCCCTATGCAATTAATTAATTAATTAAGTTGTTATTATGAGCAAATTAAAACCAAAGTTGGGCCTTGATGGAGGAGTTTTATTCAAAGTCGAACTGTCAAGGGGTCCCCATCCACCCATCGTGTAAGGAACGCAAAATCAAGGAACATAATGCCGGTTTATCGGCGCCTAAGGTGGCATGAGTGGAACAAAACACCGAGCAAAAGGCCAAGCCTTCCACCCATGCCCAGTATATAAGGTGTGTTAATAATAATAGTAGATATTGTGATACTCCAACAACAAGTTCCCTCCTGGAACGAACTTCATCTTCACCTGCAACTAACAACGCTATAAGAGGGGCTGAGCAAGTGGGTAACATATCCAAACAATGGTTTTGCTAGGAAGGTTACAAAGGTTAGAGGTTTCATGGCAACAAGGAGAGACTGACAAATAAAGATGAGTAGCGCGACATGTAACGATAGCATCGAGATAACTAAGCATGGCAATGGTAGTAAAGGTATCCAAGGGTTTGATCATCTTGCCTGGGAATTCCGCAAGGGAGAAGAACGGGTCCATGAAGAAGACAAAACCTCACAACTCCGGAACGGAACCGAAGCTAACAAGAGAAGTATACCGGAAAGAAGCAAAACACGGTAAACACTCAATCATAAGCATGGCATACGATACACAAACAAGTATGATGCATGTCCGGTTTAAATATGCATGTCATGGCAAAGTGCACAAACAAGTACTACAAGTTAAGTGGAGTTCAATATGCAACGAGTTGCATATTGACGAAACACCTCATTTTAATTATTTAATTGACTCTCGTTTATTTACAAGACAAGATTAAATGTTTGTTAACATGGCAAGAGGTGAAGCAAGAGCAAACTACCTATTTAGACATTTTAAATGAGGCCGGAAATAACAACAACAATTCCGGAAAATCCCCATGTGCATGTTTAGCAATTATTAAGCAAACAACAATTCACACGTTTTAATGTTGTTAATATGATGCGGATGACATGATCAAGTTTTATGCAAATTTTAGATAAAGGTTGACATGAAGAGATATGAAGTATTGTCACCGTGGTGAAAGGAAAGGGTGCCACGGCAACGATCCGAAAAATGATGCAACGGCAACATCTCGATACCGGTAACTCGTTGAGATACCGGTGCAAAAGAAAAGGTGGTGTGAGCGAGCCGAACGAGATGAAAGGTGGGGTGATCCCGTCACCGGGTTCCCACGGGTCGGCGACGAGGCAACCGAGGAGCATGACAAAAGACGAAACGGGCACGGAGCACACAAGTGAAAACATCTCATCCAACCACAAGCATACCACGGGTCATCGTCTCGGGTTATACCTTCGGAACATTTGTTTCGGGGCGGCTCGAGAGCGTAGATGAAGAAGTCGTTCTCGCGATTCGTAGTGGAAGTAGGCGTTCACGTTCGGAGAGGTACACGCGGTCTTTGGCGACGGTAGTTGTACTCGTTCGTAGAGGTACACAATCGTAGATGTTCGTGTCGCAAGAAGAGGTACTTGGCGCATCCGGTAGTCATGGTACTTGCGGTTCTCGTGTGTAGTCGTACTCGAGGTTCGTAGAGGAAGTAGTCGTCGCGACGGTAGTGGAAGTAGTCGTTCACGGTCATCTGTAGGGGTACTTGTCGCATCGCCGATCGTAGTGGTACTTGTCGTCCATGTGGTCTCCGAGAAACTTGACGGACCGGTTGCTCCGAGACCTCAGTCCTCATGCTACTTGCCGAAATCCAAGAGGGTCTTGGCGAGATCCAGAACAACACAAAAGGGCCTCGGTTGAGTGTTCTAAAGGACACGATGAACTGGTTGCCTTCGATGGCAGCAAGGTTCGCAGGTCGGTTGCTCGTAGAGTGGAAGAAGCAGGGCAAGGGCAGCAGAAGTGGCGAGCAGCGGCGCCTCTGCTGCTAGGGGAGGCCGGCGACGGCGGTGCTGGAGGAAGTCGGAGGGTGGCCGGCGCGAAGGAGATGCGGCTCCGGCCCCGTCCATGGCGGCTGGAGGGCGCCGAAGGGGCTGCGGCCTTGGCGACGGACGGCGCGAGGATGACGAGGAAGCATCGAAGATGGCTGGCCAGAAGGTTGCAGAGGCCACCGGCAGCGGCGCGGGAGCCTCGTGGGCACCACGACGAGGTACTTGGCAGGGCAGTGCGGCGGCTCTGGGAGGCCGGAGCAGAGGCGGTCGGTGCACGCGGCGCAGGCGCGGAGATCGACGACGCGGCGACGGGTGGACCTCCGATCGGTCGCGGGCGCGTGGCGACCACGAGGGGCACGGCGAGGCGAAGCAGGGCCGACGGGAAGGGGAAGAGGGGCTTGGCGCAACGAGCCAAAGGAGGAAGGAGTGTAGGGCAACGCGCTAGAGGTCGACGGAGCGGCAGGGGCTTGACCGGAGCGGTGGCCTTGCACGAGGAGGGAGGAGGTCGGGCGCCGCGGAGGAGGAGAGGTGAGCGCGAGATCGAGCGAGGGGAAGTGGCTGGCGGCGGAGGGAATCTAGCAGAGGGAGACGAGCAGGGAGATGAGGTCGGGCCTAGGGTTAGGAAGGGAGCTAGGGCGGCTAGGCTAATGGGCCGGCCCAGCGGCTGGGCTGCCGGCTGGTCGCAGAGAAGGCTGCAGCTGGGCTTAGTCCATGGTCTATCTCTCTCTCTCTCCTCTGAAAAGTAAAACAAAACCGCGAAGAAAAAGAAAAAGGAGAGAAGAAAAAGAAAGGGGTAGTTAGGGAAAGAATTTGCACATGAGGTCAATTTTTCCGGGCTCATAAAAATGAGCGTAATCCGAGAAAAATAGAAGTGGCATGATCGAAAGGTATGAATTCAAACTCGTTTGAATTTAGTTCAAATGAGTGTGAGAAACAAATGGGTGTTTGGTAGGTCCAAATAATGTGAGGATTTTTGGTGGAGTTCCGGAAAGTGATGAAATAAATACGGGCAAAGTTGGAGGGCAAGAATTGAGATAACAAAGGCATGGAATATTTTGCAAGTGTGTTATGGTTAATTCCACATCAATGGAATATTTTAATATATCTCCCTAATAATATTGGGAGTATATGTTATAAAGAGAAGTCGTCCTTCCCTCGATTTAAATGGATCGAAGATCCACACAATTTATTTAAGTTGAGATGCAAAAGATTCATGACATGATGGCATGATGACATGATGCAATGCAAAATAAATAACACAAGCACAAATGAAACACATGGGAGAACCCGGAACATCTGGAATATTCTGGGACGTCGGTCTTCGGGCGTCACATGGAGTTATTATGAACTTGAGAAATACTTGTGTTAAGGTTAGTGATTCCCGTATTATGCACGTATGGTGAACCGCTATGTGACGAAGTTAGAGCATGAGGTATTTGTAAAGTGTCAACCTTTGTGTGGAGGTCAGGGGCGCGCGATGGTTAACTCCTGCCAACCTCCCCCCTAGGAGCATGCATATATGAGTTCTTATAACTAATGTTGAGTTCATGGATTATACTCACTCTCACCTTTCCATCATTGCTAGCCTCTCTTGTACCGCGCAACTTTCGTCGGTGCCATAAACCCACGATATATCCTTTCTCAAAATAGCCACCATATTGTTCCTCAAAAGAGCCACCATACCTACCTATCATGGCATTTCCATAGCCATTCCGAGATATATTGCCATGCAACTTTCCACCGTTTCGTTTATATGACACGCATCATATTGTCATATTGTCATGCATGATCATGTAGTTGTGGCAAAGCCACCATGCATAATTTTTCACATATGTCGATCTTGATTCATTACACATCCCGGTACACCGTCGGAGGCATTCATGTAGAGTCATACTTGTTGTAGTATCGGGTTGTAATTTCGAGTTGTAATAAAAAGTGTGATGATCATCATTATTAGAGCATTGTCCCATGTGAGGAAAGACCAATAACAAAAGAGATGGCCCAAAAAATAGAGAGGGGCTAATAAAAAAAGAGAAAGCTCCTCCAAAAAATAGAGAGGGGCTAATATATATAGGACTCAAAACATTTTTGTGTGTGTGCCTAGACTCAACCGTCAGCGGTTCGATCAATCAGGGGGCTCCTAGGTCGGAGAAGGCTCTAATACCAACTTGTAATGCCCAGTATGCGACTATGTCTCCCACGTGTCGAGGCACGACTTAAAGACATAAGCGCATACTAGAATGATCTCAAGTATGGTGTCTTTTCACATCTCATGTAAAATTCAGGGATGAAATAGAAAAGATAGTTGGCTTACACTCGCCACGTCACATAATGAATACAATAACATACATCATCCAAAACACAAGGTCCGACTACGGACAAAATCCAAACGAGAAAGATACCATAAAACCACAAGGCCTGATCGCCCCTAGTAGGAACCACTACTGATCGTCGAAAATGTCACATACATACGGCCAAGCTCTTCATCGAACTCCCATTGAAGTTCTGATCCATCTCCTGCATTGTTCTCAGCGGTACCCCCAGTTTGGACCAACACTCCTGAGGAGCACTGGCCCGGGTTGTTGATTAATAAATCCTCGGGTTAATTACTCCCTCGGCAAGTTTTAGTTGTTAAGCAAATGTAGAACCGAAGTTGGGCCTTGCTGGAAAAGATTTAAGCAGAGCGAATTATCAAGGGGGGCCCATAAACCCCAACCGTGTTAGGAACGCAAAATGAAGGAACATAACACCGGTTTATCGGTTCCTAAAGTGGCATGAGTGGAACAAAACACCGAGCAAAAGGCCAAGCCTTCCACCTAGTGCCAAGTATATAGGTGTGTTAATATATTTAAGAGATATTGTGATATTCCAACAACAACTTCCAACATGGAGCAATCTTCATCTTCACCTGCAACTAACAACGCAATAAAAGGGGCTGAGCAAGCGTGTAACATAGCCAAAAAATGGTTTGCTGGGAAGGTGTCAAAGGTTAGAGGTTTCATGGCAACAATAGGAGGCTGACAAACAGGAATAGGCATCGAGGCATATCTAAAGAGCGAGACAACTAGCATAGGCAAAGATAGAGGTGATATCGGGGAATGGTCATCTTGACTGGGATCCCGCAAGGAAGAAGAACGAGTCCAACATGAAGTAGTCGAACAACTCCTCACAACTCCGGAACGAAACCGAAGCTAACGAGAGAAGCATACCGGAAAGAAGCAAACAACACGGTAAACAAACAAGCTCAAACATGGCATGATGCGCAAACAAATATGATGCATGTCCGGTTTAAATATGCATGGCATGGAAAAGTGCACAAACAACACTACAATTTAAGTGGAGCTCAATATGCAATGAGTTGCATATTGACGAAACACCACATTTTATTTATTTAATTGACTCTCGTTTATTTACAAGACAAGATTAAATGTTTTTATTAAACATGGCAAGAGGTGAAGCTTGAGCAAAACTACACTATCTAGTCAAGTTTAAATGAGGCCGGAATGACAAACAACAATTCCGGAAACTCCCCATGTCATTTAGCAAATTATTGAAGCAAACAACAATTTAATCATTTTTAATGTTGTTATCATGATGCGGATAACATTTGCAAGTTTTATGCAATTTTTAGTTAAAAGTTGACATGAGCAAGATATGGAGGGTTTGTCACCGTGGTGGAAAGAGCAGGTGCCACGGCGACGTATCCAAAAATGATGCCACGCAACATATTGGTTCCGGTAACTCGTTGAGAGACCAGTGCAAAAGAAAGGGTCAACGTGAGCGTGTCATGCAAGATGATGGGGTGCTCCCGGTAATCGGGTTCCAACGTGCGGTGGCAAGGCAAACAAGGGCACTTCGGACGCGGTGCAACAAGTGAACATCTCATACATCACACAACATTCGTTCACGGGCGTCGTCTCGGCGGTATACCTTCGAAGCGTGCATTTCGGACCGGTTCGAGATCGTAGTGGAAGTACTGGTACTCGCGGCTCGTCGTCAAAGTAGTCATTCACTTAACGGTCTTCGGCGACGGTAGCGAGACACGTTTCGTAGTCGAACTTGATATCCACGAGGTCGTCGGTAGTGGTACTTGGTGAAATGCACGTCGACGGTAGTGATACTTGTCATCTTGGCGATTCCATGGCGGCGGTAGAAGTACACGTTACGTAGATGATCTTGACGAATCCGAGCTCTTCGGGGTCGACGAGAGTAGTACTTGACGGTCATCGTGTAGTCGTATCGTTCCGTTCGTGTCGTCGTAGTCGTACGGCGACAGAGTCAAACTTGGCGCATCCGGGTCGAGGTCTTGGTAAGTCTGCAAGCGGAGGTACTTGGCGAACAACGTGCGTAGAGGTACATGTTGTTTCGTGTGGTTGAACTCAAGGTGTTCTTGGCGTAGGACAGAAACATGGCGAGGTTCAGCTGCCACGCCACGTCCATGACGAAACGGAACTCAGGAAGGGAGTCGAAGCAGCAAGCAGGGGCGCGGTGGTGGGACTTGGCATCGACTGTAGGGTCGAGATGACCATGCGAGGCAACGACATGCACAAGACTTAGCGCACGGAGGAGGCAAGCGTGAGGAACATCATCTCAGGCGCTCTCTGAGATGAGCTCGCGTGCGAGGCCCTCGGAGGGTGAGCCAAGGCACACAGGGGGCCGGCTTCCTCGTGGTGCTCCGACGAGGACGACCGGGGCCGAGGTGGTCGGCGGGCACGACGCAGCTGGAGGGCGCCACGGCGCGTGTGGGGACCGGGGTAGTGCTGGGGCGGCGTCCTGGTGATCTTCAATGGCAGCGGGCCGCGGCTCCATGGCGAGGGGAGGCACGAGCTGGTGAGGGAAGGCGAGGCGCTTGGGTCGGCACGACCTACTCCATTGCTGGTGGCCGGCGGCGGCATCTCTGGTGGTGAGCCGACGCGAGGAGCGGGGGCCCTGGGGAGACGAGGCAAGCAGGAGGCTGGGGCACTGGGGAAGACGGCCTCGGTCGAGGAGAGATGAAGGTGCAGCTCGACGAGGAGGATATGCGGGCGCAAGGTGGGGGTGAGGCGAGGAGCTCAAGCTCCTATTCGTCGCGGCGAGAGGGAGGGGACGAGGGAGCGAGGGAGTTGGGTGATGGGTCCTGGCGGTGGCTCGGGAGGGAGAGGGACGAGGGGATCGCGAGAGAGCGAGAGGACGGGGTCGAGGGGAGATGCAGGGTGCGGGCTAGGGTTGCTCTAGGAGCGGCTGGGCCTAGGTGACTGCTGGCTGGGCCTTAGAAGGCTGGTGGGAGGCCCAGATGGCCAGGGATGCCGGCGGGCTGCTGGCTGCTCCGGATGGGCCTAGATGGCCTGGTTGAGGCTGTAGTTGGCCCTCTTCTCATTCTCTACTAAAGAGATAAAAACAGAAAACAAAGAAGAAAAAAGGGAATAAAGGAGGTGTTGGGGGTAGTGTTTAGGCATGGGGTATATTTTCCCTGGACTCACAAAATGCGATGGTTCCAACAAAAAATAGAAAAAAGACATGATTGGAAAATAAATTCAAATTCTTTGAATTTATTTCAAATGGTGTGAGCAAGACTATGATTTAGAAGTGTCCAAAAAAATGCTCGGAATTTTGGAGGAACCTCGATAAAACGGATAAGAATTGTTGGCAAGGTTTGGGAGTAGAAACTTGGAGTGAAATAGGCATGGAATATTTGCAAGTGTGTTTAGGTGATTCCAAAACAAATGGAATGTTTATAATTGCTCCCTAAAATATTGGGAGGATATGTTTTAAAGAGAAATCATCCTTCCCTCGATTTAAATGGATCAAAGATCCAGACAATTTATTTAGTTAAGTTGGAAAGATTAAAGACGTGATGGCATGATGACATGATGCAAGCACAAATAAAATAGAGCAAGCAATTAAAACACACGGCGAAACCCGAAATAGCTGGAATCTTCTGGAGCATCGGTCTTGGGGCGTCACAACTCTCCCATACTAACAGAGGATCTCGACCCGAGATCCTAGAGATGGCACCGGATAGAAGAGGAAAAGGAAGAGGTAAAACAAAGTTGCTTCTTCGACAAACGAGGGAAACCATGAACCTTGAGGTTGAACAAAATGAAAGAAGAATACAATGGAGATGAACGAAGATGAAAACACTCCGTTAGAAAAGAGGAACAAGGTACATTACGAGAATGAAGAGCTTAGGTGACAACATAGGCAATGAAACCACTCCGGTTAAAACAAGGTAGAGAAGGAATAAGAATGAAAGAATTTGGACAGCACTCCGACTGTAAATGGAAGAATTGAACATGAACTGAGGAGATGTGATGATACTTGATGAAATCAACAACACACTGCCTCCAAAACAATTGAAAGAAAGGCCCATGGGGTAAGAAAGATTTCAGACAACACTTCGGTTAAAAGAGAGTCAAAAAAACTAGATAAGATAGAACTTGAATGAAGGACACAACCTCCTGATAAATGGACGAGAAAGGAAAAGAACATGATCTTGATATGACAAGATGATGGTTAAAGAGATCAATATCACAACGCCTCCAGAACAGGTGAAAGAGCGGGATGAAAAAATGAAAAGGAAGAACATATGTGCCACAACTGAATTAAAACGAGCATCCTTACGAAGAAGGGTTGAACGGAGTTGTTGGAAAATCAACAACAAAAGACTAAGCTTGATGTGGGATTATGGAAAACATCTCAAAGTTATGAGGTCACAACCAGCCACTAATGGAAAACAATTGATTGGATTGAGGTCAATGGAGAGATGAAAACTTATTTCACCGAGAGGATAAATGAAGAACTTGGATCATTTATAAGCATCATAATTAGCAACAATACCAATGGAAAGCTTTAGGTGAAATCTATACCAAGATAACTCCAACGAAGAAAATTGAAGGTTGAAAAGATCTCATGAATGAAGAAAATGATGGGTTTACATATTTCATTCTTGGATAACTTCTGAATCATGAAACATGAAGGAGATTGTCAAAATGACATACCACCACCTCAAAAGATAAGGGAGCAAGAATTGCACTTTGGAATGCAAGAAGAAGAATACTTGAGCTCCAACAAGAATCTTGAAGAATACTTCGGGGGTGAATTAAATCATGATGAACCACCATGAAGACTCCGGTAACAAAAGGATGATAAGTGAAGGATGAAAAGAATACGGCAGAAGCCTTGCAATGATTAGATGAAGCTTTGCCGAGGTAATTGAGAGAGTTTGGAACTCCGGAAGAAAAGATGAACAACCAATAATTTGATATCATGAACGAACTTCAGACAAAGGAATGAAATCCCTTGAAGAAATAAATAATAAGAATTATGTCATGCTTATCCTTCACCAATTTAAATTGACGATAACCAATGGATTTGGCATACTACTTATTCTTGTTGCAAAGAATTAAAGAGAGATCTCGCACAAACTTGGGAAAGTATTCAACGAAGCACCGGTAGGATTATGAAAAGAACAAATGAATTAATACGATAACAAGGAAGAGAAATCTTGAACGAACCACCGTAAGAATATGAAGACGAACGAAGAGACATCAATTAAGAATAGTTGGAGGACGAAGTTGAAAACTGAGAACGAAGAAATCTTCTGAAATGATGGCCTTCGGAGGATCACAATGGAAAGAATTCATGAAATGCTTCGGATGAGTCTAAAAAGAATTCTCACAATGGAAAACACTTATGAGGATGGTATGAAGTTAGAACCACGAATCTTCAAGAGAACGGGCCAAGATTTAAGAGAAACTCTTCTCCAATCTTCAAAACCTGAGAAGACGATGAGATACACCACCATGAATTGTTGAGGCACTCCGGAATGAAGAATTAAAAGGTTGAACCAATGGTGAAAATAATTTGAAAGCGAACTTGGAGAAGGCATATGACTGATGGAAATCATTCTTACGTCACACTTTGAAAGAATTTTTGGAATAACTCTGGAAAAATTAGAAGAGTCAGGTAAGATCCTGGGAAAAGACCTGTGGGTTAGGGCCCACTCAAAAGAAATCACCATTGAAAAAGATTGCTTAAGAGATATTGCACCGGTTGAGTTAAATGGCTTGAATGAGATAACAATCTCAAAATAGCTTGAACGGATTAATAATTGAAACACGAATCTTCTGAGATACCTTGTACACTCCGGATAAGAATTAGAGAGAGTTGAATAAACAAGAGAGACTTCGGATAAGAAATTTCAACATGTGAAAACATGTGAAACAAGAGGAGGGATAAATCAACACCAAAGCTTGAATTAATCCACCGGCAGAATTTGAGAACAAAAGAATGATGAACTTGAAGTTCCTAAGCATCTTCCTGAGAAATCATCGGATAAAACATTAAATAAGATTGATAAAGAGGCATCACAAGAATATAAGGACACTTGATTTGAGATTTCTGGCTCCGAGAAGAAGAAGGGTGGGAGGGTGGGAAAAACAAAGGCAACTTGGGATGAATGAAACAAACACCGTTGAGAAAAATCCAAGACTTGGTCTTGCACATATTAAAAGGATCAGTTAACTTGAAGAGAAGCACGCCGGTTGAGAAGAATTTAACATCACAATCTTGATGATCAAGAATGATTAGCACTCCCATAGAAATATGAGAAAACCAATTAGGAAAGGTATGGAATCAACATTTGACATCGAAGCAACTCGGATACCAGAATCAAAACAAAAACAACGGATAGACATGTTGCAACATAATCTTCACAATATTATTCGAACGGCGAATGAATTCCATAAGCTTAATGTTACATTAACTCGTCGAGAAGCCACTTGGAGAACAAAAGATTAAATAAAAACAACAAGGTGCATATGGAACAAATACATGATAGAAGTTTCATCCCACATGTTCGTGCTGAATGCCCCATGGTACGTGTTACAAAGGGTCTTGCAATCCTCGGATCAGCATAGCCAAGGATCCTTTAAGATGCAACTCCCAATTGGAATATCGCCCATGAAACCTCTTCACTAGATGTTGAACCCCAAACCTCATACCATGCACTCATTGGAAGAATACCTACGAGCTACTTGAATCCCACCTATTAATTCCCGAAACTTTCCGGTTATGCAATCTGGTGTTGGGGATACAGGGGAAGCACTGCGCACTCAACTCTAAACCTACATCCAGCTATATCCATCCGTCAGCACATAACCAGTCATCCTCAGAAACTGTTTACCTCGGACCTTCGAAACGCATCTGCTATACTAGCTGTGGCAATACTCCCGAACTATCCCACCAGTACTGGGTGACGTCGGGGTTATCTCACCACTAACCGCATAGAAGAGTTTTCGATGTCGGCCGTCTTAAGTATTCTAGAACCGCTACGATACATTTGTGACGACAACACCTCGGAGCTCAACTCCCCGGGACACTGCCACAACCCCTAAATGACAGGAGGCATCGAGAACAATGTTCTCGTCACAAAGATATCAGAACAATCCAAACAATACTCGCGTGATCCTAAAAAAATTTAGTGAATTTTTGAGAATAGAGGAGATAGAACAACGTCAGGAATCCTCACCAGAGCGATGAAGGGATGAGGAGTAAAAAGAAATCCTACTCTCCGATATATATATAGGACTCAAAACATTTTTATGTGTGTGCCTAGACTCAACCGTCAGCGATTCAATCAATCAGGGGGCTCCTAGGTCGGAGAAGGCTCTAATACCAACTTGTAATGCCCAGTATGCGACTATGTCTCCCACGTGTTGAGGCACGACTTAAAGACATAAGTTCATACTAGAATGATCTCAAGTATGGTATCTTTTCACATCTCATGTAAAATTCAGGGATGAAATAGAAAAGATAGTTGGCTTACACTCGCCACATCACACAATGAATACAATAACATACATCATCCAAAACACAAGGTCCAACTACGGACAAAATCCAAACGAGAAAGATACCATAAAACCACAAGGCCTGATCGCCCCTAGTAGGAACCATTACCGATCGTCGAAAACGTCACATATATACGGCCAAGCTCTTCATCGAACTCCCATTGAAGTTCTGATCCATCTCCTGCATTGTTCTCAACGGTACCTCCATCTGGTGTGTGTCGAATCTGTGAGCCACAGAGGACTCAGCAATCCCGTTCCCAGGTATCAAAACTACCAAAGCCTTAGGTGAGGGAAGGCTATAAAAGTGTCTGCAGCAAGCACTAAGCATCTAGCTTACGGGTTCAGAGCGAGAAGAGAACAAGTGCCAACGATCGCCAAGTTGATCAAAAAGTGATCCAAGCTACTCACGGTCAAACATAACCCCACCGTGTTCACTTCCCGAAGCCCTTCGGAAAGAGACCATCATGGTTACTCACACAGGTAGTGTATTCTTATGAATAAGGTGTCAAGTTAGCTACAACCGGATATTAACAAATTCCCATCTGCCACATAACCACGGGCACGGCTTTCGAAAGTTCAAAACCCTGCAGGGGTGTCCCAACTTCGCCCATCACAAGCTCACGATCTGCAGAGTCGCAACTCCAAAGTGGGAAGACCCGAGTATTCTCGGAATCCCGTGCTCAAGATATTTCGACAAAGATAAAACTAATCCAGCAAGACCTCCCGGCGTGCCGACACCCTGATAGTAGCCGCGCGTATCTCGTCTCAGGCCACGACCGGATGGGCGATGCTACAGGTAAAACCAGCCCTCGGGTTTCCACAAGGTGGCCTCGTAGGACCCCCAGTTTGGACCAACACTCCTCAGGAGCACTGGCCCGGGTTGTTGATTAATAAATCCTCAGGTTAATTACTCCCTCGGCAAGTTTTAGTTGTTAGGCAAATGTAGAACCAAAGTTGGGCCTTGCTGGAAAAGCTTTAAGGAGAGCGAATTATCAAGGGGAGCCCATAAACCCCAACCGTGTTAGGAACACAAAATCAAGGAACATAACACCGGTTTATTGGTTCCTAAGGTGGCATGAGTGGAACAAAACACCGAGCAAAAGGCCAAGCCTTCCACCCATTGCCAAGTATATAGGTGTGTTAATATATTTAAGAGATATTGTGATATTCCAACAACAAGTTCCAACATGGAGGAATCTTCATCTTCACCTGCAACTAACAGCGCTATAAGAGGGGCTGAGCAAGCGGGTAACATAGCCAAACAACGGTTTGCTGGGAATGTGTCAAAGGTTAGAGGTTTCATGGAAACAATAGGAGGCTGACAAACAGGAATAGGCATCGAGGCATATCTAAAGAGCGAGACAACTAGCATAGGCAAAGATAGAGGTGATATCGGGGAATTGTTATATTGTCTGGGATCCCGCAAGGAAGTAGAACGAGTCCAACATGAAGTTGTCGAACAACTCCTCACAACTCCGGAACGAAACCGAAGCTAACGAGAGAAGCATACCGGAAAGAAGCAAACAACACGGTAAACAAACAAGCTCAAACATGGCATGATGCGCAAACAAATATGATGCATGTCCAGTTAAAATATGCATGGCATGGCAAAGTGCACAAACAACACTACAATTTAAGTGGAGCTCAATATGCAACGAGTTGCATATTGATGAAACACCACATTTTATTTATTTAATTGACTCTCGTTTATTTACAAGACAAGATTAAATGTTTTTATTAAACATGGCAAGAGGTGAAGCATGAGCAAAACTACAATATCTAGCCAAGTTTAAATGAGGCCGGAATGACAAACAACAAACTCCCCATGTCATTTAGCAAATTATTGAAGCAAACAACAATTTAATCATTTTTAATGTTGTTATCATGATGCGGAGGGCATTTGCAAGTTCTATGCAATTTTTAGTTAAAATTTTACATGAGAAAGATATGGAGCATTTGTCACCGTGGTGGAAAGAGAAGGTGCCACGGCGACAAATCCGAAAAAATGATGCCACGCAACATATCGGTTCCGGTAACTCATTGAGAGACCGGTGCAAAGGAAAGGCTCAATGTGAGCGTGTCATGCAAGATGATGGAGTGCACCCGGTAACAGGGTTCCCACGTGCGGTGGCAAGGCAAACAAGGGCACTTCGGATGCGGTGCAACAAGTGAACATCTCATACATCACACAACATTCGTTCACGGGCGTCGTCTCGGCGGTATACCTTCGGAGCATGCATTTCGGACCGGTTCGAGATCGTAGTGGAAGTAGTGGTACTCGTGGCTCGTTGTTGAAGTAGTCGTTCACTTGACGGTCTTCGGCGACGGTAGCGGGACACATTTCGTAGTCGAACTTGACATCCACGAGGTCGTCGGTAGTGGTACTTGGTGAAATGCACGTCGACGGTAGTGGTACTTGTCGTCTTGGCGATTCCACGGCGGCGATAGGCGTACACGTTACGTAGATGATCTTGATGAATCCGAGCTCTTCGGGGTCGACGAGAGTAGTACTTGACGGTCATCGTGTAGTCGTACCGTTCCGTAGATGTTCATGTCGTCGTAGTCATACGGCGACAGAGTCAAACTTGGTGCATCCGGGTCGAGGTCTTGGTAAGTCCACAAGCGGAGGTACTTGGCGAACACCGTGCGTAGAGGTACATGCTGTTTCGTGTGGTCGAACTCAAGGTGCTCTTGGCGTAGGACAGAAACATGGCGAGGTTCAGCTGCCACGCCATGTCCATGACGAAACGGAACTCAGGAACAGAGTCAAAGCAGCAAGCAGGGGCGCGGTGGTGGGACTTCGCATCGGCTGTAGGGTCGAGATGACCATGCGAGGCGACGCCGTGCACAAGACTTGGCGCACGGAGGAGGCAAGCGGGAGGAACATCATCTCAGGCGCTCTCTGAGATGAGCTCGCATGCGAGGCCCTCGGAGGGTGGGGCAAGGCACACAGGGGGCCCGGCTTCCTCGTGGTGCTCCAGCGAGGACGACCGGGGCCGAGGTGGTCGGCGAGCACGACGCAGCTGGAGGGCGCCACGGCGCGTGTGGGGACCGGGCTGGCGCTGGCGCGGCGTCCTGGTGGTCTTCAACGACGGCGGGCCGCGGCTCCATGGCGAGGGTAGGCACGAGCTGGTGAGGGAAGGCGGGGCGCTTGGGGCGGCGCGGCCTGCTTCGGTGCTGGTGGCCGGCGGCGGCATCTCTGGTGGCCAACCGACGTGAGGAGCGGGGGCCCTGGGGAGACAAGGCAAGGAGGAGGCTGCGGCGCTGGGGAAGACGGCCGTGGTCGAGGAGAGATGGAGGCGTGGCTCGATGAGGAGGAGATGCGGGCGCAAGGTGGGGATGAGGCGAGGAGCTCAAGCTCCTGTTCGTCGCGGCGCGAGGGAGGGGACGAGGGAGCGAGGGAGTTGGGCGATGGGTCCTGGCGGCGGCTTGGGAGGGAGAGGAACGAGGGGATCGCGAGAGAGCGAGAGGACGGGGTCGAGGGGAGATGCAGGGTGCGGGCTAGGGTTGCTCTAGGAGCGGCTGGGCCTAGGTGACTGCTGGCTGGGCCTTAGAAGGCTGGTGGGAGGCCCAGATGGCCAGGGATGCCGGCGGGCTGCTAGCTGCTCCGGATGGGCCTAGATGGCCTGGGTGAGGCTGCAGTTGGCCCTCTTCTCACTCTCTACTAAAAAGATAAAAATAGAAAACAAAGAAGAAAAAAAGGAATAAAGGAGGTGCTAGGGTAGTGTTTAGGCATGGGGTATATTTTCCCTGGACTCACAAAATGCGATGGTTCCAAGAAAAAATGGAAAAAGACATGATTGGAAAATAAATTCAAATTCTTTGAATTTATTTCAAATGGTGTGAGCAAGACTATGATTTAGAAGTGCCCAAAAAAATGCTCAGAATTTTGGAGGAACCTCGATAAAACGGATAAGAATTGTTGGCAAGGTTTGGGAGTAGAAACTTGGAGTGAAATAGGCATGGAATATTTGCAAGTGTGTTTAGGTGATTCCAAAACAAATGGAATATTTATAATAGCTCCCTAAAATATTGGGAGGATATGTTTTAAAGAGAAATCATCCTTCCCTCGATTTAAATGGATCGAAGATCCACAAAATTTATTTAGTTAAGTTGGAAAGATTAAAGACATGATGGCATGATGACATGATGCAAGCACAAATAAAATAGAGCAAGCAATTAAAACACACGGAGAAACCCGGAATAGCTGGAATCTTCTGGAGCATCGGTCTTGGGGCGTCACAAGGTTAGTGATTCCCGTATCATGCACGTATGGTGAACCGCTATGTGACGAAGTTAGAGCATGAGGTATTTGTAAAGTGTCAACCTTTGTGTGGATGTCGGGGGGCGCGATGGTTAACTCCTACCAACCTCCCCCATAGGACCGTGCTTTTTAGTTGATTCTTTTTGCAGATGATTGGTAGACAAATTCCGCAAATTTACCTATTTAGTTTGAATATTTTTGGAGTTCCAGAAGTAGGCGAACCCTCCAGATTACTACAAACTGTTCTGTCTTTGACAGATTCTGTTTTTCGTGTGTTGTTTGCTTATTCCGATGCATCTATGAGTAGTATTGTAGGATATGAACCATGGATAAGTTGGAGTACAGTAGGTTTAACACCAATAAAAAAATGAATTCATTACTGTACCTTTGAGTAGTGGTTTGCTTTCTTATACTAACGGAGCTCACGAGAATTTTTGTCTAAGTTTTGTGTTGTGAAGTTTTCAAGTTTTGAGTATTGCTTTGATGGACTATGGAACAAGGAGTAGCAAAGGCCTAAGCTTGGGGATGCCCATGGCACCCCAAGTGAATTCAAGATAATCAAAAGCCTAAGCTTGGCGATGCCCCGGGAAGGCATCCCCTCTTTCGTCTTCATCCATCGGTAACTATACTTGGAGCTATATTTTTATTCGCAACATGTTATGTGTTTTGCTTGGAGCGTCTTGTATAATTTGAGTCTTTGCTTGTTAGTTTGCCACAATCATCCTTGGTGGACACACCTATTTGAGAGAGTTAGATATGGCCTAGAAATTATTAGAACACTCTATGTGCTTCACTTATATCTTTTGAGTTGCATAGTTTTTGCTCTAGTGTTTCACTTATATCTTTTAGAGCACGGTGGCGGTAATATTTTGTAGAAATTGTTGAACTTTCATGCTTCACTTATATCTATTTGAGAGTCTATTAAAATAGCATGGTAATGTGTTTAGGCTAAAGAAACTAGTCTTCACATGATAGACATCCAATGTCAATGTAGTAAAAAAAATCACACCAAGTGCATTGAATAGAATGAGATGTTGGATGCTTGATAATTGTTTTGAGATATGAGGATAGTGATATTATAGTCATGCTAGTGGAGTTATTATGAAATTGAGAAATACTTGTGTTAAGGTTAGTGATTCCCGTATCATGCACGTATGGTGAACCGCTATGTGACGAAGTTAGAGCATGAGGTATTTGTAAAGTGTCAACCTTTGTGTGGAGGTCGGGGGCGCGCGATGGTTAACTCCTACCAACCTCCCTCCTAGGAGCATGCGTTGATTGCTTTGTTTTGATGACTCGTAGATTTTGCAATAAGTATATGAGTTCTTATAACTAATGTTGAGTCCATGGATTATACGCACTCTCACCTTTCCACCATTGCTAGCCTCTCTTGTATCGCGCAACTTTCGCCGGTGCCATAAACCCACTATATATCCTACCTAAAAACAGCCACCATATTGTTCCTCAAAACAGCCACCATACCTACCTATCATGGCATTTCCATTTCCATTCCGAGATATATCGCCATGCAACTTTCCATAGTTCCGTTTATATGACACGCATCATATTGTCATATTGCCATGCATGATCATGTAGTCTACATCGTAGTTGTGGCAAAGCCACCATGCATAATTTTTCATATATGTCGCTTTTGATTCATTGCACATCCGGGTACACCGCCGGAGGCATTCATGTAGAGTCATACTTGTTGTAGTATCGAGTTGTAATTTCGAGTTGTAATAAAAAGTGTGATGATCATCATTATTAGAGCATTGTCCCATGTGAGGAAAGACCAATAAATAAAGGGATGGCCCAAAAAAATAGAGAGGGGCTAATAAAAAAAGAGAAAGCCCCTCCAAAAAAATGAGAGAAAAGAGAGAAGGGACAATTGCTACTATCTTTTTTCCACACTTGTGCTTCAAAGTAGCACCATGTTCTTCATTGTACAGAGTCTCATGCGTAGTCACTTTCATATACTAGTGGGAACTTTCATTATAGAACTTGGATTGTATATTCCAACGATGGGCTTCCTCAAATGCCCTAGGTCTTCGTGAGCAAGCAATTTGGATGCACACCCACTAGTTTCTTTTGTTGAGCTTTCATTCATATTTAGCTCTAGTGCATCTGTTGCATGGCAATCCCTACTCACTCACATTGATATCTATTGATGGGCATCTCCATAGCCCGTTGATACGCCTAGTCGATGTGAGACTATATCCCTCCTTTTTGTCTTCTCCACAACCACCTCTATTCCACCCATAGTGCTATATCCATGGCTTACGCTCATGTATTGCGTGAAAGTTAAAAAGTTTGAAAAGATAGCGTATGAAAACAAATGCTTGGCTGAAATCGGGGTTGTGCATAATATGAATATTTTGTGTGATGAAGAGGGAGCATAGCCAGACTATATGATTTTGTAGGGATAACTTTCTTTAGCCATAGTATTTTGAGAAGACATGATTGCTTTGTTAGTATTGCTTGAAGTATTATTATTTCTTATGTCAATATAGACTTTTATCTTGAGTCTTTCAGATCTGAACATTCATGCCACAATTAAGAGAATTACATTGAAAAACTATATTGGTTAGCATTCCACATCGAAAATTCTTTCTTTATCATTTACCTACTCGAGGACGAGCAGGAATTAAGCTTGGGGATGCTTGATACGTCTCCAACGTATCTATAATTGTTGATTGTTCCATGCTATTATTTATGAAGTCTTGGATGTTTAATGGGATTTATCATTCACTTTTATATCATTTTTGGGACTAACTTACTAACCCAAGGCCCAGTCTAGATTGCTGTTTTTTGCCTATTTCAGGGTTTTGCAGAAAAAGAATATCAAACGGAGTCCAAACGGAATGAAACCTTCGCGAGAGATATTTTGGAGAAAATCACGCCTAGGAAGCTTGAGAACCACGTCAGAGGGTCGAGGAGCCGCCCTCGAGGGTGGGGGGTGCGCCCCCCTTCCCAGGGCGCGCCCCCTGCCTCGAGGCCTCTTCGAGTGGCCCCCGGTTCCCTCCTTCTTCCTATATAAGTCCACGTACCCCAGAAACTTCGTGAAGAGAGAGAAAAACCTAATTCCACCGCCGTAGCTTCTGTTCCCGTGGAGATCCCATCTTGGAGCCTGCTCCGGAGCTCCACCGGAGGGGGAATCCATCACGGAGGCCTTCATCATCATCATCATCGCCCTCACCATGAGTTGCGAGTAGTTTACCACAGACCTTCGGGTCCATAGCTAGTATCTAGATGGCTTCTTCTCTCTCTCCGGATCTCAGTACAAAGTTCTCCTCGGTCTTCGAGGAGATCTATTCGATGTAATCTCTTTTTGCGGTGTGTTTGTCGAGATCCGATGAATTGTGAGTTTACGATCAAGGTTATCTATGAAAGATATTTTGTTCTTCTCTGAACTTTTTATGTGTGCTCATAATATCCTTGCAAGTCTCTTCGAATTATTGGTTTGGTTTGGCCTACTAGATCTATAGTTCTTGCAATGGGAGAATTGCTTGGCTTTGGTGTGACGCCCGAAGACCGACGTCCCAGAAGATACCAGAAGATTCCAGAAGATTCTAGATGTTCCGGGTTGCCCGTGTGTGCTTTTGTGCTTGCGTTATTTATTTTTGCATTGCATCATGTCATCATGCCATCATGTCATATTTATTTTTGCATCTCAACCTTAATAAATCGTGTGGACCTTCGGTCCATTTAAATCGAGGGAAGAATGTCTTCTCTTTAAAACATATCCTCCCAATATTTAGGGAGCTATATTAATAATTATTCCATTTGTTTGGAATTACCCCCAACACACTTGCATATGTCCCATGCAACACCCATCCTTCTTCTTCTTCTTCCTCTTGTTCTTTTACCTCATCATGCAAGTGAGTTCTTCGCTACCTCCTTTAATGTTCATTCTTTTCCTAAAAATTCTAGACCGTGCCATATGCCCCTCCTCCAAATTTCATCCTTTCAGATATGCTCTGGTCAGATTCAAAAATGGCTCTAGTTTGAACTAAATTCAAACTTGAATTATTTTTTCTATCTCTAAATAATGCCAGAGTATTTTTTTTTAAATGGTGCATAATTCCAGGAGTCCGGAAGTATTGCTACTTCTTTCAAATTCTTCCCGTGAACCCCTGGCCTTTTTCCCGTCTTATTCTGTGGATTGGTTATTTGCAGAAATATTTTAAAGGAGAGGGCCCAGCAGCTCCTAGCCTCTTGGGCCGACTCCCTCCCAGCGCTAAGCCGGCCTAACTTCCTAAGGCCCAAGGCCCGGCTACCACCGTACCCTAGCGGAGCCCCTTCGCTCCTCCCTTCCCTTCGGTGCGCCGCCAGGAGCGAACCAACCAACTCTCTCGACCCCGCACCCCGTGCCCGATCCCTCGTCCCTCACCTTCTCCCCTCGAGCGCCGAACCCCTGCTGCTTCGATCCCCTTCAGCGCCCGCTCTCACCTCTCGTCCCTCTGTCCCGTCGCGCGCCAGTTCGCGGCTCCTCCAGCGCCCGGTCGGGCCCCGATGAGACCGCGCCACCGGCCAGGTCCTCGCCTCCTCGAGACCAGCCCGGCCGGATCCCTGCGGCCTTCATCGCCCTGGCCCAGAGCCCGCGCCAGGAGCGCCCTCCTCTGCGGCCAGGCTCCCCTCTGGCCAATCCCCAACGCCTCCAGGAGCCCCGCTCCCTCCGGCCGGCCAGAAGCAACGGCGTCCCGAGAGCCCCGGCCAGGTTCCAGCCAGGAGCTCGCCGCCCCGCGCAGCGCCCCAGGCCCGAGCGCCCCGGCCTCCTCCCTCCGTCCCCGGCGTCCGCGCGAGGCTCTGCCTCCCTCCGTTCCTTCCTTCGTCCAGGTCGCCGGAGCCAGCAGCCGCGCCCCTCCGTCGCCGTCCGGCCGTGGTTCTCCACCGCAGCACCTCCCGAGCAGCCTCCTTACCGTGACCTTGCCGTGTTGGTTTTTTTTTGTGTTGCTGTTTTTTTTTTGTTCTTTTGATGTGAAGACCGCAGCCGCAAGTCCGAAGACCCGTGAACAACTACCGACGACTTGAACATCTACGGAAAAACGAGCTCGTGAACGGCTACGGAACAAGTACCACTACATACGTGAACGACTACCGTCGCCGGAAGTGCCAAGTACCACGACCAAGTACCACGACGACCCGATCATCTACAACAACGAGCTCCGTGAACGCCTACGAACCGTGTACCACTACCGTCGCCGAGACCCTCAAGTACAACTACGGAACGGGTACCCCTACGCCGACGACGATCCCGACAAGTACCCCTTCGGAAACGGAACATCTACTTCCTCTACGACCCGTGTACGACTCCTGAGAACGACTCCTTCCTCTAAGATCTCGAACCGCCCCGAAACAAGTGTTTCGAAGGTATAACCGCCGAGCCGATGACCCATGAGATGAATGTTGTGTTGTATGAAATGTTTCCTTGTGTGCACCGTGCCCGTTTCGACCTTTTGTCGTGTTCCTCGGTTGCCTCGTCACCGACTCGTGGGAACCCGGTAACGGGACCGCCCCACCTTTCATCTTGTTCGACTTGCACACGCCATCTTTCCTTTTGCACCGGTCTCTCCCGAGTTACCGGAACCGAGTTGTTGCCTTTGCATCATTTCGGATCGTTGCCGTGGCACTCTTTTTCATTCCACCACGGTGACAATACTTCATATCATCTTCTTGTTAACCTTTTAATAAAATTGCATAAACTTGATCATGTCATCCGCATCATGTTAACAACATTATATATGTGTGAATTGTTGTTGCTTTAATAATTATTAAACATGCTCATGGGGATTTTCCGGATTTGTTGTCATTATTTTCCGGCCTCATTTAAAATGTCTAAATAGTGTAGTTTTATTATGCTTCACCTCTTGCCATGTTTAAAACATTTAATCTTGTCTTGTAAATAACAAGAGTCAATTAAATAATTAAATGTGGTGTTTCGTCAATATGCAACTCGTTGCATATTGAGCTCCACTTAAATTGTAGTGTTGTTTGTGCACCTTGCCATGCCTTGCATAATTAAACCGGACATGCATCATACTTGTTTGCGCATCGTATGCCATGTTGATGCTTGTGTGTTTACCGTGTTGTTTCTTTCTTTCCGGTTGCTTCTCTTGTTAGCTTCGGTTTCGTTCCGGAGTTGGGAGGATTCGCTCGTCTGTTGCTCCGTCTTCTTCATGGATCCGTTCTTCTCCTTTGCGGAATTCCAGGCAAGATGACCGAACCTCGATAACATTACTATCTTTGCCTATTGCTATTAGTTCCGCTCTATAGTTTGCCTCGATGCCCATGATCTTCTTGTCAGCCTCCTACTTGTAACCATGAACCTGTTTAACCACCCTACCTATGCAAACCGTTGCTTGGCTAAGTACGCTTCGCTCAGCCCTTCTTATAGCATTGCTAGTTGCAGGTGAAGATTGAAGATGCTTGCTTCATGTTGAAGTTTGGTTGGGTTATATCACACTATATAAATGCTTAAAACGAATTCATCTATATACTGGCAAGGGTGGAAGGCTAAGCCTTTTGCTTGGTGATTTGTTTCACTCATGCCGTTAGGAACTGTATAAACCGGTGTTATGTTCCTTGATTATGCGTTCCTAACACGGTTGGGGTGTATGGGACCCCCTTGATAAACCGCTAAGTGCTAAGTCTTTTCCAGCAAGTCCCAACATTTGGTACTTTTTGCCTCATAACAACAACTTAATTAAATAATTAAATTTGCATAGGGGGTCGCGTCCCCGAGGATTCTTAATTCTACATAGCAGGGGGGGCCAGCGCTGATGGTGTTGGTCCCAAACGGGGGTTCTGCGGGGCCGCCTTGCGGCAACCCGAGGTATCTGGTATAACCTGTAGAATCGCCCATCCGGTCGTGTCCTGAGACTTAGATACGCGCGGCTACTATCAGGGTGTCGACACGCCGGGAGGATTTGCTGGATTAGCCTTACCTTAGTTCGGTTTAACTTGAGCACGGGATTCCGAGAATACTCGGGTCTTCCCACCTATGGAGTTGCGACTCCGCGGATCGTGGGCTTGTAATGGGTCAAGTTGGAACACCCCTGCAGGGTTTGAACTTCCAAAAGCCGTGCCCGCGGTTATGTGGCAGATGGGAGCTTGTTAATATCCGGTTGTAGATAACTTGACACAATGATTCAATACACTACCAGCATGTGTACCGTGACTGTCAATTTCCGAATAGGGATTCGGGAGTTGAACACGGTGGGGTTATGTTTGACCGGCTTTAGCTAGGATCACTTCGTGATCATCTTTCGACCGAGGCACTTCTCTTCTCGCTCTCTATTACGTAAGTTAGTGCTAGTTGCTGCTGCAGACTCTTGTTGTTCCTTCACCTCCTGTTCTTTCTTCAGCCTTGTCCTCACCCAAGGCTTAAATAGTCTTGTTACCCGGGAACGGGATTGCTGAGTCCTCGTGGCTCACAGATACTACAACACCAGATGCAGGTTTAGCCGAGTTTGATGCAGAAGCTGGTTCAAGTTCTTCACCAGGAGCTCGATGAAGAGAGTGGCCGTTTGCTTGTGACGTTTCGACGATCAGTAGTGGTTCTTCTACTAGGATTCGATCCTGACCTGTGGCTTTATGTTGTTTTGGTATCTTTCTTTCGGATCTTCACCCGTAGTCGGGTTGTGATGTTTTGAATGATGTTTTGCTTATGTAATGTATTGTGTGAAGTGGCGAGTGTAAGCCAACTATCTCCTTTTGCATTTTAACCCCTCTTTTACATGAGTCGTGCAAAGATACCAAACTTGAGATCATTCTAGGATGGGCTTATACCTTTAAGTCGTGCCTCGACACGTAGGAGGTATAGTCCCATCCTGGGCATTACAAGTTGGTATCAGAGCCTTCTCCGACCTAGAAGCCCCCACTGATTGATCGAATCATTGACGGTTGAGTCTAGGCACACACTAAAAATATTTTGAGTCCTATATTATATCGGAGAGTAGGATTTCTGTTTGCTTCTCATCTCTTTTCATTCTGGTGAGGACTCCTGACGATTACTCTTGCCTCTTCTACTTTCAAAAATCGCACCAATTTTTTTTTAGGAATCCCGCGAGTATTCTGGGATTGTTTCGATGTTCTTGTGACAAGGATATTGTTCTCGATGCCTCCTGTTCCCGGGGAGTTGAGCTTCGGGGTATTGTTGTCACAAGCTTATCGCGGCAGTACTAAATACTTAAGACGGCCGACATCGAAAATCTCTCCTATACGACCAGTGGCAAGATAACCCCGACATCACCCAGTACTGGGGAGGTAGTTCGAGAGTATTGCCATAGCTTGTTATAGTGGATGCTTTTCGAAGGTCCGAGGTACACAGTTTCCGAGAAAGACTGGTTATGTGTTGAAGGATGGATACACCTGGATGTAGGTTTAGAGTTGATTGCGCGGTGCTTCCCGTGTATCCCCAACACCTGATTGCATAACTGGAAACTTTCGGAAATCTATAGGTGGGTTCATCTAGTAGTTCTAGGCATTCTTCCAACGGATGCATGATATGAAGTTTGGGGTTCTACATTGAGTGAAGTGGTTTTATGGACTTGTTCTGATCGGGAGTTGCATCTTAAAGGGTCCTTGGCTATGCTGATCCGGGGATGACAAAACCCTTTTGTAACACGTTCCATGAGCTTTCAGCACAAAGATGTCGAACGAAGCTTCCATCTTGCATTTGTTCTATCTGATCCTTGTTCCTTTTATTTACCTTTTGTTCTCCAAGTGGCTTCTCGTCAAGTTGATGTAACTACGGAATTCATTCGTTCAATTCTCTGTTCGGATGATGTTGTGAAGATTAGGCTGTTGCATATCCATCCTTTGTTTCGTTTGGATTCTGGTATTCGAGTTGCTTCGATGTCAAATGTTGATTCCATAACCTTCCTAATCGGTGTTCTCATATTTCTATGGGAGTGCTAACTCTTCTTGACCATCAAGATGGTCATGTTAAATTCTTTTCCAACCGGTGTGCCTTCTCTTCAAGTTATTCCATACGGATGTCGTTGAGAAATCTGACGATTTGTCTGTTTCATTCATCTCAAGTTGTCTTGTTTTTTTTACCACCCTCCCTCCCTTTTTCTTTATGGAGCTAGAATTCTCAAATGAAGTATCCATTTTATTCATGTGATATTTCTTCATTCATTCCCTTCAATGTTCGTATCCGGTGCTTATCGTGAAGTTGCTCAAGAGCTTCTAGCCCATCATTCTTTTGTTCTCAATTCTGCCGGTGGATGTAATTCAAGATTTCGGTGTTGATCTTATCCTTTTTCCTCTTTTCACAATGCTTTCTTATTCCGGTGCACCAACTAATCATTCTCCTCTTGCTATTCATATCCGGAGTGCTGAAGATTCATAATTCCATTCTTAATCCTGTCAAGCTATTTTGAGATTGTTATCTCATTCAAGCTATTTAAGTCAACCGGTGCAATATCTCTTAAACAATCTTTTTCAACGGTGATTTCTTTGAGTGGGCCCTAACCCATAGGTATTTTCCCAGGATCTTACCTGACTCTTCTATTATTCTGGAGTTATTCTCAAATTCTTTTCAAGTGTGACGTAAGAATGATTTCCATCAGTCACATGCCTTCTCCAAGATCGCTTTCAATTCTTGTTCATCATTGGTTCAACCTTTTTAATTCTTCATTCCGGAGTGCTCAACAATTCTTCATGGCATTTCTCGTCTTCACTCTCAACATTTGGAGACCGGAGAAGTGTTTCTCTTAAATCTTGGCCCGTTCTCTTGAAGATTCGTGATTCTAGCTTCTTGCCATCCTCATAATTGTTTTCGATTGTGGGAATTGTTTTCATGCCCCTTCGGAGCAATTCTTGAATTCTTTTCTTTGTGATCCTCCGAAGGCCATCATTTCAGAAGATTTCTTCGTTCTCAGTTTTCAACTTCGTCCTCCAAATATTCTTCATTGATGCCTCTCGTTCGTCTCCCTATTCTTACGGTGGTTCATTCAAGTTTACTCTTCCGTTGTTATCGTTTTAATTCATTTGTTCTTTTCACAATCCTACCGGTGGTTCGTTGAAGATTTACCCAAGCTTGTGCGAGATCTCTCCAATCCTTTCCAACGAGAATAAGTGGTATGCCAAATCCTTTGGTTGTCATCAATTTAAATTGGTGAAGGATATGCATGACATAATTCTTATTCTTATTCCTTCAAGTGTTAACCTCTTTTCCGGAGCTTGTTCATCATATCATATTCTCGGTTCTAAGTTGTTCATCTTGTTTTCCGGAGCTTCAAGTTATTTCAATAATATCATTTCAAAGCTCCATCTAATTCACCGCAGGCCTTGAATCGTATTCTTTCATCTTTCACTTCTCATGCTTTCATTACCGGAGATCTCATGGTGGTTCATCATGTTTTAATTCATCCTTGAAGTCTTCATCAAGATTCTTGTTGGAGCTCAAGCATTCTTCATCATGCTTTACAATTGCAATCCTGTCTACCTTATCTTTTCAAATGGTGTTATGTCATTCTTGACAATTCCTTCATGTTTCATGATTCACGAGTTATCAAGAATGAGATATTTAAAACCATCATTTTCCTTGTTCAGGAGATCTTTTCAACTCTTCAATTATTTGTTGGAGTTATCTTAGGTTATATTTCACCTAAAAGCTTTCCTTGAGAATTGTTGCTATTGTGGTGCTTATAAATGACCCAAGTTCTTCATTTATCCTCTCCGTGAAATAACTCTTTCGTCTCCTTGTTGATCCCAATGCAATCATTCGTTTTTGTTAGTGGCTGGTTGTCACCTCTTAATTTTGAGATGTTTTCCATAAGCCCACATCAAGCTTATTCTTTCGTTGTTGAATTTTCCAACAGCTCTGTTCAACCCTTATTTGTAAGGATGCTCTTTCAAATTTAATTTTGAGAGAAGTTGTCTTTTCTTCTCCGTTCAATTCTGTCTTTCATTTATATGCTATTCTTTCATTCCGGAGGCTTTGTGATATTGCTATCTCCACCCCATCATCTTGTCATATCTATATCATCTTCTTTCATTGTTTATCTATTCAACCGGAGTGTTGTATTCTTCATTCAAGTTACGTCATCTTATCAAGTTTGCCTCTCTTTTCAACCGGAGTGCTGTCTGAATCTTTCTTATCCCTCGTGCCATTCTTTAGTCGTTTCAGAGGCAATATGTTGTTGTTTTCATCAACTATCATTCCATCTCCTCAAGTTTTTGTTCATTTCCTTCCATTTTCAGACGGAGTGCTGTCCAAATTCTGTCATTCTTATTCCTTGGTTATACCATTGCGGTTTCATATTCTTTTGGTTCGTGAGCTCTTGTTTCATGTCTTTCAACCTACAAGGTTCTTATAATGTTCCTTGTTCCTCCTGCTTACCGGAGTGCTCTTAACTTCGTTCATCTCCGTTGCATTCTTTCTTTCAACTTGTTTAACCTCTCAAGGTTCTTTGGTTTCACTCGTCTGTCAAAGAAGCAACTTTGTTTACCTCTTCTTTTTCGTTTTTACCCGATGATATCTCTAGGATCTCGGGTCGAGATCCTCTGTTAGTGTGGGAGAGTTGTGACGCCCGAAGACCGACGTCCCAGAAGATACCAGAAGATTCCAGAAGATTCTAGATGTTCCGGGTTGCCCGTGTGTGCTTTTGTGCTTGCGTTATTTATTTTTGCATTGCATCATGTCATCATGCCATCATGTCATATTTATTTTTGCATCTCAACCTTAATAAATCGTGTGGACCTTCGGTCCATTTAAATCGAGGGAAGAATGTCTTCTCTTTAAAACATATCCTCCCAATATTTAGGGAGCTATATTAATAATTATTCCATTTGTTTGGAATTACCCCCAACACACTTGCATATGTCCCATGCAACACCCATCCTTCTTATTCTTCTTCCTCTTGTTCTTTTACCTCATCATGCAAGTGAGTTCTTCGCTACCTCCTTTAATGTTCATTCTTTTCCTAAAAATTCTAGACCGTGCCATATGCCCCTCCTCCAAATTTCATCCTTTCAGATATGCTCTGGTCAGATTCAAAAATGGCTCTAGTTTGAACTAAATTCAAACTTGAATTATTTTTTCTATCTCTAAATAATGCCAGAGTATTTTTTTTAAATGGTGCATAATTCCAGGAGTCCGGAAGTATTGCTACTTCTTTCAAATTCTTCCCGTGAACCCCTGGCCTTTTTCCCGTCTTATTCTGTGGATTGGTTATTTGCAGAAATATTTTAAAGGAGAGGGCCCAGCAGCTCCTAGCCTCTTGGGCCGACTCCCTCCCAGCGCTAAGCCGGCCTAACTTCCTAAGGCCCAAGGCCCGGCTACCACCGAACCCTAGCGGAGCCCCTTCGCTCCTCCCTTCCCTTCGGTGCGCCGCCAGGAGCGAACCAACCAACTCTCTCGACCCCGCACCCCGTGCCCGATCCCTTGTCCCTCACCTTCTACCCTCGAGCGCCGAACCCCTGCTGCTTCGATCCCCTTCAGCGCCCGCTCTCACCTCTCGTCCCTCTGTCCCGTCGCGCGCTAGTTCGCGGCTCCTCCAGCGCCCGGTCGGGCCCCGACGAGCCCGCGCCGCCGGCCAGGTCCTCGCCTCCTCGAGACCAGCCCGGCCGGATCCCTGCGGCCTTCATCGCCCTGGCCCCGAGCCCGCGCCAGGAGCGCCCTCCTCCGCGGCCAGGCTCCCCTCTGGCCGATCCCCAGCGCCTCCAGGAGCCCCGCTCCCTCCGGCCGGCCAGAAGCAACGGCGTCCCGAGAGCCCCGGCCAGGTTCCAGCCAGGAGCTCGCCGCCCCGCGCAGCGCCACAGGCCCGAGCGCCCCGGCCTCCTCCCTCCGTCCTCGGCGTCCGCGCGAGGCTCTGCCTCCCTCCGTTCCTTCCTTCGTCCAGGTCGCCGGAGCCAGCAGCCGCGCCCCTCCGTCGCCGTCCGGCCGTGGTTCTCCACCGCAGCACCTCCCGAGCAGCCTCCTTACCGTGACCGTGCCGTGTTGGTGTTTTTTTTGTGTTGCTGTTTTTTTTGTTCTTTTGATGTGAAGACCGCAGCCGCAAGTCCGAAGACCCGTGAACAACTACCGACGACTTGAACATCTACGAAAAAACGAGCTTGTGAACGGCTACGGAACAAGTACCACTACATACGTGAACGACTACCGTCGCCGGAAGTGCCAAGTACCACGACCAAGTACCACGACGACCCGATCATCTACAACAACGAGCTCCGTGAACGCCTACGAACCGTGTACCACTACCGTCGCCGAGACCCTCAAGTACAACTACGGAACGGGTACCCCTACGTCGACGACGATCCCGACAAGTACCCCTTCGGAAACGGAACATCTACTTCCTCTACGACCCGTGTACGACTCCTGAGAATGACTCCTTCCTCTACGATCTCGAACCGCCCCGAAACAAGTGTTTCGAAGGTATAACCGCCGAGCCGATGACCCGTGAGATGAATGTTGTGTTGTATGAAATGTTTCCTTGTGTGCATCGTGCCCGTTTCGACCTTTTGTCGTGTTCCTCGGTTGCCTCGTCACCGACTCGTGGGAACCCGGTAACGGGACCGCCCCACCTTTCATCTTGTTCGACTTGCACACGCCATCTTTCCTTTTGCACCGGTCTCTCCCGAGTTACCGGAACCGAGTTGTTGCCTTTGCATCATTTCGGATCGTTGCCGTGGCACTCTTTTTCATTCCACCACGGTGACAATACTTCATATCATCTTCTTGTTAACCTTTTAATAAAATTGCATAAACTTGATCATGTCATCCGCATCATGTTAACAACATTATATATGTGTGAATTGTTGTTGCTTTAATAATTATTAAACATGCTCATGGGGATTTTCAGGATTTGTTGTTGTTATTTTCCGGCCTCATTTAAAATGTCTAAATAGTGTAGTTTTATTATGCTTCACCTCTTGCCATGTTTAAAACATTTAATCTTGTCTTGTAAATAACAAGAGTCAATTAAATAATTAAATGTGGTGTTTCGTCAATATGCAACTCGTTGCATATTGAGCTCCACTTAAATTGTAGTGTTGTTTGTGCACCTTGCCATGCCTTGCATAATTAAACCGGACATGCATCATACTTGTTTCCGCATCGTATGCCATGTTGATGCTTGTGTGTTTACCGTGTTGTTTCTTTCTTTCCGGTTGCTTCTCTTGTTAGCTTCGGTTTCGTTCCGGAGTTGGGAGGATTCGCTCGTCTGTTGCTCCGTCTTCTTCATGGATCCGTTCTTCTACTTTGCGGAATTCCAGGCAAGATGACCGAACCTCGATAACATTACTATCTTTGCCTATTGCTATTAGTTCCGCTCTATAGTTTGCCTCGATGCCCATGATCTTCTTGTCAGCCTCCTACTTGTAACCATGAACCTGTTTAACCACCCTACCTATGCAAACCGTTGCTTGGCTAAGTACGCTTCGCTCAGCCCTTCATATAGCATTGCTAGTTGCAGGTGAAGATTGAAGATGCTTGCTTCATGTTGAAGTTTGGTTGGGTTATATCACACTATATAAATGCTTAAAACGAATTCATCTATATACTGGCAAGGGTGGAAGGCTAAGCCTTTTGCTTGGTGATTTGTTCCACTCATGCCGTTAGGAACCGTATAAACCGGTGTTATGTTCCTTGATTATGCGTTCCTAACACGGTTGGGGTGTATGGGACCCCCTTGATAAACCGCTAAGTGCTAAGTCTTTTCCAGCAAGTCCCAACATTTGGTACTTTTTGCCTCATAACAACAACTTAATTAAATAATTAAATTTGCATAGGGGGTCGCGTCCCCGAGGATTCTTAATTCTACATAGCAGGGGGGGCCAGCGCTGATGGTGTTGGTCCCAAACGGGGGTTCTGCGGGGCCGCCTTGGGGCAACCCGAGGTATCTGGTATAACCTGTAGAATCGCCCATCCGGTCGTGTCCTGAGACTTAGATACGCGCGGCTACTATCAGGGTGTCGACACGCCGGGAGGATTTGCTAGATTAGCCTTACCTTAGTTCGGTTTAACTTGAGCACGGGATTCCGAGAATACTCGGGTCTTCCCACCTATGGAGTTGCGACTCCGCGGATCGTGGGCTTGTAATGGGTCAAGTTGTAACACCCCTGCAGGGTTTGAACTTTCGAAAGTCGTGCCCGCGGTTATGTGGCAGATGGGAGCTTGTTAATATCCGGTTGTAGATAACTTGACACAATGATTCAATACACTACCAGCGTGTGTACCGTGACTGTCAATTTCCGAATAGGGATTCGGGAGTTGAACACGGTGGGGTTATGTTTGACCGGCTTTAGCTAGGATCACTTCGTGATCATCTTTCGACCGAGGCACTTCTCTTCTCGCTCTCTATTACGTAAGTTAGTGCTAGTTGCTGCTGCAGACTCTTGTTGTTCCTTCACCTCCTGTTCTTTCTTCAGCCTTGTCCTCACCCAAGGCTTAAATAGTCTTGTTACCCGGGAACGGGATTGCTGAGTCCTCGTGGCTCACAGATACTACAACACCAGATGCAGGTTCAGCCGAGTTTGATGCAGAAGCTGGTTCAAGTTCTTCACCAGGAGCTCGATGAAGAGAGTGGCCGTTTGCTTGTGACGTTTCGACGATCAGTAGTGGTTCTTCTACTAGGATTCGATCCTGACCTGTGGCTTTATGTTGTTTTGGTATCTTTCTTTCGGATCTTCACCCGTAGTCGGGTTGTGATGTTTTGAATGATGTTTTGCTTATGTAATGTATTGTGTGAAGTGGCGAGTGTAAGCCAACTATCTCCTTTTGCATTTTAACCCCTCTTTTACATGAGTCGTGCAAAGATACCAAACTTGAGATCATTCTAGGATGGGCTTATACCTTTAAGTCGTGCCTCGACACGTAGGAGGTATAGTCCCATCCTGGGCATTACATTTGGGTTCAATCTTGCGGTGTCCTTTCTCAGTGACAGTAGGGGCAGCAAGGCACGTATTGTATTGTTGCCATCAAGGATAAAAATATGGGGTTTACTTCATATTGCTTGAGTTTATCGCTCTACATCATGTCATCTTGGTTAAGGCGTTACTCTGTTCATATGAACTCAATACACTAGATGCATGCTGGATAGCGGTCGATGTGTGGAGTAATAGTAGTAGATGCAGGCAAGAGTCGGTCTACTTGTCTCGAACGTGATGCCTATATACAATGATAATGCCTAGATAGTCTCATAATTATTCACTTTTCTATCAATTGCTCGACAGTAATTTGTTTACCCGCCGTAGAATATCGCTATCATGAGAGAAGCCACTAGAGAAAACTATGGCCCCCGGGTCTATTCTCAACATATCAATCTATATCTACTTTACTTTTACCGCTTTTATTTGTTGTTTTATTAAACTAAAAATACCAAAAATATAAACTATCATCTCTATCAGATCTCACTCTCGTAAGTGACCGTAAAGGGATTGACAACCCCTTATCGCGTTGGCTGCGAAGTTCTTATTTGTTTGTGCAGGTGCGAGGGACTCGCGCATGGTCTCCTACTGGATTGATACCTTGACTCTCAAAAACTGAGGGAAATACTTACGCTATTGTGCTGCATCTCCCTTTCCTCTTCGAGGGAATACAACGCAAGCTCAAGAGGTAGCAATAATCTACCTTGTAAATTGTTTTGTTCAACAACAGGCTCAAAAATTCCATATGGGTCATCTTTCTGGTCATTGCCCACTATGAAAAATCATAAGATCAGTAGAGCATTAGCATGCTGGATCGTCAAAATCCCATATCAGATTATTAGTGTTTTGAGTACCTAGTGGAGCCGATTGCGCAGACCCACTCGTACCACATTCAGGGGTATTTTGAAGTTGGTTGGATCCGCTAAAAGGTTGTATAACTGGACAAACAATTGAAAATGAGGGTTTTATTATCAAATATACACTATCAGCACCCCAACAACATAACTATACTGACGAACTAACCCGCATGATCAGTTGTGCAATCTGCTTACGTATTATGCTCAGTTGTGATGCCTCAACTCCTGAAATTTGGGTGGGAGGTCCTGCATGTACAATTAATTTTCGTACAGAAGATGATTACAATCAGAATGGTGGCTGGACAGGAAGGCAAAGTCAGTTAAATATACCTCATGCAATATCTCTGAGGAGGCTTTGCATTTTCTGTACTCTTGTCACAACAATAGCTCCTTTTGAGCTTCCTGCTATTAGTTACTTCTGGTACGCATCATTCTTGTGCAACCAGTTGGATTCATCCCCACATGTTAAATAATTTTCCTTGTCGTGAGGGATTTGTTCATGAGATGAACTTTGTATATTTGACAAGACTGCCACAAAATTTCAGCCGAACATGAGTACCCATTTTTTTTGGCATATTTGATGAGGTAAGAACATGCAATCAATATTTTATGGTACACCCCAACATGTCAACTTATGTACTTGGGTGACACCGGAATGTCCTGTAGGTGGTGTGTGTGACACAGTGTTATCATCGTTGAGGCCACTAGCAATCTTTCTCTTTTCACGGGATAGGCGTTGTCGTTTTAATATCTCATCCATGTTTTGTGCATACCGCTCCCTGTCCCTTTGCCTTCTCAACTCCTTAGGGTCTGCATATATGTGTAATAAAGTTAATTAATATAAACACATGGGGCTGTATATAATTTGTTGATTACCATTACCGATGTACATGGTCACCGATGTTTGTGTTTCATTTTCTTGTTCAATGACATCGCCAACCACAACGGTCATTTCTATATCACTTTAGGATTGATGTTGTCTCTCGATGACACCATCCATGTTATGTGAATACTGTTTCCCAACAAGTTGGCTCTACATTTCGTTAGGGTTCACATCTATGATATATTGTTGTTAGTTTGGTGCATGCATGTCATCAGTTTTGTGAACAATACACAAGAATGCAGTATAAGGGCAATTTTACCGCGGGACATGGCCAGGGGTGAATGAGGTACATTTTGATCTCCATTAAGCAGTGTTGTTGAAGCCTGTTTCTTCTCACGGGCCTCACGTCGTCTTTTAAGGATATCATCTTTATTGCGTGCATAATACTCTATGTTCCTCTGCCTCTTTAATTCCTTGGGGTCTGCATAAGTACATACCGCAAGTTAGGATAAAAGCACCAACAAATACAATATCACAATTTAGGAAAAGGCTGACGACAATTACCCAATAATTGGTTGTTACTTAGATCTTGAAATGGGGTGCGCGCTCCCACTCTTTTGGGAGATGACATACCCTTGGCCTTCATGTGAATATTCACGTCACTAAAATTTGGGAAGTTGATAATGTGCTTCATCAGAGTTGTATTTACATTATTAATAGGTAGTTGTAATGACAGGTCCCCTTGCAGGACCACACTCAGTGTTTGGCCCTGATGTTGACGTCCACGGTGATAGAAGGCAGAAGATGATATTGGCCCTGCCGTTAGCTGCAAACATAGATTGTTGCTTTGACATGTACATAATTTGTGATTTATTGGTGGAGAAATGAACTTATATTCTTTATCCTGCCGTATCTGCTTGGGACAATGAAGTTATATTCTTCATCCTCACGTATCTTTAGATGTTATCTAAAATATGAATGGCAATTTTAGTTGACATCAGGTCTAGGAGATAGGATGCATGTATCAGTTAGGTTGGAAATCGAAGTAGGCAAAAGACTAACCATTAGCTACAAATGCAAAATAAACGGCTCGTAATATTGTCATATGCACATGTTTATATTATAGAACTATAATCTGAAAATTATAATTCCGAGTAATGCTGCAACAGGTCAAAGGAAAAAGTTGAGACTAAAGTAGAGGGAAGAATTACAGCTGCGTGTATCCGGCTGGCTGAAGGGACGGGCAGGGCGGGCTCCTAGCAGTGGGGATCTCGTGCAGGGGTGCCACGCTGCGAGGGCAGGTCCTGGGCGTTCAGTGGCCTGGACTCCCTGCCCTGGCGACCTCGCGGAAGGATGCAACGCTGCTCGCGGACGGACTCCACGTTGCTCGGCAACAATGGCGACGGCGGTGACGAGGTCGGCGTGCAGGCAGATACGGTGGTGGTGGCGACTGGCGTGGAGGTTAAGGGCGATGGGAGCCGAATTAATTTAGTTTTTCTTATTTTCCTAGGAGAACGGCGTGATTGTAGGGGGGTGGACACATTGCTGGTCGAGGTGGAGCATGGTCAGTCAAGGGTATTTGCTAAGTCCACACAGTAGAGGCAGTAGATCAATGATGGCTGTTAGATTTAGATGTGCGGGTATAATTGTGTGGTGCTGACTGTTCCATTTGTTTTGTGGACACATTGCTGATGTACTTAACGAAGTTTTTGTTTGCTTGTTTATTAGTACTCCCTCCGTCTCAAATTTTTTGTCTTAGATTTGCCTACATACAGATGTATCTATTCACATTTTAGTGTTGGATATATCCGTATCTAGATAAATCTAAGACAAGAATTTTGGGACGGAGGGAGTAGTAGAGAAGAGAAGAGATAGAGATAGAGAATCCTTGCAAGTGAAACCGAAGAGCTGAAGCCAAATAATAACATTAGCACCACACCGTAGCCCACCAACCCATGGCGGTCCACGTATGTCAGTGATGGAACCGCACAAACTAAGGACGGGCCCACCAGTTTTAGCGACCCCAAAACGGGTCGACATCTGGGTCTACCCGTCATTGGCGTGAGGCAGACGAGGGGCACGCGGAGAGAGAAAGAGAGGAGAGTTAAAGCGGCCATTTCTTCGTCGACCTCGTCGCCCCCGCGCAGACGTGCTCCGTCGTCGCCGTCGTCGCGGCGGTCCAAAGAAGAACGATTCCACACGTAGTTGCTGTTTTTATCCGAGAAGCCCGGATACTCGGTCAGAACCACTCGATCTCGATCTCGATCTCTCGCTTTGTTAATCTTAGGTCTAGCTAGGTGAATAAGGTGCGATTTTGGGGGCGAATTTTCCTCCATTTCTTCATACAATCTTGATTGGTTTTGGAATGACCTAGGTTGGTTGGATGTCCGCGCGAATACTATATCTAAATCTTGCCGTTCTCGTTTTTGCAGGGATTGCGCGGGGAGGCAGCGGTCCATTCCTGCGGTCGACTCGGTTCTTGATAGGCTTAGTAAACAGAGAGGGAGGAGGGAGGGAGGGAGGGATGGACGAGAAGGCAGCCAAGATGGAGAAGCTCTCGTCGGCGGCGGCTTTCGTGGAGGGCGGCGTGCAGGCCGCCTGCGACGACGCCTGCAGCATCTGCCTCGAGGCCTTCTGCGACAGCGACCCCTCCACGGTACCTACCTCTCTCGCGGATGTAATGGTGATTGGCCATGGAAAAATTTCGATTTGGTGGTAGACGTGTCTGAAGTTCTGGTTTCTTTTTTTGAATTGCCACAGGTTACAAGTTGCAAGCATGATTTCCATCTCCAGTGCATCCTTGAGTGGTGAGGACCATGCTTTCTTGTCTTTGCATTTCCCCTCTAGTTCTGTAACCATTCCATTAGAAAGTTAGAATGATATTGCCTGAAACTATCATACGAGTATGCAGTTTGCTGCTGTTAGTTTGTTCATGGTAAGATTTGAAACATTGATAAATTGATTTGAGAGCCACATTATATTTTTCAAGAGTTGCAGTTTATATTTTTGGCTGCTGAATGATTGGTTTACTGCGTTGCACGTTTTGGCCGGAGGATTTGTTGTTCTGCACCATTTATCTACATTTCTTACTTCTGCCACTCATTCAGAACTTTCAGATGAAACGCCATGTTATCTACTACTATATAGTAGCTTGATCACTACAATGACCCATTGACTCTCACTTGTAATTCGGAAGAGTTGCAATTTCTCTTTGTAACTGTTGGTTGATTAGTTTACCACATTGTTGTGTTGCGACTCCTTATCATATACTTTCTGATGTACTAACGCAATTGATGTTGTAGGTGCCAGAGAAGCTCCCAGTGTCCCATGTGTTGGCAGGCAATCAGCATGAAGGACCCTCTGAGGTAGAAATTCTTATGACCAGGAGTGAGATCAATTGTACATTTCTAGCCAAGTCTCACTTAAATTCTTGAATTACAGTCAAGAGCTCCTTGAGGCTGTTGAACAGGAGAAGAATGTGCAAGCAGATCGCTCATGCACGACGGCCGTTTTTCGCCATCCAATGCTCGGACATTTTGAGGTGTCATTTCGCATTTCCATTGCCCTTCTAACAATGGCTTTCTTAGTGCCATGTCTCGATCCACCCAATGCCTGTACTGCTGCTGATGCTGCTATTTCTCCCAGGTACCAGTTGATACAGATGACGCTGAGCTTGAAGAACGTCTCATGCAACACCTGGCCGCTGCTGCCGTGACACGTAGGTCGCACCGCCATGGTAGAAGGGAAAGCCACCGCGGAAGATCAGGACCACACGGTCGCACACAAATTGTAGTATTTTCGACAACTGAAACTACCTCTAGTGACCCCATTTCTTCAGATCAACCACAAGTAGGGGACAGTGAGCATTCTCCTGCTATAATCTCTGCTCCTGTGGATGCCATGGAAGAAGCCTCTGCCAACATACCAGTGCACAATAATACTTCTTCTAACTGCCCTATTGGATCAAATGATAGGTGATTCCTATTTTCATATGATGACATAACTACCGGACTGCCTACATCTATGTTTTTTTTCTTCTTCTCATGTATATTGGTTTAACACACTACATAATGACCTTGATCAGAATTTCTGGTGATGAAGCATCTCCCATCAACCAGGATGGAGCTGGACCATCCGATCCACAATCTTTCTCAAACACACTCAAGACTCGCCTGCAGTCGGTTTCGGTCAAGTAATACTGTCTGACTCCTTCAAACTTCAGAGACCTTTGGAATTGGAAAACCAACATTATTGTAGCGAACTTATTTGTGGCCTCTCTTAACAATGCTAGGTACAAGGACTCGATAACGAAGAACACCCGTGGGTGGAAGGAACGGTGGCTCTCTCGGAGTGACACGATATCGAGTCTTGGTTCTGATGTTAGGAGGGAGGTTAACGCCGGAATCGCTGCTGTGTCTCGCATGATGGAGCGGCTAGAAACGAGGGACGGGAGTGGCTCTGGGCCCTCGTCGGCTTCTTCGGACAATGTTTATTCTGCTACAGATAATCAGGGAGCTGCGTCATCCAACTTTTGTGCTGCCGTAAATGGCGCCTCGTCTTCGGCAACTTGTGCGTCGAGATCTGGTTCACAATGAACCATCTTCTGCCATGAAAGATGAACTTATTTTTAGGTGCAAGTTGAACCTGGCATCTGGTACTATTAGAACAATCACATGTAACATGTTTGATTTGTGCAACCAAAGATGCAGATGTAAAGAACTGGTTGCAAGAATGATACGAGCCAGGGTGGTGCAACGTCAACCACACAGTAGGTCTTGTTCGTTTCTTAGTAGACCTGCAAGGCTACGACAGCCAGTTGTTTCATCAGGCCATCTTATGATATGAGCCATAGTGAAGGGATTAGGGAACATCATAGTCGTGATATGAGATTCATGTCTGCATGAACTCTCTGTTAAGTAATTAGGCATAATTTCCATGATTAATTCCAGAATATTAAACATGACGAGCAGCACAACATCGCAAAACATGATACTGGCAAACATGTTTAATCAACGAGATGGGGCATTGCAATTATACCGATCGTAATCAACGAGATGGGGCATTGCAATTATACCTATCGTTTGCAGATAAGGTAGCCGTTGGTGTAGCGATGTTGTTGATGACGATGTTGGTGAAGACCTGTCGCAGAAGATGACGTGGTAGACGATGACGATCAAGATCGCCGACGGTAGGCGAGCCGTGATGAAGACAGCGAGCAGTCGCGCGCATGGCGCTTCCCAAAAACCTTATTCGCCCTGGTTCCAAAGACCTGCTCTCCCGTTCGTTGGTGCACGTCGGGTCTCGGGAAGGGGTGGACTACGGTGGCGGCGCAAGGAACGAGGTGTGGCAAAACCTAGATTGGTTTTCTGTGTGTTGCGGCGCCCGCAGCCTGCCCTTATATAGCGGTTTGGAAAACACTAACGGGTGCAACGTGGAAGGCCTATGTCGCACGTCCGAGTCGATTGCGGGAGCGACCCGAACCTACTATGACTCCAGACTTAGTTTTCCTAAGCAACAAAAATAAAGACATAATTTGTCGAATCGCGATCGCGACGTGACGAGTCGAGACGAGCGAGCGGCGGCGGAGGAGGGGTGCGCGAGAGGCTCTCTTATTCTCACTCACTTACAAATGCTACAACACTCCACCTTATAAGGTGGTGTGCAACTCCTTCAACTTTCGGGGTGGGACTAAACTTCCTACTCCCACCACTTGCTCACACACATGGGCCTTTGAGATTTCAGAAATTGCCTATTGGGTTGCCCTATAAATGGGCCCAATATCCTAACAATCCCCCACCAGATCTCAAATGCCCATTTGAAGATTTGCCAATCCTCGCTACTTGTTTATATACAAGTGTTTCAACAGAGACTGTTAAGCTGAACTTCCTCCTAGAGCCTTAAGCTACATCTATTAGCAACTTGAACAATGGACTATGCCTTGAATTGCAAGTTTTATGCCAACAGACTTCACTCAAAGTCATAACCAGTACCTGGCTGCCAGTAGTCTACCCCGCGGGTGGAGCATATACGTCGTATTGACTGGTCTCTTCATGAGTTTTCTAGAGATCACCCAAATCTCATAGACTGCGACGTTTACAGTCGGACTCGTATAGGTGTGTTCTTTCAAGAATGCTCTGTAGGACATCATCTTTGCTATCAATAGCCGTCATAAACACATTAAGGCATGTTGCCAACCTGCCTTACAGCTCTTTGAGAGTTATGCATCTCCACTTAGAGAGGGCTTACTAGATACTCTTCTCAGTCAAACCACTAGCTTGTTCTTCCCAGGTCCTAATTCACGGGATCTCCGATCACATAGATTGGGTTATCACTATGGTGTGACACTCATGGGTCTCATACCCATCTCCCTCAATGCATTTTCTATCACATTACGTGATAGTCCCTTCGTAAAGGGATCTGCCAGGTTTTTGTCTGTTTGAATATACGTAACAATAATTACTTCGGAGTTTCTCAATTTCCTGACATACTTCAATCGTCTTTTAACATGTCTTGATGACTTTGCATTATACTTAGAACTGATCACTTTGGCAATCACTGTTGATTGTCACAGTTCATGAGGATGGTCGGTACAGGTTTCTCAACCACCGGCAAGCCCATCAAGAGGTCACGCAGCCATTCTGCTTCAATAGTGGTTGTATCTAAAGCATTAAGTTCTGCTTCCATGGTTGACCTCATCAATATGGTCTGTTTACAAGACCTCCATGACACTGTGCCACCTCCAAGAAGAAATGCATATCCACTTGTGGCGTAGAGTTCACCGACGTCCGATATCGAGTTCGAGACACTATATCCTTCAAGCACAATAGGGTGCCCTGAATAGTGAATCCCATATCTCGCCGTACCATTCAGATAGTGCATGACCCTTTCAAGTGCATGCCAATGATCATTACCCGGGTTTGACATGAGCCTGCTCAAATTGCTCACAATAAAAGAGATATCAGGCCTTTTTGCACTCGCAAGGTACATGAGCGAACCAACAATTTGAGGGTAACTCAATTGATCTCTCGCTGTTTTCTTGTTCTTTAGTAGAGTCACGCTGGGATCATAATGTGTTGGAGAAGTCTTGCTATCATTAAAGCCGAAACGGCTCAAGACCTTCTCAATATAGTGTGATTGCGTTAGCGTAATCCCACTCCCATCCTTAATAAGCTTAATGTTCAGAATCACATCAGCTTCTCCCAGATCTTTCATATCAAAACATTTCGATAGAAAAGACTTGACCTCATTTATCACAATCATGCTTGTACCGAAAATCAGTATGGCGTCAACATACAAGCACAAAATAACACTATTGCCCCCACCATGGCGATAGTACACGAACCTATCAGCCTCATTTATGACAAAGCCTGCATAAGTCAGAGTTCTGTCGAACTTCTCATGCCATTGCTTAGGTGCCTGTCTCAGCCCATACAGAGATTTTAACAATTTGCACACCTTTATCTCTTCTCCTTTTACCGGGAAACCATCAGGCTGGTCCATATAGATTTCCTCTTCCAACTCTCCATTAAGGAAAGCTATCTTCACGTCCGTTTGATGAACGATAAGACCATAGGAGGCAGCCAGGGAAAGTAGTACATGAATGGTGGTCATTCTAGCAACATGTGAATAGGTGTTAAAGTAATCTTCGCCTTCTTGCTGGGTGTAGCCTTTGGCTACAAGCCATGCCTTGTACTTCTCAATAGTACCATCATGCCTTAGTTTCTTCTTAAACACCCACTTACAGCCAACTGGCTTACAACCATATGGTCTCTCAAATAATTCCCACGTTCCATTTGAAAGAATCGAGTCCACCTCATTTTGGACAGCTTCTTTCCAGTCATTCGCATCAGGAGATGCAAATGCCTCCGCAATGGTCGTAGGAGTATTGTTCACAAGGTACACAATGAAATTATTACCAAAGGATTTTTCAATCCTTTGTGTCTTACTCCGTTTAGGAGCTTCATTGTCATCCTTCTCAAGGACTATGTCATGTGGTTGTTCATGTGGTTCTTCAGAATAATCACTTGATGTAATAGGTTCAAGAATTATCTCAGAAGATGTTCTAGCAGTGCTATGCATATCTTTCATAGGAAACATATTCTCAAAAAATGTTGCGTCACGAGACTCCATAATAGTATCAACATGCATATCAGGTACCTCGGATTTAACCAATAAAAATCTATAACTAATGCTACGCTCAGCATAGCCTAGAACGATACAATCTACTGTCTTTGGTCCCAGTTTGCGTTTCTTTGGAATTGGAACATTGACCTTAGCCAAACATCCCCAAGTGCGCGAATACGAAAGTGATGGTTTTCTCCCAGCCCACTCCTCATAAGTTTTTTTTCTTTATTCTTATTTGGAATTCTATTCAGGACATGACAGGAAGTCAACAAAGCCCCCCCCACCATGCCTTAGATAAACCAGTAGTGTCCAACATGGCATTCACCAAATCGTCCAGCGTGCGGTTTTTCCTCTCAGCAACCCCGTTTGATTGGGGCGAGTAAGGACGCGTCCTCTCATGAATAATACCATGTTCCTCACATAATTCGTCAAATATTTTGGGAAAATACTCCCCACCATGATCCGACCTGAAACGTTTGATCTTTCTCTCTAATTGATTTTCAACTTCAGCCTTACAAATTTTGAAGTAGCCTAAAGCTTCATCCTTAGTTTGCAACAAATAAACATAGCAGAACCTAGTAGCATCATCAATCAACGTCATGAAATATCTCTTTCCGCCTTTTGTCAACACACCATTCATCTCGCATAGATCAGAATGTATGAGTTCTAGAGGTGCCAAGTTTCTCTCCTCGGCTGCCTTGTGAGGCTTCCGAGGTTGCTTAGATTGCACACAACTAGGGCACTTAGAACCTTTGGCAATGGTGAAATTCGGAATTAAGTTCAAACTAAATAGCCGAGACAGTAAACCAAAATTAACATGACATAAATGAGAGTGCCAAACATCAACCTCTGAACCAGCATTGCCATAAATATGGTTTACTAACTTATTACAAAATTTGAAAAGTGAAAAGCAGAACATGCCTCCGCACTCATAGCCTTTACCAATAAATTGTCCAAATCTTGACATAACTACTTTATTGGACTCAAACACTATTTTAGCCCCATCTCTACAAAGAAGGGATCCGCTAACGAGATTATTGTTCATAGTAGGGACATGCTGCACGTTCCTCAGCTGCACGATCTTCCCCGAAGTAAACTTCAGATCTAGCGTGCCAACACCATGAACAGTAGCATGTGATCCATTCCCCATTAGGACGGAAGAAACCCGAGCGACCTGATAAGAAGTGAACATAGAGATGTCAGCACACACATGAATGGTAGCACCCGTATCAATCCACCCAACATGGAGACTGAAAGACTGAAAGTATCAGTGGAAAATTACCGTACCCATCAGTGTTGCTAGTGGTCACGACGTTGACATTCTTTGTGCCATTTTCCCTCTCTTGTCCGCACGATCAGGACACTCCTTGGAAAAGTGGCCAAGCGCTCCACAGGCATAACACTCGAGCCCAACTTTGTTCAGCACCTTCTTCTTCTTCTTATTCTTGAAGGTAGTAGTATTGACAGGACCATTGAACTGGGGCTTGTAGTTCCCTTTTTCTTGTTGTTGTTCTTGACGTGGTGATTCTTCTGCACCATGTTGGTGCTAGCCTGAGTCTCACCACCTTTGTCACTCGTGTCCTTTGCCTTGGCTTTCTCCTCAACATCAAGAGATACTACCAGATTTTCAACCGGTATCTCCTGTCTCTTGTGTTTGAGAGATGTGACGAAGTTCCTCCATGAAGAAGGCAACTTTGCAATATGCGCCCAACCAAAAATCTGTCAGGCAACACAACCTTGAGGAATTCGATCTCTTTTGCAATGCACTGTATTTCATGAGCCTGTTCAACTATAGAACGGTTATTCACCATCTTGTAGTCGTGAAAGCTCTCCATGACGTACCTCTCACTTCTGATACGTCTCCAACGTATCTATAATTTTTGATTGTTCCACGCTATTATATATTCTGTTTCGGATGTTTAATGGGCTTTATTATACACTTTTATATTATTTTTGGGACTAACCTACTAACCCAAGGCCCAGTACAAATTGTTTTTTTGCCTATTTCAGTGTTTCACAGAAAAGGAATATCAAACGGAGTCCAAACGGAATGAAACCTCCGGGAGAGTTATTTTTGGAACGATATCAACACAGAAGACTTGGAGTACATGCGAGGAAACAAGAGAGGCGGCCACGAGGGCAGGGGCGCGCCCCCACCCACATGGGCCCCCTCTGGCTCCCCTGACGTGCCTCTTCAGCCTATATATACCCTCATACACTGAAAACATCAAGGAGCACCACGAAACCCTAATTCCACCGCCGCAACCTTCTGTACCCGTGAGATCCCATCTTGGGGCCTATTCCGGAGCTCCACCAGAGGGGGCATCGATCACGGAGGGCTTCTACATCAACACCATAGCCTCTTCGATGAGTTGTGAGTAGTTTACCACAGACCTTCGAGTCCATAGTTATTAGATAGATGGCTTCTTCTCTCTCTTTGGATCTCAATACAAAGTTCTCCTTGATCTTCAAGGAGATCTATTCGATGTAATCTTTTTGCGGTGTGTTTGTCGAGATCCGATGAATTGTGGGTTTATGATCAAGATTATCTATGAACAATACTGGATTCTTTTTTGAAATCTTTTATGTATGATAATAATATCCTTGCAAGTCTCTTCGAATTATTGGTTTGTTTGGCCTACTAGATCTATAGTTCTTGCAATAGGAGAAGTGCTTGGCTTTGGGTTTAATCTTTCGGTGTCCTTTCCCAGTGACAGCAGGGGCAATAAGGCACACATAGTATTGTTGACGTCGAGGATAAAAAGATGGGGTTTATATCATATTACTTGAGTTTATCCCTCTACATCATGTCATCTTGCTTAAGGCGTTACTCTGTTCTTATGAACTTAATACTCTAGATGCATGCTGGATAGTGGTCAATGTGTGGAGTAATAGTAGTAGGCGCATAATAGTTTCGGTCTACTTATTACGGACGTGATGCCTATATACAATGATCATGCCTAGATATTCTCATAACTATGCGCTTTTCTATCAATTGCTCGATAGTAATTTGTTCACCCACCGTAGAATTCTGCCACTAGTGAAACCTATGGCCCCCGGGTCTACTCTCATCATATTAGTCTTCCATCAACTATTTACTTTACTTTGCATTATTTACTTTCAATCTCTATACCAAAAGTACCAAAACTATTATCTTATCATATCTATCAGATCTCACTCTCGTAAGTGACCGAGAAGGGATTGACAACCCCTTTTATCGCGTTGGCTGCGAGGTTCTTATTTGTTTGTGCAGGTGTGAGGGACTCGCGTGTGGTCTCCTACTGGATTGATACCTTGGTTTTCAAAAACTGAGGGAAATACTTACGCTACTGTGATGCATCACCCTTTCCTCTTCGAGGGAATACAACGCAAGCTTAAGAAGTAGCAAGAAGAATTTCTGGCGCCGTTGCCGGCGAGATCTATGCAAAAGTCATATACCAAGTACCTATCACAAACCCTTATCCCTCGCACTGCATTATTTGCCTCTCGTTTTCCTCTCCCCCACTTCACCCTTGCCGTTTTATTCGCCCTTCTTCTTTCGTGTGTTTTATCGCTTTGCCTTGCCGTCATGGCTAGCATGCCTATCATTATCAATACTCCCGAGAGCGAGGTTCTTAATTTTAAACAAAGGGAGGAAGAAAATCTAAAAGATATTTGGTATAGAATTTGCAATGCTCAAAATAGATCTACTAGGAAGCTTTCCACTTCCGTGCTTCTTCGCAATTTTTATGTTGGCATCACTCCGTGGAATAGATATATTCTTGATACCATTACCAGAGGGAATTTCTTGGGTAGCCATACTTTTGATTCTTATAATGCTATGACAGAATTGTTTGGCCCACCACCTCTTCTGGTTAATGGACTGTTTTGACTTTAGAACATGTTATGCAAAGGCTTGAAATTATTGAAAACAAAGTTGCCACTTTGGAGTTGGTTGAGAGTTTGGATAAAAAGATCCACAACCAAATTACCCAATATGGATCTAAGGTAGGAGTTATTCTGATTTTTTAAAGAAAAAGAACCCATAGTTCAAGAGAGAATAGATCAAGATTCCACTAGAATTGATAAACTTGAGGATATTATCACTAATATAGGGTCTGCTTTTTCTGCTGTGAAAAATACTTCAAACCCCTCCATCACTAAAATGGCTAAGTTTATGTATGTTCCTAAAAATAAGGGTGAATCCTCTAGTAAGGAAACTGCGGATCTCAAATCCATAAGTGTTCATCCCAACTTTCTCACTTTCGTAAGGGAACCTTTTGCTACAAATGAATTTCTTGATTTCTTGCCTAGAAGTTTGATCATTAATAGGGAGGAAGAAAGTCCTAAGAATTATAAGTGTTTAATCGAAGAATTGCCTACCAAAGATGGCAATACCTAGATCTATTCTTGTATCATGCCTAGCTAGGGGCGTTAAACGATAGCGCTTGTTGGGAGGCAACCCAATTTTATTTTCTTTGCTTTTTGCTTCTGTTTGGGAATAAATATTGCATCTAGCTTCTTCTTAGATGTGGTTTTGTGTTATAATTAGTGTTTGTGCCAAGTAGAACCTTTGGGAAGACTTGTGTGAAGTTTATCTGATCATGCTGTAAAAACAGAAACTTTAGCGCTCACGGGATTAGCTACCATTTTTTACTCGAGAGTGATTTTTAGTTGATTCTTTTTTCATATGATTAATAGACAAATTCCTCATGTCCACCAATTTATTTCATTTTTTTAGAGTTACAGAAGTATTCGGAAGTTACATATTACTACAGTATGTTCTGTTTTTGACAGATTCTGTTTTTGTGTGTTGTTTGCTTATTTTGATGAATCTATGAGTAGTATCGGGGGTATGAATCATAGAGAAGTTGGAATACAGTAGGTTTAACACCAATATAAACAAAGAATGAGTTCATTACAGTACCTTTGAGTAGTGGTTTGTTTTCTTATACTAACGGAGCTCACGAGACTTTTGGCTAAGTTTTGTGTTGTGAAGTTTTCAAGTTTTGGGTAAGGATTCGATGTACTATGGAAAAAAGAGTGGAAAAAGCCTAAGCTTGGGGATGCCCAAGGCACCCCAAGGTAAAATTCAAGGACAACCAAAAGCCTAAGCTTGGGTATGCCTTGGGAATGCATCCCCTCTTTCGTCTTCATCTATCGGTAACTTTAGTTGAGACTATATTTTTATTCACCACATGATATGTGTTTTGCTTGGAGCGTCATGTATGATTTGAGTCTTTGATTTTAGTTTTGCCACAATCATCCTTGAGGGACAAACCTTTTGAGAGAGATACAAATGAATTGGAATTTATTAGAATACTCTATGTGCTTCACTTATATCTTTTGAGCTATATAGCTTTGCTCTGGTGCTTCACTTATATATTTTAGAGCACGTTGGTGGTTTTTAATTTTTAGAAATTATTGATCTCTCATGCTTCACATATATCTTTTTGAGAGTCTCTTAGAAAAGCATGGTAATGTTCTTTGGTTATAAAACTAGTCCTAATATGATAGGCATCCAAGATGGGTATAGTAAAAACTTTCATACAAGTGCATTGAATATTATGAGAAGTTTGATACTTGATGATTGTTTAGAGATATGAGGATGGTGATATTAGAGTAATGCTAGTGGAGTAATTGTGAATTTGAGAAACACTTGTGTTAAAGTTTGTGATTCTCGTAGCATGCACGTATGGTGAACCGTTATGTGATGAAGTTGGAGCATGATTTATTTATTGAGTGTCATCCTTTGTGTGGAGGTTGGGATCGCGCGATGGTTAAATCCTACCAATCCTTCCTCTAGGAGCATGCGTTGAATACTTTGTTTTGATAGCTCATAGATTTTTGTAATAAGTATATGAGTTCTTTATGACTAATGTTGAGACCATGGACACTCTCACCCTTCCACCATTGCTAGCCTCTTTTGTACCGCACAACTTTCGCCGGTACCATACACCCACCATATACCTTCCTCAAAACAGCCACCATACCTACCTATCATGGCATTTCCATAGCCATTCCGAGATATATTGCCATGCAACTTTCGACCGTTTCGTTCATATGACACGCTTCATCATTATCAATCACATAGAGTCATATTTTGTTCTAGCTTCGAGTTGTAAGTAAATAAAAGTGTGATGATCATCATTATTAGAGCATTGTCCCAGTGAGGAAAGGATGATGGAGACTATGATTCCCCCACAAGTCGGGATGAGACTCCAGACGAAAAAAAAGAAAAAGAGAGAGGCCATAAAAAAAGGGGAGAAAAAAAAGAGAAAAGGCCCAAAAGAAAAAAAGAGAGAGAAATAGAGAGAAGGGACAATGTTACTATCCTTTTTCCACACTTGTGCTTCAAAGTAGCACCATGATCTTCATGATAGAGAGTCTCTTGTTTTGTCACTTTCATATACTAGTGGGAATTTTCATTATAGAACTTGGCTTGTATATTCCAATGAAGGGCTTCCTCAAATGCCCTAGGTCTTCGTGAGCAAGCAAGTTGGATGCACACCCACTTAGTTTCTTTTGTTGAGCTTTCATACACTTATAGCTCTAGTGCATCCGTTGCATAGCAATCCCTACTCAATCACATTGATATCTATTGATGGGCATCTCTATAGCTCATTGATACGCCTAGTTGATGTGAGACTATCTTCCTCTTTTGTCTTCTCCACAACCACCACTCTATTCCACATAGTGCTATATCCATGGCTCACGCTCATGTATTGCGTGAAAGTTGAAAGGTTTGAAAGAATTGAAGTGTGAAAAAATTTCTTGGCTGAAACCGGGGTTGTGCATGATTTAAATATTTTGTGTAATGAAGATAGCGCATAGCCAGACTATATGATTTTGTAGGGATAACTTTCTTTGGCCATGTTATTTTGAGAAGACACGATTGCTTTGTTAGTATGCTTAAAGTATTATTATTCTTATGTCAATATAGACTTTTGTCTTGAATCTTTCGGATCTGAACATTCATGCCACAATAAAGAAAATTACATTGAGAATTATGTTGGTTAGCATTCCACATCAAAAATTCTATTTTTATCATTTATCTACTCGAGGACGAGCAGGAATTAAGCTTGGGGATGCTTGATACGTCTCCAACATGTCTATAATTTTTGATTGTTCCATGCTATTATATATTCCGTTTTGGATGTTTAATGGGCTTTATTATACACTTTTATATTATTTTTGGGACTAACCTACTAACCCAAGGCCCAGTGCAAATTGCTGTTTTTTTTGCCTATTTCAGTGTTTCGCAGAAAAGGAATATCAAACGGAGTCCAAACGGAATGAAACCTTCGGGAGAGTTATTTTTAGAACGATATCAACATAGAAGACTTGGAGTACACGCGAGGAAATGAGAGAGGCGGCCACAAGGGTAGGGGTGCGCCCAGGGGGGTAGGCGCGCCACCACCCTCGTTGGCCCCCTCTGGTTCCCCTGATGCGCCTCTTGAGCCTATATATACCCTCATACCCTGAAAACATCGAGGAGCACCACAAAACCGTAATTTCACCGCCGCAACCTTCTGTACCTGTGAGATCCCATCTTGGGGCCTGTTTCGGAGCTCCACTAGAGGGGGCATCGATCACGGAGGGCTTCTACATCAACACCATAGCCTCTCCGATGAGTTGTGAGTAGTTTACCACAGACCTTTGGGTCCATAGTTATTAGCTAGATGGCTTCTTCTCTCTCTTTGCATCTCAATACAAAGTTCTCCTCGATCTCCGAGGAGATCTATTCGATGTAATCTTTTTGCGGTGTGTTTGTCGAGATCCTATGAATTGTGGGTTTATGATCAAGATTATCTATGAACAATATTGGATTCTTTTCTGAAATCTTTTATGTATGATTATAATATCCTTGCAAGTCTCTTTGAATTATTGGTTTGGTTTGGCCTACTAGATCTATAGTTCTTGCAATGGGAGAAGTGCTTGGCTTTGGGTTCAATCTTGCGGTGTCCTTTCCAAGTGACAGGAGGGGCAGCAAGGCACATATTGTATTGTTGCCATCGAGGATAAAAATATGGGGTTTATATCATATTGCTTGAGTTTATTCCTCTACATCATGTCATCTTGCTTAAGGCGTTACTCTGTTGTTATGAACTTAATACTCTAGATGCATGCTGGATAGCGGTCGATGTGTGGAGTATAGTAGTAGATGCAGAATCGTTTCGGTCTACTTGTTACGGATGTGATGCCTAAATACAATGATCATGCCTAGATATTCTCATAACTATGCGCTTCTCTATCAATTGCTCGACAGTAATTTGTTCACCCACCGTAGAATTCTGCCAGTAGTGAAACCTATGGCCACCGGGTCTATTCTCATCATATTAGTCTTCCATCAACTATTTACTTTACTTTGCATTATTTACTTTCAATCTCTATACCAAAAATACCAAAAATATTGTCTCATCATATCTATCAGATCTCACTCTCATATGTGACCGAGAAGGGATTGACAGCCCCTTTTATCGCGTTGGCTGCGAGGTTCTTATTTGTTTGTGCAGGTGCGAGGGACTCGCGCGTGGTCTCCTACTGGATTGATACCTCGGTACTAGAAAACCGAGGTAAATACTTACGCTACTGTGCTGCATCACCCTTTCCTCTTTGAGAGAATACAACGCAAGCTCGAGAAGTAGCAACTTCCTACATCGGTTGCATAGAACTTAGTGTTCAGTGCACCCTGCAGCTCCTTAGCGTCTTTGATGTGCATATACACATCGCACAGACGCCCATCAAGGACACTTAAAACACAACCTCTGAAATTAGTATTGGTTTCCTTGTGATTATTCCGATCTTCATCAGATGCACCTTCAGGAAGAACATTACTGATCAGGTCCCAAACTTTCATGGACTGGAGCCAAAGTTGGCATCTCACTTGCCATCTCTTAAAGTTGGTACCCTTAAAACTTTCCGGCCTCATAGCATCGGCAAAACCAGCCATGGTCAGCTCAGGAAATTGCCTAAAATAAGGTTTTTTAATTGTTAAGTAATTAGGCATAATTTCCATGATTAATTCCAGAATATTAAACATGACGAAAACCGCTACTAACATGTGAATCTCAGGCATACTAGAAGCACTAAACAACAAGAAAAGTAGCAACACAACATCGCAAAACATGATACTGGCAAACATGTTTAACCAACAAGATGGGACAATGCAGTTATACCGATCGTTTGCAGATAAGGTATCCGTTGGTGCAGCGATGTTGTTGATGACCACGTTGGTGAAGACCGGTCGCAGAAGACGATGTTGTAGACGACGACGAGCAAGATCACCCGACCTGGACGGTAGGAGAGCCGTGATGAAGACAGCGAGCAGTCGCGCGCATGGCGCTTCCCAAAAACCTTATTCGCCCTCTCCCGTACAGGATCACAAAGGCTAGTGGTTCCGGAGACTTGCTCTCCTGTCTGTCGGTGCACGCCGGCGCACAGGATGGGGTGGACTATGGTGGCGGCGCAAGGAACGAGGTGTGGAAAAACCTAGATTGGTTTTCTGTGTGTTGCGGCGCCCGCAGCGTGGTTTGGAAAACCCTAACGGGTGCAACGTGGGAGGCCCACATCGCATGACTGAGTCGATTGCGGGAGCGACCCGAACCGACTACGACTTCAGACTTAGTTTTCCTAAGAGGCAAAAATAAAGACAAAATTTGTCTCGGCTCAAGGCTCGAATTCATGTAATGCGATCGTGGCGCAACACGACGTGATGAGCGAGCGGCGATGGAGGAGGAGGAGTGCGCGAGAGGCTCTCTTATTTTCACTCACTTACAAGTGCTACAAGACTCCATCTTATAAGGTGGTGTGCAACTCCTTCAACTTCCGGGGTGGGACTAAACTTCCCACTCGCACCACTTGCTCACACACATGGGCCTTTGAGATTTCAAAAATTGCCTATTGGGTTGCCCTATAAATGGGCCCAATATCCTAACACTCTCTGTATAGAGATGCAGAACAGTAACTGCACAGATAATTTTTGTTTGTTGTTAACAAAAAATCTGCATTGATTTTGCAGTGTCTTGAATTCCCTTCGAATGTGGCACTGACACACAAAACATGCATTTTGTTCTGGCCTAACAAACTTGTTCTTTGGTCTCTGCTTTGCTTTCTAACTCAAATAGCTAAGAGCATCTTTAATAGAAAAATGCAAATTTAGAGTTGTAAAATAGGAGATGCAAAAATTTACATCTTCAAAAAGTGCTTTTTATGCATCTCCAAAAAAGTGGCAACTCCAGCAGGTGATGAATATTGGAGACGTAAGCGTTCAACTTAGATAGATGATGCAAATGAAGATGTAAAACTAGTCGGCATGAGCGCCGAGAGCGGGGAGGAGCGTCGGTGGACCGAGCGGTTGCGGGAGATGCGCCAGCGGCCGATCGACAAGAGTCGGGAGGTTGAATGCGGCGGCGGGAGCTCAAATGGCTGGTGGTGTGGCTGTGAATTGAACAGTGGATTGGTCGTGGCAGGGCGCTAGTGCGACGGCCTTACGGCGCGAGAATGTCGAGTTTGGCGGCAACTGTGCGGCTCGAATCTGACGACGACAGTGTGGGCGGGGAGCTCAAATCATGCGGCGGCATTTCGGCAGGGGAGAAGAGAAGGCGGGCGATGGCATGACCGGCCGAATCGGTGGCAGGGGCGGTGGAGCAGTTGAAACTGGCAGCGGGGTGGCGGCGGTGGCGTGGTGTGATGGGCTAGTGGCGTGGCGACGGAAGTGCGGTGGGACGGACCCAAAATCAGTGGTTGCGCCGGTGATGAGGACATCACTAACAAAGTTACACCCACAACTCCTATTGATACATATACATGACCAATTACTAGAGCTCGCTCACGCCAATTAAATTACCAGGTACTTTCATTTCTTGGTAATGATTCTGATGTTCATGAGAACATGATCCTGCCTAAATTGGATACATTTGTCTTGCTTACAAATGAAGGGCCTAGATTGGACAAGAAGGATGATCGTTGGAGCAAGATCAAGCATGGAGATGATGGCATGCGCAAGGGGAACAAGAACGGAGTTACAAGTGATGATTTCAGGACTTTGAAGCCACCATAATGAGTGCGTGAAGCCTTGGACGAAATATACAAGATGTCACTTCATAAATTTTGTCTAGAGGCTATTATAGGTGTTGCATCACCTTATTATTGGGCCAGGCCCATGTAATTTCGAAATACTTGAGTATAGGCTGTTTTTAGAGTCCGTATGTGTGGGAAAACGAGAGTTAGGGTTGGTTTTGGACCCCTCTTCCTCCATATATACAGCCCTTAGGGCGTCGTTTAGACTTAGATGCATAAATTAAACGATATGAAATATGCAAAATAAAATGCAAAACTGAAATTTAAATAAAAACCGAAAAACTACTACTAGTGCTACAGAATAAAAGGGACACGGCTGACGCCAGCCACTGTCAATGACAAGTGGGCCAGGGTGTGCTGAAGTGGCAGCGTGGGGTGTGGAGAAGTGGGTGCGAGTGCTCAGAGTATGACATTGGGGCCCGGGTGTCAGTGTAACAGTGAAAATGCAAAAAGGGGCCTTATTCCACTGCCCGGCGGGGATTCGAACCTGCGGCTGTGGGATGCAAGCGAGACGCTCAAGCCACTGGGCTAGGTGTGGTGTGACCGACATAGAAGAGGTGCTACCTCTGAAATATATTCAGAGGAGAGAGACGAGCCACCGCACTCCGGCGAAGCAGAGGCGACATCGAGGTGCTGCAGCTGCTCCGGCGACCAAATGGAACAACGGCGGTACGTGATGGATCCGCGAAGGAATCCTGCGCTTCTGAGTGCCACTAGATGCACCAAACGACGATGGGGTCGACGCCGGCGAGCTACGACAGAAGCGACGCGGCGAGGCTAGGGGCTCTTCTAGCAACTACGCATGGGGATTTGCCTAAGTTGAACATGGCGAAGCTAACAGACACCTAAACGGGGCGAGAGGAAGTCGGAGCACTCGTCGGGGACGAGGTCCGACGGCGGCGAGCTTGGGTGCTCGGGGAACTGGCAGCTAGAGTGCGCAAAAGAAGGGGAAAAGGCATGAGAAGGACGAGAAGCTCACCACGAACACGATGATGTGCTCGGCTGGCCGGGAGGAGGTCAGAGTCGACGACAAGCTCGATCGAACACCCGCGGTGGCCGGAGTTGAAGACGAGGAAGAAGAAGTCGCAGGAGAGGCGCTCGGCTCCGTGTAGTGGACGTCGTGGACGTAGACAACGTCGAGGAAGACGACGGGCACCGTTGGCGAGGCAGAGGAGGTCGGGAGCACGCCGGTGATGAGGCCGTGCGCTCAGATGCGCTCGGGACGGTGGTGGAGTGACGGATCTGGTGGCCCTAATCTCACCTGGCGACGGGAGAAGGAAGAGGGGAACCCTAGGCGTCTAAAGGGCAAGGAGAGAGGGGTTAAAAGGGGCCGAAACGACGGAGAAACACGACGGCGTGCTCGGCTCGCGGTCCCCATGGCGCGAACGCGAGGAGGAAGAAAGGTGGGTGCGGGTGCACTCACAGTCACTGACATGCGGGCCCGTCTCGTCCACGTGGAGGCGACGCAGAGGGGGTGAGTGTGTGCGTGGGTGCAAAAGGGAGTGAGGGACGTTGCGGGCTGGCTGCGCTGGTTAGCTGGGCCGGTCTGGTGGCCGGGGCCCAGGCTGCTATGTGGGCTGCGGCTGGAACACTGCTCCTGCTGCTGCTTTTCTTTTTATATTTTCTTTAGGCATAAAACAAAAAGAAAAACCCAGGTCAAAAGAAAAGGAATTAGGAGGAAATAAAAATATTCCCTAGCTCCTGGAATTATGCCCTATTTTATAAAAATGAGTTGGACATTTTTAGAGGTAGAAAAATAAAACAAGTTTGAATATGGTTCAAACTTCTGTCATTTTTTAACCTGACCAAAACATTTTAGAATAGAGTGAGGTTTTGCAAGGTGACTTAGGACAAGGTGCCAAAGAAGTAGGGAGGAGATGAACATTTAAAGAAGAGGTTAAAAGCCACTTGCAAAATTAAGGAAAGGGAAAAGAGAGAAAGGGAATGGTGAATGTTGGAAGGGTTTAAGGTATGGGCATGGCCTTGCATTAAACCAACACCACATGAGCAAGGAAGCTCACTTAACATAAGAGGAAGAGAAATGCACAATGACAGAAGAAATGCCATAAGATGACCATGATGCAATGATGATGATGAAGCAAAAGCATGAATGCATAATAAAAGAAAAACATGCAATGCAATGACAATGCATAATTAAAAAGAACCCCCAAGGAAAGGACAAGGATCAAATGGTAAAAGTTTATATTGCCATAAGGAAGTATTACGTATGGGGTGTTACAGTAAATGATTTTGGGATAACGGCTTGGCGATTTTTCTTCATGCATATTGAGGGGTGGTGAACAGCTACCTCCCTCCTTCCTTCTAGTGGGTCCCTTTCTGTTTGGGACCACTTGATTGCTTCTTGTACTGTTGGGATTTTTCTTAAATTCGCTTCTTGGACTTTGGGAATTTTCATTTGGATTGCTCATGCGGACGATTGATTGGCCGCGAACTTCATGGACTTGCTTTGACATTCGGCTAAACTTCTTGAGGACTCTTCTTCCAGGATTCTTCGGGACCCACCTTGAGAACTTGGAAGGCAACTATTCACCTCTGTGGAATAGGAAAAACCCTCTAGCACATTATCTGGAGCTTCTGCTGATGCACCCCAGGGTTGCCATGTGACTACGCACCAAACCAACTTCTGTTAGGTCAGGCAACCCACCATGATCTTTTCCTATAGTCTCCCCTGGAGTGCGAGCCTCTGTGAACACGAGTCATGCCAGGAAACATAAAGAGCGTGGGGTCTCAATACTCATAAGTGCCCAAGTAATCATCTCCAGTACCTCCGGAAGCATACACCTGGTACGTGCCGTGCATTGTGGGTGTAGGTGTCGCCCCACCTGCAAATCGACACATTGTGCCGCCCTCCGACAAGTCCTAGGGTAGCCGAAACTTCAATCAACAGCGTAGTGTGATAGGGGGAAGCCATTTTTTTGTTGGACTTAGTCCTTAAAAATTGGGGAAAACTAGAAATATCCACAAAATTCTAAGGAGAATGCATCATGGATCCGAAAGACCACAGAAAAAGTTTCCCCAATGAAAAACTGAAAGGCAACAAAAGATGCAAAAATCAAGAAAAATATTTTTTGAGGAACCTTCCCTTGATTGGGGGCATAGGTCGGACTCCCTGGGAATCGATGAGCTAGTATGCTCCCCCGTCGTAGACTTGCACGATGACGTATGGCCCTACCTACTTTTTCTCAAACTTGCTCTTCATCCTATGAGTCACGACGATGGGCTGCTTGAGCACAAGGACCAACTCACCTTTTCGGAAGACGCGTTGCTTGACGAGCTTGTCGTAAGCTCTCACCATATTCTGGCGGTAAAGCTCTAGGTTCTGTAGGGCATGAAGTCGCCCCTCTTCAAGGGTGTTGAGCTCCTGAAACCGTAGTTGTACCTGTCATCTTGGGTGATCCCATCTTGGATAACCACCCTCAAAGAGGGTAGTGTTACGTCTCCAACGTATCTATAAATTTTGATTGTTCCATGCTATTATTTATGATGTTTCGGATGTTTAATGGGCTTTGTTACGCACTTTTATATTATTTTTGGGACTAACCTATTAGCCCGAAGGCCCAGTCCAGATTGTTGTTTTTTTTTTGCCTATTTTAGGGTTTTACAGAAAAGGAATATCAAACGGAGTCCAAACGGAATGAAACTTCGGGAGGGATATTTTTAGAGCAAAATACGCATGGGAGACTTGAGAACCACGGAGTAGGGCACACATGGCATCCACGAGGGTGGGGGCGCGCCCCCTGCCTCGTGGGCCCCACGTTTGGCCCCTGGTGCCCTCCTTCCTCCTATATATACCTATGTACCCCGAAACCATCAGAACAGAAGAAAAAACCCTAGTTCCACCACCGCAACCTTCTGTTCCCGTGAGATCCCATCTTGGGTCCTGTTCCAGAGCTCCGCCGGAGGGGGGATCTACCACGAAGTGCTTCTACATCATCATCATCATCATCGCCTCACCATGAGTTGTGAGTAGTTTACCACAGACCTTCGGGTCCATAGCTAGTATCTAGATGGCTTCTTCTCTCTCTTTGGATCTCAATACCAAGTTCTCCTTGGTCTTCGAGGAGAACTATTCGTTGTAATCTCTTTTTGCGGTGTGTTTGTCGAGATCCGATGAATTGTGGGTTTATGTTCAAGATTATCTATGGGAAATATTTGGTTCTTTTCTGAACTCTTTATGTGTGATTATAATATCCTTGCAAGTCTCTTCGAATTATTGGTTTGGTTTGGCCTACTAGATCTATAGTTCTTGCAATGGGAGAAGTGCTTGGCTTTGGGTTCAATTTTGCGGTGTCCTTTCCCAGTGACAGTAGGGGTAGCAAGGTACGTATTGTATTGTTTCCATCGAGGATAAAAAGAAGGGGTTTATATCATGTTATTTGAGTTTATCCCTCTACATCATGTCATCTTGCTTAAGGCGTTACTCTGTTCTTATGAACTTAATACTCTAGATGCATGCTGGATAGCGGTCGATGTGTGGAGTAATAGTAGTAGATGCAGAATCGTTTCGGTCTACTTGTCTCGGACGTGATGCCTATATATAATGATCATGCCTAGATAGTGTCATAAGTATTCACTTTTCTATCAATTGCTCGACAGTAATTTGTTTACCCGCCATAGAATACCGCTATCATGAGAGAAGCCACTAGAGAAAACTATGGCCCCCGGGTCTATTCTCAACATATCAATTACAATCTACTTTACTTTTCCGCGTTTACTTTCTGTTCTTATATCCAAAAATACCAAAAATATCAAACTATCCTATCTATCAGATCTCACTTTTGTAAGTGACCGTAAAGGGATTGACAACCCCTTATCATGTTGGCTACGAAGTTCTTATTTGTTTGTGCAGGTGCGAGGGACTCGCGCGTGGTCTCCCATTGGATTGATACCTTGGTTCTCAAAAACTGAGGGAAATACTTACGCTACTATGCTGCATCACCCTTTCCTCTTCCAGGGAATACAACGCAAGCTCGAGAAGTAGCAAGAAGAATTTCAAGCGCCGTTGCCGGGGAGGCTTACACAGAAGTCATATACCAAGTACCTATCGCAAACCCTTATCCTTCCCATTACATTTATTTGCCTCTCGTTTTCCTCTCCCCCACTTCACCCTTGCCGTTTTATTTGCCCTTCCTTTTGCCGTGTGTTTTCCGTTCGCTTGCCCTCATGTCTGGGATGGGGGAAGATTTTATCGAGAAGGGTAGTAATGTTGAGGGCAACGTCTATGTTGACCCTCCAGATGAAACTACCACTTTACATATTAAGAAGTTCCCGGTTGGCAGTGGTAATATCATTGGAAAAGGACTTCTTCAAGACTTCTTTACTTGTGCCGCTGCTTTGCCCACCATGGGTGGCTCTATTCTTCACAGAACTAGTAGCCTTGCGGATGCTATATCTACGCTTGTAGTTGAAATTGAAAGGCAATTTATTCATATGCATCCCTATATTCAGAGAATCTTTCTAGAGTTTTCCAATATTGAGCATTCTTCTGTTAAGTGTGCAGCTACTATCTTTTTGGCTCATGAATTTACATTTATCATGAAATAGGCCAAAGAAATCTTTACTCATTACAGGGTAGATACTGGTCGACCTCCCATAGAGGCTATCTTATTTAATCAAGAAGACATAATGCGGCTGCGATCTCCCGATCATGTAGCTTTTAATGAAAACCTTAGAAAAAAGGTTCCTACTAATGTCTTGGTTGATAGAATTTCTGAGTTGAATGATGATTTTTCGATTCAAAACAATGGGTTGGGCTTCTCCCTTGAGCGAAGGCTCGTGACCTTCTGCCAAAAGAATGCCTATAATGTTGAATTGGTTGTACACTATAAAGGGCCAAAAGAGGAACCTACTAAAGGAAATATGCCCTAGAGGCAATAATAAAGTTGTTATTTTATATTTCCTTATATCATGATAAATGTTTATTATTCATGCTAGAATTGTATTAACCGGAAACTTAGTACATGTGTGAATACATAGACAAAACAGAGTGTCCCTAGTATGCCTCTACTAGACTAGCTCATTGATCAAAGATGGTTATGTTTCCTAACCATAGACATGAGTTGTCATTTGATCAATGGGATCACATCATTAGGAGAATGATGTGATGGACAAGACCCATGAGTTAGCTTAGCACTATGATCGTTTAGTTTTACTGCTATTGCTTTCTTCATGACTTATACATGTTCCTATGACTATGAGATTATGCAACTCCCGAATACCGTAAGAACACCTTGTGTGCTATCAAACGTCACAACGTAACTGGGTGATCATAAAGATGCTCTACAGGTGTCTCCGAAAGTATTCGTGGTGTTGGCATAGATCAAGACTAGGATTTGTCACTCCGAGTGTCGAAGAGGTATCTCTGGGCCCTCTCGGTAATGCACATCATAATAAGCCTTGCAAGCAAATGACTAATGAGTTAGTCACGAGATGATGTATTACAGAACGAGTAAAGAGACTTGCTGGTAACGAGAATGAACTAGGTATAGAGATACCGACGATGGAATCTCAGGCAAGTAACATACCGATGACAAAAGGAACAACGTATGTTGTTATGCGGTTTGACCGATAAAGATCTTCGTAGAATATGTAGGAACCAATATGAGCATCCAGGCTCTGCTATTGGTTATTGACCGAAGATGAGTCTCGGTCATGTCTACATAGTTCTCGAACCCGTAGGGTCCGCACGCTTAACGTTTGATGATGATCGGTATTATGAGTTTATGAGTTTTGATGTACCGAAGGTAGTACGGAGTCCCGGATGAGATCACAGACATGACGAGGAGTCTCCGAATGTCCGAGACATAAAGATTGATATATTGGACGACTATATTCGGACACCGCAAGTGTTCCGAAAAAGTTTCGGATTTAACCAGATTGCTGGAGGGGGTTATCGGAACCCCCCACGAGGGGGTATGGTCCATAGTGGGCCTAGAGGAAAGAAGAGAGACAGCCCATAGAGGCTGGCCGGCGCCGCACCAGGGAATCCTAGTTGGACTAGGATTGGGGGGGCGCCACCTCTCCCTCTCCTTCCTTTCCCCCTTTTCCTTCTTGGTGGACTCCTACTAGGAATAGGATTGCAATCCTATTCCTAGTAGGATTGCCTCCCTGGCGCGCCATAGAAGGGCTGGCCGGCCCCTCCCCTTGCTCCTTTATATACGGGGGCAGGGGGGCTCCCTAGAACACACAAGTTGATCAGTTGATCTCTCCCAACCGTGTGCGGTGCCCCCCTCCACAGAAACACACCTCGGTTATACCGTTGTAGTGCTTAGGCGAAGCCCTGCGCCGGTAACTTAATCATATCCGTCACCACGCCGTCGTGCTGACGAAACTTTCCCGTGAAGCTCAACTGGATCAAGAGCTCGTGGGACGTCATCAAGCTGAACGTGTGCTGAACGCGGAGGTGCCGTACGTTCGGTGCTTGATCGGTTGGATCGCGAAGAAGTTCGACTACATCAACTGCGTCACTTGACGCTTTCGCTTCCGGTCTACGAGGGTATGTAGACACACTCTCCCCCTCGTTGCTATGCATCTAGTAGATAGATCTTGCGTGATCGTAGGAAAATTTTGAAAATACTACGTTCCCCAACAGTGGTATCAGAGCCAGGTCTATGTGTAGATGATATGCACGAGTAGAACACAATGAGTTGTGGGCGATACTAGTCATACTGCTTACCAGCATGTCATACTTTTCTTCGGCGGTATTGTGAGATGAAGCGGCCCAGACCGACATTACGCGTACGCTTACGCGAGACTAGTTTCACCGTTATGAGCACTCGTTGCTTAAAGGTGACTGGCGGGTGTCTGTCTCTCTCACTTTAGCTGAATCAAGTGTGGCTACGCCCGGTCCTTGTGAAGGTTAAAACATCACATACTTGACGAAACATCGTTGTGGTTTTTGTATGCGTAGGTAAGAACGGTTCTTGCTAAGCCCGTAGCAGCCACGTAAAACTTGCAACAACAAAGTAGAGGACGTCTAACTTGTTTTTGTAGGGCATGTTGTGATGTGATATGGTCAAGACATGATGAGTTATACGTTTTTGTATGAGATGATCATGTTTTGTAAAGTTATCGGCAACTGGCAGGAGCCATATGGTTGTCGCTTTATTGTATGAAATACAATCGCCATGTAATTGCTTTACTTTATCACTAAGCGGTAGCGATAGTCGTAGAAGCAATAGTTGGCGAGACGACAACAATGCTACGATGGAGATCAAGGTGTCGCGCCGGTGACGAAGGTGATCATGACGGTGCTTTGGAGATGGAGATCAAAAGCACAAGATGATGATGGCCATATCATGTAACATATTTTGATTTGCATGTGTTGTTTATCTTATTATGCTTCTTATTTTGCTTAGTACGACGGTAGCATTATAAGATGATCCCTTACAAAATTTCAAGGTACAAGTGTTCTCCCTGAGTATGCACCGTTGCGAAAGTTCTTCGTGCCGAGACACCACGTGATGATCGGGTGTGATAAGCTCTACGTTCAAATACAACGGGTGTAAGCCAGTTTTGCACACGCAGAATACTCGGGTTAAACTTGACGAGCCTAGCATATGCAGATATGGCCTCGGAACACTGGAGACCAAAAGGTCGAGCGTGAATCATATAGTAGATATGATCAACATAAGATGTTCACCATTGAAAACTACTCCATCTCACGTGATGATCGGACATGGTTTAGTTGATTTGGATCACGTGATCATTTAGATGACTAGAGTGATGTCTATCTAAGTGGGAGTTCTTAAGTAATATGATTAAATTGAACTTTAATTTATCATGAACTTAGTCCTGGTAGTATTAGCATATCTATGTTGTAGATCAATAGCTCGTGATGTTGCTCCGCTTCTATTTTTTATGTTCCTAAAGAAAACTAAGCTGAAAGATGTTAGTAGCAATGATGCGGAATTGTTCCATGATCTGAGGATTATCCTCATTGCTGCACAGAAGAATTATGTCCTTGATGCACCGCTAGGTGACAGACCTATTGCAGGAGCAAATGCAGACGTTATGAACGTTTTGACAAAAGCTTGGTATGATGACTACTTGATAGTTTAAGTGCACCATGCTTTACGGCTTAGAACCGGGACTTCAAAAACGTTTTGAACGCCATGGAGCATATAAGATTTTCCAAGAGTTGAAATTAGTATTTCATACTCATGCCCGTGTCGAGAGGTATGAGACCTCTGACAGTACTTTGCCTACAGGATGGAGGAGAATAGCTCAACCAGTGAGCATGTGCTCAGATTGTCTGGGTACTGCAATTGCTTGAATCAAGTGGGAGTTAATCTTCCAGATAAGATAGTAATTGACAAAGTTCTCTAGTCACTATCACCAAGTTAGTAGAACTTCGTGATGAACTATAATATGCAAGGGATGACGAAAGTAATTCCCGAGCTCTTCGCGATGCTGAAATCAGCGAAGGTAGAAATCAAGAAAGAGCATCAAGTGTTGATGGTTAACAAGACCACTTGTTTCAAGTAAAGGGCAAAGGGATAGAAGGGGAACTTCAAGAAGAATGACAAGCAAGTTGTCACTCCCATGAAGAAACCCAAAGCTAAACTCAAGCCTGAAACTAAGTGCTTCTACCGCAAAGGAAATGGTCACTGGAAGTGGAACTGCCCTAGATACTTGGCGGATAAGAAGGATGGCAAAGTGAACAAAGGTATATTTGATATATAGATTATTGATGTGTATTTTACTAGTGTTCATAGCAACCCCTTGGTATTTGATACTGGTTTAGTTGCTAAAGAGTAGCAACTCGAAATGGGAGTTGCATAATGAACAGAAACTAGTTAAAGGATGAAGTGACGATGTGTATTGGAAGTAATTCCAAGATTGATATGATCATCATCGCACACTCCCTATACTTTCGGGATTAGTGTTGAACCTAAATAAGTGTTATTTGCTGTTTGTGTTGAACATGAATATGATTTGATCATGTTTATTGCAATACGATTATTCATGTAAGTTAGAGAATAATTGTTGTTCTGTTTACATGAATAAAACCTTCTATGGTCATACACCCAATGAAAATGGTTTGTTGGGTCTCGATCGTGTGATACACATATTCATAATATTGAAGCCAAAAGATGCAAGGTTAATAATGATAGTGCAACTTATTTGTGGCACTGCCGTTTAGGTCATATTGGTGTAAAGCGCATGAAGAAACTCCATAGTGATGGACTTTTGGAATCACTTGATTATGAATCACTTGGTGCTTGCGAACCATGCCTCATGGGCAAGATGACTAAAACTCCGTTCTCCGGAACAATGGAGCGAGCAATTGACTTGTTGGAAATCATACATACCGATGTATGCAGACCAATGAGTGTTGAGGCTCGCGGCGGGTATTATTATTTTCTGACCTTCACAGATGATTTGAGCAGATATGGATATATCTACTTGATGAAACACAAATCTGAAACATTTGAAAAGTTCAAAGAAATTTCAGAGTGAAGTAGAGAATCATCGTAACAAGAAAATAAAAGTTTCCACAATCTGATCACGGAGGCGAATATTTGAAGTTACGAGTTTGGCCTTCATTTAAAACAATGTGGAATAGTTTCACAGCTCACGCCACCCGGAACACCACAGCATAATGGTGTGTCCGAACGTCATAACCGTACTTTATTAGATATGGTGCGATCTATGATGTCTCTTACCGATTTACCACTATCGTTTTGGGTCATGCATTAGAGACAGCTGCATTCACATTAAATAAGGGCATCATCTGTATCCGTTGAGACGACGCCTTATGAACTGTGGTTTGGCAAGAAACCAAAGTTGTCATTTCTTAAAGTTTGGGGCTGCGATGCTTATGTGAAAAAGCTTCAACCTGATAAGCTCGAACTCAAGTCGGAGAAATGTGTCTTCATAGGATACCCAAAGGAGACTGTTGGGTACACCTTCTATCACAGATCCGAAGGCAAAATATTCGCTGCTAAGAATGGATGCTTTCTAGAGAAGGAGTTTTCTCTCGAAAGAAGTGAGTGGGAGGAAAGTAGAACTTGATGAGGTAATTGTACCTTCTCCCGAATTGGAAAGTGGAACATCACAGAAACTAGTTCCAGTGATTCCTACACCAATTAGTGAGGAAGCTAATGATGATGATCATGAAACTTCAGATCAAGTTTCTGCTAAACGTCGTAGATCAACCAGAGTACGTTCCGCACCAGAGTGGTACGGCAACCCAGTTCTGGAAGTCATGTTACTAGACCATGATGAACATGCGAACTATGAGGAAGCGATGATGAGCCCAGATTCCGCAAAATGGCTTGAGGCCATGAAATCTAAGATGGGATCCATGTATGAGAACAAAGTGTGGACTTTGGTTGACTTGCCCGATGATCAGCAAGCCATCGAAAATAAATGGATCTTCAAGAGGAAGACTGACGCTGACGGTAATGTTACTATTTACAAAGCTCGACTTGTTGCGAAAGGTTTTCGACAAGTTCAAGGAGTTGACTACGATGAGACTTTCTCACCCGTAGCGATGCTTAAGTCTGTCCGAATCATGTTAGCAATTGCCGCATTTTATGAAATATAGCAAATGGATAACAAAACTGCATTCTTTAATGGATTTATTAAAGAAGAATTGTATATGCAACCAGAAGGTTTTGTCAATCCTAAAGGTGCCAACAAAATGTGCAAGCTCTAGCGATCCATCTATGGACTGGTGCAAGCATCTCGGAGTTGGAATATACGCTTTGATAAGTTGATCAAAGCATATAGATTTATACAGACTTGCGGTGAAGCCTGTATTTACAAGAAACTGAGTGGGAGCACTACAACCTTTCTGATAAGTATATGTGAATGACGTATTGTCGATCTTAAATGATGTAGAATTTTCTGGAAAGCATAAAGGAGCGTTTGAAAGGATTTTTTCAAAGAAAGTCCTTGGTGAAGTTGCTTACAAATTGAGCATCAAGATCTATAGAGATAGATCAAGACGCTTGATAAGACTTTCGATGAGTACATACCTTGATAAGATTTTGAAGTAGTTCAAAATGAATCAGTCAAAGAAGGAGTTCTTGCCTGACTTGTAAGGTGTGAAGTTGAGTAAGACTCAAAGCCCGACCTCGGCAGAAGATAGAGAAAGAATGAAAGTCATTCCCTATGCCTCAGCCATAGGTTCTATAAAGTATGCCATGCTGTGTACCAAACCTGCTGTACCTTACCATGAGTTTGGCAAGGAGGTACATAAGTGATCCAGGAGTAGATCACTGGGCAGCGGTCAAAATTATCCTTAGTTACTGGATGACTAAGGAAATGTTTCTCGATTATGGAGGTGATAAAGAGTTCATCGTAAAGGGTTACGCCGATGCAAGCTTTGACACTAAATCCAGATGACTCTAAGTATCAATCTGGATGCGTATTGAAAGTGGGAGCAATTGGCTAGAGTAGCTCCATGCAGAGCATTATAGACATAGAAATTTGCGAAATACATACGGATCTGAATGTGACAGACCCGTTGACTAAACTTCTCTCACAAGCAAAACATGATCACACCTTATTACTCTTGGGTATTAATCACATAGCGATGTGAACTAGATTATTGACTCTAGTAAACCCTTTGGGTGTTGGTCACATGGCGATGTGAACTATGGGTGTTATTCACATAACGATGTGAACTATCGGTATTAAATCACATGGCGATGTGAGCTAGATTATTGACTCTAGTGCAAGTGGGAGACTGAAGGAAATATGCCCTAGAAGCAATAATAAAGTTGTTATTTTATATTTCCTTATATCATGATAAATGTTTATTATTCATGCTAGAATTGTATTAACCGGAAACTTAGTACATGTGTGAATACATAGACAAAACAGAGTGTCCCTAGTATGCCTCTACTAGACTAGCTCATTGATTAAAGATGGTTATGTTTCCTAACCATAGACATGAGTTGTCATTTGATCAACGGGATCACATCATTAGGAGAATGATGTGATGGACAAGACCCATGAGTTAGCTTAGCACTATGATCGTTTAGTTTTACTGCTATTGCTTTCTTCATGACTTATACATGTTCCTATGACTATGAGATTATGCAACTCCCGAATACCGTAAGAACACCTTGTGTGCTATCAAATGTCATGGGTGATCATAAAGATGCTCTACAGGTGTCTCCGAAAGTATTCGTGGTGTTGGCATAGATCAAGACTAGGATTTGTCACTCCGAGTGTCGGAGAGGTATCTCTGGGCCCTCTCGGTAATGCACATCATAATAAGCCTTTCAAGCAAATGACTAATGAGTTATTCACGAGATGATGTATTACGGAATGATTAAAGAGACTTGTCGGTAACGATGTTGAACTAGGTATAGAGATACCGACGATCGAATCTCAGGCAAGTAACATACCGATGACAAAAGGAACAACGTATGTTGTTATGCGGTTTGACCGATAAATATCTTCGTAGAATATGTAGGAACCAATATGAGCATCCAGGCTCTGCTATTTGTTATTGACCGAAGATGAGTCTCGGTCATGTCTACATAGTTCTCGAACCCGTAGGGTCCGCACGCTTAACGTTTGATGACGATCAGTATTATGAGTTTATGAGTTTTGATGTACCGAAGGTAGTTCGGAGTCCCGGATGAGATCACGGACATGACGAGGAGTCTCGGAATGTCCGAGACATAAATATTGATATATTGGACGACTATATTCGGACACCGGAAGTGTCTTGAAAAGTTTCGGATTTAACCGGATTGCCGGAGGGGGTTATCGGAACCCCCCACGAGGGGGTATGGTCCATAGTGGGCCTTGAGGAAAGAAGAGAGACAGCCCATAGAGGCTGGCCGGCGCCCCACCAGGGAATCCTAGTTGGACTAGGATTGGGGGGCGCCACCTCTCCCTCTCCTTCCTTTCCCCCTTTTCCTTCTTGGTGGACTCCTACTAGGAATAGGATTGCAATCCTATTCCTAGTAGGATTGCCTCCCTGGCGTGGCATAGAAGGGCTGGCCGGCCCCTCCCCTTGCTCCTTTATATACGGGGGCAGGGGGCACCCTAGAACACACAAGTTGATCAGTTGATCTCTCCCAACCGTGTGCGGTGCCCGCCTCCACAGAAACACACCTCGGTTATACCGTTACAGTGCTTAGTCGAAGCCCTGCGCCGGTAACTTCATCATATCTGTCACCACGCCGTCGTGCTGACGAAACTCTCCCGTGAAGCTCAACTGGATCAAGAGCTCGTGGAACGTCATCAAGCTGAACGTGTGCTGAACGCGGAGGTGCCGTACGTTCGGTGCTTGATCGGTTGGATCGCGAAGAAGTTCGACTACATCAACCGCGTCACTTGACGCTTCCGCTTCCGGTCTACGAGGGTACGTAGACACACTCTCCCCCTCGTTGCTATGCATCTAGTAGATAGATCTTGCGTGATCGTAGGAAAATTTTGAAAATACTACGTTCCCCAACACCTATACCTCCAGAGCTTGATATGGGAGACTTTTGTCCCATTAAATTTAGCCCTTTTGATTACTTTTCCTTGCCACAGAGAAAACTTGCCGCTGAACGTAGGGAATATGAGATGAGTTTTCGCGATATACCGTATCATTATGGCATTCCCTAGATCTATATTTGTATCGTGCCTAGCTAGGGGCGTAAAACGATAACGCTTGTTGGGAGGCAATGCAATTTTATATTTTTTTGAGGATATAAAATATAAACAAATAATGAGTTCATTACAGTACCTTTGAGTGGTGGTTTGTTTTCTTATACTAACGGAGCTCATGAGATTTTTGTCTAAGTTTTGTGTTGTGAAGTTTTCAAGTTTTGAGTATTGCTTTGATGGACTATGGAACAAAGAGTGGCAAGAGCCTAAGCTTGGGGATGCCCAAGGCACCTCAATGTAAAATTCAAGGACAACCAAAAGCCTAAGCTTGGGGATTCCCCGGGAAGGCATCCCCTCTTTCATCTTCATCTATCGGTAACTATACTCGGGACTATATTTTTATTCACCACATGATATGTGTTTTACTTGGAGCGTCATGTATTATTTGAGTCTTTGCTTGTTAGTTTACCACAATCATCCTTGCTAGACACACCTTTTTGGGAGAGATAAATATGGCCTAGGAATTTTTAGAACACTCTATGTGCTTCACTTATATGTTTTGAGTTGAATAGTTTTTGCTCTAGTGCTTCACTTATATCTTTTAGAGCACGGTGGTGATTTTATTTTGAAGAAATTGTTGATATCTCATGCTTCACTTATATCCTTCTGAGAGTCTATTAGAACAGCATGGTAATGTACCTTGGCTATAGAATTAGCCTTAACATGATAGGCATCCAAGATGAATTGTAATGCCCAGGATGGAGTTATACCTCCTACGTGTCGAGGCATGACTTAAAGGCATAAGTCCATCCTAGAATGATCTCAAGTTTGGTAATCTTTGCACAACTCATGTAAAAGAGGGGATAGTAAACGTAAATAGTTGGCTTACACTCGCCACGTCACAGAATTACAATTCAAGTCTCAATCATCATACATTAAGAATATCACAACCCTCTAAGGGCAAAACCAAATGTCAAGATACCAAACTTAGATAAATAAACCACAGGCGGATCGAATCCTAGTAGGAGTCTCCACTACTGATCATCCGGGTATCGCACATAGTACCGACTACGCTCCTCGTCGTACTCCCAATCCAGCTCGGTGCCATCACCCGGATAACTCACAACTGGACCTGCATCTGGTGTGTGAAGTAACTGTGAGCCACAGAGGACTCAGCAATCCCATTCCCGGGTAACACGACTATTTAAGCCTTGGGAGAGGATAAGGCTGAAGAAAAGAATAAGTGTCTGCAGCAGCAACTAGCAACTAGCTTACGTGAGTGAGAGCGAGAAGAGAAAGCCTCGGCGAGAAGTGATCACGAAGTGATCCTAGATACAAGCTCCACAAACATAACCCCTCCGTGTTCAACTCCCGAATCCCTATTCGGAAATTGACGGTCACGGAACGCACGCTGGTAGTGTATTAGAAACATTGTGTCAAGTTATCTACAACCGGATATTAACAAGCTCCCATCTGCCACATAACCGCGGGCACGGCTTTCGAAAGTTCAAACCCTGCAGGGGTGTTCCAACTTGACCCATTACAAGCCCACGATCCGCGGAGTCGCAACTCCAAGGTGGGAAGACCCGAGTATCCTCGGAATCCCGTGCTCAAGATATACCGAACTAAGGTAAGGCTAATCCAGCAAATCCTCCCGGCGTGTCGACACCCTGATAGTAGCCGCGCGTATCTAAGTCTCAGGACACGACCGGATGGGCGATTCTACAGGTTTATATCAATCCTCGAGTTCCCTCGTGGTGACCCCGCAGAACCCCCGGTTTGGACCAACACTCATGAGGAGCACTGGCCCGGGGTTGTTGATTAAGAACTCGGGTTAATTACTCCCTATGCAAGTTATTTAGTTATTAGGCAAATAGTACCAATGTTGGGACTTGCTGGAAAAGACTTAGCACTTAGCGGTTTATCGAGGGGGTCCCATACACCCCAACCGTGTTAGGAACGCATAATCAAGGAACATAACACTGGTTTATACGGTTCCTAACGACATGAGTGGAACAAAACACCAAGCAAAAGGCTTAGCCTTCCACCCTTGCCAATATATAGATGATTTCATTTTAAGCATTTATATACTGTGATATAACCCAACCAAACTTCAACATGAAGCAAGCATCTTCGATCTTCACCTGCAACTAGCAATGCTATAAGAAGGGCTGAGCAAAGCGTACTTAGCCAAGCAACGGTTTGCATAGGTAGGTTGGTTAAACATGGCAATGGTTTACAAGTAGGAGGCTGACAAGAAGATCATGGGCATCGAGGCAAAACTATAGAGCGGAACTACTAGCAATAGGCAAAGATAGTAATGTTATCGGGGTTCGGTCATCTTGCCTGAAGAGAAGTCGTTCGGATCGTAAGAAGGGTCCTCGTGCTCAACCTCGTTGGAAACCTCGTGCTCGTACTCGAACTCGGACTCTGCTTCCGGCTCTAAACAAAACAATCGCACCAAGCACAAATCAACAAGATGCAATGCGCACTCGAAAATGATGGATGCATGATGGATGCACTAAGGATGCACACGGAGCACGTAAAATATCACTCAAGCAAAACACCTCAAAACATGATAACAATCTGATATTATGAATCTACACGGAAAATAAATCAAGTTACATATAAGATTCGCTGAAATCAGAGTTACGGGCTAAAAGTTATGCCCGAAACAAGAAATGAGCGAAAGCTGAAAATTACAGCATCATAGCAACTTCGGAGCTCAAAATAATTAAGCTACAGCACTCAAATAACATGGCAAAGGACATGAACACAAACTAGACATATAATACAGCAACTAAGTCCAAAGGTGCACCCCCAAAGGAGCCACGGATCAATAGCAATGATCTTGGACATATTGAACTTGACAATAAAATTCTGGCAGCAGAATTTTATTGAAACTTTGGAGCAAAAGATAAACATGCTACAGCCACTCAAATAGACATGTGAGAACATGAATGGAAAGACAACAATATATACTACAAGGAACAATCAAGATCCACTCCAAAACTAACATGGTTTGTCCTAGAACATCACACGAACATGGCATCGGAACGTTACATATTTCAGACTTAGTGAAAATCCACTAAGTCCTAAAACAGCAATTTCATCATAGCATCTAAAAGAGCATGTGTAAGTCACCTCGAAACTAAACATGGCAAGAGGTAAGCACATCATCAAAGTACACAAGATGGTGATTGCGAAACACACAAGCATGCTTGGAGATAACCACAACGATAGCAACGAGCTTAACAAGATAGCATTTCAAAACAAGTGAAACAACATCACAGCCACATGGCACTTTTCAACGATGATAAACATGGCAAGAATAAATCTATCATGCAACCTAACACATACAACATGTAGATCATGACAAGACGAACACGTGGACATGTCATATGCATCAATCGGACAAACGAGCTAAAAGATATCACATAGCAAAGATGGCATAAAAACATCACATAGCAGCAGTTTATATCACGATGCACTCTTGCAACAGTAAAACAAGCACCTAGATGACCTCTATCATGCATGACAAAGTGATATGAAACGTAGAGCAAGTCTCCACGAACGTCTGGACATGCTATTTGCGTGAAACGGACATCCACACAACAAGTTATGCATGTTTGAAAATAGCATCACAGAACAAAATATCTGGGACTTGGAGGTTTGAAAATAACCTCAGATCTGAGATCTGGGAAGGTTAACGGGCCGGGGCGGATCGGCCCAGCGGAGGCGGTTGCTTCGGCCCGCGGCGGCTGGAGTGGCGGCCCGCGGCGACTTGGCCCAGGAGAGGCGGCGCTGGAGGCGGGCCGGCCTGGCTGAGGTGTAGCGGCCTGGAGGCGGCGCGGGCCCGCGGAGTCGACGGGAGGAGGCCTGCGCGGGGAAGCGGCGATCCGGCTCGGCGAGCGGCGGTGCGAGACGAAGGCGGAACGGGCCGGTGCGGAAGGGGCCTGGCCCAGCGGGCGATGCGGCTGGCTCGGAGGCTTCGGCCCCGGCCGGATGGAGCGGGAGGCGGCGCGCTTGGGCCCTGGCGAAGTGGCGACTGGGCCGACGGCGATGTGGTCCAGTGGCTGGATGCCTTGCGCTGGGCCCGGGAGTCTGCGGGAGATGCGAAGGGGGAGGGCCGACGCTCGCTGGATCGATGGGGCGACGCGGTCGACGTTGACTTCGGACGAGGGAGGCGATCGGGGAAGCGGCTGGCGGCGGCGACCTGCGCGGGCTGGCGGCGGGAGCTGCCAATTGGCGGTAAGTGGGTGGCCAGATCCAGAATTTTAGGGGGGAAGTGGAGAAGAAGGCTAGAGATGCCCAAAAATAGACCTATGGGTCTATATATATAGCAGGTAGCTAGGGTTAGGGGATTTGGGGGTGTTTAGGAGCCCTCCGATCGAGATCCGACGGATCCGATCGCGGGGGTAGTCTAGATGGGCCTAGGAGAGGGTAGTGGGCTGCAGGAGTGGTGTTTCCGGGCACAAGTGGAGGCACTTTGGACCCACACGAATAACAGATGAGATAGCCAACGGAGTCCAAACGAGACGAGATTTGAGAGGCGGGTTGCACACAACAAAACAACAACACACACAACAACCTCGCGGCACACCGGTAACGTTACACGCCCAAACACCAAAGTAGGCCTACGGGACGTCACGGACACGTGAGGGAGCTCCGGAACGCGAAACGGACAACGTGAAGAAACACGTGGAACCGGATGCAACCGACAACACAAATGCAATGCGATGCACATGTCTATATGATATGAATGAATGCCACACACTCACACAACAAAACGACGAAAACCCGAAAGACAAAGAACCCGGAATGGAAATAGATGAAGCCGGAGATATATTATATACCCAAAAGGGAAAGTATTACATCCGGGGCATTACAAACTCTCCTCTACTACAAAAAGATCTCGTCCCGAGATCTAGGACTGGAAAAGGAAGGGTACTCGGAACGAAGATGATCTTCTCGTTCCCATGTAGCTTCTCGGTCGGTGTGATGTGACCACTTGACTTTCGGAAATTTGATGGACTTGTTGCGGGTCTTGCGTTCGGTTTCTTCGAGAATAGCAATTGGATGCTCTCGGTAGGACAAGTCTTGTTGAAGATCAATCTCTTCAAACGGAATCATGCGCTCAGGTGCCTTGAAGCATTTGCGAAGTTGAGACACATGGAAGACATCATGAACATTTGCGAAGTTGGGAGGGAGCTCAAGTTGATAGGCTAGATCGCCTCTTTTGCCAAGAATCTTGAAAGGCCCGACGTATCTAGGAGCAAGCTTTCCTTTGATACCGAATCTTTGGGTGCCTTTCATCGGAGACACACGGAGATAGACATGATCACCGATGTTGAAAGCCAAATCACGATGCTTGCCGTCATAGTAGCTCTTTTGACGCGACTGAGCGGCCTTGAGATTCTCACGTATGACTTTGCACATTTCTTCGGCTTCTGAGATCAAGTCATTGCCAAGGAGTTGACGTTCGCCTGTTTCAGACCAGTTGAGAGGGGTACGGCACTTTCTGCCATAGAGAATTTCAAACGGTGCTTTGCCTGCACTTGCTTGAAAGCTGTTGTTGTAAGAGAACTCGGCAAATGGAAGGCAGTCTTCCCATTTCATGCCAAAGGAGATGACACAGGCTCTGAGCATATCTTCTAGAATCTGATTCACACGCTCGACTTGACCACTAGTCTGAGGGTGAAAGGCAGTGCTGAACCTGATCTTTGTGCCCATGGCAGACTGAAAGGAGTCCCAGAACCTTGATGTGAACAAGCTTCCACGGTCTGAGGATATAACTTGAGGAATGCCATGTAGGGACACAATTCTGGAAGTGTACAGCTCTGCCAATTGAGCTGCATTGATTGATTCTTTGACTGGCAGGAAGTGAGCGACTTTGGTAAGCTTGTCAATCACCACAAAGATAGCATCATTTCCTCGCTTGGATTTAGGAAAGCCAGTGATGAAGTCCATTTCAATGTGGTCGAACTTCCACTCGGGAATAGGAAGAGGTTGGAGAAGACCGGCTGGACATTGATGTTCTGCTTTCACTCTTCTGCACACATCACATTCGTTCACGAATTGGGCAATTTCCCTTTTCATGCGTGTCCACCAGTAAGACTGCTTGAGGTCTTGATACATCTTGGAACTGCCTGGATGAATGGAAAGGAGAGAATCATGAGCTTCTTCCATTATGAGCTTCCTGAGATCACCTTTGGGAACAACGAGTCTGTCCTCGAAGAACAAGGTATCTCTCTCATCAACACGGAAGCACTTGTATTTCGGGATGCCCTTAACAATAGCATGTTTGACCTTCTTCAGCATGGTATCACTGAGTTGGGCCTCACGGACTTGATCTTCCAAGGTAGGAGCAATTTGGAGATTTGCGAGAAAACCCTGCGGAACAACTTGAAGGTTGAGTTTCCTGAAAGCTTCACAAAGCTCAGGCTGGCACGGCTTGATAAGAAGGCTGTTGCAATATGCCTTTCTGCTCAAAGCATCTGCAATCACATTCGCCTTGCCAGGAGTGTATTCAATGCTGGGATTGTACTCTTGGATCATTTCAACCCAACGAGTCTGGCGGAGGTTCAGATGCGGCTGTGTGAAGATGTACTTCAAGCTCTTGTGATCAGTGAAGATGTCGACCTTTCTGCCCAACAACAGATGTCTCCACGTAATCAGAGCATGTACCACAGCTGCTAGCTCGAGATCATGTGTGGGATAGTTCTTCTCACTTGGCTTTAGCTGACGAGAAGTGTATGCCACAATTCTCTTATCTTGCATAAGCACACCACCAAGACCTTGAAGAGAAGCGTCACAGAAAACTTAGGGCTTGGACTCATCTGGAGGAGTCAGAACTGGAGCAGAGACAAGCTTCTCTTTGAGAGTTTTGAATGCCACTTCACACTCTGGAGACCAAAAGTATTTGACATTCTTCTGAAGCAAGTTGGAAAGAGGTTTGGCAATCTTGGAGAAGTTCTCAACAAACCTTCTGCAATAGCTGGCAAGACCCAGAAAACTGCGGAGCTGCTTGACGTTCTGAGGAGCTTCCCAGTTGACAATTGCTTGAACTTTCTCGGGATTAACCGCAATGCCGTCAGCTGAGATGATGTGGCCTAGGTACAAAACCTTATCGAGCCAAAACTCGCACTTGGAGAACCTGGCATAGAATTTATGCTCTCGGAGTCGATCAAGAACCAGACGTAAGTGCTTTTCGTGATCTTCTTCATTCTTGGAAAACACCAGAATATTATCCAGATACACAAGCACAAACTCTCCAGTATAGGGGTTGAAGATGTAATGCATCATCCTTGAAAAGGTAGGAGGAGCATTGGCGAGACCGATGGACATGACGGTATACTCGTATGAACCGTAGCTCGTTCTGAAGGCCGTCTTGGGAATGTCTTCCTCGCGAATGCGAATTTGATGATAGCCCATTCGGAGGTCAAGCTTAGAGAACACTTTAGCTCCTTTGAGCTGCTCAAAGAGTTCGTTGATGTTGGGGAGCGCATATTTGTTCTTAATCGTCTTCTTGTTCAATGGCCGGTAATCAACGCAGAGACGCTCCGTGCCATCTTTCTTCTTGACAAACAAGACACCACAGCCCCACGGAGACGTACTAGGTCTGATGAGACCCATACTCTCCTGCTTATCAAGCTGCTTCTTCAATTCCTTCAATTCATCCGGAGAGAGCTTGTACGGACGCCGGCATGCTGGCTCAGTACCCGACTCGAGTTCAATAACGAATTCCACCTGACGGTGTGGGGGCATGCCTGGAAGTTCTTCAGGAAAGACGTCTTGATATTCGTTCACCACCGGAATTTGAGATATGGCATTAATTTTGCCCTTATCATTGAGAGAGAAAAGCCTGATAGTGTTATCCCTTGAGGCAAAGATAATCACATCTTCATCAGAATGAGTCATCTTGACTTCCTTTTGAGCACAATCGATGTGAGCATCATGCTGAGAAAGCCAATCCATTCCGAGGATGAGGTCGATGTCAGAATTACCAAGAATCACCGGAGAAGCCAAAAATCGATAATCTCCCATGCGAATGGAAACATTTGGAGCATATAAACTGGAATGCATCCGCTTTCCCGGAGAAGAAACTGCCAACTGCCTCGGTAAAGCTGCTGTGGTCACACTATGCTTGGATGCAAATGGGTATGACATGAAAGAATGTGAAGCACCCGAATCAAACAAAACTTTAGCTGGAAAAGAGTTAACTGGAAGGTTACCCAAAATGACATCAGAAGAATTCTCCGCTTGCGCTGCATTCATCAGATTGACCCTTGCTGCCTTTGGATCATGCTTGACCATAGCGGTACCGACAGGAGGAGGAGGCGGAAGGCGCCTTGGGTTGTTGCACTTGTTGGAATAATGCCCCTTCTGTCCACACTTGTAGCAAGTAACCTCAGAGAGTGGACGGGCAGGAGGAACACTCAGTCTTGGAGCTTGGAACTGTTGCTTGGACTGCTTGTTGGAGTTGGGTGGGTGGGAGAAACCACGACCACTAGAGTTCTTGTTGTTGGAGTTGTTGGAGTTGTTGTATGGAGCTCGAATCACTGGAGGAGGAGGAAGCCATAATTTCTGATGCTTCGAGACCAACTGAGACGATGAGGAAGAGTGAACGGCATCTCGAATTCTCTTCTTAGAAGCCTCCATCTTAAGCTGAGCTGCTTCTTGTTTCAAAGCCATGTTATAGAATTGTCGAATTCATCGGGCTTGAACAAGGTGAGAGCAAGCTGAAGTTCATCTTTGAGACCTCCACGGAACTGATAGATTTTACTCTTGGCATCAGGAATGTCTTGCTTAGCATAGCGAGCGAGGTTTTGGAACTTGACATTATACTGATAGACTGTCATGGAGCCCTGCTTCAGGTTGCGGAATTGCTCACGCATACCCTCGATGACACTTGTAGGAATGTGGTGCGAGCGAAAGTCCTTGCAGAAATTCTCCCAAGAGATCACTTGACCTGGCCTGGAGTCTTTGTACTGCTGCCACCAGTCAGCTGCTTGATCTTTCAGTTGGAAGGCTGCAAACTTCACATAATCATCTTCCTTCACGTTACTGCACTCAAAATGCTTCTTAATGTCGGTTAACCAATCTTCAGCATCAAGAGGGTCGACACAGTAACTGAAAGCTTTAGGATTGTTGGCCAAGAACTGGTTGAGGGTAGCATGGTGCTGCTGGTTAAAGAAGTTGCCTTGATTCCCTGGAACACCCTGATTAGCTTGATTAGCTTGCATCTGCTGCATCATCTGCATCATCAACTGGGTGTTCTGAGCTGTAGTCTGCATAATTGCTCTCCAAGCCTCAGGCGGAGGAGGAGGGGAAGGAGGACGATCTGGGACCTCTTCCACCTCTGGATTAGCGTTGGGAACCTTTTTCGGAGCCATCCTGTAAGAGATGACCACGAATCAGTAATTGATTGACAAAAGGTATAAGCTGAATCAATGGAATGAATTGCAACAAGTCTTCACAATAATCATTCGAACAATAAGAACGAATGAAATCATTCGAACAAGAGGAACGAATGATATTCTCAGTTAAATGATAACATCAATCTTCACGAGAAGCCACATAGGGGACAAAATGAAAATAAGAAAAACAGCAAGGTACAGACAGGAACAAACACAAGAGAGGAGTTTCGTTCTAACATCTTTGTGCTTAAAGAATATGAACGCGTTACGAAAAGGTTTTGCAATCCCCGGATCAGCATAGCCAAGGATCCTTTAAGATGCAACTCCTGATAGTAACATCGGTCATATAACCCCTTCACTCAATGTAGAACCCCGAACTCACTAACCTGCATTCGTTGGAAGAATGCCTACGATCTACTGGATAAAACCCACCTATAGATTTCCAAAAAATTACAATTATGCAATCAGGTGTTGGGGATACACGGGAAGCACCGCGCAATCAACTCTAAACCTACATCCAGGTGTATCCATCCTTCAACACATAACCAGTCTTTCTCGGAAACTGTGTACCTCGGACCTTCGAAAAGCATCCACTATAACAAGCTATGGCAATACTCTCGAACTACCTCCCCAGTACTGGGTGATGTCGGGGTTATCTTGCCACTGGCCGTATAGGAGAGATTTTCGATGTCGGCCGTCTTAAGTATTTAGTACTGCCGCGATATGCTTGTGACGACAATACCCCGAAGCTCAACTCCCCGGAAACAGGAGGCATCGAGAACAATATCCTCGTCACAAGAACATCGAAACAATCCCAGAATACTCGCGGGATTCCTAAAAAAATTTTGTGCAATTTTTGAAGATAGGAGAGACAAGAGTAGTCGTCAGGAGTCCTCACCAGAGAGAAAGGGGATGAGAAGCAAGAAATCCTACTCTCCGATATAATATATAGGACTCAAAAAGTTTTTCAGTGTGTGCCTAGACTCGACCGACAACGATTCGATCAAACAGTGGGGGCTCCTAGGTCGGAGAAGGCTCTGAATACCAACTTGTAATGCCCAGGATGGAGTTATACCTCCTACGTGTCGAGGCACGACTTAAAGGCATAAGTCCATCCTAGAATGATCTCAAGTTTGGTAATCTTTGCACAACTCATGTAAAAGAGGGGATAGTAAACATAAATAGTTGGCTTACACTCGCCACGTCACAGAATTACAATTCAAGTCTCAATCATCATACATTAAGAATATCACAACCCTCTAAGGGCAAAACAAAATGTCAAGATACCAAACTTAGATAAATAAACCACAGGCGGATCGAATCCTCGTGGTGACCCCGCAGAACCCCCGGTTTGGACCAACACTCATGAGGAGCACTGGCCCGGGGTTGTTGATTAAGAACTCGGGTTAATTACTCCCTATGCAAGTTATTTAGTTATTAGGCAAATAGTACCAATGTTGGGACTTGCTGGAAAAGACTTAGCACTTAGCGGTTTATCGAGGGGGTCCCATACACCCCAACCGTGTTAGGAACGCATAATCAAGGAACATAACACCGGTTTATACGGTTCCTAACGGCATGAGTGGAACAAAACACCAAGCAAAAGGCTTAGCCTTCCACCCTTGCCAATATATAGATGATTTCATTTTAACCATTTATATACTGTGATATAACCCAACCAAACTTCAACATGAAGCAAGCATCTTCGATCTTCACCTGCAACTAGCAATGCTATAAGAAGGGCTGAGCGAAGCGTACTTAGCCAAGCAACGGTTTGCATAGGTAGGTTGGTTAAACATGGCAATGGTTTACAAGTAGGAGGCTGACAAGAAGATCATGGGCATCGAGGCAAAACTATAGAGCGGAACTACTAGCAATAGGCAAAGATAGTAATGTTATCGGGGTTCGGTCATCTTGCCTGAAGAGAAGTCGTTCGGATCGTAAGAAGGGTCCTCGTGCTCAACCTCGTTGGAAACCTCGTGCTCGTACTCGAACTCGGACTCTACTTCCGGCTCTAAACAAAACAATCGCACCAAGCACAAATCAACAAGATGCAATGCGCACTCGAAAATGATGGATGCATGATGGATGCACTAAGGATGCACACGGAGCACGTAAAATATCACTCAAGCAAAACACCTCAAAACATGATAACAATCTGATATTATGAATCTACACGGAAAATCAATCAAGTTACATATAAGATTCGCTGAAATCGGAGTTACGGGCTAAAAGTTATGCCCAAAACAAGAAATGAGCGAAAGCTGAAAATTACAGCATCATAGCAACTTCGGAGCTCAAAATAATTAAGCTACAACACTCAAATAACATGGCAAAGGACATGAACACAAACTAGACATATACTACAGCAACTAAGTCCAAAGGTGCACCCCCAAAGGAGCCATGGATCAATAGCAATGATCTTGGACATATTGAACTTGACAATAAAATTCTGGCAGCATAATTTTATTGAAACTTTGGAGCAAAAGATAAACATGCTACAGCCACTCAAATAGACATGTGAGAACATGAATGGAAAGACAACAATATATACTACAAGGAACAATCAAGATCCACTCCAAAACTAACATGGTTTGTCCTAGAACATCACACGAACATGGCATCGGAACGTTACATATTTCATACTTAGTGAAAATCCACTAAGTCCTAAAACAGCAATTTCATCATAGCATCTAAAAGAGCATGTTTAAGTCACCTCGAAACTAAACATGGCAAGAGGTAAGCACCTCATCAAAGTACACAAGATGGTGATTCCGAAACACACAAGCATGCTTCATGGAGATAACCACAACGATAGCAACGAGCTCAACAAGATGGCATTTCAAAACAAGTGAAACAACATCACAGCCACATGGCACTTTGCAACGATGATAAACATGGCAAGAATAAATCTATCATGCAACCTAACACATACAACATGTAGATCATGACAAGACGAACACGTGGACATGTCATATGCATCAATCGGACAAACGAGCTAAAAGATATCACATAGCAAAGATGGCATAAAAACATCACATAGCAGCAGTTTATATCACGATGCACTCTTGCAACAGTAAAACAAGCACCTAGATGACCTCTATCATGCATGACACAGTGATATGAAACGTAGAGCAAGTCTCCACGAACGTCTGGACATGCTATTTGCGTGAAACGGACATCCACACAACAAGTTATGCATGTTTGAAAATAGCATCACAGAACAAAATATCTGGGACTTAGAGGTTTGAAAATAACCTCAGATCTGAGATCTGGGAAGGTTAACGGGCCGGGGCGGATCGGCCCAGCGGAGGCGGCTGCTTCGGCCCGCGGCGGCTGGAGTGGCGGCCCGCGGCGACTTGGCCCAGGAGAGGCGGCGCTGGAGGCGGGCCGGCCTGGCTGAGGTGTAGCGGCCTGGAGGCGGCGCGGGCCCGCGGAGTCGACGGGAGGAGGCCTGTGCGGGGAAGCGGCGATCCGGCTCGGCGAGCGGCGGTGCGAGACGAAGGTGGAACGGGCTGGTGCAGAAGGGGCCTGGCCCAGCGGGCGATGCGGCTGGCTCGGAGGCTTCGGCCCCGGCCGGATGGAGCGGGAGGCGGCGCGCTTGGGCCCTGGCGAAGTGGCGACTGGGCCAACGGCGATGTGGTCCAGCGGCTGGATGCCTTGCGCTGGGCCCGGGAGTCTGCGGGAGATGCGAAGGAGGAGGGCCGGCGCTCGCTGGATCGGTGGGGCGACGCGGTCGACGTTGACTTCGGACGAGGGAGGCGATCGGGGAAGCGGCTGGGGGCGGCGACCTGTGCGGGCTGGCGGCGGGAGCTGCCAATTGGCGGTAAGTGGGTGGCCAGATCCAGAATTTTAGGGGGGGAAGTGGAGAAGAAGGCTAGAGATGCCCAAAAATAGACCTAGGGGTCTATATATATAGCAGGTAGCTAGGGTTAGGGAATTTGGGGGTGTTTAGGAGCCCTCCGATCGAGATCCGACGGATCCGATCGCGGGGGTAGTCTAGATGGGCCTAGGATAGGGTAGTGGCTGCAGGAGTGGTGTTTCCGGGCACAAGTGGAGGCACTTTGGACCCACACGAATAACGGATGAGATAGCCAACGAAGTCCAAACGAGACGAGATTTGAGAGGCAGGTTGCACACAACAAAACAACAACACACACAACAACCTCGCGGCACACCGGTAACGTTACACGCCCAAACACCAAAGTAGGCCTACGGGACGTCACGGACACGTGAGGGAGCTCCTGAACGCGAAACGGACAACGGGAAGAAACACGTGGAACCGGATGCAACCGACAACACAAATGCAATGCGATGCACATGTCTATATGATATGAATGAATGCCACACACTCACACAACAAAACGACGAAAACCCGAAAGACAAAGAACCCGGAATGGAAATAGATGAAGCCGGAGATATATTATATACCCAAAAGGGAAATTATTTCATCCGGGGCATTACATGAATGTAGTAAAAAAATTCATACTAAGTGCATTGAATATGATGAGAAGTTGGATGCTTGATAATTGTTTTGAGATATGAGGATATTGATATTAGAGTCATGCTAGTGGAGCTATTATGAAATTGAGAAATACTTGTGTGAAAGTTAGTGATTCCCGTAGCATGCACGTATGGTGAACTGCTATGTGACGAAGTTAGAGCATGAGGTATTTGTAGAGTGTCATCCTTTGTGTGGAGGTCGGGGGCGCGTGATGGTTAACTCCTACCAACCTCCCCCCTAGGAGCATGCGTTGATTGCTTTGTTTTGATGACTCATAAATTTTTGCAATAAGTATATGAGTTCTTATGACTAATGTTGAGTCCATGGATTATACACACTCTCACCCTTCCACCATTGCTAGACTCTCTTGTACCACGCAACTTTCACCGGTACCATACACCCACCATATATCTTCCTCAAAATAGCCACCATATCTACCTATCATGGCATTTCCATAGCCATTCCGAGATATATTGCCATGCAACTTTCCACCGTTTCGTTCTTATGACACGCTTCATATTGTCATATTGCCATGCATGATCATGTAGTTGACATCGTATTTGTGGCAAAGCCACCATGCATAACTTTTCATACATGTCACTCTTCATTCATTGCACATCCCGGTACACCGCCAGAGGCATTCGTATAGGGTCATACTTTGTTCTAGTATCGAGTTCTAATATCAAGTTGTAATCAATAGAAGTGTGATGATAATCATTATTAGAGCATTGTCCCATGTGAGGAAAGGCCAAACAAAAGAAAAGGCCCCTCCAAAAAAAAGAAAAAAAAGAAAATAAAATAAAAAAAGGAAAACAAGAAAATAAAATAGAAAGGGACAATTGCAACTATCTTTTTCCACACTTGTGCTTCAAAATAGCACCATGTTCTTCATGATAGAGAGTCTCATGTTTAATCACTTTCATATACTAGTGGGAATTTTCATTTTAGAACTTGGCTTGTATATTCCAACGATGGGCTTCCTCAAATGCCCCAGGTCTTCGTGAGCAAGCAAGTTGGATGCACACCCAGTTAGTCTATTTTGTTGAGCTTTCATACATATTTAGTTCTAGTGCATCCGTTGCATGGCAATCCCTACTCACTCACATTGATATCTATTGATGGGCATCTCCATAGCCCATTGATACGCTTAGTCAATGTGAGACTATCTCCCTCCTTTTTGTCTTCTCCACAACCACCATTCTATTCCACCCATAGTGCTATATCCATGGCTCATGCTCATGTATTGCGTGAAAGTTGAAAGGTTTGAAAGAATATAGTATGAAAACAAGTGCTTGGCTGAAACCAGGGTTGTGCATGATATGAATATTTTGTGTGATGAAGAGGGAGCATAGCCAGACTATATGATTTTATAGGGATAACTTTCTTTAGCCATAGTATTTTGAGAAGACATGATTGCTTTGTTAGCATGCTTGAAGTATTATTATTTCTTATGTCAATATACACTTTTGTCTTGAATCTTTCAGATCTGAACATTCATGCCACAATTAAGAGAACTACATTGAAAATTATGTTGGTTAGCATTCCACATCAAAAATTCTGTTGTTATCATTTACTTACTGGAGGACGGGCATGAATCAAGCTTGGGAATGCTTGATACGTCTCCAACGTATCTACAATTTTTGATTGTTCCATGCTATTATTTATGATGTTTTGGAAGTTTAACGGGCTTTGTTATACACTTTTATATTATTTTTGGGACTAACCTATTAACCCAGAGGCCCAGTCCAGATTGCTGTTTTTTTGCCTATTTCAGGGTTTTACGGAAAAGGAATATCAAACGGAGTCCAAACAGAATGAAACTTCAGGAAAGATATTTTTGGAGCAAAATACACACGAGAGACTTGAGAAACACGGAGTAGGGCTTATGTGGCATCCACGAGGGTGGGGGTGCCCCCCCTACAGGGCGCGCCCCCTACCTCGTGGGCCCCACGTCTGGCCCCCGGTGCCCTCCTTCCTCCTATATATACCTACGTACCCCGAAACCATTAGAAACGAGAGAAAACCCTAGTTCCACCGCCGCAACCTTTTGTTCCCGTGAGATCCCATCGTGGGGCCTGTTCCGGAGCTCCGCCGGAGGGGGGATCTACCATGAAGTGCTTCTACTTCATCATCATCGCCTCACCATGAGTTGTGAGTAGTTTAGCACAGACCTTCGGGTCCATAGCTAGTATCTAGATGGCTTCTTCTCTCTCTTTGGATCTCAATACCAAGTTCTCCACGGTCTTCGAGGAGATTTATTTGATGTAATCTCTTTTTGCGGTGTGTTTGTCGAGATCCGATGAATTGTGGGTTTATGATCAAGATTATCTATGAGAAATATTTGGTTCTTGTCTGAACTCTTTTATGATGATTATAATATCCTTGCAAGTCTCTTCGAATTATTGGTTTGGTTTGGCCTATTAGATCTATAGTTCTTGCAATGGGAAAAGTGCTTGGCTTTGGGTTCAATCTTGTGGTGTCCTTTCCCAGTGACAGTAGGGGCAGCAAGGCACGTATTGTATTGTTGCCATCGAGGATAAAAAGATGGGGTTTATATCATGTTATTTGAGTTTATCCCTCTACATCATGTCATCTTGCTTAAGGCGTTGCTCTATTCTTATGAACTTAATACTCTAGATGCATGCTGGATAGCGGTCGATGTGTGGAGTAATAGTAGTAGATGCAGAATCGTTTCGGTCTACTTGTCTCAGACGTGATACCTATATATAATGATCATGCCTAGATAATCTCATAAGTATTCGCTTTTCTATCAATTGCTCGACAGTAATTCGTTCACCCACCGTAGAATTATGCTATCAGAGAGAAGCCACTAGAGAAACCTATGGCCCCCGGGTCTATTCTCAACATATCAATCTATAATCTACTTTAGTTTTCCGTTTTTTACTTTCTGTTCTTATATCCAAAAATACCAAAAATATCAAACTATCATCTCTATCAGATCTCACTTTCGTAAGTGACCGTAAAGGGATTGCCAACCCCTTATCGCGTTGGGTGCGAAGTTCTTATTTGTTTGTGTAGGTGCGAGGGACTCGCACGTGGTCTCCTACTGGATTGATACCTTGGTTCTCAAAAAATGAGGGAAATACTTACGCTACTGTGCTGCATCACCCTTTCCTCTTCGAGGGAATACAATGCAAGCTCGAGAAGTAGCAAACTTCATGCTTCAATGTGTAGTGCTTGAGCATCTTCAAATCAAAGATTAGGGCCAAGCACAACTTCTCTATAGAAGAGTAGTTTCGCCCAGCCCCCACCATGGTGTGGCTCAAGTAATAACACGCCACCTCTTTCCCCTCGTCATTGTTTTGGGCGAACAAAGCGCCTATCGAAGTAGGTTGCGCTGCAATGTATATGATGAGTGGGCGCCTCTTTACGGGAGCTGCCAAGACAAGTGGATTAAGGAGGTACCTTTTGATTTCATCGAATCCGCATTGGCATCCTTCATCCCACACGAACAGAGATCGTTTCTTCATGAGGCTCAAGAAGGGTTGGATGCGTCCGGAGATGTTGGAGATGAGGATGTACGCTCGCTTTCCTTGCAATGACCTCAACTCATTGAGATCTTGAGGCGGTGGCTTGTCAAGGATAGCCTTGATCTTCTTAGGCTCGATCTCTATGCCTTGGTGATGAACAACAAAACCGAGGAAGAGGCCCGACTGAACAGCAAATGCACACTTCATTGGGTTCATCTTGAGTTGATGTTGACGTAGCCGCTCGAAGACAACTCAAAGATCCTCCTGATGATGTTTGTGATCCTTGGTTTTAACTACCATGTCATCAACATAGCATTCCACCGAATGGTGGATTAAATCACCAAGGACGCAAGTCATGGCACGCTGGTAAGTTGCACCAGCATTCTTCGGTCCGAATGGCATGACATTATAGTAGAAATTTCCCTTCGGGGTCCTGAAAGCGGTGTTAATGGCGTCATCGGGATCCATCTTGATCTGGTTGTAGCCTGACGAACCGTCCATGAAGGAAAGTGCGCCATGGCCCGTGGTATAGTTGATGATGATACCTGGGATCGGTAGAGGAAAGTCATCCTTTGGGAAAGACCGATTCAGGTCGCGGAAGTCTTGGCAGATTCGTATCTGCCCATTCTTCTTCTCCACCGGGACAATATTGGCGAGCCATCATGGATACTTTGTCTCCTTGATAAAAGCTGCAGCGATTAACTTGTCGACCTTCGCGATGACATCGTCTTCATGTTCTGGACGTAAACGTCATGGTTGCTGCTTGATCGAACGGAACCATGGGTCAATCGCCAACTTGTGCGTGGCGACACGAGGGTCCAAACCTGGCATCTCCTTGTAACTCCATGCGAAGCAGTCTCGGTACTCCATCAAGAAGCTTTGGTAGTCCTCCCGCTCCTCCTCCGTTAGTGTGGCGCTAACAAAAGTGGGGCGTGGGACGTCCTCCGTTCCAAGGTTGACTTGGACGAGATCGTCGATGGTGGGCTGCGCTCCGTCTTCTAACTCCCGTGGTGCTGATATGGAGCTAAGTTCCTCGGTGTCATATGGCTCGCCGTTCGCAGAGTGTTGTTGATGAGGAACGATGGTCAAAGTGTCGGACTCATCGCTCAATGATACGGATGTGGCGTGGCAGTTGACTCATGTTCTAACAATGAGCTCCTCCTCTTCATCGGCAGGGATGTCGTAGGTACGGCATTCCATCGCATGGTGTATCGAATGGCCAAGGACACATGTCATGGCATGCTGGTATATTGCACGTGCATTCTTCAACCCAAAAGGCATGCTAGTGTTGAAGAAGCCTCCTTCCGGCATCGGTCGCCCTTTATCTTCTGGTTCTCGTGGTGCTGGCGTGGAGCTAAGCTTTCCGTCATCGCTGGGGGCGTCGGGGTTGTTTTAGCCAAGCCCAAACTTTGGTTGATCTTTGCCTTTTTGCTTGATGAAGTCTTCCGCTTGTCTCCACCATTCCTCGCATATGGCGGGTGGGTGGAGGCATCCTGTTGTTCCGCCCAAGAGTGATCCTAGCCTTCTCCAACAAGCGAACCATCTTGGGCTCTGCCTTCATTGTCGATAGTACCTCCTTTAGATCACTGCAAGTGTGGGGAAATTCAAATAGAAAATCACATTGTTTTACCTATGGAACCTTGAAGAAAATGGTCTGAACTCTAGATCTAGACAAACTGGGGATTGCCCAAACCTCCAATGGGGAAGTCACTGAGACATAGAGCGACGGGGGCTGTACGCCTTGAGCTCCCCTTGCGATTTCCTCCACTTCTTTAATTATTTTTCTATCAGCTATCGGTACAGACGTAGGCTCTTGTTTCTAGGGTTGCATGCCTGTAGCGTGATGGGCGGTGGCGCATCATTGCCGCTTGTTAGTATCCTGGAGACTTCCTGGGCACATGCAGAGCTTCCAAGTGGGCTCTCGGCGCACCAAAGTTGATGAAGAAGTGGTAGCCTCTCTAGAAATTGTTGTAGCTGACCTCAGCGTGATTGATGTTGACGTCGGGAACCTTGCCTTAAATAATAATGGGATCATTGGACCAGGCATAGAAGGCCCCGTTCCACATGACGTCAGAGTAGGCCCCCCTACCTACAATTGGGAAGAGGGACTATAGTCGTACCGCACAGATGAAGATGATCGCCTACAGACTTGGCTCCTATGGCTCTGAGTGGAGGACTCCTTTGCATCGGCAGGTGAGCTTGGCATGATGGGGAGCTTCATCTCGGATACTAGCCCAAAACTTGGTTTGGTCAAGAGATCCACCGGAGGTGTTGTGTGCCCCAACTGCTGGTCGCTGTCTATAATGGGGAAGTAGTACTTCGCATCTGCATGGTGAGACTCCTGCACGGTATAAGGAGATATGTTGCCGATGATGCGCTTTTGTGTGCTGCTGGCATCGAGGAACTTCAGGCATTGATGGAGGGTGAACGGAACGATGCGGTACTTGTGGATCCATGGTCTTCCTAGAAGGGCGGAGTAGGAGGTATTTGTCTCGATAACGAAGAACCACACCTTGAAGCTAAAAGTTGACATCTGGATCTTCAATGTAATGGCACCTAGCATAGGCTTCCCTTGATTGCTGAAGCCGCAGATCATCACGTCAGTAGCCTCCAAGTCATCCACCGTAAGACCTGCTTGCGTCAAACTCCGAAGAGGGAGAATGTTCACGACAGACCCTAGGTCTATGAGGATCCTGCGAAGATGTGCAACACCAATATTACCTTCCACATACAATGGCCGGTTGTGATCACCATCATCTATGATCTTGTCCTCCTCATCGAACGTGATATCGTTCACGAACAAGGGGCTGGAGCAAAGATGGTGTTTCACCATGGACACCTCGTAGAGTTTTGGGGCTTGGAGCTCCATGATAAGGGCCTCGCGAAAGTCGGGCACCATCATGAGCGCATCATGCACACTCAAAAGTGCAAGGATTCGCTTGAGGTGGGCGATAATGTTGTAGTCGACGGCACGTGCCTTCATTTTCTCTTGGCCTTGGTGGTCAGATTCCTCGACCTGCAAAGGCTCCTCCATTGGGGCGATTGGCTTCTGCACCCTTGTTAGGTTGATCTTTAGTGGTTCGGGTAGGACTTTGCCCCCACACAGGTTCATGTTCACCTCTTCCAAAGGCAGTTCCTTTGTCACCTCTTCGGCATGGAGGACCGACTGTTCTTCAGGAGTAAACACATCTTTGGAAGGGGTGTCGCTGTAGTCATGGATGACGTTGCAACTCTCTATGCTTGGTGATTGGGATGAGCTGGCCCCTTCTTGAATGTGTTCCCCCTCTGTTGCCGGTGCTTGCCCCCATCCGGGTGGCAATAACTGCGCCAAGGTTGGTAGCACACGCCCCCGTCGAGGAAAAGGCTCGTCTTCATCTGACATAGGGACAAATCTTGGCGGAGGCCGGCGTTGACTTGGATCGAACCGCCTTAGAATTCTTGGGGGAGCACGTTCTGGCAAAACTGGCAGAGGGTGTCAGGGTGGAAGCCTCCTTGCGTACGGCCTTCGGTGCACCGTCCTCCAAGGCTCCTCCTCGGGAACGGTTGGGGTCACCTGCAGTCGAAAGGGAGAAGCCTGCTTCTTGGCGAGGACGAGGTTGGATAGCTGGTCTTCGACTTGGGCCAGTGGCATACATGTTTCTTCGAGCTCCGTGTCTTCACTTGGCAGAGATGGTAATTTCATGCTCACCATGTTACTGCATGGTAATCTGGGTTGATAGCTTCTGGGTCGAGGTTCATCCTCTTCTCATTAATGGCTCTTTGTAGCCATTCTTTGGACGCGACACAAATTTCAATGACATGTCCCATATATCTGTGATATGGGAAAAATAAAGGATTATTTGTCATACTCACCTGATCAGTCCTCCGAGGCTCTGGTAAGTTCAAGGTTCGATGCTCCATCAACTGGTCGAACATGTCCTTGAGGAGATCCCGACGTAAAACGTACTGCTTCTTGAGGAGTTCCTACATCGATGGGTGTTGCCTCCCTCCGGCTTGTTCCTCGCTTGAACCCAAGATGGGCACATGGCCTTACGGTGCAGACGAGAAGACCTTGGTGGTGTTTGTTTTGACTGGTGCCTTTGCCCTGCTACCATTGTTGATTTGCTTGGACGTCGAGGCGAAGCGCTTGGCAGGATCAAATGCGCTGACATTCTTATAGAGCTCCATTATCAGCGGTGATTTCTCAAACTCAAGCTTAGTAGCCGCTACCGCCGTGCTGAGGGCACCAAAATTTCTAGGCTCACGCCGAGAGACTTCAAGTGACCAGTGTTGCTGCATCCCATGGACGCACATCTCAATGGCATCCTCAAGGTGCATCTCCCTGGTGATACGCACATAACGGTTGCGAAAGGGGATGATGTAGCCATCAATGTACTCATCTCTTCATTGTCGGACTTGTGCCAGCTCGACAACGGAGAAGTCCTTCTTCATGGCGACGAAGTGCTTCTTGAAAACCTCCTTCATGGCCACCCAACTCTCAATGGATCCAACCGGTAAACGGCAGTACCAATGGAAAGAGGGCCCGGTTAACGCCCCTGAAAATTGGCGAAGGAGAAGTGACGGCCTGTTTGCTATGTCACCGCATGCCGCCTCGAAGTACACCAAGTGCTCCCTTGCATCATCGGTTCCATCAAATTGACGAAACTTTGGTGGGTGCCACCCTGCGGGATACGCCATCATGTCATGCCACGCCTCGTAAGGCTTCTCCAGCTCACTCTCGGAGGTGTGAGGGGCTTGATCTATCGCCATTTGCTTCAACTTCTTGTCCACCATATCCCCGACCATGTCATGGTAGTCCTTCAGCATAACCGCGTTTGGTACTGTGTTCGCAGAACCAGCAGGGCTAACCCAAGGCCGAGCTTGTGTGTTGAGGTCGTGTTGATGCACATCAATTAAGGGCAGCCTAATAGGAGGGCCCACCTGAAGTTCCTCCTCTTGCGGATCCACCACTCGCTGCAGCACGCCTTGTGGAGGAATGCCTTGGTTGTTCATCATGAGCTCAATGAACTGGTCAAGCTTTGACACCAACTGGTCAATCGTCTGGTGCTGGCCTGTGACCTCTTCTTCTAGAGACACTCCTTGTGGTTCTTCTTTGTTTAGAGCAATTGGGCCCTGGGTGCCCTCAACGGGTGGCTTGGCAGCAGGATCTTGATTCACAAGGCTATCACCATGCGAACTAGCGGAGTGTAGAGGTCTTCATCACCTCCCTTGTAATCTGACAAAACCGATGAAGCTAGTTCATGGTAATGAGGGGAGTGTGGGCGACTCTCCAAGGATGGCGAGGAAGATGAGTCGGAGAAGCCTTCTTCATCATCAAGGTTGTCTTGGCGTTCTATATCTCCGGGAAACCCATCTGTGAGGCCTTGACAGGCGAAGGATTTTAATCTTGTATTGGCCCCTGGCCAGTTTGCAAAATGTCGTTGTCCTTCAAGGTCTTGAGGCAGCCTTGATGTAATATCGGTGTAGTGACGCTTGTATATATATCTTCATTTTGTGAAGTGCTCCCTCCACCCAATGAGCCTTACCTATTGTCATAGGAAGACACGTGGCCCTGGATCTTGCAGCTTCTTGCGACGTTGATGAGCTTGTCTTGGCATCCTCCTCCGCACCCCTGAGCCATGCACGAACAAGGCCAAGGCGCGGTAGGAAGGTCCTATGGAAGTCGGCCTTTGGGTTCAGCACAATCTCTTCTTCAGAAGGATAGTCGAACTCCTCGGTGATGGAGGGAGGTCGCCATCCATTGCTTGACCCTTCACTTGGCTGCACTCCAAGAGTACCACAGAAGACAAGGTTCTTCTCAGTTGACTCCTTTGCTTTTTCAGCCTCCTGCTGACCTTGATATTCTCCATCCAGGTGCTTCCTTTTAGAGGGAACAAGAGGAAACTCCATGGGAAGTGTTGTGTCTTATGGGAGGGCAGCATTGGCTGCACTCTAGGAAGATACTTCATTGTCGGAGGAGAACGTGAGCTTGGCTTCTTCAACGCCTTCCATCGGTGTGGCCGTCGGTGTGGGCATCTTCTGATTCTCTAGTGGGGGTGCTGGTGCAGTCGCCTCCACCTGTTTATCATTCTTCTTGGACAGTGATGAATAAGGAACCACTTTGTTCACTTGCTCAATGCTTCTCATGGATGTCTTGCGTGGTTTCGGTGCCAACCAGCTGAGCAGGTAGGTATATCGCTCATGCCGCTCCAAGTCGGGGGAGATGCAAAATTTGATCCCGTAATTTTCTTGAACGACCCCACCATCGGGTTGTAAACGTACCTGAGTGTGTCGAAGGTCTAAGTCCTCAAGTTCTTTATAAAGAACATGGTGGTTTCTCCGACGCCTCTCGCGCTTGCGCTGATTCTCCGTTGGAAAGATACCATACCTTTGCACTGGTGGCATGCGTAGGAGTGCTGGTGCAAGGCGCCTCGTGGATGATGAAGTCCTGTCCGTCATCGCCTGCAGCTGTGGCCGATCTCCCCGCCTAGAGGTAACAAAGGTCGTGGTGGAAGTGTCGGTCACAAAGGTTCCCGTGGTTGTCACTTTTGAGTGGGCCGACGGTTCCTCTCATTGTCTTGATGTCTCCGCCTGGGAGGTGACAAAGGTCGTGGTGGAAGTGTCGGTCGCAAAGTTACCGTGGTTGCCACTGTTGAGTGGGCTGAGGGTCCCTCTCATCGTCTTGATGTCTTGACCATCGGTTCCAACGTGGAGGCACGTTGGGATATCTCCATTGCAGGAAGTGCCGAGTTGGTGAAGGTTGTCGCCGAGGCGCCTGATGTCTACTACGCAACCTTGTTCTTGTAGACGTTGTTGGGCCTCCAAGTGCAGAGGTTTATAGGACAGTAGCAAATTTCCCTCAAGTGGATGACCTAAGGTTTATCAATCCGTGGGAGGCGTAGGATGAAGATGGTCTCCCTCAAACAACCCTGCAACCAAATAACAAAGAGTCTCTTGTGTCCCCAAAACACCCAATACAATGGTAAATTGTATAGGTGCACTAGTTCGGCGAAGAGATGGTGATACAAGTGCAATATGGATGGTAGATATAGGTTTTTGTAATAAGAAAATATAAAAACAACAAGGTAGCAAGTGGTAAACGTGAGCATAAACGGTGTTGCAATGATAGGAAACAAGGCATAGGGTTCATACTTTCACTAGTGCAAGTTCTCTCAACAATAATAACATAACTGGATCATATAACTATCCCTCAACATGCAACAAAGAGTCACTCAAAAGTAACTAATAGCGGAGAACAAACAAAGAGATTATGGTAGGGTACGAAACCACCTCAAAGTTATCCTTTCTGATCGATCTATTCAAGAGTCCGTAGTAAAATAACACGAAGCTATTCTTTCCATTCAATCTATCATAGAGTTCGTACTAGAATAACACCTTAAGATACAAATCAACCAAAACCCTAATGTCACCTAGATACTCCATTGTCACCTCAAGTATCCGTGGGCATGATTATACGATATGCATCACACAATCTCAGATTCATCTATTCAACCAACACAAAGTACTTCAAAGAGTGCCCCAAAGGTTCTATCTGAGAGTCAAGACGAAAACGTGTGCCAACCCCTATGCATAGATTCCCAAGGTCACGGAACCCGCAAGTTGATCACCAAAACATACATCAAATAGATCACGTGATATCCCATTGTCACCACAGATAAGCACATGCAAGACATACATGAACTGTTCTCAAATCCTGAAAGACTCAATCTGAGAAGATAACTTGAAAGGGAAAACTCAATTCATTACAAGAGAGTAGAGGGGGAGAAACATCATAAGATCCAACTATAATAGCAAAGCTCGCGATACATCAAGATCATGCCATCTCAAGAACACGGGAGAGATATATCAAACACATAGCTACTGGTTCATACCCTCAGCCCCGAGGGTGGACTACTCCCTCCTCGTCATGAAGAGCGCAGTGATGATGAAAATGGCCACCAGAGAGGGATTCCCTCTCCGGCAGGGTGCCAGAACGGGTCTAGATTGGTTTTTGGTGGCAACAGAGGCTTTCGGCGGCGAAACTCCCGATCTAGGTTATTTTCTGGAGGTTTCTATATTTATAGGATTTTTTGACGTAGGGCACAAGTCAGGGGGGTCTACGGGCTGTCCACGAGATAGGGGGGCGCCACCACTTGGGGTGGGCGCGCCCCCCACCCTCGTGGGCAGCCCGTGACTCTCCTGGCCCAACTCTTTTACTTCGGGGGCTTCTTTTGGTCCAGAAAAAATCATCAAAAATTGGCACGCCAATTGGACTCTGTTTGGTATTCCTTTTCTGTAAAACTCAAAAACAAGGAAAAAAACAGAAACTGGCACTGGGCTCTAGGTTAATAGGTTAGTCCCAAAAATCATATAAAAGTGTATATAAAAGCCCGTAAAACATCCTAGAAGGATCATATAATAGCATGGAACAATCAAAATTTATAGATACGTTGGAGACGTATCAAGCATCCCCAAGCTTAATTCCTGCTCGTCCTCGAGTAAGTAAATGATAAAAACATAATTTTTGATGTGGAATGCTACCTAACATAATTCTCAATGCAATTCTCTTTATTGTGTCATGAATGTTCAGATCCGAAAGATTCAAGACAAAAGTCTATATTGACATAAGAAGAATAATACTTCAATCATACTAACAAAGCAATCATGTCTTCTCAAAATAACATGGCCAAAGAAAGTTATCCCTACAAAATCATATAGTCTGGCTATGCTCCCTCTTCATCACACAAAATATTCATATCATGCACAACCCTGATTTCATCCAAGCAATTGTTTTCATACTCAATTTTTTTCAAACCTTTGAACTTTCACGCAATACATGAGCGTGAGCCATGGATATAGCACTATAGGTGGAATAGAATGGTGGTTGTGGAGAAGAGAAAAGAGGAAGATACTCTCACATCAACTAGGCGAATGAATGGGCTATGGAGATGCCCATCAATAGATATCAATGTGAGTGAGTAGGGATTGCCATGCAACGGATGCACTAGTGTTATAAGTGTATGAAAGATCAACAAAAAGAAACTAAGTGGGTGATGCATCCAACTTGCTTGCTCATGAAGACCTAGGGCATTTGAGGAAACCCATCGTTGGAATATACAAGCCAAGTTCTATAATGAAAATTCCCACTAGTATATGAAAGTGACAAAACAATCGACTCTCTATCATGAAGATCATGGTGCTACTTTGAAGCACAAGTGTGGAAAAGGATATAGTAGCATTGTCCCTTCTCTCTTTTCTCTTTTTTTTTGGAGGGGCTTTCTCTCTTTTTTTAGCCCGTCTCTATATTTATTTTGGGCCATCTCTTTTTTATTTTTTTACTTGGCCTTTCCTCACATGGGATAATGCTGTAATAATGAAGATCATCACAATTTTATTGACTTACAACTCAAGATTACAACTTAGAACAAAATATGACTCTATATGAATGCCTCAGGCGGTGTACCGGGATGTGAAATGAATCAAGAGTGACATGTATGAATGAATCGTGATGGTGGCTTTGCCACAAATATGATGTCAACTACATGATCATGCATGGCAATATAACAATATGAAGCGTGTCATATGAATGGAACGGTGGAAAGTTGCATGGCAATATATCTCGGAATGGCTATGGAAATGCCATGATAGGTAGGTATGGTGACTGTTTTGAGGAAGGTATATGGTGGGTGTATGGTACCGGCGATAGTTGCGTGGTACAATAGAGGCTAGCAATGGTGGAAGGGTGAGAGTGCGTATAATCCATGGACTCAACATTAGTCATAAAGAACTCATATACTTATTGCAAAAATCTAAGAGTCATCAAAACAAAGTAATCAACGCATACTCCTAGGGGGAGGTTGGTAGGAGATAACCATCGCGCCCCCCCGACCTCCACACAAAGGATGACACTCAATATATACCTCATGCTCTAACTTCGTCACATAGTGGTTCACCATACGTGCATGCTACGGGAATCACAAACTTTAACACAAGTATTTCTCAAATTCATAATTACTCCACTAGCATGACTCTAATATCACCATCCCCATGTCTAAAAACAATCATCAAGTATCAAACTTCTCATCATATTCGATGCGCTTTATATGAAATTTTTTGTTATACCCATCTTGGATGCCTATCATATTAGGACTAATTTCGTAACCCAAGCCAGTTACCATGCTGTTCTAAAAAACTCTCATAATAATATAAGTGAATCATGAGAGTTCATCTATTTCTTCAAAATAAAACCACCGACGTGCTCTAAAAAGATATAAGTGAAGCACTAGAGCAAACAAACTACTCCGAAAGATATAAGTGAAGATCAATGATTAGTTCAATAATTATGTAACTATGTAAAGGCTCTCTAACATTTAATAATTTCAGATATTGGGATATTATTAAAACAGCAAGCAAAACAAAATAAACTAAATTGACTCTCCAAGCAAAACACATATCATGTGGTGAATAAAAATATAGCCTCAAGTAAAGTTACCGATAGACGAAGACGAAAGAGGGGATGCCTTCCCGGGGCATCCCCAAGCTTAGGCTTTTGGTTGTCCTTGAATTTTACCTTGGGGTGCCTTGAGCATCACCAAGCTTAGGCTCTTGTCACTCCTTATTCCATAATCCATGAAATCTTTACCCAAAACTTGAAAACTTCACAACACAAAACTCAACAGAAAACTCGTGAGCTCCGCTAGTATAAGAAAATAAAACCACCACTTAGGTACTGTTGTGAAATTATTCTAAATTCATATTGGTGGAATATCTACTGTATTCCCATGTCTGTATGGTTCATACCCTCCAATACTACTCATAGATTCATCAAAATAAGCAAACAACACATAGAAAACAGAATATGTGAAAAACAGAACAGTCTGTAGCAATCTATAACTTTTGAATACTTCTGTAACTCTAAAAATTCTGAAATAAATTGGTAGTTCTGAGGAATTTGTCTATTAATCATCTGGAAAAATAATCAACTAAAAAGCACTCTCCAGTAAAAAAATGGTAGCTAATCTCGTGAGCGCTAAAGTTTCTATTTTTTACAGCATGATCGCATAAACTTCACACAAGTCTTCCCAAAGGTTCTACTTGGCACAAACACTAATTAAAACACAAAACCACATCTAAACAGAAGCTAGATGCAATATTTATTCCTAAATAGAAGCAAAAGCAAATAAAATAAAATTGGGTTGCCTCCCAACAAGCGCTATCGTTTAACGCCCCTAGCTAGGCACGATGATTTCAATGATGCTCATAAAAGATAAGGATTGAAACATAAAGAGAGCATCATGAAGAATATGACTAGCACATATAAGTCTAACCCACTTCCTATGCATAGGGATTTTGTAAGAAAACAACTTATGGGAACGATAATCAACTAGCATAGGAAGGGAAAACAAGCATAACTTCAAGATTTTAAGCACATAGAGAGGAAATTTGATATTATTGCAACTCCTAAAAGCATATGATCCTCTCTCCTAATAATTTTCAGTAGCATCATGAATGAATTCAACCATATAACCAGCACATAAAGCATTCTTTTCATGATCTACTTGCATAGAAATTTTACTACTCTCCACATAAGCAAATTTATTCTCATCAATAGTAGTGGGAGCAAACTCAACAAAATAACTATCATGTGAAGCATAATCCAATTGAAAATTAAAATCATGACAAGAAGTTTCATTGTTATCATTATTCTTAATAGCATACAAGTCATCACAATAATCATCATAAATAGGAGGCATGCTTTCATCATAATAAATTTGCTCATCAAAACTTGGGGGACTAAACATATCATCTTCATGAAACATAGCATCCCCAAGCTTGTGGCTTTGCATATCATTAGCATCATGGGTATTCAAAGAATTCATACTAACAACATTGCAATCATGCTCATCATGCACATATTTTATGCCAAGCATTCTATGTAAATCTTCTTCTAGTACTTGAGCACAATTTTCCTTCCCATCATTTTCACGAAAGACATTAAAAAGATGAAGCATATGAGGTAACCTTAATTCCATTTTTTGTAGTTTTCTTTTATAAACTAAACTAGTGATAAAACAAGAAACTAAAAGATTCGATTGCAAGATCTAAAGATATACCTTCAAGCACTAACCTCCCCGGCAATGGCGCCAGAAAAGAGCTTGATGTCTACTAGGCAACCTTCTTTTTGTAGACGTTGTTGGGCCTCCAAGTGCAGAGGTTTGTAGGACAGTAGCAAATTTCCCTCAAGTGGACGATCTAAGGTTTATCAATCCGTGGGAGGTGTAGGATGAAGATGGTCTCTCTCAAACAACCCTGCAAACAAATAACAAAGAGTCACTTGTGTCCCCAACACACCCAATACAATGGTAAATTGTATAGGTGCACTAGTTCGGCGAAGAGATGATGATACAAGTGCAATATGGATGGTAGATATAGGTTTTTGTAAAAAGAAAGTATAAAAAAGCAAGGTATCAAGTGGTAAACGTGAGCATAAACGGTGTTGCAATGATAGGAAACAAGGCCTAGGGTTCATACTTTCAGTAGTGCAAGTTCTCTCAACAATAATAACATAACTGGATCATATAACTATCCCTCAACATGCAACAAAGAGTCACTCCAAAGTAACTAATAGCGGAGAACAAACGAAGAGATTATGGTAGGGTATGAAACCACCTCAAAGTTACCATTTCTAATCGATCTATTCAAGAGTCCGTAGTAAAATAAGACGAAGCTATTCTTTCCGTTTGATCTATCATAGAGTTCGTACTAGAATAACACCTTAAGATACAAATCAACCAAAACCCTAATGTCACCTAGATACTCCATTGTCACCTCAAGTATCCATGGGCATTATTATATGATATGCATCACACAATCTCAGATTCATCTATTCAACCAACACAAAGTACTTCAAAGTGTGCCCCAAAGGTTCTATCGGAGAGCCATGACGAATACGTGTGCCAACCCCTATGCATAGATTCCCAAGGTCACGGAACCCGCAAGTTGATCACCAAAACATACATCAAGTAGATCACGTGATATCCCATTGTCACCATAGATAAGCACATGCAAGACATACATCAAGTGTTCTCAAATCCTTAAAGACTCAATCCTATAAGATAACTTCAAAGGGAAAACTCAATTCATCACAAGAGAGTAGAGGGGGAGAAACATCATAAGATCCAACTATAATAGCAAATCTCGCGATACATCAAGATCATGCCATCTCAATAACACGGGAGAGAGAGATCAAACACATAGCTACTGGTACATACCCTCAGCCCCGAGGGTGGACTACTCCCTCCTTGTCATGGAGAGCGCCGGGATGATGAAGATGGCCACCGGAGAGGGATTCCCCCCTCCGGCAGGGTGCCAGAACGGGTCTAGATTGGTTTTCGAAGGCAACAGAGGCTTTCGACGGCGGAACTCCCAATCTAGGTTATTTTTTGGAGGTTTCTGTATTTATATGATTTTTTGGCGTACGGCACAAGTCAGGGGGGGGGGGGTCTCCGGGCTGTCCATGAGATAGGGGGTGCCACCACCTAGGGTGGGCGCGCCCCCACCCTCGTGGGCAGCCCGTGACTCTCATGGCCCAACTCTTTTACTTTGGGGGATTCTTTTGGTCCAGAAAAAATCATCAAAAATTAGCACATCAATTGGACTCCGTTTGGTATTCCTTTTCTGTAAAACTCAAAAACAAGGAAAAAACAGAAACTGGCACTGTGCTCTAGGTTAATAGGTTAGTCCCAAAAATCATATAAAAGTGTATATAAATGCCTGTAAAACATCCTAGAAGGATAATATAATAGCATGGAACAATCAAAAATTATAGATACGTTGGAGACGTATCAGCGCCAAGTCTGGCGCTCATGTTGAGGACGATGGCTTGGGGCTTGACGCCTCATCCTTCCCGTAGCTTAAGTTGACGATGCACTTGGCACCGTTCGGTCTTGGAGCCTCCTCTGGATATTGTTCATCTGCTCCTGGAGTTGGTGAAATTCGCGCTGTAGGTCGTCGTCCCGTGGCGCGGGTGCTTCGTGCCGAAGGGAGGAAAACCTGTTGTTGTTGGGGAGAGACCTTCCGTCGATGGCCGAGTTGTGGAGACACGACACCCATGCACCCCTTCGGGTGTCGCCAATGTTGAGGGAGACAGTAGGGCCTGGTAGAACGGGATCTTTGCATGAGCGCCTCTTCCAAAACTCCTTCATGATGGCGTGTCTCACTAGCTCCTTGACCTTGCATGGCTCGCATGCCCAATCGGCAGGGGACAAGTCATAGTGTGGGGTTAAGGTGCTTCGGTAAGTGAACACCTTATCAGCTAGGTCCATGGCACCAAGGGACCAATCCTCCTCTAGCAGCGTGCTCTGAGCGATGCGGGAAGCTATATGTTGGTGGAGTAATCATACCATGCGGTACTTCCTCCCGTAGTTGCGTAGGGGATGAGGGCTATCCGACAAACGAGCGTTGGCCATGAGCCTACGCAAGTCATGTGACATAGCCTCAAACCCTCGAGAAGTCCAACCTCGGTACGCCGTGGTGTTGGTGTCAGCGGCTCCGAGTTCGTAGTCACGGCAGGGGCGTGGAGAGACACCGCACCAGACCGCCTGATGGCGTCCTTGGTGTGAATGTGTTGAGCCGCCTCCACATCTCACTTCATGTCTTCCCTTGTCGACTCCTTCAACAGGGCGCGCGCCTCAAGCATTAGCTCGCGATGCTCCCTTTTTGCCTTGGCAGCCTCCCACCTTAGCGCCTTCTTCGATTGCACAGTTTGGAACTGCGCATGATCTTGGGCTTGATGCATGAAGACCTTCTCTCCGAGCTTGATGACGACCATAGGCAGTATTGATCCAAACTGGATTATTGCCAGCTCCGAGTTGCCGCCACAGGAGAGTCCACTTGCTTGAAAGGGTCTTTATGAGCAGAAATCCTCGCTGACCCCTTGTCATGCAGCATGCTGTGCAGGTTGGGAGAGGAGCGAAGACGATCCAGACGACCACAACAAAGCGAAGATTGGAGAACTAGGTCCCACCGTGCGTGCCTATTTGTTTGACACGAGAAAAATCATATATAGCACTCCGAGAGAACGGAAGACAATGAGTGTGGATTTCTCTCATGCGCCGGGGAAAAGAAAATGCGGGCGTGCCAGTGTACCATAGTACACAAAGAAAACAAAGAGATGGGAACACTATTTTATTAATCTCAAGGATAACAAATACAATTCCCTATATGCGCTCCGTGGCCTACTAGCATGGCCTGCCTGACTAGCGTTGTGCGGTCTCCTAGTTTCCGGGGCCTTAGAAGGCTCTCGGTTCATTACTCCCGCGGGATGCTCCGCGAGATACCTCCGATTAAGCCATGTGGTCGTCTTCGCTTCACGTTCTCCAAGCATATGATGATGGTGTGTGTAGGTGCGGGCGGCAGCAAAACCCGTGTCCTCGTCGGTACACGTGCCGCTCAAAACATGGCTGTGTTCTAGCCACGTCCGCCCTCGCTGCCGCGCCTCGTCGGTCTTGACAACGTTGATTTAGTTGATGTTGGGGTAGCATGGATCCTTCTTGGCTCGGACTTCTTGATGTTGTAGCGGCTTCGTCGGGGTACGAAAGGGTTTGCCTCGCGGGAGTATTCTTTTGTGGAGACTGTCATCAATGTATAACCAACACACACTCGCATCGACATGGCCGATGTGGTTGGCGTCTCGTCTCGACTAGATGCCGAGGTTACGGTAGTCCGCGGGACAAAGACTTCGCCTCAGGAGGCCGTGAGAGGTAACGTCTTAGAGGGGCATAGTTGATGCCTCGTCTTAGCTAGACTCCGTATTCGGTGGTCTGCTAAGACAAAGAGCACGCCTTCTGTGCGATGACGAGACATGTGTGCAATGAAGGATGCACCTCGTCTCGGCTGGACGCCGTATTTGGTGGTCCGCCAAGACAAGTGGAACACATCACGGGCCGAAGAAGATGACATGGAGGGGCGTGGTTGATGCCCCGTCTCAGCTAGACACCGTATTCGATGGTCTACTAAGACAAGGAGCACGCCGACTATACGACAACGAGACCCGTGCAACAAAGGGTGCGTCTTGTCTCTCGGCTGGACGCCGTATTCGGTGGTCGAGCAAGACAAGGGAAAACATTGTAGTGCTCAAGAAAGATGGCTTCATGGAGGGGGGTGGTTGATGCCCCGTCTCAGCTAGACGCCGTGGTCGATGGTCTGCCGAGACTAGGATCATGTCCCCCGTACGACGACGAGACCTGCAACGAAGGGTGCACCTCGTCCGGGCTGAACGCCGTATTCGGTGGTCTGCCAAGACAAGGGAAACACATCACGGAGTCGAAGAAGGATGACATGGAGGGTGTGCTTGATGCCCTGTCTCAGCTAGACGCCGTATTCGGTGGTCTGCCGAGACTAGGATCATGCCGCCTGTACGCGGAAACCTTTATGCCATGAAGGTCGCACCTTGTCTTGGTCAGACGCCGTATTCGGTTGCCCGCCAAGACAAGGGTGCTGCCTTACAGGGTCGAGGAAGATGACTTTGGAGAAAGGCATGGTTGGGCTCCGTCGTTGGCGAGCTCCGTCCGCACCCGATCACAACATACAAAGATGAAGGGCTCGGTGTGGACAAAATCTGGCGGTGTTGGTGTAGTCTCCTTGTTCGCTGAACTCCTCGGATGCCGGCGGCGGAATCGAACGAGCGTTGTCTTCGGTGATGAGCACGTACTCTTCATGTAGTGCATGCATGCTGGGTGTAAGGAGAAGACAAAAGAAAAGAATTAGACATTAGTCTCATCTTTCGGAAACATGACCTTTGCGTCCATCACCACCGAAGTTCTTTGCGTGGATGAAGGTACGCCGAGTCGCCGATCTCTTGTCAACGTGCGTCTTGCTGGATGTGGTGTTGCGTGATCTTTTCACTACTTGATGGATGCTGGATGTGTGCCTCCGGATCCGCGTGAGATGTTGGGAGATTTCTCTCGTGAGTTTGATGCGTGTCCTGGATGTGCTGTTCTTGACGATGGACGGGTGCGTGCTTCTGCCCTGCGTGCTCTCTCTGCTTCTCCTTGTGCCTTGCCCTGCTCAAGTATTTATATCCCTGGATGGCTAGGGTTGGATGGATGTTTAAAGCACAGCCCGGCGCTGGGTTTCCTTCTGCTGATTTTCTTGACGCACAAGCCTGCACAAAGAAAAGGAAAGAAAATCTTGTATATATCTTGTTTATGTGGCGCGTGACCCTGATTCTCGAGCGTCGGTTCCACTTATTTCCATATTTTCCTTTCTGGCTTGCCGATTATTATATGCACCTGAATATTTACTTTTGCCAAGTAATTGATTCTTAGCCAGCTTTGTACGGTTTGTAGTTTGTACCCCGCTAACACGTGCATATTACATGTTTAAATCAAATTAAATCAAATCAAATAGGAAAGAATAATGCAGGTACATGCAAGGTTAGCTAGGTATTTCGAGTATTCGGATAAGTATTACGCGAGCTTGCCGGCCGGCCGAGATACCCGAATACGTATATGTACAAAACTAGACCACTACATCTAGCCTACGTGCATGTGGCCAGGACGTGTTACTTGCACCAAGATTTTCATGCACGTGCATGTGCACGTACGTGGGCAGCTTGCCATGCATGCTTGTGCCATGCTAAATGAATTTTGCCTTTGTATGTATATATAGTCTGCATTGAAAACTGAAAAATTTATTATTTTATACAATAGTGCACAAAAATTCGTCGAACAATTGGAATCACAAGATAGTGTGTAGATCTGCTGCTTTCCATGATCACCACTGTTAAGGTCTACATTTTGTCATTTTGATATTATGATTGCTTTACAAAGTGCTCTCTCATATATTTTACTATGTCATAACATAGTGCGTTATGAGTGAGTATCTACTGATTTCATCAGATTATACTTCCTAATGCTGCGAGATCTACTCAATTTTGGAAATTATCTTCAAGATGTCATGCTTAATAATTTGAGATTCACACTAATGGTTTAAAGCTAAGTTCTTGAAATATCCATTAATTTTGCAAAATTCATTACAACACTAACAATGATGGTCTTTAATTTTCTGATCGTGAATTAATTATCTCTGGTAACCGATGGCTAGAGAACTTGAGGCATTCACCCTCAATGGCCACCACTGCCCTACCTATGCCATGGACATCATGATCACTCTTGTGTCTCGTGGGATAAGGTGTGCAATCCATGACCTGTCGGATTCGCCTACAGTTGGAGTCACACCAGTAAAATAATAAATATGTTACTTTATGCATCATAAGGCATTATATCGATCCAGATCTCAACATCTGGTTATCTGTATTAGCAATCCCTGGGATACAAAGGACCGCAAGGGAAAAGGTTTGAAGCTCACTTCAATCTTCAACCTGACATCACCAAAAGTGATGGGACCCTATGGGCATGGAGAATGTGAAGGTTAAATATGCCTCAACCGACATGTTTGGAGACTATGAATAGTCTCTTAGTCTCATGAGTGGTTGATATAATTTATGTTCATTTCTGATGTTATAATACGAGCATAAGTATTGTTGCCATGATGTTGTATATTGCATCAAAACGTTGGTACAAATACAATTGTATGTATTCTATATATAATAGAGGTTTTCATACTGTGAATCTTTAAGTATATTTATAGATTCTACGAGGGTTAATCTGATGAAAGATGATATGTGCCTTGTGGACATATGCACCACGAACTCTAGACTCGGGGAAGTAAAATGTTTTCACACTTGTTGAGAGGAAAGGAGATATTTTTAAATTGCTAGATGAGATATGGTAATTGTTGACTCAATTCAGGTCATATTACTATCCTAATTGGTAGTCGAGTGCCATCAAGGATGCTTAATTGTGTCTTGATTGACGCATACCCTACTGAACTATGGATATATCCGTCAAAATAGTTTCCATAGCGAAACTCATGATGACAACAAAGAGGGATATTTTCTCTTCACCATATAAGGATCTGGCAAACACATTATCTCCTTAACATCTGGATTGTACTACACATACTACAAAACCCGTAGCACATGTTGCGTACAAGATAGTTTTCCAGAATGTCTTTTGCATGAAAAACTTGGCATAATCACCTTGGTCATCGTGACATTGGATTGAGACAGAAACTATCAGAAATCCCATTGGTTTATGACTATTATGATGCTATATTCTAACAATATTTGGATTTTGTGTGCACTACATGTGATGCAGGGAAGCTAATTTTAAGACTCACACAACTTAAAGTCTACGCCGAACCACTCAGACTCCTTCATGCACTACAACAAAACAAAGATTAAGTAACACAATCATGTAACATATAGAAAAATGTGTTACGGAGCAAAATTGTAGTAACACAACATGTGTGTTACAGCACGGACAGTAACACATAGTTGATAAGTTTCGAAAATGTGTTACTGACACATTACCAAAGTAACATATAAGTTCGTGCCACTACAGGTGTGTTACAAACTACTGGTACAGTAACACGTAATCATGCGTTGCTGCGTAGTGTTACAAGCTACTCCCTCCATTTCCTTATACAAGGCCACAAACTCGGGTTATATGAAGCAAGATAAAATTTAATGACTACTTTGCAAGTCAACTTTTTTTTCGTTAACCGGGATCACTAATACACCACATGGATGCAAGTAATGAATGGGAAGAAAATAGCCGAGTGTCATTACGACTACATGCATGTAAGTATTAAACAAGTTGCTACTACGAGGAGACATCATTATTTTTGCCACGGTTACTGTTGGTGACCTTGTATAGATGCATGGAGGGAGTATATAACTTTGGATAAAAAACAGTGTAAACTATATTTTATTAAAAAGAAATAGTGCCACAATGCTTACAAACATAGGTTCAAACTTTCAATCAATTGATTTTCTAAACAAACATAGGTCTTGAATTTTTTTTCGGTATTACTTGAACTTTAATTGAGATACATATATGACTCAAATTGGAACTACATCCAATATGTACGCAAAAATTCATTCATTTAATCTATTGAAAATAGTGATATTTTTTTAAAAAATGCTCTTACAATTATAAATGTTAGCATGGGAGCCTATTGTATATACATATTTTTTCCCATAAAAAATTCAGGACATTTGACGTAGAAGCATATTATATGTACGTAATAATCTTGCTATAAATAAAATTGAGATATGTAGGCCGGCAAACAAGTGAGGCCGGATAAACAAACCAACAGAACCCATGGTCATTTGACCTGCGCGAACAAAAGAAAATGACCAAGAATGGGGGATAATTGATATGCGTGAATAAAATAAAATGATGCCGCAGGGATTCTCCTCAACTCCCAACGCCACTCATGTAATTATGTTACACGTGACTTATTACAAGAAAAAAGGCAGTGGAAGGTTAAAAAAAAATAAGCCTTCAAGAATTGAACCTAATACTCCTGCTTGGCGAAACAACTGATTACCAACGTACTACATCCAGTGGCGGCTCCAGAAAATGAAGGTTGGGTATTCATCCAATATTTTTTTTGCTCTAAATGTAGTATATGAACCAAACAACACAACAATAGCAATATATGAACAAAACAACACTAGCATAACGGCAATAGCAATATTTCAATGTATCAGACCATAACGACGTGAATATATAAGTACCTTTTGACTGATAAAATGATGATATCCTTCTTACAATATAACTCTGCGGTAGCCTTTTTGAAACAGATTGATGACATCTTCATCCTTCACTTGATTGAAAAATTCTCTCTCAACGAATGTAACCAAACAATTGTTCAAATAATCATCACCCATTTTGTTCCTTAGTTTATTTTTCACATAGCTCATTGAAGAGAATACCCTTTCAACACTAGCAGTAGCTACTGGCAGAATCAATACCAACTTAAGAAGCTTGTAAACAATATGATATTGTTCATGCTTGTTTGTCTCAACAAGCATAACTGAAAGCTGTCATAGATTTTTCAGGTTTTGAAACAATTCATCTCTACGCACATTAGTAACATACATGTTTAGTTGTCATGGAAGCCTCGCCAGTTCATCCCTTGTAAAATCAGAAGCATAAAACTTTGTAGCAAGCCTAACTAACTTCTCTTGGTCATAAGCAGCAAATAGATGAAGTGGACAAAATGTTGCCATGCAAGAAAGTAGCTCTGTGTTTACCTCATCAAATCTTCCATTCAGCTCACTGATTTGCCTATCAATGACACCCACAAACATATCAACCTTGAAGCGGTGGTAATTGGTCGGACCATTACATAAACCCCTTCTAGGCCGGCCAGCGGGAAAGTAAGAACCCTCCATATCAACAACTTTGATCTTATGCTTTGTACAAAAAGATGTGACCTTTGTGAGAAAATCATCCCATCCAGCATCGGTCCTCAAAGCCTCCAAGTAATACTTTGTGTCAGCAACAAGCCAAAAAATACCTTAGTGAAGCACCGGAGTTGTGCTAGTCTGCTGGAGGAGTGGAGCCATTGAGACTTAAGAGAGCACTGGAGGCCGGCCGGATCTTGGACTTGGAGGCGGAGGAGAACTGGAGTCTGGAGAAGGACCGGATGCAGAGGCCAGAGGGCCGGTCGGGGAGGGGAGTGGAGGGGCGGAGCCGGACTGCCGGAGCCCGGAAGCCGAGGCCGGAGGGGAGGGCAGGAGAGGGCCGGCCGGACCTGGATCCGCCGCCGCCGCCGCGGTGCCGCCGTGCTAGCCGGTAGGTTTGGGAGGACTCGGGGAAGTGGAAGGGAGGAATCGGGGGGAGAAGGCCGGTAGATAGTGATTAGTTTTTTTTTCTTTTTTTGAGCATCGATAGCGATTAGCTACGATGTAGTGCTGCTTCGATGGGTTCCACGCCCGCGCGTACAGCCAGACCTGCGTCTGGTTTGCTGCGTGTTTGGGATGGGGCGTTGGGCACTATGGGCCAGAATTACATAATAAGTATATTGATTTTTTTTGGGCCTAAATCTTGGGTATTCCAGGAATACCCAAGAAGACCCCAGCGCCGCCGCTGACTACATCCACTTCTGTAACTAATTTTAATAATTGTCCTATTTATTATTACAAAAAGGAGCGGTTCGGTTAGGGCCCATTAGAAACATAGGTGATGGCCGGCCGGAGAGGAGTTAAATTGGGCTGCAATTCCCTAATGTCGACCCGGTTAGGCTTCTGGATCACCCAGTTTTCCCTTTTCTAAAAAACACCTGTTTTCCTTCTTTTTCTGTTGGGTTTTTTGTCATCTCTTTTTGTTGTTTTTTTCCGGTTTTTATTTTTTTATTTTGCCTATTTCTATTTTCTTTCATTTGAAAATTCATTAAAATAATCTTCAAATTCGTGAACAGTTTTCTTGCAATTCATGGACATTATCCCTTAAATTCGAGGAATTTTTTGAAGATTGCAAACAATTTTAAAATTCACAAAATTACTCGAATTCATTAATAATTTTTTTAATCCGGGAACTTAATTTTAAAATTCATGTTTTTTGAGGACGCAATCTACTTTTAAACTCACGAGCTTTTTTTCATGTCTGTAAACATTTTCTATTTTGCAAAAAAAAATAAAAAATCAAACCGCGATGAAAATTTATTTTCAAAATTATTAACATTTTTAAATTCGGGAACTTTTTTCAAATTTGATAAATGTTTTGAGTTCATGGACATTTTTCAATTTCTTAAAATATTTTTAGAATTGATGAATATTTATTTCAAATTCTAGAACCTTTCTAAAATTCGGGGACATTTATTGTAGACACAAACATTTATTCACACTCGCGAACAATTTTTCAAATTCTAAACCGATCAATGGTGAACCGATCGAAACAACCAAACGAGCAAGCGGGTTGGGGCGAGTGACCACACTTAGCTCGGTGGGTCGATGGTGTGTGTCTCCTCAACGCTAGTTTGTGTTGCTTGCGCCGCATGCGCTATATAGGCGCTCTCCATATATTTAATATGCTATAACAATAAAAATTAAACACACCAAATCATACAACGCACAAATTCAAATTAGTTGGAGCATATCAATGAATCAATAATTTCAGTACTGTTAGTTTTGCATACGAATTTAAATTGAAATTGTCTAAAATTATATTCTGTATCAGAGACGAAATGTGAACATTTCTTCTATGTGATGTTTCATTTGATATCATATGTAAAAGTTGGGAACTTCTTGGCAAGACAAACCCTTTACATAGGTAACCATGAAGGTAATGGCTATGCTCAGCTCAGGGGCAACCGGGAGGTTACCTCTGGTATACCGGGCTAAGAGAACTCTAACAGATCAAACATATTGGCCTGGTCGACAAAAAACAGAATGATATGTGTTTTATGGGCCAAAAAGTGACTAGCATATCCCGCATCTTGGCCAGGCCTGCATATTTTTTTTACAGGAAACCTAAACAATCCCCCTTGGAGTGGTATATGTACGGGACCCGGGAGTGCATTTCCAGGATCCTTCAAACCCATTTTTGTAGAAGAATGAAGAGGCACAAAAAAGTAGAGGGATATTACCAACGTCGGCCGGGCACCCTAGTCCGGAGCGGAGGTAAGTCCGGCGGTCACTGTCGGGTGTCCTGGTCATTCTGTTTGGCCGCTCCTGGACTGGTCAGCCAGACTTTGTTCTGGTCAACGCTTTACTGGAGCAAAGGGAGGTCGGATTTGAACCAGGCAGGACAGCGGAACAAAGATGCTAGCTCTCGCAAGGTGAAGCATGATCCATTTGGCCGCCGGGATAGCCAACCAAGCACGCATGTGGTTGTGGCGAGTCATCTTCAACCTTAATGTTTTTTTTGTATTAACTAGTAAATCGTAATATCACGCTTATAGTAAATCCACAATCGCCATACCACATCACAATTAAATTTATGGTTTGATCTCTTGCATGCTAGGGCACACAATTATAGCGTGCTATGGACGCCCGTTTCCCATAACACTGACAATAGCTACTAGCCCTACCCTGTCATTTGACATGGGTTATAAATAGTGTTGCATTGATCTACTTTGAGCTAGAGTACATGCCAATATCATTGAGATGATCCCAAGATTATGGGAAACCAATCTAACATAATTGATGAATCTCTTGTTGGGGAACGTAGCAGAATTCAAAAAATTTCTACGCTTTCACCAAGATCCATCTAAGGAGACATCTAGCAACGAGCATATTAGAGTGCATCTACATACCGTTATGTAGATCGCGTGCGGAAGCTTTCGAAGAAGCGCGGATGAAGTAGTCGTACTCTTCGCGTTCTTCGTCACCGATGATCTAGCGCCGAACGGACGGCACCTCCGCGTTCAACACACGTCCGGTACAGCAACGTCACCTCCTTCTTGATCCAGCAAGGGGGGAGGAGAGGTCGTCGGAGATCCAGCAGCATGACGGCATGGTGGTGGATGCAACGGGAATTCCTGCAGGGCTTCGCCGACGCCCTGCGGAGGGAGTATGAGGTGTTACGGGAGGGGGAGAGGCGCCAGGGACTTGGTGCGGCTGCCCTCTCCCCCCCACATATATATAGGGGGCCAGGGGGGTGCGCCATGCCCTGCAGATGGCATCTGCAGGGGGGGGGGGGGCGGCCTGGGGGGAGTCTTGCCCCCCAAGGCAAGGGCCCCCCCTCCCCTTAGGGTTTCAACCCTAGGCGCATGGGGAGGGGGGCCCATGTGGTGCGCCAGCCCACCAGGGGCTGGCCACTTCCCCTTCGCGGCCTAGGGGCCCCACCGGGATGGGTGGCCCCACCCGGTGGACCTCCGGGACCCCTCCGGTGGTCCCGGGACACTCCCGTTGACCCCCAGAGATCACCCGATGGCCGAAACTGGACTTCCTATATATCATTCTTTACCTCCGGATTATTCCGGAACTCCTCGTGACGTCCGTGATCTCATCCGGGACTCCGAACAACTTTCGGGTTTCCACGTGCATGTATCTCTACGACCCTAGCGTTACCGAACCTTAAGTGTGTAGACCCTACGGGTTCAGGAGACACGTAGACATGACCGAGACCACTCTCTGGTCAATAACCAACAGCGGGATCTGGATACCCATGTTGGTTCCCACGTGTTCCTCGATGATCTTCATCGGATGAACCACTGTGTCAAGGATTCACTCAATCCCGTATGTTATTCCCTTTGTCCATCGGTACGGTACTTGCCCGAGATTCGATCGTCGGTATTCCCGATACCTTGTTCAATCTCGTCATGGCAAGTCTCTTTACTCGATCCGTAATCCATCATCTCGTGACTAACTCCTTAGTCACCTTGAGCTCACTATGATGATGTCTTACTGAGTGGGCCCAGAGGAACCTCTCCGTCATACGAAGTGACAATATCCCAGTCTCGGTTCATACCAACCCAACAGACACTTTTGGTGATACCCGATGCGTACCTTTATAGCCACCCAGTTACGTTGTGACGTTTGGCACACCCAAAGTATTCCTATGTTGTCCGGGAGTTGCACAACCTCATGGGTCTAAGGAATAAATACTTGACACCGAAAAGCTTATGCATCACGAACTAAACGATCTCGTGCTATGCTCAGGATTGGGTCTTGTCCATCACATCATTCTCCTAATGATGTGATCCCGTTATCACTGACATCCCATGTCCATGATCAGGAAACCGTGACCATCTGTTGATCAACGAGTTGGCAACTAGAGGATTGCCATGGACTCAATTGTGGTCTATAAATTCACACATGTATCGCTGTTTCCGTACAATACAATTCAAGCATGAATAACACACGATTATCATGAACAAGGAAATATAATAATAATACTTTTATTATTGCCTCTAGGGCATATTTCCAACAGTATCCCACTTGCACTAGAGTCAATAATCTAGTTACATTATGATGAATCGAACACCCATAGAGTTCTGGTGTTGATCATGTTTTGCCCGTGGAAGAGGTTTAGTCAATGGGTCTGCAACATTCAGATCCGTATGCACTTTACAAATATCTATGTCTCCATCCTGAACATAATTCCGGATGGAGTTGAAACGATGCTTGATGTGCTTGGTCTTCTTGTGAAACCTGGGCTCCTTGGTAATGGCAATAGCACCAGTGTTGTCACAGAAGAGAGTCATCGGGCTTGACGCGCTTGGAATGACTCCTAGGTCGGTGATGAACTCCTTCATCCAGACTCCTTCTTGTGCTGCTTCGGAAGCAGCTATGTATTCCGCTTCACATGTAGATGCTGCCACGACGCTTTGCTTGCAACTGCACCAGCTGACTGCCCCACCATTCAAAATATACACGTATCCGGTTTGTGACTTGGAGTCATCCAGATTTGTGTCGAAGCTAGCATCGATGTAACCCTTTACGACGAGCTCTTCGTCACCTCCATAAACGAGAAACATATCCTTAGTCCTCTTCAGGTACTTTAGGATGTTCCTGACCGCTGTCCAGTGTTGCATACCGGGATCACTTTGGTACCTCCCTACCAAACTTATGGCAAGGTTCACATCAGGTCTGGCACACAGCATGGCATACATGATAGAACCTATGGCCGAGGCATAGGGAATGACACTCATCTTTTCTCTATCTTCTGCCGTGGTCAGCGACTGAGCCTTGCTCAATCTCATACCTTGCAAAACAGGCAAGAACCCCTTCTTGGACTGATCCATATTGAACTTTTTCAATATCTTGTCAAGGTATGTGCTTTGTGAAAGACCAATGAGGCGTCTTGATCTATCTCTATAGATTTTGATGCCTAATATGTAAGCAGCTTCTCCAAGGTCCTTCATTGAAAAACTCTTATTCAAGTAGGCCTTTACATTTTCCAAGAATTCTATATCATTTCCCATCAGCAATATGTCATCACATATAATATGAGAAATGCCACAGAGCTCTCACTCACTTTCTTGTAAATACAGGCTTCTCCATAAGTTTGTATAAAGCCAAACGCTTTGATCACATCATTAAAGCGAATATTCCAACTCCGAGATGCTTGCACCAGCCCGTAAATCGAGCGCTGGAGCTTGCATACCTTGTTAGCGTTCTCTGGATCGACAAAACCTTCCGGCTGCATCATATACAACTCTTCCTCGAGGAAGCCATTAAGGAATGCTGTTTTGACGTCCATTTGCCATATCTCATAATCATAGAATGCGGCAATAGCTAACATGATTCTGACTGACTTCAGCATCGCTACGGGAGAGAAGGTCTCGTTGTAGTCAATCCCTTGAACTTGTCGATAACCTTTAGCGACAAGCCGAGCCTTATAGATGGTCACATTACCATCCGCGTCTGTCTTCTTCTTAAATATCCATTTGTTTTCTATGGCGTGCGTGTCATCAGGCAAGTCCACCAAAGTCCATACTTTGTTTTCATACATGGATTCTATCTCGGATTGCCATTTATTGGAATCCGGGCCCGCCATCGCTTCTTCATAGTTCGAAGGTTCACCGTTGTCTAACAACATGATTTCCAGGACAGGGTTGCCGTACCACTCTCGTGCGGAACGTGCCCTTGTGGACCTTCGAAGTTCAGTAGTAACTTGATCTGTTTCTTCATGATCATTATCATTAACTTCCTCCCTTGTCGGTGCAGGCACCTCAGGAACAATTTCCCGCGCTGCGCTACTTTCCGGTTCAAGAGGGGTGACTCTCACCTCATCAAGTTCTACTTTCCTCCCACTCACTTCTTTCGAGAGAAACTCTTTCTCCAGAAAGGATCCATTCTTGGCAACAAAGACTTTGCCTTCAGATCTGTGGTAGAAGGTGTACCCAATCGTTTCCTTTGGGTATCCTATGAAGATGCATTTTTCCGATTTGGGTTCGAGCCTTTCAGGTTGAAGTTTCTTGACATAAGCATCGCAACCCCAAACTTTTAGAAACGACAACTTCGGTTTCTTGCCAAACCAAAGTTCATACGGAGTCGTCTCAATGGATTTCGATGGAGCCCTATTTAAGGTGAATGCGGCAGTCTCTAAAGCATAACCCTAAAAAGATACTGGTAAATCGGTGAGGGACATCATAGATCGCACCATGTCCAACAGAGTACGATTTCGACGTTCGGACACACCGTTACGTTGAGGTGTTCCGGGCGGTGTCAATTGTGAAACAATTCCACAGTTCCTAAGGTGCGTGCCAAATTCATGACTTAAATATTCACCCCCACGATCTGATCGTAAGAACTTTATTTTTCTGTCACGTTGATTTTCAACCTCATTCTGAAATTCCTTGAACTTTTCAAAGGTCTCAGACTTGTGTTTCATCAAATAGATATACTCGTATCTACTCAAGTCATCTGTGAGGGTGAGAACATAACGATAGCCTTCGCGAGCCTCAACACTCATTGGACCGCACACATCGGTATGTATGATTTCCAATAAGTTGGTTGCTCGCTCCATTGTTCCTGAGAACGGAGTCTTGGTCATCTTGCCCAATAGGCATGGTTCGCACGTGTCAAATGATTCATAATCAAGAGACTCTAGAAGTCCATCTGAATGGAGCTTCTTCATACGTTTGACACCAATATGACCAAGGCGGCAATGCCACAAGTATGTGGGACTATCATTATCAACTTTACATCTTTTGGCATCTACACTATGAATATGTGTATCATCACGTTCGAGATTCATCAAAAATAAACCATTGACCAGCGGGGCATGACCATAAAACATATCTCTCAAATAAATAGAACAACCTTTATTCTCCGATTTGAAAGAGTAGCCATCTCGCATAAGACGAGATCCAGATACAATGTTCATGCTCAAAGCTGGTACTAAATAACAATTATTGAGGTTTAAAACTAATCCCGAGGGTAGATGTAGAGGTAGCGTGCCGACGGCGATCACATCGACCTTGGAACCATTTCCGACGCGCATCGTAACCTCATCCTTCACCAGTCTCCGCTTATTCCGCAGCTCCTGTTTTGAGTTACAAATGTGAGCAACCGCACCGGTATCAAATACCCAGGAGCTACTACGAGCGCTGGTAAGGTACACATCAATAACATGTATATCACATATACCTTTGACGTTGCCGGCCTTCTTGTCTGCTAAGTATTTGGGGCAGTTCCGCTTCCAGTGCCCCGTTCCCTTGCAATGAAAACACTCAGTTTCAGGCTTGGGTCCATTCTTTGGCTTCTTCCCGGCAACTGGCTTACCAGGCGCGGCAACTCCTTTGCCGTCCTTCTTGAAGTTCTTCTTACCCTTGTCTTTCTTGAACTTAGTGGTTTTATTGACCATCAACACTTGATGTTCTTTCTTGATATCCACCTCCGCTGATTTCAGCATTGAATACACCTCGGGAATGGACCTCTCCATCCCCTGCATATTGAAGTTTAACACGAAGCTCTTGAAGCTAGGTGGGAGCGACTGGAGGATTCTGTCAACGATCGCTTCATCTGGGAGATTCATTCCTAGCTGAGACAAGCGGTTGTGCAATCCAGAAATCTTGAGGATGTTCTCACTGACAGAACTGTTTTCCTCCATCTTACAGCTGTAGAATGCGTCGGAGACGTCATATCTCTCGACTCAGGCATGAGCTTGGAAAACCATTTTCAGCTCTTGGAACATCTCATATGCCCCGTGGTGCTCAAAACGCTTTTGGAGCCCCGATTCTAAACTGTAAAGCAAGCCGCACTGAACCAGGGAGTAATCATCACAACGCGACTGCCAGGCGTTCATAACGTCTTGGGTCGCCGGGAGAACGGGTGCATCACCTAGTGGTGCTTCAAGGACATATGATCTCTTGGCAGCTATGAGGATAATCCTCAGGTTACAGACCCAATCCGTATACTTGCTACCATCGCCTTTCAGCTTGGTTTTCTCTAGGAACGCGTTGAAGTTGAGGGAAACTTGAGCGTGGGCCATTTGATCTACAAGAGATATTGTAAAGAATTTTAGACTAAGTTCATGATAATTAAGTTCATCTTAATCAAATTTTAATGAACTCCCACTCAGAATGACATCTCTCTAGTCATTTAAGTGATACACGATCCGAATCGACTAGCCATTGTCCGATCATCACGTGAGACGGACTAGTCATCAACGGTGAACATCTTCATGTTGATCGTATCTTCTATACGACTCATGTTCGACCTTTCGGTCTTCCGTGTTCCGAGGCCATGTCTGTACATGCTAGGCTCGTCAAGTAAACCCTAAGTGTATTGCTTGTGTAAATCTGGCTTACACCCGTTGTATGCGAACGTTAGAACCTATCACACCCGATCATCACGTGGTGCTTCGGAACAACGATCCTTAGCAACGGTGCACAGTTAGGGGGAACACAATTCTTGAAATTTTAGTGAGAGATCATCTTATTTACTACCGTCGTTCTAAGTAAACAAGATGCATAAACATGATAAACATCACATGCAATCAATTAAAGTGACATGATATGGCCAATATCATCTTGCTCCTTTGATCTCCATCTTCGGGGCACCATGATCATCTTGTCACCGGCTCGACACCATGATCTCCATCATCATGATCTTCATCATCGTGTCTTGAAGAAGTCGTCACGCCAACTATTACTTCTACTACTATGGCTAACGTTTAGCAATAAAGTAAAGTAATTACATGGCGTTAATTCAGTGACACGCAGGTCATACAATAATTAAGACAACTCCTATGGCTCCTGCCGGTTGTCAAGTTCATCGACATGCAAGTCGTGATTCCCTATTACAAGAACATGATCAATCTCATACATCACATATATCATTCATCACATCTTCTTTGGCCATACCAAGTCACATAGCACATGCTGCAAAAACAAGTTAGACGTCCTCTAATTGTTGTTTCAAGTTTTTACGTGGCTTCTATAGGTTTTCTAGCAAGAACGTTTCTTACCTACGCCAAAACCACAACGAGATTTGTCAATTTCTATTTACCCTTCATAAGGACCCTGTTCATCGAATCCGATCCGACTAAAGTAGGAGAGACAGACACCCGCCAGCCACCTTATGCATCTAGTGCATGTCTGTCGGTGGAACCAGTCTCACATAAGCGTACGTGTAAAGTTGGTCCGGGCCGCTTCATCCCACAATACCGCCGAATCAAGATTGACTAGTAACGGCAAGAAAGTTGAACAAACTCAAACGCCCACAACTGCTTTGTGTTCTACTCGTGCAAGATGCTACGCATAAGACCTAGCTCAGATGCCAATGTTGGGGAACGTAGCAGAATTCAAAAAATTTCTATGCTTTCACCAAGATCCATCTAAGGAGACATCTAGCAACGAGCATATTAGAGTGCATCTACATACCGTTATGTAGATCGCGTGCGGAAGCTTTCGAAGAAGCGTGGATGAAGTAGTCGTACTCTTCGCGTTCTTCGTCACCGATGATCTAGCGCCGAACGGACGGCACCTCCGCGTTCAACACACATAGGGTACAGCAACGTCACCTCCTTCTTGATCCAGCAAGGGGGGAGGAGAGGTCGTTAGAGATCCAGCAGCACGACGGCGTGGTGGTGGATGCAACGGGAATTCCTGCAGGGCTTCGCCGGCGCCCTGCGGAGGGAGTATGAGGTGTGACGGGAGGGGGAGAGGCGCCAGGGACTTGGTGCGGCTGCCCTCTCCCCCCCACATATATATAGGGGGCCAGGGGGTGCGCCATGCCGTGCAGATGGCATCTGCAGGGGGGGCGGCGGCCTGGGGGGAGTCTTGCCCCCCAAGGCAAGGGGGGCGCCCCCTCCCCTTAGGGTTTCAACCCTAGGCGCATGGGGAGGGGGGCCCATGTGGTGCGCCAGCCCACCAGGGGCTGGCCACTTCCCCTTCGCGGCCTAGGGGCCCCACCGGGATGGGTGGCCCCACCCGGTGGACCTCCGGGACCCTTCCGGTGGTCCCGGGACACTCCCGGTGACCCCCGGAGATCACCCGATGGCCGAAACTGGACTTCCTATATATCATTCTTTACCTCCGGACCATTCCGGAACTCCTCGTGATGTTCGGGATCTCATCCGGGACTCCGAACAACTTTCGGGTTTCCACGTGCATGTATCTCTACGACCCTAGCGTTACCGAACCTTAAGTGTGTAGACCCTACGGGTTCGGGAGACACGTAGACATGATCGAGACCACTCTCCGGTCAATAACCAACAGCGGGATCTGGATACCCATGTTGGTTCCCACGTGTTCCTCGATGATCTTCATCGGATGAACCACTGTGTCAAGGATTCACTCAATCCCGTATGGTATTCCCTTTGTCCATCGGTACGGTACTTGCCCGAGATTCGATCATCGGTATTCCCGATACCTTGTTCAATCTCGTCATGGAAAGTCTCTTTACTTGATCCGTAATCCATCATCCCGTGACTAACTCCTTAGTCACCTTGAGCTCACTATGATGATGTCTTACCGAGTGGGCCCAGAGGAACCTCCCCGTCATACGGAGTGACAATATCCCAGTCTCGGTTCGTACCAACCCAACAGACACTTTTGGTGATACCCGATGTGTACCTTTATAGCCACCCAGTTACGTTGTGACGTTTGGCACACCCAAAGTATTCCTACAGTGTCCGGGAGTTGCACAACCTCATGGTCTAAGGAATAAATACTTGACACCGAAAAGCTTATGCATCACAAACTAAATGATCTCGTGCTATGCTCAGGATTGGGTCTTGTCCATCACATCATTCTCCTAATGATGTGATCCCGTTATCACTAACATCCCATGTCCATGATCAGGAAACCGTGACCATCTGTTGATCAACGAGTTGGCAACTAGAGGATTGCCATGGACTCAATTGTGGTCTATAAATTCACACATGTATCGCTGTTTCCGTACAATACAATTCAAGCATGAATAACAGACGATTATCATGAACAAGGAAATATAATAATAATACTTTTATTATTGCCTCTAAGGCATATTTCCAACATCTCTCACATATAGCACATCCATCCTTATCCCCTCTGAACTCCCCGCTTTGATGACTTTGGAAACAATGAAAAAAGGATACATACTCAATACATGCAATACTTCACATCGAGTCCTTTTATGTGTACCAGTTGTGAGGAAAAATACTAAACTTACAATATGATAATTTTGGAAAAAAATCCTTCATAAAATGAGGTATCATGTATGAACATTCATGACTTTTCAAGGTGATGCCCATATTCAATGCATAGTTTATGATAATGTGTTCATTTTGGGCACATAGGTGCATCTTGCCATTACAAACAATTGACAACTAGAGTTTCAATTTTTTTTTTACAAAAAAATCTTTTCATCTTACTGTAGAAAATGGGTATTTTTTCGAAGCAAGTACAAGAAAGTGGGTGTACAATGGTACCACTACAATTTTTCTAGAAAGTAAACTATATTTGACTGACAATTCCCAAGTATCATGGATTTTTTAGATTTCTAGATATTTTCATACGTTTCGTGCATTTTTAGTCAATTAGTTCAAATATTTCAAATTTAAATTGTAAGTGTATTAAAATGTTAGCAAAATTTTGTGTTAAAAAATCCTATTTATATCCTTTAATCAATGCATAGGCCTTATTCAAAAACAGAAGAGAAGAAAGAAAACGAGAAGGAAAGAAAGAGAATAAAAATAAAAAATAAAAGAAAAAAGAAAAAAACATTATTATTTTTGTTGAGTGTAAAATATTGCATTAAAAAATACCATGTGTTCTAATTGGTCAGAATACTCCTCCCACAGATCACACGTTGTAACCATTGGATTCACTTAGATCCAACGGCTGCGGCCTTGCGGGTGCCCTATCCTATCCTTTAGCCGCACGCACGCCTAGCCAAACGAAGCCGCCGCCACCAGCGTGAGGGCCTCATGCCGCCACTGCTCGCTCCCTTCTGTGTTGGTCGCCGATGCAACCCTAGGCATCGGGGTCGTTCCCTCCTCGCCACCAGGCTGGAGGAGGCGGCCTTGTGGAGCGTGCAGCTGCTAGAGCCATGGACAGATCCAGCCAGCGCCGTCGGCATTCATCCCCCTCTAGCGGCCATGAAGAATTGAAGAGGGCGTATGGATGGTGCGCGCCCCCTGAGATAGGAGCTGTAGCGACCAGACTTCAAACAGTCTGATCTCTGTGCATCAGTGTCATCCCTGGATCAGTAATGCTGACACGCACAGTACTTGAAGGATTTATAACAGAGTAGCAATCACACACTTATTACATCGATAGTCCAACGATGAATTTATTACAAATAATATGACTGAAGGCCATCTAATACGATAACAACGGAAGGCTTGGAAGATAAGTGAGTCCATCAACTCCAGCGGCATCACTGAGTATAGAACCACGACCTAAAAGGGCATCTTACTCGTCGTCTGAAAAGTCTGCAACATGAAACATTGCAGCCCGAAAACGGGTCAGCACATGGAATATGCTGGCAAGGTAACACAAGAGATGCAATGAAAGTAAAGCTATACTATATGCAATATGGCTGGTGGAAAGCTCTATGGTTAGGTTTTTGCGTAAAGTCAATTTTTCCCTACTTCAAAGGAATGCATTTTAATTAACTATCATGGTAGTTGAAACATCGTTGAGAAGATAGACATCCTCTCAACCCCAATTAAAGTAATCATTAAACCCAACAAAATTAAATTAGAGTAACATGTTGAGATGCACATGAAAATCCAAGTACTAGATACTCAAGACGTCCATAACCGGGGACACGGCTAATCATGATCAGTTTGTACACTCTGCAGAGGTTTGTGCACTTTTCCCACAAGACTCGATCGCCTCCGTTTGGTTTCTCGCACTGCATGGTGTTTGAGAAACGGATGACTGAGACATAGTCTTTCAGAAGCGCTAGCACCTTACGATTGGGCGGACCGTACCAACCTACATCCCCTACATCTGCTAGTCCACCACTGTAAGAGTTCGCACGACTTACTCATACTATGCTAGAGCCCATAATAGCATTGTGGCTGCACACGGAAGTTTCTAGTATGAATAATCTCATGATCCCTTTGAGCCTGCGTGGCGGTCCAAAAGAAAAACAGGCAATCACTAGAATACCCAGGTGCCTCAATCCACCCAGATGTGTATTAATGTTGCCACCTTAAGTTGAACCATTAAATTAACAAACTCACATCTGTCATGGATTTCACTCACCCAATCCACGTCTACGAGCATAGCATGTCCTAACAGCAAACGTAGAAGTAACTCCCAAAGGTTGAATGTAATGCAGGTAATAGGTACTACCTCAATCTACCTCCCAATCCCACAAGTTAATTGATTATACTCATGCAATGTGTGAGGGTTGGACTAATGCAATGAAAACTGGGTAATTGGAAAATATGATCAAAGTGTTACTTGCCTTGCTGATGATCCGCAAAACCTAGAGACTCAAAGTAGCAAGCGGCGCACTCCGGGTACTTTATCGCAATCAAACAAGCATACTATAAGTACTTAACTAATGCACAGGTAAAACTCAAATAAGAGATCTAACCAGAAAGTTCAACTTAAGAACTCCGGTTTGCAAAAAAAAGAATCAACTCCAAAGAAGCAACGAAACTCAAACTGCAAAAGAAACGAGCTCCGGTTTACTAGTTGGCCTAAAGTCAAATTTTACAGTAGCCAAAACTTTGTTCCAGTTGATCTAACGTAAAGAGGGCATCGAGACGAAGATCTGGGATATTGAATCACCTGATTCCGACTCTCGAGCGAAAAGAAAAATGAAAAACAAAATCAGGGTAGAAATCGCGATCGGAATAACTGCGGATAAATACCCCGAAAAAGAAAAACGACGAACAGGCTAACGAACGAACATTCGCTGTCTGCGGTTAACTAATGAAAACCGTTCGTTAAAACGAACATACGAACGAACGTCCGCTAAATAGCTAAACCGAAAAAAACGAACCGGTCTAATCTAAAAAAACGAATATACGGTTTTATTACTAAACTGATCGGTTTCTAAAAAAACCGATACCTCGACGACGAACTCCGGCGAGGCGAGACGGCGGCGCGGCGGCGACGCGAGGCGGCGGGGCTACGGCGGCGCGGGGCGGCAGGCGCGAGCGGGTGCGGCGGCGGCGTCGCGAGCGGCGGCGGCGCTAGGGTTAGGCGAGGGGGCGGCGCGAGCGGGCTGGGGCGGTCGGGCCGGGGCGCTGCGCTTATAAAGCCCAGGAGTCCTGGGCCGTCACGACTCCAAGTCGGTTTCCTATTTTTTTTTTCTAAAAAGAGTCCCGGCGTAGAAAGACTAACGAAAGAAATACCAAACGGACTCCAAAATTCCCGAAATAAATTTTCACCGTCCTCTAATAATATTTAGGATAAAGTGAACATTTTTTCCGGACCTAAATGCAATTTTCAAAAACGCACATTTTTCCTATGCAAATAAATCCGCAAATAAATCCAGAAAAATACCAAAAGTGATTTTAACATTTTTCCTCCAATATTTCTGTTATTTTAGAGAAGTCATATTATCTTCGCTCATATATTTTATTTAGAAATATTTTTAGGAGAGAAAAATTGTTAGAATCACATTGTCCTTGTACTGGTATTCGAGCGAACTCAAATACGAAAACGGTAAAATTCCCAACTCTCTCCGTAGGTTCTTGAGTTGCTTAGAATTTCGAGGAACGTCACGAACAAAAAAAGAAAAACATGAAATGCAAATATGATCTACGTATAACATTCCAAATTGAAAATTTGGGATGTTACAAACCTACCCCCCTTAGAATGAATCTCGCCCTCGAGATTCGACATGGCTAGAGAACAGGTGTGGGTGGTCCTTGCGTAGATCATCTTCTCGTTCCCAGGTGGCTTCTTCCTCGGTGTGGTGACTCCACTGAACTTTGCAAAACTTGATAACCTTACTGCGAGTAACTCTGCTCGAAAATTCAAGAATCTTAACAGGCTTCTCCTCGTAGGTCAGATCAGTGTCCAACTGAATTGCTTCCAGGGGTACTGTGTCTCTAAGCGGTATATCGGCCATCTCCGCGTGGCACTTCTTAAGCTGCAAAATGTGAAACACGTCGTGCACTCCTGACAATCCTTCGGGCAACTCCAACTTATAGGCAACCTCTCCCATGCGTTCCAAAACACGGTAAGGTCCCACAAATCTCGGGGCTAACTTCCCTTTAACTTCGAAACGTTTAACTCCTCGCAGAGGCGATACTCTCAAGTATGCTCTATCTCCAATCTCATAGGTTATCTCCTTGCGCTTCGAGTCTGCATAACTCTTCTGCCTGGATTGAGCTACCTTCAGTCTATCTCGAATCAACTTCACTTTCTCGTCAGACTCTTTGATTAAGTCTGGTCCAAACAACTGTCGGTCTCCAACTTCATCCCATGACAACGGTGTTCGGCATCTCCTTCCATACAATGCCTCGAACGGTGCCATCTTCAAACTGGCCTGGTAACTGTTGTTGTATGAGAACTCCGCGTAGGGCAAGTTGTCATCCCAACTAGATCCGTAATCTAATGCACAGGCTCTTAGCATGTCCTCTAAAATCTGGTTGACTCTCTCCGTCTGTCCATCTGTCTGCGGATGAAACGCTGTGCTAAACTCTAGCCTGGTACCCAAAGTTCCATGTAACTGATTCCAGAACTTTGAGGTAAACTGGGTTCCTCTATCTGATACGATGCTCCTCGGAACTCCATGCAGACATACAACTCTGGTCATGTATATCTTAGCCAACTTTGCACTGGTATATGTGGTTTTCACAGGAATAAAGTGGGCTACCTTCGTCAATCGGTCTACTACTACCCAGATTCAATCATATCCTGCTTTGGTCCTGGGCAATCCGGTGATAAAATCCATGCCAAGCTTCTCCCACTTCCATTCGGGTATTGGCATAGGTTGTAACAATCCTGCTGGCTTCTGATGTTCTGCCTTTACTCTTTGACACACATCACAAACTGCTACATACTCCGCAATATCCTTCTTCATACCGGTCCACCAGAAAATATCCTTCAAATCCAAATACATCTTAGTATTTCCTAGGTGAATCGAGTATGGTGAATCATGGGCCTCCTGTAAAATCAACTTCCTGATCTCCGGGTCATTGGGCACATAAATGCGGTCCTCAAACCATAAGGTGTCGTGTTCATCCTCACGAAAACCTTTAGCTTTTCCTTCGCTCATCCTCTCCTTTATCGAGGCGATCTCTTTGTCAGCTTTCTGAGCTTCTCTGATTTTATCCATCAGGGTAGACTAGATTTCTAGCGTTGCTACATAGCCTCTCGGAACTATCTCCAAACGTAGTTCTCGTAGGTCCTCGGCTAACTCCTTTGGAAACTCCTCCATCATCAGGGTATTGACATGACTCTTATGGCTTAGCGCATCGGCTACTACGTTAGCCTTTCCGGGATGATAATGCAATCTCATGTCATAATCCTTAATGAGTTCCAGCCATCTCCTTTGCCTAAGATTCAACTCCTTCTGAGTGAATATATACTTCAAACTCTTATGGTCCGTATATACTTCACAATGGTTTCCAATAAGAAAATGTCTCCACGTCTTCAATGCATCCACTACGGCTGCTAACTCCAAATCGTGGGTGGCATAGTTCAGCTCATGAGGTTTTAGTTGTCGTGAAGCATACGAAACAACTCTTCCTTCCTGCATAAGAATAGCTCCAAGTCCTCGACGTGAAGCGTCGCAATATACCTCATAATCCTTATGTTAATCTGGCAAAATCAACACAGGGGACGAGACCAAACGTTTCTTTAATTCCTAAAAACTGGCCTCACATTCTTCGGTCCAACTGAACTTGGTACCCTTCTTCAACAACTCCGTCATTGGCTTTGCAATCTTCGAGAAATTCTCGATGAATCTCCGGTAGTATCCTGTGAGTCCAAGAAAACTCCGGATCTCTCCAACTGTTGTCGGTGCTTCCCAACTGGTCACAGTGTCCACCTTGGCGGGATCTACTGCTATTCCTTCTCCGGATATAACATGTCCGAGGAATCCGACTTCCTTCAACCAAAACTCCCATTTGCTAAACTTGGCATATAACTGATGTTCTCTGAGCTTCTCCAATACCAAACGCAAATGCTCTTCATGCTCCTCTTCATCCTTCGAGAAGATCAAAATATCATCTATGAATACTACGACAAGCTTATCCAAATACTCCATAAACACTTTGTTCATCAGGTTCATAAAGTATGCCGGGGCGTTTGTCAGAGCAAACGACATAACGGTATACTCGTACAACCCATACCAAGTGGTAAAGGCCGTCTTAGGTATATCTTGCTCCCGGATCTTCAATTGATGGTACCCTGATCGTAGATCGATCTTGGAAAATACCTTAGCTCCTTGCAATCTATCGAACAGATCATTGATCATCGGTGATGGATACTTGTTCTTGATCGTTACTTCATTCAATCCTCGATAATCAATAACGATCCATCCTTCTTCTCCACTAGAAGTACTGGCGAACCCCAAGGCGAAGAACTTGGGCGTATGAATCCTTTATCCAGTAACTCCTTAATCTGCTTCTTAATTTCCTCCAAATCCTTTGCGGGCATCCTATAAGGTCTCTTAGAAATTGGCCCAGTGCCTGGCAAAAGTTCAATCAAAAACTCTATATCTCTGTCTGGTGGCATGCCAGGTAGTTCTTCTGGAAACACATCAGGATAATCCTTCACTACTGGCACTTCCTCTTGAACAACTCCTAACAAGGAATTTAACCTACTCCTCTTTGACTCATGCCGGGATACATACTTGATCCTTCTTCCTTCCGGCGTAGTAAGCAAATTGGTCTTACTGGCACATTCAATATTCCCTTCATACTTAGATAACCAATCCATGCCTAATATCACATCCAGTCCTTGAGATTCCAATACTATTAGGTCCGAAGGAAAAATGTAATTACCAATCCTTAGGGGCAACTGATCACACCATGACTTAGCCATATACTCCGCTCCTGGTGAGGTTACTAACATGGGCGATCTAAGGGCTTGGGTCGGCAGCTTATACTTATCCACGAATCCCCTTAAATTGTATGAATGCGATGCACCAGTATCGAAAAGAATGAGTGCAATAAAGGACTTAACTAAGAACTTAACAATAACTGCATCTGGTTGCTCCTCTACTTCCTCCACAGTCACATGGTTCACTTGCCCTTTGTTGAACGGGTTGGGCTTCTTCCCGGCGCTTCCATTACCGTTTCCATTCTTAACTTCTGGGCATTCATTGGCATAATGTCCATTCTTCCCGCACTTGTAACAAGTGACATGGCTAAAATCCCTCTTGGTGGGTGTGGACGGTGTAGGGCGGTTCTGGTTTCCATTGGCTCCATTCCCATTTCCATTGCCATTCTTGGTGCCATTGTGATTGTGCGAGCTACTTCCTCCATGGGTGTGTTGAAACTGTCCTACCGCTTTAGGGGTAAAGCGGGACTTCTGCTGAGTTCCAGAGTTATACTTTCCTTGCCCATACTTCCTCTTGCGACTCTCAATCTGTTGATGCTTCCTTTCAATCATTAGGGCGCGGTCAACCAACTCCTGGTAGTTATTGAAAGTTGCCACCATCAACTGTACGCTCATCTCATCATTCAGCCCTTCCATGAATCTCTCCTGCTTCTTGGCATCTGTGGCCACATCATCTGGGGCATAACGAGATAGGGTACTAAACTCATCCACGTACTGAGCCACAGTACGGTTTCCTTGGCGCAAATTGCGAAACTCCTGCTTCTTCATACTCATTGCTCCAGTTGAGACATGAGCGGTACGAAAAGCTTGCTGAAACTGATCCCAAGTGACATTAGCTACGGGGTAAGTGGCTGTGTAATTCTCCCACCATGCTGCGGCTGGTCCAGACAACTGGTGTGCGGCAAATCGCACCTTCTCAGCATCCGAGCAATTGGCGGTGGTTAAATCCCTTCCAATCTTGCGTAGCCAGTCATCAGCCACAATTGGTTCGATGCTGCTAGCAAACACGGGTGGTTGCAACCTTAAGAAACGTGTAAGGTTGTCCACAAGTGGTGGTGGTGGAGGGTTGTTGTTGTTGTTGTTGTTGTTGTTGTTCTGGTTGTTCTGAGTGTTCTGGACAAGAAGTTGCATCAGGGTGTTCTGCTGCTGGATCAACTGGGTGAGCTCAGGGGGAAACTCGAATTCACGTCTTGGAGGCATCTGATGGGTGTAGAGGGAAGATATTAGAATAGAAAAGAGGTTGTGGGGACCCCGAGTTAGAAGTCGAGATCACCGAATGCACGTGTACAGTGATCCCAGAGATCAATGCTCACTAAACACACAGAAGCTGAATAACAAGAGTCTTACATCCATACATATCGTCTTACACAAATTATGGCCATTATGGCCAAGTCTTACATTGATAAAGCCTCAAGGGCTGAATAGCAAATAACTCAAATAGTGGAAGTCTTCGATGATAGGTAGAACCCATGCCATCTGCCTTAACCCTACAGGCATTCTGACTGGGATAGCGTCCTAGTTCGCATGTTCGTCTCCAAACAATTCTTCCTCATATTCCTGTTCCTCCATGCCTGGCCAATTAAATAACCAGTGGAAAGCCAATGAGTACTTTGAATGTACTCGCAAGCAACCCATGATGTGGTTCAAAGTAACAATGCAATTGAACAATAATGAACAATCTAGCAATGGGCTAGAATAAATATTCTACCATCAAGTGTATGCATCAACGAGTTCACTTAACCTCGAAAACAGGTTACCGATATCAACATGATTATGATTCAACTCATCGAGTCAAGTCACCACCTTGACTCATCACACACATACTTTCACCGATGTGGATAAATTCTGGACATAGTTTAAGTAGCACCACCCAACTGTCCATGACCGTGGACACGGCTATTCGAATAGTTTTACACTCTGCAGAGGTTGCGCACTTTACCCACAAGATCCGGGAAGCTTTCGTGTCATCCACGATCCCGCAGTACCTCAAGTACTCGGGCGAAGCACCCGGACATTATCTTTCCTTAGATGACACTAACATAGAGTCCACTCGTTGGTACACGGCCCTCGAGTACAAACAGTAGATCACGGGACTTGCCCTAATTTCAATGTCACGCGTACCCGAAGGGACCAACGGTGTGTCCGGTGCCCTGTGAAAACAGTCATGGTCATCTATCCAAGCACGACCCCATCCCGGGAAAGACCTCAAGTCTTCCCGTCACTAGTAATGCGGGCACCATGCTAGTATCGACCTAAGTAATCAATAAAACCCCGTCCCATAAGGGGTAGAGTGGTTGCACATGTTTGGTTGGGACGGTAGTCACACATAAATCTAATCCATTATTTCACCCATGCACAAGATTTTACCGGCACATCACTTCTTCCTCAAGTGATGACCTAACTCATCATCACCCTCGGGCATTAGGGGCACCCGATGGGATTTATGCAAAGATTTCAACCACGAAGGTTCTTGTCACACATGCATCACTAAGCATCACTACTAACCATTTGCATGATATCTAGCACATAGCAAGATTATGAGCAAAGCATGCATCATGTGGTGATTCATCTAGGTCACCACCGTAACTCTATCATCATGCATCGGAAACAAACGGGTTCCGAAGAACAAGTGTATCATGGTCAAAGGGCTGCTTGCCTGGATTGGCTTGGTCTTCAAAGTCTTCAAATCCTTCTCCTTCTCCTTCTTCAGCAACTTCCTCAAATACGGGATCTAATCGTCGCAAAATAACAACGGGAAAATAAGACCACAATGAAAACAGAAAAATCAAAGTGCTCAGAAAAATGTCAACTTATTTTTGTTAAATACTAGAGGGAAAACTAAGATGGAGACAATTCTTAGTTGGAGTTTTGGAGTTACCGAATGGAATCTAGAGATTTTAGAACAGGAGTTTCATTGCTCAAATTTGAATTTAAATTTGAACAGAACAGAAAAGTTTCATGGATATGTGTGAAAGTGATACCATTAAATATGTTGGAATATTACAAGATTTTAGGAGTTGGAATTAATTTATTTGGACTAATATTCATTTCTGTAAAATTATCTGAAACTTTACAGAAAAGAAAAAGAAGAAAAGGCCCTGTGCAACTGGGCCAGGACGGCCACAGTGCACGGCCCAGGGCTAACAACCCAGCCGCTCGGGCGCCAGCGCGCGCACGTCAGGATTTCAAACCTGACGGGCGGGGCCTGGCTGTCAGCGACTGCGAGGGGAGAGAGGGAGCGGTGAGGATGACAGGCGGGGCCCGCCTGTCATCTTCAACCTCTCGGCCACGGCGACGGCGAGCTCACCGGCGACGAATCCGGGCACGGCGGGGCAAATGCATGGCAGGGATGGACTCAACAGCGAGTCGCGGATACAGTGGTGGTGGTGCGACTCGCCGGGGAGGCCTGGTTCGCCGGCGGCGAGGTGGGACGGCGGAGGGTCGTCAGGAGGTCGCTGCTCCGGCCGATTCCGACAGCTACAGAGAGGGAAAAGCGAGGGGAAAGTATCAGTGTGGTGCGGTGGTTCCAAATCGAGCGAAAGGAGGGGCTGAGAGGGCTCGTACTGCGAGATCGCCGGTTGCCCGACGCGGCGGAGCTCCGGTCGATCCCGAGCACTGGGGCTCTTCGGGGATGAACGGGTGGTGCAGGAGTGTTGCTGGGGTTGAGGGGAGGCTGTTGGTGCCGTTGGAGAGGCCTGGGCACGCTTATATAGCCGAGCCCACGGTCCACCGTGGACTCGTGCGCCGGCGAGGTTGCAGACGAGGCCACAGGCCATTCTGGTGCCTCTGTTCGAGTCAGGGAGGGTCGTGGATGTGTTCTACGCCTAGTAGAGGGGAGAGGACGAGCAGGGGAGCTTCCAGTCAGCGCGCGCGTGTGAGGCCGAAGAGTGGAGGCTACGGGCGGCCAACGCGTGTGTGAAGACGGCTATTGGAGGGCGGAGGAGGAGGGGGGACAGCGCCGGGGAGGTCGCGGACGTCGAGGGGCATCGACTGGCGCGAGGGGAGAGCTCGAGGCTGTCGAGGGCAGGCGATTGGGCGAAGCTACAGTGCGGGGGCGCACTGTAGCACGCTCTGGAGCGGCCTTATCGCATGCCACGGCATGCCATTCGCCCTCTGGGCGCGTCCACCGTGTCTGGGGGGTCCAGGGTGATGCAAGCAGCTCGGCTGAGGCCTTGGATGCTCTGGAGATGCTCTGAGAGAGAAGGGAAGCTGGTAACTTGGTGATTCTTGGCTGTCCAGCAAGGTGAACTAGGGTTTTCACCCCTCAATCATGGAGTTGGAGACATGGGGGAGTTACTGGAGGTAGATAGTAACTAGATGAAGCTGTGGTAGAAAGTTGAGGCAAAGGTAAATAGTAAAAGTGATCAAGAAGATGGTTTTGGTAATTTGGCAGAAGGTGTTTGATCAAGGTTTGGTCAAGCAAATGACTTCCACTTGCCATGACACTTAACAGGATTGAATGTAATATGAAAATAGGGTGTTTCACCAAATTTGGGCTCATTTGAAGAAACTAGCCAATGTAACTTTGGTGAACCCTAGAAATCAACAGAAATGGCTTCATCTTGTTTGAGTCAAGCTAATCATCTCCCCTTGATGCACCACTTGGTGTAGTTTCATCATTTGGGGTATTGATCATGCCCACAAAGTTTGAAGCTCCAGGTAAAAAGTTGGTAATGTAAAGTTGTTCAAATTTGCATTTGAGCAGAAATGGTTTTGGGGCATTCTGATCAAGTTGACCTACTCCAAATCTTGTGCCACTTGGTCTAGATGCCTTATTAGGCCATTCTAGCATGTGCACCAAGTTTGAGAGCATTTGGACAAGTTTGGCAATGTAGAGTTGCTCAAACTTCAAATATGGACAGAATGGTTATGAAGGGTTTTGAGGATGTTTTCTTGCTTCCCAAGGCATGGGACTTGGCAAGATCATCAAGTATGCCATATATGACATGATAGAATTTCCCTGGAATTTTTGGAGAATATTTCCTTTGTAAATATTTCAAAAGTTTGAAATATCCAGAAAGGGTTTTAGAGGGATTAGCCCATTATTTTGAACATGACCAAGTGTTGAAACTCTTATATATGGACAATATATGTCCTATGAGTCTCCCTGAATTTTGGCAAATATTTTTGAAATACTTAAATAATTTTTCCCTATTAAGGACCATTTCTGGCCTTAAGAAAAAGCTTTTAAACAAAATAGGAAAATAACTTTTAAAATTATACTTTTGTGGTTTCTGGGAGTCCTATGACTACTAGGTCTCAAATACACCTTTTTAAATAATTTTCTCATCCTAAATCAAGCACTTGCAGTGCAAACCTCAATTCATGGGTTTTAGGAATACTAAATTTATAAAAATACATTTTGGCCAAATTAATTTTGTAAGAAAATACTATACTGTTATATAACACTTGGCATGATCATTGGGCAGAAGTTTTGGGTATGGAGATGAATTCTACAAGAGGTAATAGTTGACTTTAATGAGCACATAAAAAGCACATGAAGAAAAACTCAATTCCAAATAAAAGCCAAATGATGCTAAAAAAAATTTGTTGGTCCAAATTTTCATGCTTCATTGATGCAAATAACATGTTACAAAATGCAGGGTGTGACAGACCTACCCCCCTTACAAGAATCTCGTCCCCGAGATTCCTAAACTAGGTCTTAAAAGAGATCGGGAAACTCAGATCTAAGATAGTCTTCACGTTCCGAGGTTGCTTCAGCTTCGGTGTGGTTGCTCCACTGGACCTTGAAGTACTTGATGGTGCGGCTTCGCGTCCGTCGTTCTGCTTCATCCAGGATGCGAATGGACTTCTCGCGGTAGGTCAAATCAGGCTGCAGATCAATGGCTTGGTGATCAACATCCTTGTAGAGATTAGGCTTGTCTGGAACTTGGACATTTCCGGAGTTGTGACACGCGGAATACGTTGTGCACATCGGATAGCTCAGGTGGTAGTTCCAACTGGTAAGCCACTTCTCCTCGTCGTGCAGTGATCTCAAAGGGTCCAATGAACCTTGGTGCGAGCTTCCCCTTGACGTGGAAACGCTTGGTCCCCTTCAGAGGAGTTACCCGCAGGTACACATGGTCCCCGACATGGAAACTCATGTCCCGACGGTGAGTGTCAGCATAGCTCTTCTGCCTTGACTTGGCTGCCTTCAAACGTTCTCTGACTAGTTGGACTTGCTCTTCTGCTGCGCGGAGAATGTCCGGTCCAAAGACTAGCCGTTCTCCAGTCTCTGACCAGTTGAGGGGTGTGCGACATCTGCGTCCGTACAACACCTGAAATGGTGCCATCTGAAGGCTCGACTGATAACTGTTGTTATAGGAGAACTCGGCAAAAGGGAGACAATCTTCCCACTTGGCTCCATATGCCAAGACATAGGCTCGGAGCATGTCTTCGAGAATTTGATTTACTCGTTCTGTCTGACCTCCGGTCTGTGGGTGGAAAGCTGTGCTGAAAGACAATTTGGTTCCCAAGGCTTCTTGGAACTTCTTCCAGAACCTTGAGGTGAACTGGGTTCCTCGATCTGACACAATCTCCTTGGGAACGCCGTGAAGGCTTACGATTTTGTCGATGTAGAGAGCTGCCAGCCGGTTGCCATCATAAGTAGTCTTGACAGGAATGAAATGGGCCACCTTGGTCAAATGGTCGACTATGACCCAGATGGAGTCATGTCCTCTATTTGACCTCGGTAATCCAGTTATGAAGTCCATTCCGACTTTATCCCACTTCCATTCAGGAACCTTGAGTGGTTGAAGCAATCCAGCGGGTCGCTGATATTCAGCCTTGACCCTTTGGCACACATCACACTTTGCAACATAGGTTGCAATCTCTCTTTTCATCCCGTGCCACCAGAATCTTGCCTTCAAGTCTTGATACATCTTGGTTCCTCCGGGGTGGATGGAATACGGAGTGTCGTGGGCTTCTTGCAGGATCAGGTTCTTCAGCTCCATATTGTTTGGTACGCAGATGCAGCCTTTGTACCAAACAATCCCGTGCTCGTCTTCGGAGAATCCTGGGGCCTTGCCTAGCTTCATCTTCTTCTTGATGCCTTCAATGCTTGCGTGTCCATCTTGTGCCTTCTTGACTTCGTCGATCAGGGTCGGTCTGACTTCCAAATGATCCAAAAATCCAGGGGTGACCAATTCCAAACCGAATTGTTCAAATTCCTTAAACAAGGCTGGCTGCCTTTCTTGAATAACGACATTCAAGGAGCAAGCCTTCCTGCTTAAGGCATCGGCCACCACGTTAGCCTTCCCGGGGTGATATTGAACACTGAGGTCATAGTCTTTGATGAGTTCCAACCATCTCCGCTGCCTCATGTTCAATTCCTTTTGGGTGAAAATGTACTTCAGATTTTTGTGGTCTGTGTATATCTCACACCGTTTCCCTAGGAGGTAATGCCGCCATGTCTTCAAGGCATGAACCACTGCTGCTAACTCAAGATCATGAGTAGCGTAGTTCTCCTCATGAGGTCGTAGCTGCCTGGAGATGTATGCTATGACTCGGCCTTCTTGCATCAGAACGCTTCCCAATCCAGTTCGAGAGGCATCACAATATATCACGAACTCCTTGTGAATATCGGGTGTTGCCAGAACTGGGGCGGTGGTCAAGCTCTTCTTGAGCTCTTGGAAGCTCTCTTCACATTTTGGCGTCCACTCGAACTTCTTGTCCTTCTTGAGGAGCTGAGTCATTGGCCGGGCAATGCTAGAGAATCCTTCCACGAATTTGGGGTAATAGCCCGCAAGTCCGAGGAAGCTTCTGACTTCCTTGACGGTCGTTGGAGATTGCCATTGGGTCACAGCTTCGATCTTTGCGGGATCAACTGATAATCCTTCTTCGGTCAAGACATGACCTAAGAATCCAACTTTATGCAGCCAAAACTCAAACTTGCTGAATTTGGCATACAGTTGGTGCTCCCGAAGCTTGTCTAGGACCATCCTCAAATGTTGCTCGTGCTCTTCCTCCGTCTTCGAGAAGACAAGAATGTCATCGATGAAGACAACAACGAACTTGTCCAAATATTCCATGAAGACTTTATTCATGAGATACATGAAGTAAGCTGGGGCATTGGTTAACCCAAAGGACATGACCGTGCACTCGTACATGCCATATCTGGTTACGAATGCCGTCTTCGGAATATCTTGGGGTCTGATCTTCAGCTGGTAGTACCCAGATCTGAGGTCAATCTTGGAGAACACCTTGGCTCCGCTGAGCTGATTAAACATATCTTCGATCTTGGGAAGTGGATATTTGTTCTTGATTGTAACTTCATTGAGGGAACGATAGTCAATGCATAAGCGGATGGTACCATCTCTCTTTGCCACAAACAGAACGGGTGATCCCCAAGGGGAGGCACTTGGGCGGATAAATCCCTTCCTCAGCTGCTCTTCCAGCTGCTTCTTTAACTCAGCTAATTCTTCCGTCCCCATTCTATAAGGCTTCTTATAGATGGGTCCTGCTCCGGGCACGAGCTCGATGATGAACTCAATGTCACGATCAGGGGGCATTCCCGGTAGTTCACCCGGAAAGACATCGGGATACTCGCATACCACCGGTACTTGCTCTAGCCCAACTTCCGACAGACAGTTGACTTGAGCGGCTTGAGCGGAAGAGGAGTTGGGAGCAAACTTGACTTCGACTCCTTGGTCATTGGTCACAGTGACTGTCCGATTGGCACAGTCTAACAAGCCTTGGTGCTTACTGAGCCAATCCATCCCTAGGATCACATCCAAGCCTTGCGATCTTAGGATGATAAGGTCTGCTAGGAAGTCTACACCGTTAATGGTAATACTGACTCCTTTACAGCCTATCTTGGCTCTCATCTATGCTCCGGGGGTTTGTACCACCATAGGGTTATTCAGGGGTGTAGGGGTCATGCCACTTTTTAATGCAAATCTTTGAGTGACAAATGAATGCGTTGCTCCAGAATCAAACAAGACAGTTGCAGGTGCTGAGTTGATGAGGAACGTACCCAGCATGACATCCGGGTCTTCCTGGACTTCTTCAGCAGTGACGTGATTCACACTCCCCTTCCTATGGTTGGGCGGGTTGCGAGGAGGTGGGTTCCGTGGTGGCATCCCACGGCCTTGTCCTGGGTTCTGCGCATTGGGACGCGGGGCATCTGGCTTCTTGTTGGGGCACACCCTTGAGATGTGTCCAGACTGACCACATCCAAAGCAAGTGACTTGGTTTGGATTGTTGATCTTGTTGCCACCACTAGTATTGGGGTTGAAAGCTGGCCTTGGGTTGGCATACTACTGAGGCTGAAAGTTGGTGCGAGGTGCAGGAGCTCTTGGTTGCTGATAGGTTGGCTTGGCCGGGGCTGACTGCCACGGACGAGGCTTCTGGTTGCTGGAACTTCCCTTGCTGACCATCTTGCGCTTGCGAGTGTCTTCCAAAGCACGCCGCTTGTCTTCAAGCATGAGTGCTTTGTTCACCAGGTCAGGGAAAGTTGGGCAGTCGCACACGACAAGCGAGTATTGCAGAGTCTGATTGAGGCCTTCCATGAAGCGCTCCCTTTTTGCAGCATCAGTGCTGACATCTTCAGGGGCATACCTTGACAGAACACTGAACTTCTGCATGTAATCCTTGACAGTGCCACTTCCTTGCTTCAGGGCTCGGAATTCACGCTTTTTGATAGCCATGATTCCGGAAGGAATGTGGACTTTGCGAAATTCTGCCTTGAAGTTGACCCAAGTGATGTCTTGTTCAGCATGCATGACCTTGAATCCATCCCACCAGGCTCTAGCAGTCCCCCCGAGGCAGTGGGCTGCATAAGCCACCTTCCCGCGGTCTTCGATGCATCCGACTAGTTCCAGTAAGTCCTCAATGGTGCGGACCCAGTCTTCTACATCCAGGGGTTCAGCAGTCTCGATGAAAGTTGGCGGTGCATGCTTCTTGAACTCTGCCAACGTGGAATGTCCATTGCCATTCCCCGCCGGCTGGCGGTTGTTGGTGACAGCTTGAGCAATTAACTGAAGGGCTGCAGTGTTGGCTTGGCGTTCCTCTCGGAAAGCTTGGAGAAGCTGAGCCATGTCCATGTTCGGAGGAGGTGGTGGTGGTGGAGCTTGGTCGTTGGTTTGGTCGTGGCCTGCCTCTGACTGAGCGGATGCTCCGGCTTCAGGCTGCTGGGTAGAGGTACCAGTACGAGTTACAACAGGCATCCTGTTGGAGCGGTAAAAGGTCTCATGACTTGGAAGAGGGAAAGCAAGATAGATGGGTGCCTAGTAAGGGGGTGGGTGTGACACTAATCAAATCATGCAAGGGCCCAAAGGCCAAAACATATTCATTAAAATCCAAATGGGTGATGCAGTCGTTTACATATTCCCGAAGGAAGAATACGACATACATCCAACACGACAAAAGCAAACACTAGATGGTTTCATATGAATCATACAAGGACTCGACTGCGCATAGGAGTTACATGACCTATCCTACCGTAGAGGTCACAAACTGGCATATCCGAGTAGCAAATAATGCCTAAGCGGCGGAATGCTCGGTCGCGTATTCTGGCTCTTCTGGGTCTTCCTCCTTGTCTTCATCTGTCTGGGCCCCCTTGTCACTAGAGGGTGTGGGGGAGTGGAGGAGTTGGATACGACGGTGCTTCATTGGTGGCACATGGAAAAGCTTGCGATATTCCCTTGCCGTCATCCAGCGTCGCCGAGGTGGTTCTTCATTCTTGGAAGATACATCTTCGGAGGGCCTTCCGCCTCGGTATGCGATAGCGGACTGTCCGGAAGGTGCTCCTTCCTTCTTGATCCTTTTTGTCTTCTCTTGAGCTCGGCGAAGAAGTGCCTTGGTCTTGTGAAGTTCTTCTCGAAGCTTCATTGATTCCGAGGCCAAGTCTTGTGCCAAGCTGTCGGCACATAGACTGAAGTAGGTCTGGAACCGAAGCGAGAGTCCTTCCTTCAGTGGAGGGGCTAGTGCGCTGCTTTCATCTTCACCTTCCTTCCGGTAAGGCAAGAAGCGGGTTGTCATCTTGGCTGCCATCTCCGGAAGATATTCGCGGAGACGGGTTAGTGCCTTGAGTGCAGCAGCCTCGACAGCGAGAGGTAGTGTTGCCATCTGGGGTCCCTCGAAGAACCAACTTGTGGGAGGATCGTTTGCCTTTACGATCACTTCCACATGGTATTCCACCTCAGTGTCGCTAACCCAATGCTCAAGGTAGGTGAGGATGGGCGCTCGGTGGAACTGACACTCCTGGAGGCTATCCTCGAGAAGCAAGGGAAACCCAGTGGTCAGGTGCTCTTCGGGTACTGCGGCCATCTACAAAGGTGGAATAGGAGGGGTTAATAAGCTGATGAAATCTCAGGTTTAGAAAAGAAGAGAGGTTCAGAAGGTTTTTGAAAAGGGGTCTCAACTAACTAACGCCCATGCTAACTAAGGCTTCCTACAGTCAGGATGGCTCTGATACCAACTCTGTGGGGGCCCTGACTTAGAAGTCGAGATCACCGAATGCACGTGTACAGTGATCCCAGAGATCAATGCTCACTGAACACACAGAAGCTGAATAACAAGTGTCTTACATCCATACATATCGTCTTACACAAATTATTGCCATTATGGCCAAGTCTTACATTGATAAAGCCTCAAGGGCTGAATAGCAAATAACTCAAATAGCGGAAGTCCTCGATGATAGGTAGAACCCATGCCATCTGCCTTAACCCTACAGGCATTCTGACTGGGATAGCGTCCTAGTTTGCAAGTTCGTCTCCAAAGAATTCTTCCTCATATTCCTGTTCCTCCATGCCTGGCCAATTAAATAACCAGTGGCAAGCCAATGAGTACTTTGAATGTACTCGCAAGCAACCCATGTTGTGGTTCAAAGTAACAATGCAATTGAACAATAATGAACAATCCAGCAATGGGCTAGAATAAATATTCTACCATCAAGTATATGCATCAACGAGTTCACTTAACCTCGAAAACAGGTTACCGATATCAACATGATTATGATTCAACTCATCGAGTCAAGTCACCACCTTGACTCATCACACACATACTTTCACCGATGTGGTAAAATTCTGGACATAGTTTAAGTAGCACCACCCAACTGTCCATGACCGTGGACACGGCTATTCGAATAGTTTTACACTCTGCAGAGGTTGCGCACTTTACCCACAAGATCCGGGAAGCTTTCGTGTCATCCACGATCCCGCAGTACCTCAAGTACTCGGGGGAAGCACCCGGACATTATCTTTCCTTAGACGACACTAACATAGAGTCCACTCGTTGGTACACGGCCCTCGAGTACAAACAGTAGATCACGGGACTTGCCCTAATTTCAATGTCACGCGTACTCGAAGGGACCAATGGTGTGTCCGGTGCCCTGTGAAAACAGTCATGGTCGTCTATCCAATCACGACCCCGTCCCGGGAAAGACCTCAAGTCTTCCCGTCACTCGTAATGCGGGCACCATGCTAGTATCGACCTAAGTAATCAATAAAGCCTCGTCCCATAAGGGGTAGAGTGGTTGCACATGTTTGGTTGGGACGGTAGTCACACATAAATCTAATCCATTATTTCACCCATGCACAAGATTTTACCGGCACATCACTTCTTCCTCAAGTGATGACCTAACTCATCATCACCCTCGGGCATTAGGGGCACCCGATGGGATTTATGCAAAGATTTCAACCACGAAGGTTCTTGTCACACATGCATCACTAAGCATCACTACTAACCATTTGCATGATATCTAGCACATAGCAAGATTATGAGCAAAGCATGCATCATGTGGTAATTCATCTAGGTCACCATCGTAACTCTATCATCATGCATCGGAAACAAACGGGTTCCGAAGAACAAGTGTATCATGGTCAAAGGGCTGCTTGCCTGGATTGGCTTGGTCTTCAAAGTCTTCAAATCCTTCTCCTTCTCCTTCTTCAGCAACTTCCTCAAATACGGGATCTAATCGTCGCAAAATAACAACGGGAAAATAAGACCACAATGAAAACAGAAAAATCAAAGTGCTCAGAAAAATGTCAACTTATTTTTGTTAAATACTAGAGGGAAAACTAAGATGGAGAAAATTCTTAGTTGGAGTTTTGGAGTTACGGAATGGACTCTAGAGATTTTAGAACAGGAGTTTTATTGCTCAAATTTGAATTTAAATTTGAACAGAACAGAAAAGTTTCATGGATATCTGTGAAAGTGATACCATTAAATAGGTTGGAATGTTACAAGATTTTAGGAGTTGGAATTAATTTATTTGGACTAATATTCATTTATGTAAAATCATTTGAAACTTTACAGAAAAGAAAAAGAAGAAAAGGCCTTGTGCAACTGGGCCAGGATGGCCACAGTGCACGGCCCAGGGATAACAGCCCAGCCGCTCGGGCGCCAGCGCGCGCACGTCAGGATTTCAAACCTGACGGGCGGGGCTTGGCTGTCAGCGACTGCGAGGGGAGAGAGGGAGCGGTGAGGATGACAGGCGGGGCCCGCCTGTCATCTTCAACCTCAGGGCCACGGCGACGGCGAGCTCACCGGCGACGAATCCGGGCACGGCGGGGCAAATGGATGGCAGGGATGGACTCAGCAGCGAGTCGCGGATGCAGTGGTGGTGGTGCGACTCGCCGGGGAGGCCTGGTTCGCCGGCGGCGAGGTGGGACGGCGGAGGGTCGTTGGGAGGTCGCTGCTCCGGCTGATTCTGACAGCTACAGAGAGGGAAAAGCGAGGGGAAACTATCAGTGGGGTGCGGTGGTTCCAAATCGAGCGAAAGGAGGGGCTGAGAGGGCTCGTACTGCAAGATCGCCGGTTGCCCGACGCGGCGGAGCTCCGGTCGATCCTGAGCACTGGGGCTCTTCGGGGATGAACGGGTGGTACATGAGTGTTGCTGGGGATGAGGGGAGGCTGTTGGTGCCGTTGGAGAGGCCTCGGCACGCTTATATAGCCGAGCCCACGGTCCACCGTGGACTCGTGCGCCGGCGAGGTTGCAGACAAGGCCACATGCCGTTCTGGTGCCTGTGTTCGAGTCGGGGAGGATCGTGGACGTGTTCTACGCCTAGTAGAGGGGAGAGGAGGAGCGGGGAAGCTTCCAGTCAGCGCGCGCGTGTGAGGCCGAAGAGTGGAGGCTGCGAGCGGCCAGCGCGCCTGTGAAGACGGCTACTGGAGGGCGGAGGAGGAGGGGGGACAGCGCCGGGGAGGTCGCGGACGTCGATGGGCATCGACTGGCGCAAGGGGAGAGCTCGAGGCTGTCGGGGGCAGGCGATTGGGCGAAGCTACAGTGCGGGGCGCACTGTAGCGCGCTCTGGAGCGGCCTTATCGCATGCCACGGCATGCCATTGGCCCTCTGGGCGCGTCCACCGTGTCTGGGGGGTCCAGGGTGATGCAAGCAGCTCGGCTGAGGCCTTGGATGCTCTGGAGATGCTCTGAGAGTGAAGGGAAGCTGGTAACTTGGTGATTCTTGGCTGTCCAGCAAGGTAAACTAGGGTTTTCACCCCTCAATCATGGAGCTGGAGACATGGGGGAGTTACTGGAGGTAGATAGTAACTAGATGAAGCTGTGGTAGAAAGTTGAGGCAAAGGTAAATAGTAAAAGTGATCAAGAAGATGGTTTTGGTAATTTGGCAGAAGGTGTTTGATCAAGGTTTGGTCAAGCAAATGACTTCCACTCGCGATGACACTTAACATGATTGAATGTAATATGATAATAGGGTGTTTCACCAAATTTGGGCTCATTTGAAGAAACTAGCCAATGTAACTTTGGTGAACCCTAGAAATCAACAGAAATGGCTTCATCTTGTTTGAGTCAAGCTAATCATCTCCCCTTGATGCACCACTTGGTGTAGTTTCATCATTTGGGGTATTGATCATGCCCACAAAGTTTGAAGCTCCAGGTAAAAAGTTGGTAATGTAAAGTTGTTCAAATTTGCATTTGAGCAGAAATGGTTTTGGGGCATTCTGATCAAGTTGCCCTACTCCAAATCTTGTGCCACTTGGTCTAGATGCCTTATTAGGCCATTCTAGCATGTGCACCAAGTTTGAGAGCATTTGGACAAGTTTGGCAATGTAGAGTTGCTCAAACTTCAAATATGGACAGAATGGTTATGAAGGGTTTTGAGGATGTTTTCTTGCTTCCCAAGGCATGGGACTTGGCAAGATCATCAAGTATGCCATATATGACATGATAGAATTTCCCTGGAATTTTTGGAGAATATTTCCTTTGTAAATATTTCAAAAGTTTGAAATATCCATAAATGATTTTAGAGGGATTAGCCCATTATTTTGAACATGACCAAGTGTTGAAACTCTTATATATGGACAATATATGTCCTATGAGTCTCCCTGACTTTTGGCAAATATTTTTGAAATACTTAAATAATTTTTCCCTATTAAAGACCATTTCTGGTCTTAAGAAAAAGCTTTTAAATAAAATAGGAAAATAACTTTTAAAATTATACTTTTGTGGTTTCTGGGAGTCCTATGACTACTAGGTCTCAAATACACCTTTTTAAATAATTTTCTCATCCTAAATCAAGCACTTGCAGTGCAAACCTCAATTCAGGGGTTTTAGGAATACTAAATTTATAAAAATACATTTTGGCCAAATTAATTCTGTAAGAAAATACTATACTGTTATATAACACTTGGCATGATCATTGGGCAGAAGTTTTGGGTATGGAGATGAATTCTACAAGAGGTAATAGTTGACTTTAATGAGCACATAAAAAGCACATGAAGAAAAACTCAATTCCAAATAAAAGCCAAATGTCCAAATTTTCATGCTTCATTGATGCAAATAACATGTTACAAAATGCAGGGTGTGACAGAGGTCTAAGGGAAAATCACTACCCATATGCACATGAGACAAACACACAATCATATCACACCAATCAATTTCAAACAAGGTCTTACAAATCTAACGATCATTACAAAAGTGTTCTAATTCTAATATATGGAGGTAAACTACTAATCATAGGGTGGTCATCTAAAAATATTGATCGGCAGAGGATTCCATAATATCTGCTTCAGCTTCATCTTCATAGTCTTCATCCTTGCTATCCTCAGCTTCCGACTCCGTGTCATCTATGATGATATAGTCTTCTGGTGGAATCTCCTTGGGTTCTTCTTCCTCGTCTTCTTCTCCCATGAGTATCCCTAACTTCCGGGTCAAGTCATCATTCTTCTCCACAAGTATCTTCATCTCCTCCTCATATCTGTCGTGGGTAGACTTGAGTTCTTCTTCTAGCTCCAAATTCCTATTTAGGGCCTTCTTCAAATCTATCATCCCAGCACACATCTGGTGCTCCTGGCGACGAATGTGGTGGTGCAACTCCTGGATGAATGTTGCAATGGATATACCCTTCCGGGTGCTGATCATATCCCAATTCTCATCTCGGCGTCCACAAATCTGGTAGATGGTGTCCTTTAGCTCCTGCTTGTAGACTTCTCCAATCCTTCCCATAGCAATATGGGCTGCCATACTCCTTCCTAGGCTCCATGTAGGTGCATTAAAGGAAAATGCTATGAGTGAGATGACGGGTGCAAACGTCCTTCCTGGAACTTGGGCTTGAATCAACCAACGCTCCTCCTCAGGTAGAGTGGCATTGTAGGTTCCGGTGAAACTTGGTAATCCAATGTTTAGATATCTTGTGACTTCCTTCAGGTGTCGTCCAAAGGGTGTATCATCATCCGGTTGCATGAACTTGTGCTTTGCTTCCACCATCCTAAAGAGTAGAAAAGATGAGGAGTCAAAAAAGAAAAGAGTGAATTGTGTTCTAGGGCTTGTCTTAGTGGTCGTGTCCTACAGTCAGCGTGTGCTCTAATACCATCTTGTAGCGACCAGACTTCAAACAGTCTGATCTCTGTGCATCAGTGTCATCCCTGGATCAGTAATGCTGACACGCACAGTACTTGAAGGATTTATAATAGAGTAGCAATCACACACTTATTACATCGATAGTCCAACGATGAATTTATTACAAATAATATGGCTGAAGGCCATCTAATACGATAACATCGGAAGGCTTGGAAGATAAGTGAGTCCATCAACTCCAGCGGCATCACTGAGTATAGAACCACGACCTAAAAGGGCATCTTACTCGTCGTCTAAAAAGTCTGCAACATGAAACGTTGCAGCCCGAAAACGGGCCAGCACATGGAATATGCTGGCAAGGTAACACAAGAGATGCAATGAAAGTAAAGCTATACTATATGCAATATGGCTGGTGGAAAGCTCTATGGTTAGGTTTTTGCGTAAAGCCAATTTTTCCCTACTTCAAAGGAATGCATTTTAATTAACTATCATGGTAGTTGAAACATCGTTGAGAAGATAGACATCCTCTCAACCCCAATTAAATTAATCATTAAACCCAACAAAATTAAATTAGAGTAACATGTTGAGATGCACATGAAAATCCAAGTACTAGATACTCAAGAGGTCCATAACCGGGGACACGGCTAATCATAATCAGTTTGTACACTCTGCAGAGGTTTGTGCACTTTTTCCACAAGACTCGATCGCCTCCGTTTGGTTTCTCGCACTGCATGGTGTTTGAGAAACGGATGACCGAGACATAGTCTTTCAGAAGCGCTAGCACCTTACGATTGGGCGGACCGTACCAACCTACATCCCCTACATCTGCTAGTCCACCACTGTAAGAGTTCTCACGACTTACTCATACTATGCTAGAGCCCATAATAGCATTGTGGCTGCACACGGAAGTTTCTAGGATGAATAATCTCATGATCCCTTTGAGTCTGGGTGGAGGTCCAAAAGAAAAACAGGCAATCACTGGAATACCCAGGTGCCTCAATCCACCCAGATGTGTATTAATGTTGCCACCTTAAGTTGAACCACTAAATTAACAAAATCACATATGTCATGGATTTCACTCACCCAATCCACGTCTACGAGCATAGCATGTCCTAACAGCAAACGTAGAAGTAACTCCCAAAGGTTTGAATGTAATGCAGGTAATAGGTACTACCTCAATCTACTTCCCAATCCCACAAGTTAATTGATCCTACTCATGCAATGTGTGAGGGTTGGACTAATGCAATGAAAACTGGGTAATTGGAAAATATGATCAAAGTGTTACTTGCCTTGCTGATGATCCGCAAAACCTAGAGACTCAAAGTAGCAAGCGGTGCACTCCGGGTACTCTATCGCAATCAAACAAGCATACAATAAGTACTTAACTAATGCACGGGTAAAACTCAAATAAGAGATCTAACCAGAAAGTTCAACTTAAGAACTCCGGTTTGCAAAAAAAGAATCAACTCGAAAAAAGCAATGAAACTCAAACTGCAAAAGAAACGAGCTCCGGTTTACTAGTTGGCCTAAAGTCAAATTTTACAGTAGCCAAAACTTTGTTCCAGTTGATCTAACGTAAAGAGGGCATCGAGACAAAGATCTGGGATTTTGAATCACCTGATTCCGATTCTCGAGCGAAAAGAAAAACGAAAAACAAAATCAGGGTAGAAATCACGATCGGAATAACCGCGGATAAATACCCCGAAAAAGAAAAACGACGAACAGGCTAACGAACGAACGTTCGCTGTCTGCGGTTAACTAACAAAACCGTTCGTTAAAACAAACGTACGGATGAACGTCCGCTAAATAGCTAAACCGAAAAAACGAACCGGTCTAATCTAAAAAAAACGAATCTACGGTTTTATTACTAAACTGATCGGTTTCTAAAAAAACCGATAGCTCGACGACGAACTCCGGCGACGGCAGTGCTCCGGCGAGGCGAGACGGCGGCACGGCGGCGACGCGAGGCGGCGGGGCTACGGCGGCGCGGGGCGGCAGGCGCGAGCGGCGGCGGCGCGAGCGGCGGCGGCGGTGCTAGGGTTAGGTAAGGGGGCGGCGCGAGCGGGCTGAGGCGGTCGGGCCGGGGCGCTGCGCTTATAAAGCCCAGGAGGCCTGGGCCGTCACGACTCCAAGTCGGATTCCTATTTTTTTTTCTAAAAAGAGTCCCGACGCAGAAAAACTAACGAAAGAAATACCAAACGTACTCCAAAATTCCCGAAATAAAGTTTCACCGTCCTCTAATAATATTTAGGACAAAGTGAACATTTTTCTCGGACCTAAATGCAATTTTGAAAAACACGCATTTTTCCTATGCAAATAAATCCGCAAATAAATCCAGAAAAATACCAAAAGTGATTTTAACATTTTTCCTCCAATATTTCTGTTATTTTGGAGAAGTCATATTATCTACGCTCATATATTTTATTTAGAAATATTTTTAGGAAAGAAAAATTGTTAGAATCACACTGTCCTCGTACCAGTATTCGAGCGAACTCAAATACGAAAACGGTAAAATTCCCAACTCTCTCCGTAGGTCCTTGAGTTGCTTCGAATTTCGAGGAACGCCACGAACAAAAAAAGCAAAAACATGAAATGCAAATATGATCTACGTATAACATTCCAAATTAAAAATTTCGGATGTTACAGGAGCCATCGGTCCTCGTCATCTGCTAGCATTCACGAGGAATTGATCCATATGTAAGCTAGCTTCCAGAATAATCCATCCAGCAGGCTGCTTGCTTGTTTGTGTATTACTGGAAACAGGAGCAAGATGCGAGGCCGGCGTCGAGGGTACATGCTTGCTGCTAATTGTTTCTCCTGGTAATAAACTAATAATAGTAGTAAGTGTTGTTGCCCGCGGTGGAGATGTACATACCCAAATACCCATCATATATCGATACATACTCGAATACTCTGAAACTAGTACGTACACATACATACTTGAATACCTGTGCGATTTCTTTAATCCAGCTAAGTAGGTCTACCGAGTGTCAAACTTGCAAAGGCTTGCCCCTTTGCCTAGTGTTGCATTGGGCAAAGTGTGTCCATCAGATTGGGTAGTAGAGATTGTGAAGACCAACACGGAAATCTACTTCACTGAAATGAAATGTAGGTGTAATACATAGTGCTTTTCATGGTAAGGGTCTTAGTAGATGTATGATAATTTTAGTGTAGTACTCCCTCTGTAAACTAATATAAGAGTGTTTAGATCACCATTTTAGTATTCTAAATGCTCTTATATTAGTTTACGGAGGGAGTATATCCCAATTATCACTATAATAATACTTCAGAAGCTTGTTTGTGCATTTTCACTTTAATTATATATATTTCTCATATCTCAATCTCATCTGCTAGTTTGATATAATCCAATCGGTGATAGCATCACCTTTCTTTTACCCATCCTTGTTACTTTTTTTATTTAGGTAAATGTAAGATACCATCACCTTTTACCATGTATCCATCCTGGTTACATTATGTGCAAAATAGGTTCTACATTAATTCCAAATTTGTTGAATATGTGGTCTTAGTGCGTGCTTATAGTCTCTAGCTTTTGGCTATACATCAATTTCTGTCTCAAGTTATTTATCATTCTACTCTTGCAAAATGTTTGCGGGGAGCTCGAGTAGTGTCGACGCCTCTCAAGGGTTTATGCATATCAGTTCCATGTTGCTTAAAGCCACTGTAATGTTGGCTACTCGCTTCCAGGTATATGTTTATGGACTCATATGGACGCGCTCGATGATAATTCGTGGAATGTTTATTTTCTTTATAACTTTGCCATGGAATGTCTACTGCTAGAAAACATCTTGTGAGTATTTTGGTTAGGTACTACTCCCTCCGCCCCACATGAGTAGAAAGGAAGCGCGCGCGCACACACACACACACACACACACACATGCCCAACACAACAACAAGCACGCACATACAACACAACATAGATGCTCTGCTTCTGAGTTGTCAATAGTATGCATTTTGCACTGGGGCCACTTTGCATGTGCTTGCTCATGTAGTGTCCTGATTGCCTGTTGTTTGTGTCTTTGTGTTCAACTAATGTCCACATACAACAAGTTAGTCTTGATTTGTACAAGAGCTAAGTAGAATTGTCTGAAATCTCCTTTTTGTGTTTGCTTAACACACATCTGCCGTGTGGCGACTGTCAGATCTCTTAATACAATAGCGCAACCATTCACTACTACTACTCCCGCCATTCATGAATAAGTATTCTTCTATGTTTTGTTCTAAGTCAAAGTTCTAAAATTTTGACCAACTTTATATAAAATAGTAGTAGCATATATGACATCAAATTGGTATATTACGAAATTACATTTCAAAACGAATCTAGTGACACTACTTTAGTGCCATAAATGATGCTGATTTTCCCTATAAAGTTGGTCAAAGTTTTAAAACTTTGACTTAGGACAAAAACTAGCTACATGTATACTTATTCGCAGACGGAGGGAGTATGTGGAATTAAATGGGACTATGTGGGTAAGCAAACGCAACATGGTTGATTGCGGGCTACCAACAAACATCCGCATAGCACCTGCGTGCAGGTGTGGGCATCCTGCTATTAGTCCCACTTGCAGCCTGAATGTGTATCCCCAATAAAGTGAATGGTCATGATAGTCTTGCTGAATATGACCTAGTGTATCTATTTACATATTGTTCATGCAAATTCTATTACCATTGTCGTTGAATGATAATATTGAAAATAATATAGGTTGCTTCCGTAGTATTTTAAAGACTTTAACATATCCAAACCAGCGAAATGTTGCATATTCTACTATTTGGAGTACCGATCTAGAAAATAAGGCTGGTGATATTGAGTTAGGTGTCGAATTTGCACTTGTATGCATATATGAATCTATTTTGGATAATGAGGAGTTTGTAAGATAAGTTTCTGATTGCAAGAGAATTGGTGATGCTTTTGCTTCAGGATACTTAATTGCCTGGCCTTGAGCTTTTATAAGTTGAAGCATTTTCCTTCCATATTACAAAATTATATTTGTGTACATTTAATCACATAATGTAAGGTCTATTTTTCTTTTACAGATTCAAAGAAGATAATTGAGTTGCAGCTGAATTCTCCAATTGGATGAAGCAAATAAAATTAGAAGATTTTACTTAGCAATAACCATAGTTTACATTGATAGATTGGAAAATGTAATACCATTTACAAGATCTTTTTCTTTGGTCGTATTGATGTAATCCAATGGTGTAATGATCTCCATAGATGTGTTCTCTATAGTCAAATTGATACGAATGCTATGCTATTGCACCAATAACATCGGTGTTTGTTTAATGTAATGCATATGTATACTACACACTTGTATATTCATAATAAATACCTTGATATTATCAATTTGTGTATGTGTCATGATTCAATTTCTCTACCATTTTAATGGTGCTAAGCATCATAATAAAATAATTAACGGTTTGGCCATTTGCAGTTATTTTATTAAATAAATGTATATTCCATAAAATGGGTACCTACTTTTGTGGTTAATAACTACAAAAGAAGTACATTAATTATGTTGCCATACTAATATAGTAGTGTTACTGATGGTGTTATTGTAGTTACAACATGTGGAGGGTAGTTCACAACTATAAATTATAGTGTTATGATATTTGGCTATTCCGTTACAAGTTGTGTTACTATAGTTACAATAACGTGTTACCACAATATTCTAGGTCTACAAAAATATGTTACGATTGGTGTTACTAAAGTTATCAAAATGTGTTACCCATGCGTTTGGTAACACATAATATGCATGTTACTATAACGTAATTGTAACACAATTTTTAGTATATGGTAACAATTACTATATGTGACAATGACGCCACTTAGTAACACGGTCTAATGGAACACATTTCAAACTGTGTTACTATATGGCCTAGTAACACTGTTTTGGGCCTGTAGTAACACAACACTGTGTTACCAAAGCTCTGTCCTGTTGTAGTGTTGATGTTCTCAAGTGTGTCTTTGTCCACACGAAAACCATTTGTTGATTATCCTAACCGTCGATTTCTAGCAAATCGAATGGGTAACATTACAAAATTATCCTTCGTGCCTTTAATATGGCCCTAGGATAGAAGTTCAACACTTATTCTTAATGTCTGGACTGAAATTGGTTTGGTGGTATCCTTTATCCAAAAAAATAAGCTCATTGCATCATTTTTACTTTGGAATTGCAATTTACCAACTTTACGTTGGAGTCATGTAGTTTTACATGCTCATGACCAAACAACATAATATTATTCCCCTCTATCTTTGATACGTGGAAATCTACCAAGTATTTCTCATCTACGGTAATGCGCTTGCATACTGATATCACTACCCCGGCATACATCATTGCCCCCTCAAAGTATATTTGGGATCTACATGAAGAATAATTGTATTTCCGTCAATACCTCAAACCCCTCACATGGGGTGTTATTCAAGGCCAGTATGTTGATTCAGTGAGGAACATTTCCAGTCATTAGGGGGAGATTTCAAGTACTATAAAGAATGCCGGAAAATTAGTGGAATGTTCAACACATTTTGCCTCGAATCCACGTACTCAAAGATCTAAACCATGCGCTCAAAATATATGCAACACATTGCAAATAATCTGCCAGATTCATTTACCAACTATAAAGGTGTCACACAATCCTACAATCCAGAAATATGCCTCAAAGAGTGAAGGTACCAAATCACTTCACTCCTCGTTTAAAGCAACAAGGGGAGAAGTATGGCAACAATACATCAGGATTCAACTTCTCGCAAGCAGGATATACAAGTCAACTTCACGTTGACAGAGACCTAATGGATAGTATACAACCAGTGGATGGGAAACCTCCACCAACCAAGGTCATAGTGCACACAATGACTGGGACATCAGAATACCCGACTCGGTCGCATTCGGAAATCACGAGTAATCACCCTGGGTAATGATATTTTTATCAAATATATATTGATATATAGATTCTGGAGAAACATATAATTGGAAGTCTACAATTATCGACATACATTTCTGAACTAGATTGCAAAAACCTTTCAAATGATTCAGATCCAAATACTATGGCCATGGTAAAGTGTGAACGACCCTCGAACTGAACTCAAGCAAAAGGTATAATCTAGGTAGAAATAAACTTGCTCAATAAAGGAAAGGTATTCACATAAGCAATACCTACACCAATTTACTTCTGGAAACAGAATTGAGAACAACGAGGTGGTGAAACATAGAGCAAGTATTGTAGCACATGGGTTCGCGCAGATACCCAACTATTCTCTAGAGGTGGAACCTCTTTTTGATAACTTATATCATTGGCAGTACAAAATCATCTATCTATGTAGTTGATAGATGGAGTGATTACATATCCATGTGGATCACTAGATTTAGACATAGATGGTTCCCGTTGGAATCTCACTTTTGAATCAAAATGCAAAACATAACATACATTGTGTAAAATCAGTAAGTCACCATATGGCTTATTATTCTCGGTACACTTGGTTCAACTGACATATTCAGATCCTTACACGCAGATTACTCCTACACTGTTGATTACACATACATGTTAAGAATGTGATAATGCAAATGACGGAATTTGAGATGAAGGATTTGGGTAAAACCTCGAGCACCTTCACTCATACATTATGGTACACCATCTTGTCTATATCTAGATTATATTGGAGAAGTTGATTGTGGACAAGTCTTATCCATCCATAATTTCGATGGTTATTTGTTCTCTAGACGTAGAGAAAGATTCATCTAGACCATGAGGAGATGGAAATAAGATGTTGGTGTAACACTCCGATAGTCAAGCTACATTAATCACACACTAATGATGCCGTGTCATCGCAATTAATTTGCTAAACCTCATTTGATCCAAACTGGATTCAAATTCAAATTTTAAATTAAAGTTAAAATGATTTTTTTCTAATAGTAAAACTAAAATGTTGGTAATATCCCGTAAATGCCCTTAGTATTTGTCATGAAGACATCACCCGTTATGTAATTACTATACTTCCCCTAGCATATTTTAAAGTGGCCCAACACCACTTATTTGAACCATTTAAATGCAAACATAATTTGAATAAATTCAAACATACTCCAATTTTTTGGGGCAGTGCAAAATAATGCCTTGTATCTATTTTAACAAGTTGTATATTTTACAAAAGTCTTTTGTTGGACAATCAAATAGAAATAATAGCTATAAATAAAACAGAAAAATGTATAAATAAAAATGCCCTATCTAGCTACTCTGCATCTGGGCCCTAATGGCCACAGAGCACTTTAGGCCTAGTCCAATACCCACTACATCCTACCTATGTTCACAGAGGCGCCATGGACGAAGGCTGCCCGTCCATGGCGAGGGATCTCCACATGCGGAGCATCCATCGCTCCCCGACGACCTACAAGTGGCCCGGTGACCTAGGGCTCTACCCCATCCATTCCCCCCTCATATTTGTCTCCCTCTCCCTTTGGATACACCTCAACGAGCTCGCTTGTCACCGTAATATCCATGGCCCCGTGGTTCTCGCGACCACTTCCTCCCTCGCGCTGCACCAACGTCTCTCGCAGGACCGCCAATGGCCGTTGCCTCACCTCCGACCACCCATTCGAGCCGGAGAGTGATATGTCTCCAACATATCTATAATTTTTTATTGTTCCATGCTGTTATACTATCTACTTTGGATGTTTTATATGCATTAATATGCTATTTCATATCATTTTTGGGACTAACATATTGACCTAGTGAAAATTTCTGTTTTTTCCTTGTTTTGAATTTTATAGAAAAGGAATATCGGAGGACTCCAAACGAAATGAAACTTTACGATGATTTTTCTTGGGCCAAAAGACACCTACGAGACTTGGAGAAGAGGCCAGAAGACCCACGACGCGGCCACAAGCCTTTAGGGCGCGGCCTATGGCTTGTGGGCCCCTCATGGCTCTTCCAACCCTAATCTTCGCTCTATAAATACCCAAATATCCCCCTACGTCAGAGGAGTCACCAACAATACTTTTCCACCGCCGCAAGTTTCTGTTCCCATGAGATCCCATCTTGGGGCCTTTTCCGGTACCCGCTGGAGGGGGATTCGATCATGGAGGGCTTCTACATCAAACTTACTGCCCTTCCGATGATGCGTGAGTAGTTTACCGACCTACGGGTCCATAACTACTAGCTAGATGGCTTCTTCTCTCTCTTTGATCTTCAATACAGTGTTCTCCTTGATGTTCTTGGAGATCTATTCGATGTAATCTTCTTTTGCGGTATGTTTGTCGAGATCCGATGAATTGTGGATTTATTATCAGATTATCTATGAATATTATTTGAGTCTTCTCTGAACTCTTTTATGCGTAATTAAGATAGCTTTGTATTTCTCTCCGATCTATCGATTTGGTTTGGCGAACTAGATTGATTTTTCTTGCAATGGGAGAGGTGCTTTGTGATGGGTTCAATCTTGTGGTGTCCTCACCCAGTGACAGAAGGGGTAGCGAGGCACGTATTGTATTGTTGCCATTAAGGATAACTAGATGGGGTTTATGTTATGTTTCTTGAGTTTATTGATACGTCCATTTTGAATCATGCTTTTATGTTGATATTTATTGCATTATGGAATATTTTTTTCACAATATGATACAATACTTATGCCCTTTGTCTCTTATTTTGTAAGATTTACATGAAGAGGGAGAATGCCGGCAGCTGGAATTCTGGACCGGAAAGGAGCAAACCTGAGTGGTCTATTCTGCACAACTCCAAAAGTCCTGAAACCCAACGGAGAATTATTTTCGAATATATAAAAAAATATTGGGCGAAGAAAATCCAGAAGGGGGACCCACCAGGAAGACACAAGCCTGGGGGCGCGCCCCCAGGGCTTGTGGGCCCCCTGTGTGACAGCCTGATTTTTGCCCTCTTTTATTTGCCAAAGCTTTATTTGAAATTATTTCAAACCTTGGGATTTTTGAATCATTTCATATGGACTTAACCACTTGGGTACCCTTGACTCCCACCCAAGTGGCTCCTATCCATCTCAAGTTATCATATACCTCTGGACCACTCTAATATACTTCATGGAATATTTTTCTTATTTGAAAATTATTCATTTTACTCCCCAAAACCCTAGCTAAATTCCTTGTGCTCCAAAGCAACCCCTATTTTTCTGGCTCACAAAATTCTGAGGAAAGTCCTAAATATTCTTTGGACCCTAAGACACATTCCTGAGCAAAAATATTGCACTACTTTTTGGAATATTTTTGCTACAAAAAATCGTTTCTATTCTGGACAGAAATGGTAGTTTCTACAACAACTACCATTTCACTTGCTCCACTTCTCCTGAAACTCCTTGTGCATCTTCACCTTAGCAACTCTTGACTAGCCTCCAAAGCACAGCCTCCAACTATTCACCTTTTTACCTCAGTAAGCTCTCAAAGTTTCTGTCCAGAAACTTACCAGGCTAGTTACTATCATTCTACTACATCTGGAATTAAGCCAACCACGGGTAACTCTCCTATCTACCACGAACAACACCTCAGACATGATTTTTGGCACCAAGTCATCCAGCAGGCAGAGTTCGTGCGGTGACCACGCGTGTACACCATGCCATGGCAGTCAGTCGGCGCGCTCTAGATGCCGCCGAACGCTCTGTAGAGCGCGTGCTCGCTTTCGCGCCTGCCCAAGCGCGCCAAACCTCGCCACCATCATCGTCTTCATCTCCACAGTCCACCTCTGGCGCTCGCCGACGCCGGAGCTTGCTGCAGCGAGCACGGGCACGGTCCGGCCAAGGCACAGTGCGGTGCGCACTGTGCTCGTCGCCACCCCCAGCGCCCCTGATCTCATCCCCCTTCGGCCACAGCTCCCGCGTGACTCCGTCTTCTTCTCCCCCCCTCTCATTGATGCCAATTCGTCGCCGGGCGCGGCCAGGTGTCGCCGGCGGAGCCCCGTTTCCCCCCTCTCGCTCGCCTATAAATAGACCCTCTCCCAGCCGCTCCGAGCACCCAACTCCACTCCCACACGACCACAGATCAAGCAGAACCCCGTGGCCCGGCTGGGCAGGCCTCAGGCCACCGTTCCCGAGCTCAAGCTCACCGGCGATCTCCCTCGGGTCGTCGAGGTAGCTCCAAGCCCTCTCCGTCCTAGGCGACCTCACCAGAGCCTCCGCCACTCTCTGGTGGAGCCTCTTCACCTAGATGGAGCTGCTGAAGGCGCTGTAGCTCGCCGTCTTCTTCAACTCCGGCGAACCCCCTGTTCTGCCTCCGTCTCTGAGCTCTTTTCCGACGCCGTCCGTCCACCTCTAGCTACCCTACGGGTACGGGCAGGTGCGCCTCGACCTTCTCCGTCGATCTATCCTTTTCGTTTGAGCCAAGGGGCAGCGTCGCTGGCGTGCGCTCCGGCGAAACAGCGGCCGCCTCTGCTCAACCCCCTCTCTCCCTCTCACCTGACTAGCGGGGCCCGCTAGTCAGCCTCTCCATACCCGCGCGAAGCGGTATGATTGGTGGCGCTCTGGGCTTTTACGCCTTCGACGTCACCCCCCTATTATATTTACTTTAATTTCTAAATTTGAATAAATTCCACAGAACTTCAAACTGCAATAACTTTTAAACCATAAGTCCAAATGAATTGATTCTTTTTGCATTGTGTTCTTTGTAAAGAAATATTGCAGCACACCAAAACTGAGACTATTTGGTGCTGTATAGATTTTCTGGTGAATTTTTGAATGAGTCTTGATAGTTTCTTTTTAACTTTTATTTATTTTCAGAAGAGGAAACTTATCACCAGTATCACCAGGAGGCTTGTGAGCCTCATTTGAACTAAGGCAAGCCACATCAACATTTTCGTAGTGCCATTTCAATATTTGTGATTTTTCCAACTTGAATGAATGATTTATATTATGCATGTTAATTATTTTGTTAAATAATTTCTTTTGGTTGATGTAGTTGTTGGTTTCATTCACTTTACAGAAAGTTGGAGTTTGGTTTAAGTTATTAAGATAGTTAAAATAAAGTTGGGATATTGAGAATAATTATGGACATGCATATGTGAAGTTAATTCATTTTACATAAGTAATTATGATAAATTTTTGCTAAGATAAAATTTTGTTGGAAGTCCAGCATAACCAGAATAATAGTGATGTTAGGATGCTGAAAGTAAAGTTGGCCTAGTTATACTTTCGTATGACATTGTATTTGTTTATGTGCTGCATTTTGGTTGATTGCATGGCATTGTATGACACCGATTATGTGACGCCCGAGACTGACGTCCCAGAAGATTCCAGAAGATTCCCGAAGATTCCAGATGTTCCGGGTTGCCCGTGTTTCTTTTGCTTGTGTTATTTATTTTTGCATTGCATCATGTCATCATGCCATCATGTCATTTTATTTTTTGCATCCCAACCTTAATAATCCGTGTGGACCTTCGGTCCATTTAAATCGAGGGAAGATGTCTTCTCTTTATAACATATAAAAGCCTCCTAATAATTATGGAGCTATATTAATAAATATTCCATTGCTTCGGAATCACCATAACACACTTGCATAATTTCCCCATGTCTTTTCACTTCGAGTTTCACCTTCAAAATCTTGCCGGTAATTTCTTTCCGTTGTTTCGAGGCTCCTCCAAAAATCTAAACTCCTTTTTTTTTGCAAGCTAAATGTTTTAGTTTGCACTTCCTTTGTGTTGGAACTATTTTTGTTGGGTTGGTAATATCCCGTAAAGCCTTATAAAAATGTTCCATATTTTATTTTCTGTTCTGGCCTCTTTTCTTATTTTCTTTGCGCTCTCTCTATTTTTATTTCTGTTAAAGAAATAAAAAGAAAAAGAGCCTCCCAGTCAGCCTCCTTCCTCCCAGGCCCATCTCTCTCTCTTCTGGCCCATTAGGCCCAGACCCCGCTAACCCTAGCGAGGCACCCCCTTCTCCCGTCGCTCCCACCCCCGCCGCCAGCTTCAATCCCCGTAGCGACCGAACCCCTCGCCCCCTTCGTTTTCCCCGTTTTCCCTCGCAGCTTCCTCGCCAGGAGTCCCGGATCCCCTCCTCCCTCCTCACCTCGAGGATCCCCGCGCGCCGAGCCTCTTCTCTGCAGCACCCCTTGGCGCCCCGCTCCCTCGTTTTGGTCTGCCTCTCCCCTCGCCTCTTCTCCAGGCCGGAGGCCTTGTCCCCCCGACCTCCTCCCGGGTCCCTCCGTCGCGCAGGCGCCCGCAGGTCCAGCAGCCCGAGCCCGGCGACGCCCCAGCGCCGTCTTCCGCAGCGCGGCCCGGCCCGGCCAGGAAGCCGCCGGCCGCCGCGGGATCTCCTCCGCGGCCTCACCCCGTCCTCGCCTCCGTTCTCCAGCAGCCAACAGGACGGGCGTCACGAGCCTCGCCTCTGCTCCTCGCCGGCCAGGAGCGCCGCGACGGCCTCAGGCCGCCCATCCGGTCGCTCTCCTCCAGCGCGAGCCCAGCAACTGCAGCGCGCCGCGCCCATCGTCCTCCCTCCGCCTTCCCGTCCTCCAGCAAGGGTCGGCCGCCCCAAGCGCCGCGACCCTCCTCGTCCGCGACCAGCAGGAGTCCGGTCCTCCCCGTTCTGCTGCCGCGCCGGTGCGCCCGCCTCTGCCTCGGGGCCTCCTTCCTGCTGCCTCCGTGCCGTGGCTCCCTCCAGCCAAGGCCAGGCCCCGTGCAGCGCCCAGGCCCGAGCGCCCTCTCTCCTCCGGTTCCCGTCGCCAAGAGCCTCGGCCTCTTCTTCGTCTGGCCCGAGCCAGCACGCCGTGGCCTCGTCTCCGTGCAGCCTTGTTTTGCTCCTGTAGTTTTGTTGTTTTTTTGTGTGTGCTGTGCTGTAATTTTTGGACAGATGAACCGTGTACGAGATCGACGCCCGAACAACTACCCTAGCCGGAAGACCCAAGTACCACGACGCCGTCGAACGCCAAGTACCTCTACATGACCGACAAGTACCACGACGACCCGAACGACTACCGTCGCGTGTACCACTACCGTCGCCCGGAAACGAGGAATTCGCCAAGTACCACGACACGATGACGTGAACATCTACTTCCTCTACGAATCGCGTGAACGACTCCTTCCACTACGATCTCGAACCGCTTCGAGAGAGAACGCTTCGAAGGTATAACCCCGAGACGTGACCCGTGTGATGCTTGCTTGTGTTGTATGAATGTTTCCCGTGTGAGCACCGTGTCCGTTTCGTCCCTTTTGTTGTTCCTCGGTTGCCTCGTCACCGACTCGTGGGAACCCGGTAACGGGATCGCCCCACCTCTTTCACCTCGTTTGACTCGTTCACTCCACCTTTTGTTGTGCACCGGACTCTCAACGAGTTGCCGGAACCGATATGATGCATTGCATCATTTTCGGATCGTTGCCGTGGCACCCTTTTGTTCCACCACGGTGACAAATGCTTCTTATCTTCTTCTTGTTAACTTTTAATAAAACTTGCATAAACTTGCTCATGTCATCCGCATCATTTAACAACATTATATATGCTTAATTGTTGTTTGCTTATAATCATTAAACATGCACATGGGGATTTTCCGGACATGTTGTTGTTATTTCCGGCCTCATTTAAATTGCCTAGTTAGTGTAGTTTCTTTATGCTTCACCTCTTGCCATGCTAAAAACATTTAATCTTGTCTTGTTAATAACGAGAGTAAATTAAATAATTATGTTGTGGTGTTTCGTCAATATGCAACTCGTTGCATATTGATCTCCACTTAACTTGTAGTTTTGTTTGTGCACTTTGCCATGCCTTGCATATTTAAACCGGACATGCATCATGCTTGCTTGTGCATCGTATGCCATGTTGATGCTTGTGTGTTTACCGCGTTGTTTGTTTTCTTTCCGGTTGCTTCTCTTGTTAGCTTCGGTTTCGTTCCGGAGTTGTGAGGATTCTCTCGTCTGTTGCTCCGTCTTCTTCTTGGATCCGTTCTTCTCCCTTGTGGAATTCCAGGCAAGATGACCGAACCCGGATACCATTACTATCTTTGCCTATTGCTAGTAGTCTCGATCTATAGTTTTGCCTCGATGCCCATGTTCTTCTTGTCAGCCTCCTACTTGTAACCAATTGCCATGTTTAACCACCCTACCTATGCAAACCGTTGCTTGGCTAAGTACGCTTCGCTCAGCCCCTCTTATAGCATTGTTAGTTGCAGGTGAAGATTGAAGATGCTTGCTTCATGTTGAAGTTTGGTTGGGTTATATCACACTATATAAATGCTAAATGAAATCATCTATATACTGGCAGGGTGGAAGGCTAAGCCTTTTGCTTGGTGATTTGTTCCACTCATGCCGTTAGGAACCGTATAAACCGGTGTTATGTTCCTTGATTATGCGTTCCTAACACGGTTGGGGTGTATGGGACCCCCTTGATAAACCGCTAAGTGCTAAGTCTTTTCCAGCAAGTCCCAACATTTGGTACTATTTGCCTCATAATAACAACTTAATTAACTAATTAAAATTGCATAGGGGGTCGCGTCCCCGAGGATTCTTAATTCTACATAGCAGGGGGGGCCAGTGCCGATGGTGTTGGTCCCAAACGGGGAGACTGCAGGGCCGCCTTGGGGCAACCCGAGGTATCTGGTATACCTGTAGGATCGCCCATCCGGTCGTGTCCTGAGACTTAGATACGCGCGGCTACTATCAGGGTGTCGACACGCCGGGAGGATTTTCTGGATTAGCCTTACCTTAGTTCGGTTTAACTTGAGCACGGGATTCCGAGAATACTCGGGTCTTCCCACCTATGGAGTTGCGACTTCGCGGATCGTGGGCTTGTGATGGGCCAAGTTGGAACACCCCTGCAGGGTTTGAACTTTCGAAAGCCGTGCCCGCGGTTATGTGGCAGATGGGAGCTTGTTAATTCCGGTTGTAGATAACTTGACACAATGTTTCAATACACTACCAGCGTGTGTACCGTGACTGTCAATTTCCGAATAGGGATTCGGGAGTTGAACACGGTGGGGTTATGTTTGACCGGCTTTAGTTAGGATCACTTCGTGATCATCTTTCGACCGATGCTCTTCTCTTCTCGCTCTCTATTACGTAAGTTAGTGCTAGTTGCTGCTGCAGACTCTTGTTTGTTCCTTCACCTCTTATTCTTTTCTTCAGCCTTGTCCTCACCCAAGGCTTAAATAGTCTTGTTACCCAGGAACGGGATTGCTGAGTCCTCTGTGGCTCACAGTTACTTCACCACACCAGATGCAGGTTCAGCCGAGTTTGATGCAGGAGTTGGATCAGTTCTTCACCGGGAGCTCGATGAAGAGTTTGGCTGTTTGTTTGTGACGTTTCGATGTTCAGTAGTGGTTTCTACTAGGATTCGATCTTGGCCTGTGGCTTTATGTTGTTTTGGTATCTTTCTTTTGGATCTTCACCCGTAGTCGGGTTGTGATGTGTTGAATGATGATTGCTTATGTATTGTATTGTGTGAAGTGGCGAGTGTAAGCCAACTATCTCCTTTTGCAATTTAATCCCTCTTTTACATGAGTCGTGCAAAGATACCAAACTTGAGATCATTCTAGGATGGGCTTATACCTTTAAGTCGTGCCTCGACACGTAGGAGGTATAGTCCCATCCTGGGCATTACAAGTTGGTATTCAGAGCCTTCTCCGACCTAGAAGCCCCCACTGATTGATCGAATCGTTGACGGTTGAGTCTAGGCACACACTGAAAATGTTTTGAGTCCTATATTATATCGAAGAGTAGGATTTCTTTGCTTCTCATCCCCTTTCTCTCTGGTGAGGACTCCTGACGATTACTCTTTTCTCTTCTACTTTCAAAAATGCACCAAATTTTTTTTTAGGATCCCGCGAGTATTCTGGGATTGTTTTGATGTTCTTGTGACAAGGTTATTGTTCCCGATGCCTCCTGTTACCGAGGAGTTGAGCTTCGGGGTATCATTGACACAAGTATATCGCGGCAGTACTAAATACTTAAGACGGCCGACATCGAAAATCTCTCCTATACGGCCAGTGGCAAGATAACCCCGACATCACCCAGTACTGGGGAGGTAGTTCGAGAGTATTGCCATAGCTTGTTATAGTGGATGCTTTTCGAAGGTCCGAGGTAAACAGTTTCCGAGAAAGACTGGTTATGTGTTGAAGGATGGATACACCTGGATGTAGGTTTAGAGTTGATTGCGCGGTGCTTCCCGTGTATCCCCAACACCTGATTGCATAACTGGAAACTTTCGGAAATCTATAGGTGGGTTCATCTAGTAGTTCTAGGCATTCTTCCAACGGATGCACGATATGAAGTTTGGGGTTCTACATTGAGTGAAGTGGTTTTATGGACTTGTTCTGATCGGGAGTTGCATCTTAAAGGGTCATTGGCTATGCTGATCCGGGGATTGCAAAACCCTTTTGTAACATGTTCCATGAGCTTTCAGCACGAAGATGTCGAACGAAACTTCTATCTTGTATTTGTTCTATCTGATCCTTGTTCCTTTTTATTTATCTTTTTTCTTCTTCCAAGTGGCTTCTCGACGAGTTAATGTACCGACGGAATTCATTCGTTCAATTCTCTGTTCGGATAGATGTGTTGCAGCATAATCTTCTTCATAAACATATCTATCCTTTGTTTTGTTTTGATTCTGGTATTCGAGTTGCTTCGATGTCAAATGTTGATTCCACACCTTTCTTAATCGGTGTTCTCATATTTCTATGGGAGTGCTGGTCCTTCTTGATCATCAAGATGGTCATGTTAAATTCTTTTCCAACCGGTGTGTCTTCTCTTCAAGTTATTCCATACGGACACCGTTGAGAAATCTGACGATTTGTCTGTTTCATTCATCTCAAGTCGTCTTTGTTTTGCCCACCCTCCCACCCCTTTTCTTTATGGAGTCAGCAATTCTCAGATGAAATATCCATTTTATTCATGTGATGTTTCTTCATTCATTTCCTTCAATGTTCTTATCCGGTGTTTTATCGTGAAGATGCCCAAGAGCTCCAAGTTCATCATTCTTAATTCCAATAATTTTGCCGGTGGAGGTAATTCAAGATTTGGTGTTGATCTTATCATTTTCCTCATTTCATAATGCTTTCTTATTCCGGTGCACCAATTAATCATTCTCCTCTTGCTATTCATATCCGGAGTGCTCAAGATTCATAATTCCATTCTTAATCCGTTCAAGTTATTTTGAGCATTGTCTTCTTATTCAAGCCATTTAATTCAACCGGTGCAATATCTCTTAAGCTATCTTTTCAACGGTGATTTCTTTTGAGTGGGCCCTAACCCACAGGTCTTTTCCCAGGATCTTACCTGACTCTTCTTTTCCGGAGTTATACTCAAATTCTTTTCAAAGTGTGATGTAAGAATGATTTCCATCAGTCACATGCCTTCTCCAAGTTCGCTTTCAAATTCTTTTCCATCGTTGGTTCAACCTTTTTAATTCTCATTCCGGAGTGCTCAACAATTCTTCATGGCATTCTCGTCTTCATTGTCAACATTTGAAGATCGGAGAAGTGTTTCTCTTAAATCTTGGCCCGTCTTCTTGAAGATTTGTGGTTCTAGCTTCATGCCATCCTCATAGTTGTTTCGATTGTGAGGAATTCTTTTCATACCCATCCGAAGCTTTTCATGAATTCTTTCTTTGTGTTCCTCCGAAGGCCATCATTTCAGTATATTTCTTCGTTCTCAGTTTTCAACTTCGTCCTCCAAATATTCTTCATTGATGCCTCTTCGTTCGTCTCCATATTCTTACGGTGGTTCTTTCAAGTTTTTCTCTTCCGTCGTTATCATTTTAATTCACTTGTTCTTTTCATAATCCTATCGGTGGTTCGTTGAAGATTTACCCAAGCTTGAGCTAGCTCTCTCTTAATTCTTTCCAACGAGAATAAGTAGTATGCCAAATCCTTTGGTGGTCATCAATTTAAATTGGTGAAGGATATGCATAACATAATTCTTATTCTTATTCCTTCAAGGTGATTTAATTCTTTTGTCTGGAGCTTGTTCATCATATCATATTCTCGGTTCTAAATTCTTCATCTTGTTTTCTGGAGCTCCAAGCTATTTCAATTATATCATTTCAAAGCTCCATCTAATTCATCGCAGTCCTTGATTCATATTCTTTCATCTTTCACTTCTCATGCTTTCATTACCGGAGTTCTTCATGGTGGTTCATCATGTTTTAATTCATCCTCGAAGTTTTCATCAAGATTCTTGTTGGAACTCAAGCATTCTTCATCATGCTTCCAATTGCAATTCTTTCTACTTTATCTTCAGATGGTGTTATGTCATTCTTGTCAATTCCTTCATGTTCATGATGCACGAGTTATCAAGAATGAGATATTTAAAACCATCATTTCTTCTCTTTAGGAGATCCTTCCAACCCCTCCTTTTATCTCTTGGAGTTATCTTGGGCTGTATTTCACCTAAAGCTTTCCCTAAGGATTGTTGCTATCACGGTGCTTATAAATGACCCAAGTTCTTCATTTATCATTCCGGTGAAATAAGTTTATCGTCTCCTTGTTGATATCAATCCAATCAAATTGTTTTCGTTAGTGGCTGGTTGTCACCTCATAATTTTGAGATGTTTTCCGTAAGCCCACATCGAGTTTATTCTTTTCGTTGTTGATTCTTTTTCCAACAACTTCGTTCAACCCTTCTTCGTAAGGATGCTCTTTCAAATTTAATTTTGAGAGAAGTTGTCTTTTTCTTCTCCGTTCTTTTCTTTCCAACGATCCATATTCTATTCTTTCATTCCGGAGGCATTCTGATGTTGCTCTCTCCAAACCATCATCTCGTTTTTATCGAGAATCATGTTCTTTTCCCTTGCTTATCTTTTAACCGGAGTGTTGTATTCTTCATTCTAGTTCCCTCATCTTGTCAAGTTTTGCCTATCTTTTAACCGGAGTGCTGTCTCAATCTTTCTTACCCCTTGTGCCATTCTTTTATTTGTTTCAGAGGCAGTGTGTTGTTGTTTTCATCAAGTATCTTCCCAACTTGGCTAGTTCTTGTTCATTTCCTTCCATTTTCAGTCGGAGTGCTGTCCAAATTCTGTCATTCTTATTCCTTGGCTATACCGTTGCAGTTTCATATTCTTTTGGCCGTGAGCTCTTGTTTCTTGTCTTTCAACCTTCAAGGTTCTCATAATGTTCCTTGTTCCTCCTGCTTACCGGAGTGCTCTTAACTTCGTTCATCTCCGTTGCTTTCTTTCTTTCAACTTGTTTAACCTCTCAAGGTTCTTTGGTTTCACTCGTCTGTCAAAGAAGCAACTTTGTTTTACCTATTCCTCTTCCGTTTTTACCCGGTGATATCTCTAGGATCTCGGGTCGAGATCCTCTGTTAGTGTGGGAGAGTTGTGACGCCCGAGACTGACGTCCCAGAAGATTCCAGAAGATTCCCGAAGATTCCAGATGTTCCGGGTTGCCCGTGTTTCTTTTGCTTGTGTTATTTATTTTTGCATTGCATCATGTCATCATGCCATCATGTCATTTTATTTTTTGCATCCCAACCTTAATAATCCGTGTGGACCTTCGGTCCATTTAAATCGAGGGAAGATGTCTTCTCTTTATAACATATAAAAGCCTCCTAATAATTATGGAGCTATATTAATAAATATTCCATTGCTTCGGAATCACCATAACACACTTGCATAATTTCCCCATGTCTTTTCACTTCGAGTTTCACCTTCAAAATCTTGCCGGTAATTTCTTTCCGTTGTTTCGAGGCTCCTCCAAAAATCTAAACTCCTTTTTTTTGCAAGCTAAATGTTTTAGTTTGCACTTCCTTTGTGTTGGAACTATTTTTGTTGGGTTGGTAATATCCCGTAAAGCCTTATAAAAATGTTCCATATTTTATTTTCTGTTCGGGCCTCTTTTCTTATTTTCTTTGCGCTCTCTCTATTTTTATTTCTGTTAAAGAAATAAAAAGAAAAAGAGCCTCCCAGTCAGCCTCCTTCCTCCCAGGCCCATCTCTCTCTCTTCTGGCCCATTAGGCCCAGACCCCGCTAACCCTAGCGAGGCACCCCCTTCTCCCGTCGCTCCCACCCCCGCCGCCAGCTTCAATCCCCGTAGCGACCGAACCCCTCGTCCCCTTCGTTTTCCCCATTTTCCCTCGCAGCTTCCTCGCCAGGAGTCCCAGATCCCCTCCTCCCTCCTCACCTCGAGGATCCCCGCGCCGCCGAGCCTCTTCTCTGCAGCACCCCTTGGCGCCCCGCTCCCTCGTTTTGGTCTGCCTCTCCCCTCGCCTCTTCTCCAGGCCGGAGGCCTCGTCCCCCCGACCTCCTCCCGGGTCCCTCCGTCGCGCAGGCGCCCGCAGGTCCAGCAGCCCGAGCCCGGCGACGCCCCAGCGCCGTCTTCCGCAGCGCGGCCCGACCCGGCCAGGAAGCCGCCGGCCGCCGCGGGATCTCCTCCGCGGCCTCACCCCGTCCTCGCCTCCGTTCTCCAGCAGCCAACAGGACGGGTGTCACGAGCCTCGCCTCTGCTCCTCGCCGGCCAGGAGCGCCGCGACGGCCTCAGGCCGCCCATCCGGTCGCTCTCCTCCAGCGCGAGCCCAGCAACTGCAGCGCGCCGCGCCCATCGTCCTCCCTCCGCCTTCCCGTCCTCCAGCAAGGGTCGGCCGCCCCGAGCGCCGCGACCCTCCTCGTCCGCGACCAGCAGGAGTCCGGTCCTCCCCGTTCTGCTGCCGCGCCGGTGCGCCCGCCTCTGCCTCGGGGCCTCCTTCCTGCTGCCTCCGTGCCGTGGCTCCCTCCAGCCAAGGCCAGGCCCCGTGCAGCGCCCAGGCCCGAGCGCCCTCTCTCCTCCGGTTTCCGTCGCCAAGAGCCTCGGCCTCTTCTTCGTCTGGCCCGAGCCAGCATGCCGTGGCCTCGTCTCCGTGCAGCCTTGTTTTGCTCCTGTAGTTTTGTTGTTTTTTTGTGTGTGCCGTGCTGTAATTTTTGGACAGATGAACCGTGTACGAGATCGACGCCCGAACAACTACCCTAGCCGGAAGACCCAAGTACCACGACGCCGTCGAACGCCAAGTACCTCTACATGACCGACAAGTACCATGACGACCCGAACGACTACCGTCGCGTGTACCACTACCGTCGCCCGGAAACGAGGAATTCGCCAAGTACCACGACACGATGACGTGAACATCTACTTCCTCTACGAATCGCGTGAACGACTCCTTCCACTACGATCTCGAACCGCTTCGAGAGAGAACGCTTCGAAGGTATAACCCCGAGACGTGACCCGTGTGATGCTTGCTTGTGTTGTATGAATGTTTCCCGTGTGAGCACCGTGTCCGTTTCGTCCCTTTTGTTGTTCCTCGGTTGCCTCGTCACCGACTCGTGGGAACCCGGTAACGGGATCGCCCCACCTCTTTCACCTCGTTTGACTCGTTCACTCCACCTTTTGTTGTGCACCGGACTCTCAACGAGTTGCCGGAACCGATATGATGCGTTGCATCATTTTCGGATCGTTGCCGTGGCACCCTTTTGTTCCACCACGGTGACAAATGCTTCTTATCTTCTTCTTGTTAACTTTTAATAAAACTTGCATAAACTTGCTCATGTCATCCGCATCATTTAACAACATTATATATGCTTAATTGTTGTTTGCTTATAATCATTAAACATGCACATGGGGATTTTCCGGACATGTTGTTGTTATTTCCGGCCTCATCTAAATTGCCTAGTTAGTGTAGTTTCTTTATGCTTCACCTCTTGCCATGCTAAAAACATTTAATCTTGTCTTGTTAATAACGAGAGTAAATTAAATAATTATGTTGTGGTGTTTCGTCAATATGCAACTCGTTGCATATTGATCTCCACTTAACTTGTAGTTTTGTTTGTGCACTTTGCCATGCCTTGCATATTTAAACCGGACATGCATCATGCTTGCTTGTGCATCGTATGCCATGTTGATGCTTGTGTGTTTACCGCGTTGTTTGTTTTCTTTCCGGTTGCTTCTCTTGTTAGCTTCGGTTTCGTTCCGGAGTTGTGAGGATTCTCTCGTCTGTTGCTCCGTCTTCTTCTTGGATCCGTTCTTCTCCCTTGTGGAATTCCAGGCAAGATGACCGAACCCGGATACCATTACTATCTTTGCCTATTGCTAGTAGTCTCGATCTATAGTTTTGCCTCGATGCCCATGTTCTTCTTGTCAGCCTCCTACTTGTAACCAATTGCCATGTTTAACCACCCTACCTATGCAAACCGTTGCTTGGCTAAGTACGCTTCGCTCAGCCCCTCTTATAGCATTGTTAGTTGCAGGTGAAGATTGAAGATGCTTGCTTCATGTTGAAGTTTGGTTGGGTTATATCACACTATATAAATGCTAAATGAAATCATCTATATACTGGCAGGGTGGAAGGCTAAGCCTTTTGCTTGGTGATTTGTTCCACTCATGCCGTTAGGAACCGTATAAACCGGTGTTATGTTCCTTGATTATGCGTTCCTAACACGGTTGGGGTGTATGGGACCCCCTTGATAAACCGCTAAGTGCTAAGTCTTTTCCAGCAAGTCCCAACATTTGGTACTATTTGCCTCATAATAACAACTTAATTAACTAATTAAAATTGCATAGGGGGTCGCGTCCCCGAGGATTCTTAATTCTACATAGCAGGGGGGGCCAGTGCCGATGGTGTTGGTCCCAAACGGGGAGACTGCAGGGCCGCCTTGGGGCAACCCGAGGTATCTGGTATACCTGTAGGATCGCCCATCCGGTCGTGTCCTGAGACTTAGATACGCGCGGCTACTATCACGGTGTCGACACGCCGGGAGGATTTGCTGGATTAGCCTTTCCTTAGTTCGGTTTAACTTGAGCACGGGATTCCGAGAATACTCGGGTCTTCCCACCTATGGAGTTGCGACTTCGCGGATCGTGGGCTTGTGATGGGCCAAGTTGGAACACCCCTGCAGGGTTTGAACTTTCGAAAGCCGTGCCCGCGGTTATGTGGCAGATGGGAGCTTGTTAATTCCGGTTGTAGATAACTTGACACAATGTTTCAATACACTACCAGCGTGTGTACCGTGACTGTCAATTTCCGAATAGGGATTCGGGAGTTGAACACGGTGGGGTTATGTTTGACCGGCTTTAGTTAGGATCACTTCGTGATCATATTTCGACCGATGCTCTTCTCTTCTCGCTCTCTATTACGTAAGTTAGTGCTAGTTGCTGCTGCAGACTCTTGTTTGTTCCTTCACCTCTTATTCTTTTCTTCAGCCTTGTCCTCACCCAAGGCTTAAATAGTCTTGTTACCCGGGAACGGGATTGTTGAGTCCTCTGTGGCTCACAGTTACTTCACCACACCAGATGCAGGTTTAGCCGAGTTTGATGCAGGAGTTGGATCAGTTCTTCACCGGGAGCTCGATGAAGAGTTTGGCTGTTTGTTTGTGACGTTTCGATGTTCAGTAGTGGTTTCTACTAGGATTCGATCTTGGCCTGTGGCTTTATGTTGTTTTGGTATCTTTCTTTTGGATCTTCACCCGTAGTCGGGTTGTGATGTGTTGAATGATGATTGCTTATGTATTGTATTGTGTGAAGTGGCGAGTGTAAGCCAACTATCTCCTTTTGCAATTTAATCCCTCTTTTACATGAGTCGTGCAAAGATACCAAACTTGAGATCATTCTAGGATGGGCTTATACCTTTAAGTCGTGCCTCGACACGTAGGAGGTATAGTCCCATCCTGGGCATTACAGATTATTTATTTCTTCTTTAAGTTGAAACTGTTAATAACTCAACTTGAATAAATTGTTGACCGGGTCATGGTGCCACTGAATCGAGTCTTTCCCAGTGCAACCACATTTACCTTTATGGGAAGGTCTTTTTTCTGTCTATTGACATGCCTCCTGTCGGTACCTCCATATAGGGAAGGTTATGGGCATGCAGTACCCTGGCCCGGTAAACAGACATAACCTTGTGTGCCCGTTGTTAATTTTATGGTACCGAGTTCCTGTTTGGGACAATTTTTTTTGTTTGGCCACGACGGTGGTCAGTGTGCCTTTGGTATGCACAGGGCCACCCAGAACTGTTCCAATGGGAAATGAGTCGGAGTGGCCGGAGGAGTGTCGTGGCAATGGACGGGTTTCGTCGGAACGCTGTTGGTCCACCCGAATGGGAGAACGAGGCCATGGGTTCCGTGGTGTGGGTATAGTGCACTACCTCTGCAGAGTGTAATTAATCAATCGATAGCCGTGTCCAGGGTCACGGACATGCTCGAAAGTAGGTCACACCATGCGTCAATAGATAATAAAATCTTGCTCACAAAGTTCTACAATTTTGGTACTATAACAAATTTGTGGAAGAGCCACCGAGATGTTTTGAGACCTAGTATGGACAGGTTTGTGATCACCGGAAATGTCACAATTTATATCTTGTTGAAATGAATAAGTTAGTAGTTAAAATAAATTATCATGAGTAAGACAGACCGCGGTTTTATTTATGCAAAGGCATGAGCACAACATGTTAGTAAATATCCATTTAAGTTTGTTACTGCATATTTAATACTGAGTAATTATCATGATATTGTTTGTCATTATGATTTTGTTTTATTGTAAGCTTGCAAGTACATTCAAAGTACTGACCTGGCGTGTCATGCCAGATTTCAGGAAAGTTCCGCTGGAAAGGAGTGCCGTCTGAGTCTAGTCCGTATCCACATCGGTGTCCCTGTGAGATGGAGTCCCGCTACGACGCCGTTCCGCTGCTGCGTAGTTTATGCCCTAGGCCATTTATGTTCATTAAATAATGTACATATTGTCCAGCGGTACCGTGTGTGTTGCTCGGCCTCGCTACCTGTTGTAATGTATAACTATGGTTCGCTAGTATCAATAAAGCGGTTGTTTTCTGTACCAAGATGTTGTGTGTTGCCAGAAGACAAGGTCTCTGGGCTGGCAATGCAAGGTAAACCAGTCACTCTGATCCGGGGTGCCACAACGCTTGGTATCAGAGCCGCGCTGACTGTAGGATGCGTTAGACAAAGACGTGATGTTTACATGCTAGATACACGTTCAGATTGAGTGCCGATAGTCTGTCTAGTGGATATTGCTTTACATCTACTTGTATTATTTTGTGCTAACCCAATAATGGTTGTGAGTGTAGATGGTTCCGGTGTCGTATCCGTGCCAGTTGCAGCTGATGCCGTACACGTCACCGCACCTCCTTCGCAATGTGTGGCATTGGCTGTACCCTCATGGAGATGACCCAGTTTATCGTGTGTATCGGGAGCGCCTAGCTGACTCAATTTATGAATATCAGGCAGTGGTGACTCTGCGCGTCCGTTCTAACTCCAGCTCCTATACTCGTCCCTCTCGAAGCGGTCACACTTCTAGCGCTTCGCTAGCCATCCAATTTGCTACATTCGAGATCCTTGTTGAGCTCCGTCACAGCGAGGTCCGCATGCAGGATCACCAAGGTTTCCAGTACTACCCTTCTCTGCACGACAACGGTTGTATTCATTTCCCTGAAATTGATCTGGAGTCTGATAGTGTTGCTAGCCATCGTTCCCGTTATATCACTGCTAGTTACCTCATGATCCACGAGCTAGCACGCGAGTTAACCCATGCTCGTATTGCTTTAGCCGCTACTAGATCTGTCACCATTCCCGCTTCCTTGGGATTCACCTCTTACGTCCCTAGTTCCGTTTCCCCTACTTCACCCGTAACCCCTCCTAGTAGCTCGGGCACCTCGACCATAACTCCTCTTAGTGCCCCTGCGGAGTGGATCTCACTCCTCACTACCCCTGTAGCTCCTATGATCCACCCTACTCCCGCCCCGGAAGGAGTGCCTCCGAGGCAGCATCGCCATGTTAGCTTTAACCATGAGGTTTCCGTTAATCTCGTCAGTTCTGGATCCGAGTCAACTTCAGGAGAGAACCCCGCAGCACCCGCCGAGCAGTAGAGCTCCAGAGTATTAGCAGTTGTCAGACTAATGTACGATGTACGAGTCGTGATGTTTTATGTATGAGAGTAGTGTAATCGGGCATGTTGATTTTCTTTTCATGTATGCATCCTTGTATAATTATGCTGAGATTATGTATCTTCTACTCGCTGTTTTCTTCGCAATTCTGTTTTTCCCTCAATTTTTGTTGCTGGCTTTCCCCACCTATTTTGCTTTTGAATGCTTCTCACCTCGATTGTGTTGTCTTGGGAAAAATCCATAATAGGATGACACGGGGAGGCAACAGTAATAGCGCTCACGAGGATGTTCCTGTTCGTTGCTCCGCCCGATAGGCAGGACAATCCCCCGAGCCAATCATACCACCGCCTCCAACGCCACATCCGCCTACCACTGAACAAATCCTGCGTATGTTTGAGGAAAGAAGAAATAATGATCTCCTGGAAGTATTAAGAAGTGTTCAAGCTATGATTGGCCAGAATGGACAGCAGAATGGTCATTTCTCCAAGCTATCAGATTTTCAGCGAACCCAACCTCCGAGTTTCAGTCCGGCAGTTGACTCGTTGGATGCCGATGATTGGTTACGAACCATTGAAAGGAAGCTTGAGATTGCTCGTACAGCCAAAGATGACAAAGTTCCATATGCAACCCACTATCTTGAAGGTGCTGCTGTCGTATGGTGGGAAAATAAAAAAGCCATGTGGCCTGCTGATGATGCACTCACCTGGACCAAATTCAAGGATCAGTTCCGAAAATATTACATCCCTACTGGAGTAATGAAGACCAAGCAGCGTGAGTTTCTTGCCCTCGCCGAAGGAAATCTATTTGTGGGAGAATATTTGCAACAATTCAATCACCTGGTGCGTTATTCCCTGTATGACGTGGCCACAGAAGAGAGAAAAATTGACAAGTTTCTTGGAGGATTAAACTCACAACTCAGGTGCACTCTCAGCATGCTTGATTTTCCAGATTTCCAAACTTTGGTAAATAAAGCTTTCATTGTGGAAAGAGAACACAAGCTCGTACTGGACAACCAGTCTGCTAATAACGAGCACAAACGCAAGTTTGAACCAAGAAAAGAAGGACCACCGGTGCAGAAGGCTCGAACCTGGCAACAAACTCGAGTAGACTACAAGCCTATTGGCAACAAAATGTTAACAAGACTACTACCCAAGTCAAGAATTTTGTTACCAACCCAGTGCATGAGGAGCGTCAGCGCAATAATTCTTGCTTCAGTTGCGGGCAAAGTGGACATTATGCCCGTCAGTGTCCCAAGAACAGCAAGGAGAACGCCTTATTCCGGCCACAAGTCAATTCGTGGGGTCATACCCGGACCGGCGAAACATCATCGGGCACGTCAATCACCTCTCCACAGATGAAGCCCAGGAAAGACCCGAAGTAGTCATCGGTATGTTTTCTGTTAATAGCATACCTGTAGTAATTTTATTTGACTCGGGGACTTCCCACTCTTTTATTTCTTGGAGTTTTGTTGCCCAAAACAATTTTTCTTGTTCTCTCTTGGGCAAAAATATGGTGGTACAAACCCCGGGATGTTTAATCAAGAGCAGTCTGGTCTGTCGTGGCTTGGAAAACAATATCAACGGGATAAGATTTCCAACTTCCTTGATACTCATCGAGTTTAGCATAGTTGGATGTTATTTTGGGCATGAATTGGCTGACTAAATACCAAGTATGTACAAACTATGCAACCCGAGAAGTCACTTTGATCAATCAAGAAGGGCAAGTTACAAAGTTCTACTCGCGCAAAAGCATACCAAAGAAGGGGATGATGTTCACCGCCGTGGCTGAGTTGGAATTAATTCCTGTGGTCAGTGAATTTACTGATGTATTTCCAGAAGAACTACCAGGCATGCCGCCAGACCGAGAACTTGAGTTTGCAATAGATCTGGTACCCGGAACCGCACCATTATTCAAGAAGTATTACAGGATGCCCTCATCAGTGTTAGTGTAATTAAAGAAGCAGCTCGATGAAATGCTCCAGAAAGGGTATATCCGTCCCAGTTCCTCACCATGGGGATCGCCAGCACTCTTTGTACGGAAAAAGGATGGCAGCCTCCGCATGTGTGTAGATTATCGACAGCTGAATGATGTCACTATCAAAAAATAAATACCCACTGCCAAGGATTGACAATTTGTTCGATCAGCTCAGTGGTGCCAAGGTATTTTCCAAAATTGACTTACTGACCGGATACCATCAGCTCAAGATTAAAAAGGAGGATATTCCTAAGACCGCATTCACCACTCGATACAGTCTTTACGAATATACAATTTTGTCATTTGGTCTCACGAACGCCCCTGCATTCTTCATGCACATGATGAATAAAGTGTTCATGGACTTCCTTGATAAGTTCGTGGTGGTCTTTATCGATGACATACTTATATATTCAAAAAGTGAAGAGGATCACAAGGAACACCTCCGAGCGGTGCTACAACGACTCGGAGTCCATCAGCTCTACGCCAAGTTCAGCAAATGTGGGTTATGGCTTAAACAAGTCGGATTTCTTGGACACGTGTTATCCGCCGAAGGTATAGCTGTAGACCCCAGCAAGGTAAAGGATGTGCTCAATTGGTTTCCACCCAAAACTGTATCTCAGATCCGGAGCTTCCTTGGACTGGCGGGATATTACCGTCGTTTCATTGAAGGATTCTCCAAGATTGCCAAGCCCATGACCGAGCTACTCAAAAAGGACAAGAAGTTTGAATGGACAAAAGACTATGATCAAAGTTTCAGTGAGCTAAAGAAACGTCTGACCACCGCACCCGTATTAACTCTTCCAGACATCTATCGCAGTTTTGATGTCTACTGTGATGCATCCAGACAAGGGATTGGCTGCGTACTCATGCAAGACGACAAGGTGGTGGCCTATGCATCACGACAGTTGCGACCGCATGAAGGAAATTACCCTACACATGTTCTGGAATTGGCCGCGGCAGTGCATGCTCTCAAAATATGGAGGCATTATCTCATTGGAAAGAGGTGCCAAATTTTTACATATCACAAAAGCCTCAAGTATATCTTCACTCAGCCAGATTTGAATCTCCGTCGGCAAAGGTAGCTTGAGCTGGTTAAAGATTATGATTTGGGAATAAACTACCACCCGGGTAAAGCCAAGGTGGTAGCTGACGCACTCAGTCGAAAGCCGATCAGTTTAACTGCCATATTAAATTCTTTGGCCGTTGAACTTCATGAAGAGATTGCTCCACTCTACCTGAACATCGTCGAGGCTGGTCTCGCTAACACACTAGAAGTTACCCCCACACTTGAAGAAGAAATCCGCAAGGCCCAGCCAGATGATCATATCCTACAAAAGCATGCCCAGAATATGCAAGCAGAGCATGCACCGGACTTCTCAAGAGATCACCTTGGGACTCTCCGATTCCGCCGAACGATTTTGTACCAAATCAGTCAGACCTAAAAAGGAAGATCTCGTCAGAAGCCCATGAGTCCTCATACTCTATTCACCCTGGGGGAACAAAAATGTATGAAGACCTTCGTCAAATATTCTGGTGGGATGGAGTGAAGAAGGATATTGCCTATTTTGTGGCTTGTTGCGACATATGCAACAAGGTAAAGGCAGAACATCATAAGCCAACCGGACTTCTTCAACCGCTGCCAGTTTCACAGTGGAAATGGGATGATGTTTGCATGGATTGCATCATGGGATTACCCAAGATACAGCGAGGCAATAATGCAATATGGGTCATCGTGGACACTCTGACCAAGGTAGCCCATTTTATTCCGGTCAGGACCACCTATCGAGGAGACCAACTTGCACAACTATATGTGTCCAGAATAGTCAGTCTGCATGGAGTACCTCGAACCATCACTTCTGACAGAGGTTCATGCTTTACCTCCGCTTTCTGGACACGTCTCTAACAAGCTTTGGGGACAACCCTGAAATATAGTACCGCCTATCACCCTCAAATAGATGGGCAGACAGAGCGGGTGAACCAAATACTGGAAGATATGCTGCGAGCTTGCATCTTGGCCCAAGGATCTAAATGGGAAGATTGTCTACCTTACGTCGACTTTTCCTACAACAACAGCTTCCAAACCAGCCTAAAAATGTCACCATACGAGGCTTTATATGACCGCAAATGTCGTACCCCGCTAAACTGGTCTCAGATAGGAGATAGCCGTATTTTCGGGACGGACCTCATGATGGAAGCTGAGAAACATGTGAAGGAAATCATAGACAGATTACAATTGGCCAAGTCTTGACAAAATAGTTATTACGATGTGAAGCACCGACAGATCAATTTTGAACCTGGAGAGCACATATACCTTCGAGTCACTCCTATGAAAGGAGTCAAGAGATTCCAAACTCGCGGGAAGTTGGCACCCAGATTTATTGGCCCCTTTCCAATTATTTCTAGAGTAGGCACTGTTGCTTATCAGTTGGAATTACCCCCAGAATTGTCTGATGTGCACAACATGTTCCATGTCTCACAGTTGAGGTGATGCATATCCCCGCCTGAGAAAAATACTGCTGTAACCGACATAGAATTGGCAAAGGATCTAACGTACGAAGAAAGGCCGTTCAAAATTATAGATCAGATGGAAAGAGTCACCCACAGTAAAGTACGGAAGTTTTATAAAGTCCAGTGGGAGCATCACACCGAGTCGGAATCAACCTGGGAACAAGAAGAGTTCCTACAGTCATATTACCCGAAATGGTTGTACCAAGCAACCAAATCTCGAGGACGAGATTCATTCTAAGTGAGGGAGGTTTGTGACAGCCTGATTTTTGCCCTCTTTTATTTGCCAAAGCTTTATTCGAAATTATTTCAAACCTTGGCCTTTTTGAATCATTTCATATGGACTAAACCACTTGGGTACCCTTGACTCCCACCCAAGTGCCTCCTATCCATCTCAAGCAATCATATACCTCTGGACCACTCTAATATACTTCATGGAATATTTTTCTTATTTGAATAATATTCATTTTACTCCCCAAAACCCTAGCTAAATTCCTTGTGCTCCAAAGCAACCCCTATTTTTCTGGCTCACATAATTCTGAGGAAAGTCCTAAATATTCTATGGACCCTAAGACACATTCCTGAGCGAAAATATTACACTACTTTTTGGAATATTTTTGCTACAGAAAATCTTTTCTATTCTGGACAGAAATAGAAGTTTCTACATCAACTACCATTTTACTTGCTCCACTTCTTATGAAACTCCTTGTGCATTTTCACCTTAGTAACTCTTGACTAGCCTCCAAAGCACAACCTCCAACTATTCACCTTTTTACCTGAGTAAGCTTTCAAAGTTTCTGTCCAGAAACTTACCAGTCTAGTTACTTTCATTCTACTGCGTCTGGAATTAAACCAACCACGGGTAACTCTCCTATCTTCCACGAACAACATGCCAGATAAGATTTTTGGCACCAAGTCATCCAGCAGGCAGAGTTCGCGCGGTGACCACGCGTGTACACCATGCCATGGCAGTCAGTCGGCGCGCTCTGGATGCCGCCGAACGCTCTGTAGAGCGCGTGCTCGCTTCCGCGCCTGCCCAAATGCGCTAAACCTCACCACCATCGTCGTCTTCATCTCCACAGTCCACCCCTGGCGCTCGCCGACGCCGGAGCTCGCCGCAGCGAGCACGGGCGCGGTCCGACCAAGGCACAGTGTGGTGCGCACTGTGCTCGTCCCCGTTCGGCCACAGCTCCCGCATGACTCCGTCTTCTTCTCCCCCTCTCACTGATGCCAATTCGTCGTCGAGCGTGGCCAGGTGTCGCCGGCGAAGCCCTGTTTCCCCCCTCTCGCTCGCCTATAAATAGACCCTCTCCCAGCCGCTCCGAGCACCCAGCTCCACTCCAACACGACCACAGATCGAGTAAAACCCCGTGGCCCGGCCGGGTAGGACTCAGGCCACCGTTCCCAAGCTCGAGCTCACCGGCGATCCCCCTCGGGTCTTCGAGGTAGCTCCAAGCCCTCTCCGTCCCAGGCGACCTCACCAGAGCCTCCGCCACTCTCTGGTGGAGCCTTTCACCTAGCTGGAGCTGCTGAAGACGCCGTAGCTCGCCCTCTTCTTCAACTCCGGCGAACCCCCTGTTCTGCCTCCGCCTCCAAGCTCCTTTCTGACGCCGTCCGTCCACCTCTAGCTACCCTACGGGCATGGGCAGGTGCGCCTCGACCTTCTCCGTCGATCTATCCTTTCCGTTTGAGCCAAGGGGCAGCGTCGCCGACGTGTGCCCCGACGAAACAGCGGCCGCCTCTTGTGACGCCCGAAGACCGACGTCCCAGAAGATTCCAGATGGTCCGGGTCTTCCGTGTGTTTTAGTTGTGCTTGCTTTATTTATTTTGCATTGCATATTGTCATCATGCCATCATGTCATTTTTCTTTGCATCTCAACCTAATAAATCGTGTGGGCCTTCGGTCCATTTAAATCGAGGGAAGTGTCTTCTCTTTATAACATATCCTCCTAATATTTAGGGAGCTATTTTATTAAATTATTCCATTTGTTGGAATTCACCACAACACCCTTGCAATATTCCCCATGCCTTTTTCACTTCAAGTTTCACCGTCAAACCTTGCCAACAATTCTTATCCGTTTTATTGAGGCTCCTCCAAAAATTCGAACATTTTTGGACACTTCCTAAATCATGTCCTAGTTCAAACCTTTCGAGTTAAATTCAAAGGAATTTGAATTTAATCTTGCAATCTTGCCCATTCCTATTTTCTTGGTTCAAGCTCATTTTTATGAGTCCGGGAGAATAAACCTCATGCCCAAATTCTTCCCCTATCCTTCCTTTCTTTTTCTTTTTTTCTTTTCTTGTTTTTTTTTCTTTTCTTCTGTAATTTGGGTAAGAAAGAGAGAGGCTGCAGGGCCCAGCCGCACCTGCCATCCCTCTAGGCCATCCCAACAGCCTCGGCCTCCCTGGCCCATCTACCGCCCAAGGCCCAGGTCGCCTAACCCTAGATCGACCGCTCGCTCACCGAGCCTCCCCATCGCTCCTCCGATTCCCTCCCAGCGCCGCCAGGCGTTTTCCCTCGCTCACCCCGCACCCTCGTTCCCTCGATCTCTCAGCCTCATGCCTGATCCCCTTTTTCCCTCTCGATCCCCTCGCTCGCCGGACCCCCATCCCCTCGCTCGCTGGCCCTCTTCTCCTCGCTCCTCTCGCGAGCCGCCCCGCACCGCCAGATCGCCAGGGAGAGGAGCTCCCCAGCGCCGTGGCCTCCCTCCTGCGCGCCCCAGGTTGCCCTGTCACCTTTTCTCCGCGGCCGCACAGCGCCCAGGCAGCCGCCTCGCCATGACTCCCAACTGGCCGGCCAGGAGCCGCCGCTACGCCCCTGCTCCGTCCTAAAGCCGTGCCCGTCGCTCTGCCTCCTGGCCGAGCAGAGGACGCGCCGCAGCGCCCTCGCCTCCTCTGGACAGCCTCGTTCCAGCCGCCTCGCCATCTTCCTTCCCCGGCGCGCCAAGGCCGCCGCTCCGCCTCGTCACCATGTCGTCCAGCCAGGCACTGCCTCGTTCCAGAGCCGCCGTCGCCGTCTACAACCATGCGACTTCGGTTGTGTTTGCGTTGCTTGGCCTTTGGGCCACCGTTGCGTTTTTTGATGCAAGTACTGCTACCCGTGTACAACTACATGGATTCGCCGAGTACGACTACACACGGGAAGCGTCAAGTTCGACTACTACATGAACAAGTTCCTCTACGACCCGAGTACGACTACACGATGAGACGCCAAGTACCACTACGATCGGCGATGCGACAAGTACCTCGACACCGACCTCGAACATCTACGAATGTGTACCTCTACGAACGAGTACAACTACCGTCGCCGTGTACCACTACCGTCGCCGAGACCCCAAGTACCACGACTACCGGATGCCTCAAGTACCTCTACGAACGGAACGACTACTTCCCTCTATGGACGTGTACCACGATTCACGGAATGACTACTTCCTCTACGACCCGTGTACCACTACTTCCACTACGATCTCGAACCGCCCCAAAACAATCGCTTCGAAGGTATAACCCCGAGACGATGACCCGTGTGATGTTGTGGTTGTATGACATGTTTTCCCTTGTGTGCACCGTGCCCGTATCATCTTTTGCCGTGCTCCTCGGTTGCCTCGTCGCCGACCCGTGGGAACCCGGCAACGGGATCACCCCACCTTTCTTCTCGATCACGCCACCTTTTTCTTTTGCACCGGTCTCTCAACGAGATACCGGAACCGATATGTTGCGTTGCATCATTTTTGGATCGTTGCCGTGGCACCCTTTCCTTCCACCACGGTGACTAATACTTCATATCTTCTTCATGTCAATCTTTTAATAAAAATTGCATAAACTTGTTCATGTCATCCGCATCATGTTAACAACATTAAAATGTGTGATTGTTGTTTGCTTAAAATTGCTAAACATGCTCATGGGGATTTTCCGGAATTGTTGTTGTTATTTCCGGCCTCATTTAAAATGTCTAAATAGGTAGTTTGTTTTGCTTCACCTCTTGCCATGTTAACAAACATTTAACCTTGTCTTGTAAATAAACGAGAGTCAATTAAATAATTAAAATGTGGTGTTTCGTCAATATGCAACTCGGTGCATATTGGGCTCCACTTAACTTGTAGTTTTGTTTGTGCCCTTTGCCATGCCATGCATAATTAAACCGGACATGCATCATACTTGGATGTGCATCGTATGCCATGTTTATGCTTGTGTGTTTACCGTGTTGCTTGTTTCTTTCCGGTTGCTTCTCTTGTTAGCTTCGGTTTCGTTCCGGAGTTGTGAGGATTCGCTCGACTATGTTGCTCTATCTACTTCATGGATCCGTTCTTCTTCCTTGCGGAATCCCAGGCAAGATGATCATACCCTTGGATACCTTTACTACCATTGCCATGCTTAGTTGTCTCGATGCTATCGTTACATGTCGCGCTACCCATCTTTTATGTCAGCCTCTCCTTGTTGCCATGCAACCTCTAACCTTGAAACCTTCCTAGCAAAACCACTGTTTGGCTATGTTACTCGCTTGATCAGCCCCTCTTATAGCGTTGTTAGTTGCAGGTGAAGATGAAGATCGTTCCAGGTGGGAACTTGTTGTTGGAATATCACAATATCTATTATTATTATTAACACACCTATATACTGGGCATGTGTGGAAGGCTTGGCCTTTTGCTCGGTGTTTTGTTCCACTCATGCCACCTTAGGCGCCGATAAACCGGCATTATGTTCCTTGATTTTGCGTTCCTTACACGATGGGTGGATGGGGACCCCTTGACAGTTCGACTTTGAATAAAACTCCTCCAGCAAGGCCCAACATTGGTTTTATTTTGCCTCATAATAACAACTTAATTAATTAATTAAATTTGCATAGGGGGTCGCGTCCCCGGGTTCTTAATTCTACATAGCAGGGGGGCCAGTGCTGATGGTGTTGGTCCCAAACGGGGAGCCTGCGGGGTCACCACGAGGAAACTCGAGGATTGATATAAACCCGTAGCCTCGCCCATCCGGTCGTGGCCTGAGACGAGATACGCGTGGCTACTATCAGGGTGTCGACACACCGGGAGGTCTTGCTGGACTTGTTTTACCATTGTCGAAATGTCTTGTGCACCGGGATGCCGAGCCTGATCGGATTTCCCTAAGATAAGGGGTGATGATATTATATTTATCACTTCAGCTAATCGTGAGAGCTTGTGATGGGCTAAGTTGGGACACCCCTGCAGGGTTATGATCTTTCGAAAGCCGTGCCCATGGTTATGTGGCAGATTGGAATTTGTTAATGTCCCGTTGTAGAAAACTTGACAGATGATCCGAAGTAAAACACACAACTGTGTGAGTAACCGTGACTGTCTCTTTTCACTTTGAGAAGAGAACACGGTGGGGTTATGTTTGATTCGTATGTAGTTCAGGATCTTTAGCGATCACTACTTTTGCGACCGTTTGTGTAGATGCTCATCTTATTCTGGTACTTGTAAGCTAGCCACCATATTATGCTTAGTCGCTGCTGCAGCCTCACCACTTTACCTCTTCCTACCCATAAAGCTTTGCTAGTCTTGATACCCATGGTTATGGGATTGCTGAGTCCTCGTGGCTCACACATACTACAACACCAGATGCAGGTTCAGCCGAGAATGAAGCAGGAGTTGGATCAGAACTTCACCAGGAGCTTGATGAAGATAGTGGCCGTATGCTTGTGACGTTTTTCGACGATCAGTAGTGGTTTCTACTAGGATTCGATCTTGACCTGTGGCTTTATGTTGTTTTGGTATCTTTCTTTTGGATCTTACCCTTGGATGGGCTGTGATGTTTTGAATGATGTCTTGCTTATGTAATGTATTGTGTGAAGTGGCGAGTGTAAGCCAACTATCTCCTTTTGCAATTTAATCCCTCTTTTACATGAGTCGTGCAAAGATACCAAACTTGAGATCATTCCAGAATGGGCTTATACCTTTAAGTCGTGCCTCGACACGTAGGAGGTATAGTCCCATCCTGGGCATTACACCTCTGCTCACCCCCTCTCTTCCTCTCACCTGACTAGTGGGGCCCGCTAGTCAGCCTCTCCATACCCACACGAAGGGGTATGAGTGGTGGCGCTCTGGGCTTTTACGCCTTCGACATCACCCCCCTATTCTATTTACTTTAATTTCTAAATTTGAATAAATTCCAGAGAACTTCAAACTGCAATAACTTTTTAACCATAAGTCCAAATGAATTGATTCTTTTTGCATTGTGTTCTTTGTAAAGAAATCTTGCAGAACACCAAAAATGTGACTATTTGGTGCTGTATATAGTTTATTGTGAATTTTTGAATGAGTCTTGATAGTTTCTTTTTGAACTTTTATTTATTTTCAGAAGAGGAAACTTGTCTTGAGGATCACCAGGAGGCTTGTGAGCCTCATTTGAACTAAGGCAAGCCACATCAACATTTTAATAGTGCCATTTCAATATTTGTGATTTTCCAACTTGAATGAGTGATTTATATTATGCATATTAATTATTTTTGTTAAATAATTTCTTTTGGTTGCTGTAGTTGTTGGTTTCATTCACTTTACAGAAAGTTGGAGTTTGGTTTAAGTTATTAAGATAGTTAAAATAAAATTGGGATATTGAGAATGATTATGGACATGCATATGTGAAGTTACTTTCTTTTACATAAGTAATTATGATAAAATTTGGCTAAGATAAAATTTTGTTGGATGTCTAGCATAACCAGAATAATAGTGATGTTAGGATGATGAAAGTAAAGTTGGCCCATTTATACTTTCGTATGACATTTTATTTGTTTATGTGCTGCATTTTGGTTGATTGCATGGCATTGTATGACACCGGTTATTTATTTCTTCTTAAGTTGAAACTGTTAATAACTCAACTTGAATAATTTGTTGACAGGGTCATGGTGCCACTGAATCGAGTCTTTCCCAGTGCAACCACATTTACCTTTATGGGAAGGTCTTTATTCTGTCATTAACATGCCTCCTGTCAGTACCTCCAGATAGGGAAGGTTATGGGCATGCAGTACCTTGGCCCGGTAAGAAGACATAACCTTGTGTGCCCGTTGTTAATTTTATGGTATCGAGTTCCCGTTTGGGACATTTTTTTTGCTTGGCCACGATGGTGGTCGGTGTGCCTTTGGTAGGCACAGGGCCACCCAGGACTGTTCCAGTGGGAAATGAGTCGGAGTGGCCAGACGAGTGTCTTGGCAATGGACAGGTTTCGTCGGAACACCGTTGGTCCACCCGAATGGGAGAACGCGCGATGGGTTCCGTGGTGTGGGTAAAGTGCACTACCTCTGCAGAGTGTAATTAATCTATCGATAGCCGAGTCCACGGTCATGGACACGCTCGAAAATAGGTCACACCATGGGTCAACAGATAATAAAATCTTGCTCACTAAGTTCTACAATTTTGGTACTATAATAAATTTGTGGAAGAGCCACCGAGATGTTTTGAGACCCAGTATGGACAGGTTTGTGATCATCGGAAAGGTCACGATTTATATCTTGTTGAAATGAATAAGTTAGTAGTTAAAATAAATTATCATGAGTAAGACAGACCGAGGTTTTATTTATGCAAATGCATGAGCACAACATGTTAGTAAATATCCATTTAATTTGTTGCTGCATATTTAATACTGAGTAATTATCATGATATTGTTTGTCATTATGATTTTGTTTTGCTGTAAGCTTGCAAGTACATTCAAAGTACTGATCTGGCGTGTCATGCCAGATTTCAGGAAAGTTCCGCTGGAAATGAGTGCCGTCTGAGTCTAGTCCGTATCCACATCGGTGTCCTTGTGAGATGGAGTCCTGCTACTACGTCGTTCCGCTGCCGCGTAGTTTATTCCCAAGGCCTTTTATGTTCACTAAATAATGTACATATTGTCCAGCGGCACCGTGTGTGTTGCTCGGCCTCGCTACCTGTTGTAATGTATAACTATGGTCCGCTACTATCAATAAAGCGATTGTTTTCTGTACCAAGATGTTGTGTGTTGCTAGAAGACAAGGTCTCTGGGCTGGCAATGCAAGGTAAATCGGTCACTCTTTTCCGGGGTGCCACAACGCTTGGTATCAGAGCCGCGCTGACTATAGGATGCGTTAGACTAAGATGCGTTGTTTACACGCTAGATACACGTTTAGGTTGAGTGCCGGTGGTCTGTCTAGTGGATATTGCTTTACATCTACTTGTATTATTTTATGCTAACCCAATAATGGTTGTGAGTGTAGATGGCTCCGGTGCCGTATCCGTGCCAGTTGCAGCTGATGCCGTACACGTCACCGCACCTCCTTCGCAATGTGTGGCGTCGATTGTCCCTCATGGAGACGACCCAGTTTATCATGTGTACCGGGAGCGCCTAGCTGACTCAATTTATGAATATTAGGCAGTGGTGACTCTGCGCGTCCGTTCTAACTCCAGCTCCTATACTCGTACCTCCCGAAGCGGTCACGCTTCTACCGCTTCGCTAGCCGTCCAATTTGCTGCATTCGAGATCCTTGTTGAGCTCCGTCACAGCGAGGTCCGCATGCAGGATCACCCAGGTTTCCAGTACTACCCTTCTTTGCACGACAACGGTTGTATTCATTTCCCTGAAATTGATCCGGAGTCTGATAGTGTTCCTGGCCATCTTTCCCGTTATATCACTGCTAGTTACCTCATGGTCCACGAGCTAGCATGCGAGTTGACCCATGCTCGTATTGCTTTAGCCGCTACTAGATCTATCACCATTCCCGCTTCCTTGGTATTCACCTCTTACGTCCCCAGTTCCATTTCCCCTACTTCACCAGTAACCCGTCCTAGTAGCTCGCGCACCTCGACCATAGCTCCTCTTAATGCCCCTGCCGAGTGAATCTCACTCCTCACTACCCATGTAGCTCCTATGATCCACCCTACTCCCGCCCCGGAAGGAGAGCCTCCGAGGCAGCGTCGCCGTGTTACCTTTAACCCTGAGGTTTCTGTTAATCTCGTCAGTTCTGGACCCGAGTCAACTTCAGGAGAGACCCCCGCAGCACCTACCGAGCAGTAGAGCTCCAGAGTATTAACAGTTGTCAGACTAATGTACGATGTACGAGTCGTGATGTTCTATGTATGAGAGTAGTGTAATCGAGCATGTTGATTTTCTTTTCATGTATGCATCCTTGTATAATTATGATGAGATTATGTATCTTCTACTCGCTGTTTTCTTCGCAATTTTGTTTTTCCCTCAATTTTCGTTGCTGGCTTTCCCCACCTATTTTGCTTTTGAATGCTTCTCATCTCGATTGCGTTGTCTTGGGAAAAATTCATAATAGGCTGACGCGGGGAGGCAACAGTAACAGCGCTCACGAGGATGTTCCTGTTCGTCGCTCCGCTCGACAGGCAGGACAATCCCCCGAGCCATTCATACCACCGCCTCCACCGCCACATCCGCCTACCACTGAACAAATCCTGCGTATGTTTGAGGAAAGAATAAATAATGATCTCCTGGAAGTATTAAAAAGTGTTCAAGCAATGATTGGCCAAAATGGATAGCAGAATGGTCATTTCTCCAAGCTATCAGATTTTCAGCGAACTCAACCTCCCAGTTTCAGTCAGGCAGTTGACCCGTTGGATGCCGATGATTGGTTGCGAACCATTGAGAGGAAGCTTGAGATTGCCCGTACAGCCGAAGATGACAAAGTTCCATATGCAACCCACTATCTTGAAGGCGCTGCTGCCGTATGGTGGGAAAATACAAAAGCCATGTGGCCTGCTGATGATGCACTCACCTGGACAAATTCAAGGATCAGTTCCAAAAATATTACATCCCTATTGGAGTAATGAAGACCAAGCAGCGTGAGTTTCTTGCCCTCGCCCAAGGAAATCTATCCGTGGGAGAATATTTTCAACAATTCAACCCCTTGGCCCGTTATTCCCTGTATGACGTGGCCACAGAAGAGAGAAAAATTAGGTTTCTTGGAGGATTAAACTCGCAACTCAGGTGCACTCTCAGCATGCTTGATTTTCTAGATTTCCAAACTTTGGTAAATAAAGCTTTCATTGCGGAAGGAGAACGCAAGCTCGTACTTGACAACCGGTCCGCTAATAACGAGCACAAACGCAAGTTTGAACCAAGAAAGGAAGGACCACCGGTGCAAAAGGCACGAACCTGGCAGCAAACTCGAGTAGACTACAAGCCAAATTGGCAACAAAATGTTAACAAGACTACTACCCAAGTCAAGAATGTTGTTACCAACCCAGTGCATGAGGAGCGTCAGCGCAATAATTCTTGCTTCAGTTGCGGGCAAAGTGGACATTATGTCTATCAGTGTCCCAAGAACAGCAAGGCGAACGCCTTATTTCGGCCACAAGTCAACTTCATGGGGTCATACCCGGACTAGAAAAACATCACCGGGCACCTCAACCACCTCTCCGCAGATGAAGCCCAGGAAAACCCCGAAGTAGTCATCAATATGTTTTCTGTTAATAGCATACCTGCATTAATTTTATTTGACTCGGGGGCTTCCCACTCTTTTATTTCTTGGAGTCTTGTTGCCCCAAACAATTTTTCTTGTTCTCTCTTGGGCAAAAATATGCTCGTACAAACCCCGGGATCTTTAATCAAGAGCAGTCTGGTCTGTCGTGGCTTGGAAATCAATATCAACGGGATAAGCTTTCCAACTTCCTTGATACTCATCGAGTCAGCACAGTTGGATGTTATTTTGGGCATGAATTGGCCGACTCAATACCAAGTATGTATAAACTGTGCAACCCGAGAAGTCACTTTGATCAATCAAGAAGGGGAGTTACAAAGTTCTACTCGCGCAAAAGCACACCAAAGAAGGGGATGATATTCACCGTCGTGGCTGAGTTGGAATTAATTCGTGTGGTCAGTGAATTTCCTGATGTATTTCTGGAAGAACTACCAGGCATGCCGCCAGACCGAGAACTTGAGATTGCAATAGATCTGGTACCCGGGACCGCACCATTATTCAAGAAGTATTACCGGATGCCCTCATCAAAGTTAGTGGAATTAAAGAAACAGCTCGATGAAATGCTCCAGAAAGGGTATATCCGTCCCAGTTCCTCACCATGGGGATCGCGTGCACTCTTTTTAAGCAAAAAGGATGGCATCCTCCGCATGTGTGTAGATTATCGGCAGCTGAATGATGTCACTATCAAAAATAAATACCCGTTGCCAAGGATTGACGATTTGTTTGATTCGCTCAGTGGTGCCAAGGTATTTTCCAAAATTGACTTACAGACCAGATACCATCAGCTCAAGATTAAAAAGGAGGATATTCATAAGACCGCATTCACCACTCGATACGGTCTTTACAAATATACAGTTATGTCATTTGGTCTCACCAACGCCCCTGCATTCTTCATGCACATGATGAATAAAGTGTTCATGGACTTCCTCGATAAGTTCATGGTGGTGTCACACCCTGCATTTTGTAACATGTTATTTGCATCAATGAAGCATGAAAATTTGGACCAGCAATTTTTTTGGCATTATTTGGCTTTTATTTGGAATTGAGTTTTCTTCATATGATTTTTCTTGTGCTCATTAAAGTCAACTATTACCTCTTGTAGAATTCATCTCCATACCCAAAACTTCTGCCCAATGATCATGCCAAGTGTTATATAACAGTATAGTATTTTCTTACAAAATTAATTTGGCCAAAAAGTATTTTATAAATTTAGTTTTTCCAAAAACCCCTGAATTGAGATTTGCACTGCAAGTACTTGATTTAGGGTGAGAAAATTATTTCAAAAGGTTTATGTGAGACCTAGTAGTCATAGGACTCCCAGAAACCACAAAAGTATAATTTTAAAAGTTATTTTCCTATTTTATTTAAAAGCTTTTTCTTAAGGCCAGAAATGGTCTTTAATAGGGGAAAATTATTTAACTGTTTCAAAAATATTTGCCAAAATTCAGGGAGACTCAGAGGACATATATTGTCCATATATAAGAGTTTCAGCACTTGGTCATGTTCAAAATAATGGGCTAAACCCTCTAAAACCCTTTCTGGATATTTCAAGCTTTTGAAATATTTACAAAGGAAATATTCTCCAAAAATTCCAGGGAAATTATATCATGTCATATATGACATATTTGATGATCTTGCCAAGTCCCATGCCTTGGGGAGCAAGAAAACATCATCTAATCCCCTCAAAACCATTCTGTCCATATTTGAAGTTTGAGCAACTTTACATTACCAAACTTGTCCAAATGCTCTCAAATTTGGTGCACATGCTAGAATGGCGTACTAAGGCATCTAGACCAAATGGCACAAGATTTGGAGTAGAGCAACTTGATCTGATCACAACAAAACCCTTTCTGTTCAAATGCAAATTTGAACAACTTTACATTACCAACTTTTTACCTAGAGCTTCAAACTTTGTGGGCATGATCAATACCACAGATGATGATGCTACACCAAGTGGTGCATCAAGGGGAGATGATTAGCTTGACTCAAGCAAGATGAAGCCATTTCTGTTGATTTCCAGGGTTCACCAAAGTTACATTGGCTAGTTTCTTCAAATGAGCCCAAATTTGGTGAAGCACCCTATTTTCACATGTCTTTCAATCCTATTTAGTGCCATGTCAAGTGGAGATCATTTGCTTGACCAAACACTGATCAAACACCTTATGCAGAATTACTAAAACCCTCGTCTTGATCACTTTTACTCTTCTCCTTGGCCTCAACTTTTTACCACATGTTCATTCAGTTACTGGCTACCCCCAGTAACTTCCCCAGCACCCCAGCTCCATGATTGAGGGGTAGGAACCCTAGTTTACCCTGCTGGACAGCCATTTTTCACCAAGTCACCAGCTTCCTCTCTCTCTCTCAGCATCTCCAGAGCATCCAAGGCCACAGGCCATTTCTTTACTCCTCGCTTGACCTTCTAGACACTCTTGGGCACGTAGGACTGGACCAGAGCGGCGAGGGCACGAAGGTGCCAGCCATTCGGGCGCTCTGGAGCACGCTACAGTGCGCCACCGCACTGTAGCTCCAGCCAATCGCCGGCCCCCGACAGCCTCGGGCCTCTCCCTCGCGCCAGTCGATGCTCCTCGACGTCCGCAACCACCCCGGCGCTGTCCCCCCTCCTCCTGAGCCCTCCAGTGACCGTCGTCGCACGCGCACCGGCCGCCCGCAGCGGCCACTCCTCGGGCTCGCACGCGCGCACGGTCTAGAAGCTTCCCCGCTCCTCCTCTCACCTCAACTGGACGTAGAGGTCGTCCAGCAACACCATGGACTCATTCCCATCACCTCACGTGCGCTGTAGCGTCGAGCTGAAGCTCGCCGGCGCACTGGACCAAGGGGCTCCGCCGTCCCCCAATAAATAGGACCCCCCCCGGGCCTCTCCAACAGCATCAGCAGCTCCACCACACCTCCTTCAGTCCCCCAGCACCATCAGTTCAACCCCAGGAAGTCCCAGTGCTCGGGATCGACCGGAGCTCCGCCGCGTCGGGCCGCCGGTGATCATGCAGTACGGGCCTCCTCTGCCTCTTCTTTTGCCCGATCTAGAACCGCAGTGCAACACTGATCATTTCCCCTCTGTTTCCCCCTCCTGTTGCAGTCGGAAACGACCGGAGCAACGACCTCCCGACGACCCTCCGCCGTCCCACCTCGCCGCCGGCGAGCCCGACTCCCCGGCGTGCCGCACCACCTCCACTACATCCGCCACTCGACACTGAGTCCGTTCCTGCCCTCCGTTGCCGTCGCCGTGGCGGGAATCCTCGCCGGTGAGCTCGCCGTCACCGTGGCCGTGAGGTTAGAGATGACAGGCGGGCCCCGCCTGTCATCCTCTCCTCTCTCTCCCCCTCCTCTCAGTCACTGACCGCCGGGCCCCGCCCGTCAGGTTTAAAAACCTGACGTGCGCGCGCAGGCACCCGTGCGGCTGGGCTGATCCGCCCTGGGCCGTGCACTGTGGCCTCTCTGGCCCAGTTGCACAGGGCACTTTTTCTTTTTCTTTTCTGTAAAAGTTTTAAACATTTTTACAGAAATGAATATTGGTCCAAATAAAATAATTCCAACTCCTAAATTCTTGTAATATTCCAACCTATTTAACGGTACCACTTTCACTCACATCCATGAAACTTTTCTGTACTGTTCAAATTTAAATTCAAATTTGAGCAGTAAAACTCATGTTCTAAAATCAATAGAATCCATTCTGTTGCTCCAAAACTCCAACTAAGTATTTTCCACATCTTAGAAATTCCTCTAGTATTTGACAAAAATAAGTTGACATTTTTCTGAGCACTTTGATTTTTTTGTTTTATTTGTGGTCTTATTCTTTCCGTTGTTATTATACGACGTATAGATGCCGTATTGGACGAAGTTGCTGAAGAAGGAGAAGGAGAAGGATTTGAAGACTTTGAAGACCAAGCCAATCCAGGCAAGAAGCCCTTTGACCATGATACACTTGTTCTTCGGAACCCGTTTGTTTCCGATGCATGATGATAGATTCACGATGGTGACCTAAGTGAACCACCACATGATGCATGCTTGAACTTGATCTTACTATGTGCTAGATGACCTGCAAATAGTTAGTCATGATGCTACAAGGATGCATGTGTGATTTGAACCTTCGTAGTTGAAATCTTTGCATGAACCCATCGGGTGCCCCTAATGCCCGAGGGTGATGTTGAATTAGGTCATCACTTGAGGAAGAAGTGATGTGCTGGTAAAACTTGTGCATGGGTGAGATAATGGATTAGATTTATGTGTGACTACCGCCCCAACCAAACATGTGCAACCACACTACCCCTTATGGGACGGGGCTTTATTGATTACTTAGGTCGATACTAGCATGGTGCCCGCATTACTAGTGACGGGAAGACTTGAGGTCTTTCCCGGGACGGGGTCGTGCTTGGATAGACGACCATGACTGTTTTCACAGGGCACCGGACACACCGTTGGTCCCTTCGGGTACGCGTGACATTGAATTAGGGCAAGTCCCGTGATCCATTGTTTGTACCCGAGGGCCGTGTACCAACGAGTGGACTCTATGTTAGTGTCGTCTAAGGAAAAATAATGATCGGGTGCTTACCCCGGGTACTTGAGGTACCGCGGTTCGTGGATGACACGGAAGTTCCCCGGATCTTGTGGGTAAAGTGCGCAACCTCTGCAGAGTGTAAAACTATTCGAATAGCCGTGTCCACGGTCATGGACAGTTGGGTGGTGCTACTTAAACTATGTCCAGAATTTTACTTCTTCAATGATAGTATGTGTTTGATGAGTCAAGGTGGTGACTTGACTCGATGAGTTGATTCATATTCATGTTGATATCGGTAACCTGTCTTCGAGGTTACGCAAGTTTATTGATGCATAAACTTGTTGGTAGAATATTCATTCTAGCCCATTGCTAGAATGTTCATTATTGTTCAATTGCATTGTTACTTTGAACCACATCATGGGTTGCTTGCGAGTACATTCTAAGTACTCATTGGCTTGCCACTGGTTATTTAATTGGCCAGGCATGGAGGAACAGGAATTCGTGGAAGAGTTCTTTGGATACGAACATGCGAACTAGGACGCTATCCCAGTCAGAATGCCTGTAGGGTTAAGGCAGATGGCATGGGTTCTACCCGTTATCGAAGACTTCCTCTATTGAGTTATTTGCTATTCAGCCCGTGAGGCTCTATCTATGTAAGACTTGGCCATAATGGCCATAATTCGTGTAAGACTGTTTGTATGGATGTAAGACTCTGTTATTTCAGCTTCTGTGTGTTCACTGAGCATTGATCTCTGGGATCACTGTACACGTGCATTCGGTGATCTCGACTTCTAAGTCGGGGTCCCCACAGAGCTGGTATCAGAGCCATCCTGACTGTAGGAAGCCTTAGTTAGCATGGGCGTTAGTTAGATGAGACCCTTTTTCAAAAACCTTCTGAACCTCTCTTCTTTTCTAAACCTGAGATTTCATCAGCTTATTAACCCCTCCTATTCCACCTTTGTAGATGGCCGCTGTACCCGAAGAGCACCTGACCACTGGGTTTCCCTTGCTTCTCGAGGATAGCCTCCAGGAGTGTCAGTTCCACCGAGCACCCATCCTCACCTACCTTGAGAATTGGGTTAGCGACACTGAGGTGGAGTACCATGTGGAAGTGATCGTGAAGGCAAACGATCCTCCCACAAGTTGGTTCTTCGAGGGACCCCAGATGGCAACACTACCACTCGCTGTCGAGGCTGCTGCACTCAAGGCACTAACCCGTCTCCGCGAGCTTCTTCCGGAGATGGCAGCCAAGATGACAACTCGCTTCTTACCTTACCGGAAGGAAGGTGAAGAAGAAAGCAGCGCACTAGCCCCTCCACTGAAGGAAGGACTCTCGCTTCGATTCCAGACCTACTTCAGTCTATGTGCCGACAGCTTGGCACAAGACTTGGCCTCGGAATCAATGAAGCTTCGAGAAGAACTTCACAAGACCAAGGCACTTCTTCGTCGAGCTCAAGAGAAGACAAATAGGATCAAGAAGGAAGGAGCACCTTCAGGACAGTCCGCAATCGCATATCGAGGCGGAAGGCCCTCCGAGGATGTATCTTCCAAGAATGAAGAACCACCTCGGTGACGCCGGATGACGGCGAGGGAATATCGCAAGCTTTTCCCTGCACCTCCGACGAAGCACCGCCGTATTCAACTCCTCCACTCCCCTGCACCCTCTAGTGACAAGGGGGCCCAGACAGATGAAGACAAGGAGGAAGACCCAGAAGAGCCGGAATACGCGACCGAGCATTCCGCCGCTTAGGCATTATTCGCTACTCGGATATGCCAGTTGTGACCTCTACGGTAGGATAGGTCGTGTAACCTCTATGCGCAGCCGAGTCCTTGTTTGGTTCATATGAAACCATCTAGTATTTGCTTTTGTTGTGTCTGGATGTATGTCCTATTCTTCCTTCGGGAATGTGTAAACGACTACATCACCCATTTGGATTTTTAATGAATGTGTTTTGGCCTTTCGGCCCTTGCATGATTTGATTAGTGTCACACCCACCCCCTTACTAGGCACCCATCTATCTTGCTTTCCCTCTTCCGAGTCATGAGACCATTTACCGCTCCAACAGGATGCCTGTTGTAACTCGTACTGGTACCTCTACCCAGCAGCCCGAAGCCGGAGCATCCGCTCAGCCAGAGGCAGGCCACGACCAAACCAACGACCAAGCTCCACCACCACCTCCTCCGATCATGGACATGGCTCAGCTTCTCCAAGCTTTCCGAGAGGAACGCCAAGCCAACACTGCAGCTCTTCAGCAGATTGCTCAAGCTGTCACCAACAACCGCCAGCCGGCGGGGAATGGCAATGGACGTTCCACGTTGGCAGAGTTCAAGAAGCATGCACCGCCAACTTTCATCGAGACTGCTGAACCCCTGGATGCAGACGACTGGGTCCGTTCCATTGAGGAGATACTGGAACTAGTCGGATGCACCGAAGACCGCGAGAAGGTGGCTTATGCAGCCCACTGCCTCGGGGGGACTGCTAGAGCTTGGTGGGATGGATTCAAGGTCATGCATGCTGAACAAGACATCACTTGGGTCAACTTCAAGGCAGAATTCCGCAAGGCCCACATTCCTTCCGGAATCATGGCTATCAAAAAGCGTGAGTTCCGAGCCCTGAAGCAAGGTAGTGGCACTGTCAAGGAGTACATGCAGAAGTTCAGTGTTCTGTCAATGTATGCCCCTGAAGATGTCAGCACTGATGCTGCAAAAAGGAAGCGCTTCATGGAAGGCCTCAATCAGACTCTGCAATACTCACTTGTCGTGTGCGACTGCCCATCCTTCCCTGACCTGGTGAACAAAGCACTTATGCTTGAAGACAAGCGGCGTGCTTTGGAAGACACTCGCAAGCGCAAGTTGGTCAGTAAGGGAAGTTCCAGCAACCAGAAGCCTTGTCCGTGGCAGTCAGCCCCGGCCAAGCCAACCTATCAGCAACCAAGAGCTCCAGCACCTCGTGCCAACCCTCAGCCTCAGCAGTATGCCAACCCCAGGCCTGCTTTCAACCCCAATACCAGTGGTGGCAACAAGATCAATCCAAACCAAGTCACTTGCTTTGGATGTGGTCAGCCCGGACACATCTCAAGGGTGTGCCCCAACAAGAAGCCTGATGCCCCGCGCCCCAGTGCGCAGAACCAGGGACAAGGCCGCGGGATGCCATCGAGGAACCCAGCTCCTCGCAATCCACCTAACCATGGGAAGGGGTGTGTGAATCACGTCACTGCTGAAGAAGCCCAGGAAGACCCAGACGTCGTGCTGGGTACGTTCCTTGTCAACTCAGCACCTGCAACTGTCTTGTTTGATTCTGGAGAAACGCATTCATTTGTCACTCAAAGATTTGCATTAAAAAGTGGCATGACCCCTACATCCCTGAATAACCCTATTGTGGTACAAACCCCCGGAGCGGAGTTGAGAGCCAAGATAGGCTGTAAAGGAGTCAATATTACCATTAACGGTGTAGACTTCCTAGCAGACCTTATCATCCTGAGATCGCAAGGCTTGGATGTGATCTTAGGGATGGATTGGCTCAGTAAACACCAAGGCTTGTTAGAATGTGCTAATCGGACAATCACTGTGACCAATGACCAAGGAGTCGAAGTCAAGTTTGCTTCCAACTCCTCTTCCACTCAAGCCGCTAAAGTCAACTGTCTGTCTGAAGTTGGGCTAGAGCAAGTACCGGTGGTATGTGAGTATCCTGATGTCTTTCCGGATGAACTACCAGGAATGCCCCCTAACCGTGACATTGAGTTCATCATCGAGCTCGTGCCCGGAGCAGGACCCATCTATAAGAAGCCTTATAGAATGGGGACGGAAGAATTAGCTGAGTTGAAGAAGCAGCTGGAAGAGCAGCTAAGGAAGGGATTTATTCGCCCAAGTGCCTCCCCTTGGGGATCTCCTGTTCTGTTTGTGGCAAAGAGGGACGGTACCATCCGCTTATGCATTGACTATCGATCCCTCAATGAAGTTACAATCAAGAACAAATATCCACTTCCCAAGATCGAAGATCTGTTTGATCAGCTCAGCGGAGCCAAGGTATTCTCCAAGATCGACCTCAGATCTGGGTACTACCAGCTGAAGATCAGACCCCAAGATATTCCGAGGACGGCATTCGTAACCAGATATGGCATGTACGAGTGCACGGTCATGTCCTTTGGGTTAACCAATGCCCCAGCCTACTTCATGTATCTCATGAATAAAGTCTTCATGGAATATTTGGACAAGTTCGTTGTTGTCTTCATTGATGACATTCTTGTCTTCTCGAAGTCGGAGGAAGAACACGAGCAGCATCTGAGGATGGTCCTAGACAAGCTTCGTGAGCACCAACTGTATGCCAAATTCAGCAAGTGTGAGTTTTGGCTGCATAAAGTTGGATTCTTAGGTCATGTCTTGACCGAAGAAGGATTATCTGTTGATCCTGCGAAGATCGAAGCTGTGACCCAATGGCAATCTCCAACGACCGTCAAGGAAGTCAGAAGCTTCCTCGGACTGGCGGGCTATTACCGCAAATTCGTGGAAGGATTCTCTAGCATTGCACGGCCAATGACTCAGCTCCTCAAGAAGGACAAGAAGTTCGAGTGGACGCCAAAATGCGAAGAGAGCTTCCAAGAGCTCAAGAAGAGATTGACCACCGCCCCAGTTCTGGCAACACCTGATATTCACAAGGAGTTCGTGATATATTGTGATGCCTCTCGAACCGGATTGGGAAGCGTTCTAATGCAAGAAGGCCGAGTCATAGCATACCTCTCCAGGCAGCTACGACCCCATGAGGAGAACTACGCTACTCACGATCTTGAGCTAGCGGCAGTAGTTCATGCCTTGAAGACATGGCGGCATTACCTCCTAGGGAAACGGTGTGAGATCTACACAGACCACAAAAGTCTGAAGTACATTTTCACCCAAAAGGAATTGAACATGAGGGAGCGGAGATGGTTGGAACTCATCAAATACTATGACCTCAGTGTTCAATATCACCCCGGGAAGGCTAACGTGGTGGCCGATGCCTTAAGCAGGAAGGCTTGCTCTTTGAATGCCGTTATCCAAGAAAGGCAGCCAGCCTTGTTTAAGGAGATCGAACAATTCAGTTTGGAATTGGTCACCCCTGGATTTCTGGATCATTTGGAAGTCAGACCGACCCTGATGGACGAAGTCAAGAAGGCACAAGATGGACACGCAAGCATTGAAGGCATCAAGAAGAAGATGAAGCTGGGCAAGGCCCCAGGATTCTCCGAAGACGAGCACGGGATTGTTTGGTACAAAGGCCGCATCTGCGTACCAAACAACACAGAACTGAAGAACCTGGTTCTGCAAGAAGCCCACGACACTCCGTATTCCATCCACCCCGGAGGAACCAAGATGTACCAAGACTTGAAGACACGATTCTGGTGGCACGGGATGAAAAGAGAGATTGCAACCTATGTTGCAAAGTGTGATGTGTGCCAAAGGGTCAATGCTGAATATCAGCGACCTGCTGGATTGCTTCAACCACTCAAAGTTCCTGAGTGGAAGTGGGATAAAGTCGGAATGGACTTCATCACTGGATTACCAAGGTCGAATAGAGGACATGACTCCATCTGGGTCATAGTCGATCATTTGACCAAGGTGGCCCATTTCATTCCAGTCAAGACCACTTATGATGGCAACCGTCTGGCATCTCTCTACATCGACCGAATCGTAAGTCTTCACGGCGTTCCCAAGGAGATTGTGTCAGATCGAGGAACCCAGTTCACCTCGAGGTTCTGGAAGAAGTTCCAAGAAGCCTCTGGAACCAAGTTGTCTTTCAGCACGGCTTTTCACCCACAGACCGGAGGTCAGACAGAGCGAGTCAATCAGGTTCTAGAAGACATGCTCCGAGCCTGTGTCCTGGCGTCTGGAGCCAAGTGGGAAGATTGTCTCCCTTTTGCCGAGTTCTCCTATAACAACAGTTACCAGTCAAGCCTTCAGATGGCACCATTTGAGGTGTTGTACGGACGCAGATGTCGCACACCCCTCAACTGGTCAGAGACTGGAGAAGGACTAGTCTTTGGACCGGATATTCTCCGTGCAGCAGAAGAGCAAGTCCAACTAGTCAGAGAACGATTGAAGGCAGCCAAGTCAAGGCAGAAGAGTTATGCTGACACTCACCGTCGGGACATGAGTTTCCATGTCGGGGACCATGTGTACCTGCGGGTAACTCCTCTGAAGGGAACCAAGCGTTTCCACGTCAAGGGGAAGCTCGCACCGAGGTTCATTGGACCCTTTGAGATCACTGCACGACGAGGGGAAGTGGCTTACCAGTTGGAACTACCACCTGAGCTATCCGATGTGCACAATGTGTTCCATGTGTCGCAACTCCGGAAATGTCTCCAAGTTCCAGACAAGCCTAATCTCTACAAGGATGTTGATCACCAAGCCATTGATCTGCAGCCTGATTTGACCTACCGCGAGAAGCCCATTCGCATTCTGGATGAAGCAGAACGACGGACGCGAAGCCGTACCATCGAGTACTTCAAGGTCTAGTGGAGCAACCACACCGAAGCAGAAGCAACCTGGGAACGAGAAGACTATCTTAGATCCGAGTTTCCCGATCTCTTTTAAGTCCTAGTTTAGGAATCTCGGGGACGAGATTCTTGTAAGGGGGGTAGGTCTGTCACACCTTGCATTTTGTAACATGTTATTTGCATCAATGAAGCATGAAAATTTGGACCAGCAAATTTTTTTTGGCATTATTTGGCTTTTATTTGGAATTGAGTTTTCTTCATATGCTTTTTCTTGTGCTCATTAAAGTCAACTATTACCTCTTGTAGAATTCATCTCCATACCCAAAACTTCTGCCCAATGATCATGCCAAGTGTTATATAACAGTATAGTATTTTCTTACAAAATTAATTTGGCCAAAAAGTATTTTATAAATTTAGTTTTTCCAAAAACCCCTGAATTGAGATTTGCACTGCAAGTACTTGATTTAGGGTGAGAAAATTATTTCAAAAGGTTTATGTGAGACCTAGTAGTCATAGGACTCCCAGAAACCACAAAAGTATAATTTTAAAAGTTATTTTCCTATTTTATTTAAAAGCTTTTTCTTAAGGCCAGAAATGGTCTTTAATAGGGGAAAATTATTTAACTGTTTCAAAAATATTTGCCAAAATTCAGGGAGACTCAGAGGACATATATTGTCCATATATAAGAGTTTCAGCGCTTGGTCATGTTCAAAATAATGGGCTAAACCCTCTAAAACCCTTTCTGGATATTTCAAGCTTTTGAAATATTTACAAAGGAAATATTCTCCAAAAATTCCAGGGAAATTCTATCATGTCATATATGACATATTTGATGATCTTGCCAAGTCCCATGCCTTGGGGAGCAAGAAAACATAATCTAATCCCCTCAAAACCATTCTGTCCATATTTGAAGTTTGAGGAACTTTACATTACCAAACTTGTCCAAATGCTCTCAAATTTGGTGCACATGCTAGAATGGCCTAGTAAGGCATCTAGACCAAATGGCACAAAATTTGGAATAGAGCAACTTGATCTGATCACCCCAAAACCCTTTCTGTTCAAATGCAAATTTGAACAACTTTACATTACCAACTTTTTACCTGGAGCTTCAAACTTTGTGGGCATGATCAATACCACATATGATGATGCTACACCAAGTGGTGCATCAAGGGGAGATGATTAGCTTGACTCAAGCAAGATGAAGCCATTTCTGTTGATTTCCAGGGTTCACCAAAGTTACATTGGCTAGTTTCTTCAAATGAGCCCAAATTTGGTGAAGCACCCTATTTTCACATGTCTTTCAATCCTGTTGAGTGCCATGTCAAGTGGAGATCATTTGCTTGACCAAACACTGATCAAACACCTTCTGCAGAATTACTAAAACCCTCGTCTTGATCACTTTTACTCTTCTCCTTGGCCTCAACTTTTTACCACATGTTCATTCAGTTACTGGCTACCCCCAGTAACTTCCCCAACACCCCAGCTCCATGATTGAGGGGTAAGAACCCTAGTTTACCCTGCTGGACAGCCATTTTTCACCAAGTCATCAGCTTTCTCTCTCTCTCAGCATCTCTAGAGCATCCAAGGCCACATGCCATTTCTTTACTCCTCCCTTGACCTTCTAGACACTCTGTGGCACGTAGGACTTGACCAGAGCGGCGAGGGCACGAAGGTGCCAGCCATTCGGGCACTCTGGAGCACGCTACAGTGCGCCACCGCACTGTAGCTCCAGCCAATCGCCGGCCCCCGACAGCCTCGGGCCTCTCCCTCGCGCCAGTCGATGCTCCTCGACGTCCGCAACCACCCCGGCGCTGTCCCCCTCCTCCTGAGCCCTCCAGTGACCGTCGTCGCACGCGCACCGGCCGCCCGCAGCGGCCACTCCTCGGGCTCGCACGCGCGCACGGTCTAGAAGCTTCCCCGCTCCTCCTCTCACCTCAACTGGACGTAGAGCTCGTCCAGCAACACCATGGACTCATTCCCATCGCCTCCCGTGCGCTGTAGCGTCGAGCTGAAGCTCGCCGGCGCACTGGACCATGGGGCTCCGCCGTCCCCCTATAAATAGGACCCCCCCGGGCCTCTCCAACAGCATCAGCAGCTCCACCACACCTCCTTCAGTCCCCCAGCACCTTCAGTTCAACCCCAGGAAGTCCCAGTGCTCGGGATCGACCGGAGCTCCGCCGCGTCGGGCCGCCGGTGATCTCGCAGTACGGGCCTCCTCTGCCTCTTCTTTTGCCCGATCTAGAACCGCAGTGCAACACTGATCATTCCCCCTCTGTTTCCCCCTCCTGTTGCAGTCGGAAACGACCGGAGCAATGACCTCCCGACGACCCTCCGCCGTCCGACCTCGCCGCCGGCGAACCCGACCTCCCCGGCGTGCCGCACCACCTCCACTACATCCGCGACTCGACGCTGAGTCCGTTCCTGCCCTCCGTTGCCGTCACCGTGGCCGGAATCCTCGCCGGTGAGCTCGCCGTCGCCGTGGCCGTGAGGTTAGAGATGACAGGTGGGCCCCGCCTGTCATCCTCCCCTCTTTCTCCCCCTCCTCTCAGTCACTGACCGTCGGGCCCCGCCCGTCAGGTTTAAAAACCTGACGTGCGCGCGCAGGCACCCGTGCGGCTGGGCTGATCCGCCCTGGGCCGTGCACTGTGGCCTCTCTGGCCCAGTTGCACAGGGCACTTTTTCTTTTTCTTTTCTGTAAAAGTTTCAAACATTTTTATAGAAATGAATATTGGTCCAAATAAAATAATTCCAACTCCTAAATTCTTGTAATATTCCAACCTATTTAATGGTACCACTTTCACTCACATCCATGAAACTTTTCTGTACTATTCAAATTTAAATTCAAATTTGAGCAGTAAAACTCATGTTCTAAAATCAATAGAATCCATTCTGTTGCTCCAAAACTCCAACTAAGTATTTTCCCCATCTTAGAAATTCCTCTAGTATTTGAAAAAAATAAGTTGACATTTTTCTGAGCACTTTGATTTTTTTTGTTTTATTTGTGGTCTTATTTTTTCCGTTGTTATTATATGACGTATAGATACCGTATTGGACGAAGTTGCTGAAGAAGGAGAAGGAGAAGGATTTGAAGACTTTGAAGACCAAGACAATCCAGGCAAGCAGCCCTTTGACCATGATACACTTGTTCTTCGGAACCCGTTTGTTTCCGATGCATGATGATAGATTCACGATGGTGACCTAGGTGAACCACCACATGATGCATGCTTGAACTTGATCTTACTATGTGCTAGATGACCTGCAAATAATTAGTCATGATGCTACAAGGATGCATGTGTGATTTTAACCTTCGTAGTTGAAATCTTTGCATGAACCCATCGGGTGCCCCTAATGCCCGAGGGTGATGTTGAATTAGGTCATCACTTGAGGAAGAAGTGATGTGCCGGTAAAACTTTGCATGGGTGAGATAATGAATTAGATTTATGTGTGACTACCGTCCCAATGAAACATGTGCAACCACACTACCCCTTATGGGATGGGGCTTTATTGATTACTTAGGTCGATACTAGCATGGTGCCCGCATTACTAGTGACGGGAAGACTTGAGGTCTTTCCCGGGATGGGGTCGTGCTTGGATAGACGACCATGACTGTTTTCACAGGGCACCGGACACACCGTTGGTCCCTTCGGGTACGCGTGACATTGAATTAGGGCAAGTCCCGTGATCTATTGTTTGTACCCGAGGGCCGTGTACCAACGAGTGGACTCTATGTTAGTGTCGTCTAAGAAAAAATAATGATCGGGTGCTTACCCCGGGTAGTTGAGGTACCGCGGTTCGTGGATGACACGGAAGTTCCCCGGATCTTGTGGGTAAAGTGCGCAACCTCTGCAGAGTGTAAAACTATTCGAATAGCCGTGTCCACGGTCATGGACAGTTGGGTGGTGCTACTTAAACTATGTCCAGAATTTTACTTCTTCAATGATAGTATGTGTGTGATGAGTCAAGGTGGTGACTTGACTCGATGAGTTGATTCATATTCATGTTGATATCGGTAACCTGTCTTCGAGGTTACGCAAGTTTATTGATGCATAAACTTATTGGTAGAATATTCATTCTAGCCCATTGCTAGAATGTTCATTATTGTTCAATTGCATTGTTACTTTGAACCACATCATGGGTTGCTTGCGAGTACATTCTAAGTACTCATTGGCTTGCCACTGGTTATTTAATTGGCCAGGCATGAAGGAACATGAATTCGTGGAAGAGTTCTTTGGAGACGAACATGCGAACTAGGACGCTATCCCAGTCAGAATGCCTGTAGGGTTAGGGCAGATGGCATGGGTTCTACCCGTTATCGAAGACTTCCGCTATTGAGTTATTTGCTATTCAGCCCGTGAGGCTCTATCTATGTAAGACTTGGCCATAATGGCCATAATTCGTGTAAGACTATTTGTATGGATGTAAGACTCTTGTTATTTCAGCTTCTGTGTGTTCAGTGAGCATTGATCTCTGGGATCACTGTACACATGCATTCGGTGATCTCGACTTCTAAGTCGGGGTCCCCACAGGTGGTCTTTATCGATGACATACTTATATATTCAAAAAGTGAAGAGGATCACAAGGAACACCTCCGAGCGGTGCTACAACGACTCCGAGACCATCAGCTCTACGCCAAGTTCAGCAAATGTGGGTTCTGGCTTAAACAAGTCAGATTTCTTGGACACGTGCTATCCGCCGAAGGTATAGCCGTAGACCCCAGCAAGGTAAAGGATGTGCTCAATTGGTTGCCACCCACAACCGTATCTCAGGTCCGGAACTTCCTTGGACTAGCGGGTTATTAACGTCGTTTCATTGAAGGATTCTCCAAGATTGCCAAGCCCATGACCGAGCTAATCAAAAAGGACAAGAAGTTCGAATGGACAAAAGACTGTGATCAAAGTTTCAGTGAGCTAAAGAAATGTTTGACCACCGCACCCGTATTAACTCTTCCAGACATCTATCGTAGTTTTGATGTCTACTGTGACGCATCCAGACAAGGGATTGGCTGCGTACTCATGCAAGACGGCAAGGTGGTGGCCTATGCATCACGACAGTTGCGACCGCACGAAGGAAATTACCCTGCACATGATCTGGAATTGGCCGCGGTAGTGCATGCTCTCAAAATATGGAGGCATTATCTCATTGGAAAGAGGTGCCAAATTTTTACAGATCACAAAAGCCTCAAGTATATCTTCGCTCAGCCCGATTTGAATCTCCGTCAGCGAAGGTGGCTTGAGTTGGTTAAAATTATGATTTGGGAATAAACTACCACCCGGGTAAAACCAACGTGGTTGCTGACGCAGTGAGCCGAAAGCCGATCAGTTTCACTACCATATTAAATTCTTTGGCCGTTGAACTTCAGGAAGAGATTGCTCAACTCTACCTGAACATCGTTGAGGCCGGTCTCGCTAACACACTAGAAGTTACCCCCACACTTGAATAAGAAATCCGCAAGGCCAGCCAGATGATCATATCCTACAAAAGCATGCCCAGAATATGCAGGCAGAGTGTGCACCGGACTTCTCAAGAGATCACTTTGGGACTCTCCGATTCCGCGGATGGATTTGTGTACAAAATCAGTCAGACCTAAAAAGGAAGATCTTGTCAGAAGCCCATGAGTCCTCATACTCTATTCACCCTGGGGGAACAAAAATGTATGAAGACCTTCGTCAAATATTCTGGTGGGATGGAATGAAGAAGGATATTGCCTATTTTGTGGCCTGTTGCGACATATGCAACAAGGTAAAGGCAGAACATCAGAAGCCAGCCGGACTTCTTCAACCGCTACCAGTTTCACAGTGGAAATGGGATGATGTTTGCATGGATTTCATCACGGGATTACCCAAGACTCAGCGAGGCAATAATGCAATATGGGTCATCGTGGACACTTTGACCAAGGTAGCCCATTTTATTCCGGTCGGGACCACCTATCGAGCATACCAACTTGCACAACTATATGTGTCCAGAATAGTCAGTCTGCATGGAGTACATCGAACCATCACTTCTGACCAAGGTTCACTCTTTACCTCCGCTTTCTGGACACGTCTCCATCAAGCTTTGGGGACAGCCCTATATAGTACCGCCTATCACCCTCAAACAGATGGGCAGATAAAGCGGGTGAACCAAATACTAGAAGATATGCTGCGAGCTTGCATCTTGGCCCAAGGATCTAAATGGGAAGATTTTCTACTTTCGCCGAGTTTTCCTACAACAATAGCTTCCAAACTAGCCTAAAAATGTCACCATACGAGGCTTTATATGACCGCAAATGTCGTACCCCGCTAAACTGGTCTTAGACAGGAGATAGCCGTATTTTCGGGACGAACCTCATGATGGAAGCTGAGAAACAAGTCAAGGAAATTAGAGACAGATTACAATTGGCCAAGTCTCGACAAAAGAGTTATTACGATGCGAAGCACCGACAGATCAGTTTTGAACCTGGAGAGCACGTATACCTCCGAGTCACTCCTATGAAAGGAGTCAAGAGATTCCAAACTCGCGGGAAGTTGGCATCCAGATTTATTGGCCCCTTTTCAATTATTTCTCGAGTAGGCATTGTTGCTTATCAGTTGGAATTACCCCCAGAATTGTCTGATGTGCACAACGTGTTCCACGTCTCACAATTGAGGCGATGCATATCCCCGCCTGAGAAAAAGACTACTGTAACCGACATAGAATTGGCAGAGGATCTAACGTACGAAGAAAAGCCGTTCAAAATTATAGATCAGATGGAAAGAGTCACCCGCAGTAAAGTACGGAAGTTTTATAAAGTCCAGTGGGAGCATCACACCGAGTCAGAATCAACCTGAAAACAAGAAGAGTTCCTACAGACATATTACCCAGAATGGTTTTCTCAAGCAACCAAATCTCAAGGACGAGATTAATTCTAAGTGGGGGAAGTTTGTGACAGCCTGATTTTGCCCTCTTTTATTTGCCAAAGCTTTATTTGAAATTATTTCAAACCTTGGGATTTTTGAATCATTTCATATGGACTTAACCACTTGGGTACCCTTGACTCCCACCCAAGTGCCTCCTATCCATCTCAAGCTATCATATACCTCTGGACCACTCTAATATACTTCATGGAATATTTTTCTTATTTGTAAAATATTCATTTTACTCCCCAAAACCCTAGCTAAATTCCTTGTGCTCCAATGCAACCCCTATTTTTCTGGCTCACAAAATTCTGAGGAAAGTCCTAAATATTCTTTAGACCCTAAGACACATTGCTGAGCAAAAATATTGCACTACTTTTTGGAATAATTTTTCTAGAGAAAATCTTTTCTATTCTGGACAGAAATGGTAGTTTGTACATCAACTACCATTTTACTTGCTCCACTTCTTCTCAAACTCCTTGTGCATCTTCACCTTAGTAACTCTTGACTAGCCTGCAAAGCACAGCCTCCAATTATTCACCTTTTTACCTGAGTAAGCTCTCAAAGTTTATGTCCAGAAACTTACCAGGCTAGTTACTTTCATTCTACTGCGTATGGAATTAAAGCTACGACGGGTAACTCTCGTATCTACCACGAACAACACACCAGACACGATTTTTGGCACCAAGTCATCCAGCAGGCAGAGTTCGCGCGGTGACCACGCGTGTACACCATGCCATGGCAGTCAGTCGGCGCGCTCTGGATGCCGCCGAACGCTCTGTAGAGCGCGTGCTCGCTTTCACGCCTGCCCAAGCGTGCCAAACCTCGCCACCATCATCGTCTTCATCTTCATAGTCCACCTCTGGCGCTCGCCGACCCCGGAGCTCGCCGCAGCGAGCATGGGCGCGGTCCGGCCAAGGCACAGTGCGGTGCGCACTGTGCTCGTCGCCACCCCCAGCGCCCCTGTGCTCGTCCCCGTTCGGCCACAGCTCCCGCGTGACTCCGTCTTCTTCTCCCCCTCTCACTGATGCCAATTCGTCGCCGGGCACGGCCAGGTGTCTCGAGGGGATCCCCATTTCCCCCCTCTCACTCGCCTATAAATAGACCATCTCCCAGCCGCTCCGAGCACCCACCTCCACTCCAACACGACAACAGATCGAGTAGAACCCCGTGGCCCGGCCGGGCAGGCCTCAGGCCACCGTCCCCGGGCTCGAGCTCACCGGCGATCCCCCTTGGGTCGTCGAGGTAGCTCCAAGCCCTCCCTGTCCCAGGCGTCCTCACCAGAGCCTCCGCCACTCTCTGTTGGAGCCTCTTCACCTAGCTGGAGCTGCTGTAGGCTCCGTAGCTCGCCATCTTCTTCAACTTCGGCGAACCCCCTGTTCTGCCTCCGCCTTCTGAGCTCCTTTCCGATGCCGTCCATCCACCTCTAGCTACCCTACGGGTACGGGTAGGTGCGCCTCGACCTTCTCCGTCGATCTATCCTTTCCGTTTGAGCCAAGGGGCAGCTTCGCCGGCTTGCGCTCTGACGAAACAGGGGCCGCCTCTGCTCATCCCCCTCTCTCCCTCTCACCTGACTAGCGGGGCCCGCTAGTCAGCCTCTCCATACCCGCGTGAAGCAGTATGAGTGGTGGCGCTCTGGGCTTTTACGCCTTCGACGTCACCCCCCCCTATTCAATTTACTTTAATTTCTAAATTTGAATAAATTCCAGAGAACTTCAAACTACAATAACTTTTTAACCATAAGTCCAAATGAATTGATTCTTTTTGCATTGTGTTCTTTGTAAATAAATCTTGCAACGAACAAAAAATGAGACTATTTGGTGCTGTATAGATTTTCTGGTGAATTTTTGAACGAGTCTTGATAGTTTCTTTTCGAACTTTTATTTATTTTCAGAAAAGGAAACTTGTCTTGAGGATCACCAGGAGGCTTGTGAGCCGCATTTGAACTAAGGCAAGCCACAACAACATTTTCATAGTACCATTTCAATATTTGTGATTTTTCCAACTTGAATGAATGATTTATATTATGCATGTTAATTATATTGTTAAATAATTTATTTTGGTTGCTGTAATTGTTGGTTTCATTCACTTTACAGAAAGTTGGAGTTTGGTTTAAGTTATTAAGATAGTTAAAATAAAGTTGGGATATTGAGAATGATTATGGACATGCATACGTGACGTTAATTTCTTTTTCATAAGTAATTATGATAAAATTTTGCTAAGATAAAATTTTGTTGGAAGTCTAGCATAACCAGAATAATAGTGATGTTAGGATGATGAAAGTAAAGTTGGCCCAGTTATACTTTCGTATGACATTGTATTTGTTTATGTGCTGCATTTTGGTTGATTGCATGGCATTGTATGACACCGGTTATTTATTTCTTCTTTAATTTGAAACTGTTAATAACTCAACATGAATAAACTCTTGACCGGGTCATGGTGCCACTTAATCTAGTCTTTCCCAGTGCAACCACATTTACCTTTATGGGAAGGTCTTTATTCTATCCATTGACATGCCTCCTGTCGGTACCTCCAGATAGGGAAGGTTATGGGAATGCAGTACCCTGGCCCGATAAGCAGACATAACCTTGTGTGCCCGTTTTATGGTACTGAGTTCCCATTTGGGACAATTTTTTTTGTTTGGCCACGACGGTGGTCGGTGTGCCTTTGGTAGGCACAGGGCCACCCAGGACTGTTCCAGTGGGAAATGAGTCGGAGTGGCCGCATGAATGTCTTGGCAATGGACGGGTTTCGTCGAAACGCCGTTGGTCCACCCGAATGGGATAACGAGGCCATGGGTTCCTTGGTGTGGGTACAGTGCACTAGCTCTGCAGAGTGTAATTAATCTATCGATAGCCGAGTCCACGGTCACAGACACGCTCGAAAGTAGGTCACACCATGGGTCAACAGATTATAAAAACTTGCTCACTAAGTTCTACAATTTTGGTACTATAATAAATTTGTGGAAGAGCCACCGAGATGTTTTGAGACCCAGCATGGACATGTTTCTGATCACCGGAAAGGTCACAATTTATATCTTGTTGAAATGAATAAGTTAGTAGTTAAAATAAATTATCATGAGTAAGACAGACCGAGGTTTTATTTATGCAAAGGCATGAGCACATCATGTTAGTAAATATCCATATAAGTTTGTTATTGCATATTTAATACTGAGTAATTATCATGATATTGTTTGTCATTATGATTTTGTTTTGATGTAAGCTTGCAAGTACATTCAAAGTACTGACCTGGCGTGTCATGCTAGATTTCAGGAAAGTTCCGCTAGAAAGGAATGCCGTCTGAGTCTAGTCCGTATCCACATCGGTGTCCCTGTGAGATGGAGTCCCGCTACGACGTCGTTCCGCTACTGCGTAGTTTATGCCCGAGGCCTTTTATGTTCATTAAATAATGTACATATTGTCCAGTGGCACCGGGTGCGTTGCTCGGCCTTGCTACCTATTGTAATGTATAACTATGGTCCGCTAGTATCAATAAAGCGGTTGTTTTCTGTACCAAGATGTTGTGTGTTGCCAGAAGACAAGGTCTCTGGGCTGGCAATGCAAGGTAAACCGGTCACTCTGATCCAGGGTGCCACACCCTGGCAGGTCTCCGGTGCCCATCTTCTGCTATATGAAGCGTTTTGACCTGGAAAAAAAATCAAGAGAGCACTTTTGGGACGAAGCGCCGCCGTCTCAAGGCAGAACTTGAGAAAAACCAATATAGGGCTCCGGCGGAGCTGTTCTGCCGAGGAAACTTCCCGCCGGGAGGGGTAAATCGAAGCCATCATCATCACCAACGATCCTCTCATTGAGTGAGGGTCAATATTCATCAACATCCTCACCAACACCATCTCCTCTCAAACCCTAGTTCATCTCATGTATTCTATCTTTGCCTCAACATCTCAGACTGGTACCTGTAGGTTGCTAGTAGTGTTGATTACTCCTTGTAGTTCATGCTAGTTTGTTTATTTGGTGGAAGATCATATGTTCAGATCCTTGATGCTATTAAATACTCCTCTGATTATGAACATGAATATGCTTTGTGAGTGGTTATGTTTGTTCCTGAGGACATGGGAGAAGTCTTGTTATAAGTAATCATGTGAATTTGGTATTCGTTAGATATTTTGATGAGATGTATGTTGTCTTTCCTCTAGTGGTGTTATGTGAACGTCGACTACATGACACTTCACCATTATTTGGGCCTAGGGGAAGGCATTGGTAAGTAATAAGTAGATGATGGGTTGCTAGAGTGAAAGAAGCTTAAACCCTAGTTTATGTGTTGCTTCGCAAGGGGCTGTTTTGGATCCATATGTTTCATGCTATCACTACAAAAAAAATACTTCCGTGATAATACGTGTTTGTCACAGTAGGTCACGTTTTCTATCATGCATGTACATCCATGACGATTTTATGACAGAATCAAGATAGTCATACATGTGCTGTCGTGGATGTGTTCCATGACAATACCAAAATTATCATCACAGAAGTGTTCACTTCCATGACGATAAATGGCGCGTCATGGAAGTGCTTTCGTCAAGGGTAACCGACACATAGCATCCACCGTAACGGCACGCCGGTAACCCTATTGGGTTCGGTTTTGGATCTGATAACCCATGAACAACCACGGCCAATGGGGATTTACCACGTGTAAAATTCTCTTTGGCCGAAGGGACCACGTGTCAGCTCCGCGTTGGCACAGATGTCACTCATCCAATGGGCGAGATGCGCCTATGATATGTTGACACGTGGACCGGCCCAAAAGTGGCCCATAAATATTAAGTTGGTCAGCCCAGCTAAAGGCCCACAAGATTTTAGAGACCATAATGGGCCGGCACAGCTGAAGGCTCACAAGATTTAGCAAACCATAATGGGCCGGCCCAGCTAAAGGCCCACGAGATTTTCAAGACACTAGTGGGCCGGCCTGTTAACAGGCTGCCATGTTTTGGGCCAAATGCCGGCCCATATTTGATCTGGTCCATTAACAACCCGCCACGTTCTGGGCCTAATAAGGGCCCATAAGAGATCCGGCCCATTAAAAGCCTACCACGTTCTAGGCCATATTACGGCCTATATCAGATTCGGCCCTTTAAGAGCCTTTCAATCTTTGGGCTAAATTATGGCCCGTATTATATTCGGCCCGTCAAATGGACGCTGTGCTTTCGGGCCCCCTGAGGCCCAGTTAGGATTTACGTTTGCTAAAGGCCCAATTAATAGTACGCCATGATATTAGTTTCGGCCTGTTAAAGGCTCATTTAACATTTCAGCCCTATATTTATAGCGGCCTGCTAAAAGCCCGCCATATAGTTGGGCCTAATTATGGCCCGCTTTGCATCCGGCCTGCTCACAGCCGATAATATGATTGGGCCAAACAAGGACAGATAGAATTTTGACCTGTTAACGGCCCGTGATGTGATTGGCACAATCATGGGCCGTGGTCAATTTCGGCCTTCTGTCGGCCCGTGAGCTGTTCGGCACGTTTCAGGCCCAACCGACTTTTCAGCCTACTAAAAGCCCATTGAACTTTCTAGCCAAAATAGGGCGGGTGGTTTACTCGGCCTCTTAAAGGCCCCTAACTACTAGTGGGCCAGTTTAGGCCTGTTAAAGGACCGAGATGACTAGGCCTACGATGCGGCCCATCATGTCGGACAGATTATGAACCATAATTTTACGTTTTGGCCCGTTTACTTATAGCAAAGATATGATATATATATATATATATGAAGGAAAATAACTCTAGTATCGTAATAAGAGAAAACCTAGACTATAAAATAAAGAAATTATTGCATATTACATCCATTGGGCATCAAAGTTTGCCACCAATGATAATAAAGCACAAGAAGACAACACATTACATACACTGCGCATCAAAGATTGCCACCAATGCAAATAAACACACCGACAAATTAATATACCAAACCGATAACACTTTAATAGAGTTTAAGAAAGGTTAGCCCTGCTCGGGAGCTGCAGCGCAAGCAGCTGAGCAAGCTGATGAGACTGCGCTTGTTTGCCGCTTATATCCTCCAACTCTTGCTGCATAGCATCAATGGACGCACTGGACTTCTCGTTGATCTTCCATAGAGATTGGAGTTAAAGCAGGGGTTTTGCTGAACCATGTCTTGCTGCTTGAAGTTGAGACTAAAGAAGTTTTACAGACTCAGGTGGCGACTTCATCGAGCTTGTATCACTGCTATAAGCGAGTAACTTCAACGTTACATCAAGACATGACTTTGGATTTGTATCGCTATCTCCAATATGTGTTGCCTTCTTCCCTGCAATACATGTTAGAGGGACATGCAATGGGTTCGTCTCACTATCATTGTGGAAGTTCTTCACGGGGTCAGAGGTGTCACTCTAAAAGAGAAACAAGCAGACAAATGAGAGGTTTTGCACATATAAGTATCAGTGCTGGCAATTCATCACATTTCTTATTAGCGAATAAACAGACACATATTAAAATAGCATTAACACAATATGGTATTGTTCAGGTTAAGACATGGCAGGAAATGACATTGTGAAGGAGTTGGCAGCTTCACGACACCACTTGATTACATATCAAAAACTCAAGCAAACATGCGGTGCGAAAGAACACATACGTATCAATGGTTAGTGTGCTGTCAACTTATCACATTTAAGATTGGCAAATAAAGAGACGGTTTAAATAATAGTAGAATAATATGACATTGTTTATAGTTAAGACATTGCAGAATATAACATTGTGCAGTAGTGGGTAATTTCACAACACCACTGGATAACAGATCAAGAACAGATGCATACATGCAGTGCAAAATAAGATCACTTTCTCGGTATAGTTTAGTTTACATGGTATGAAGAAGGAGCTTGGTTGTATAGCTGAAAACTTAAATTCAGAAGGACAAACTTATGTTTATGAACTTCATAATAAACTTTAAACATGCAATTTGATGCAAACACGAAAAATAAACAGTTGTTGAGTAGACTTAACCAAATATACACAACAAATTTTGAAGGCTTCAGAAGAACAAACTTACATTAGTGGTGAAGACCGGCACTGTAAAGCCCTTGTACATGCTGTTGGTGGGGAAATTCTTGAAGTTTACCACATAATCTTCTTCATAAGCACTTCCTTTATTCTACATTTTGTTAAGAGTAAATATAGATGTGATAATATAAGAAAAATGGAGAACATTTAGGATAAGATGAAGAGTGATGCTACATAACCAACTAGCTATAAATGTAAGTACAACGATACAGGAAAAAGGTACTACCAAGAGCAATGCAGAGCTAAACTTCTGCTGTTCATTGGTTTTATCCAACCTTATGGCAAGAGTAAATATAGATCTGATGTGTAGAAAATGGAGGGCAAAGGAAAATTAGCTACAAAGTGACTGTACATGAACAACTAGCTGTCTATATAAGTACACTGATAAAGGACAACATGTACTTAGAAGAACAATGCAGAGCTAAACTATTTAATTGGCATTGGGTATATTCTACATTAATGTAACCATTAATACAGATGTGATAATTTGGAGTGAACAATTGATAAGCAAGCTATCATGCATACTGCTGTCACATAATGAACCAATTATGAATGCAAGTGCAGTTATACAGGACAACAGGTACCAACAAGAGCAAAGCAGCGAGCAACATATTTGTGATATCCTGTCATTCTTTTCAAACCGAAATTCTTCTTTGAGCAGATTTCCTACAAAAGAAATCCGTAAGGCACATGCGGAAAAGTAGAAGTTCAAAATGTCATGTGATAACATAGACAGTAACTCATCTTGGGAACGAGACTAGTGCATACGAAGGTTTTTCCATTCAATGTCTTCTAAATTTAGCACAGGAGACTTCACCGGAAATTCATTTATAGACTTGCCATCAAAGGTTTTCCTCAGGTAACACCGATACTGCTGCAATGCTTCCTTGAAAAGCGCAACCAAGCTTTGCTTGTCATGACTATGCAGATTGACCCTCGCCTACTTACAACAATGTAATGTAAATCATTGATGTGTTCAATCAGCAGAAAACAGGAAAATAATCGCCATGAATAATAGCACTTACACGTAAGTGGGATAAGAAGATGTGAAAATAGTGTTTGTCTTCACTATAATCTTCCCATGATGGGAATATATGCACGTAGTTCCTAACAACATTGAAAGCATTTTCTTTTAAATAGGGAATAATTGAAATGGGGTTCCAATCTACAGAAATTGACCGTCTCTGTAGTTGGGTTAGGTCTTCGGCCGGTGGTCTTGCTGTACTTTTTGTTGGAGTGGGATTTTTCTATGGTACGGCTGGTGCTATGGCAACTGAAATCGGCATACCTTTTGCTGGAGTGCAGATCCTGTGTGGTGGGGCTAGTGGTGTGGCCAGTGAAGTATGGGTACACTCTGCTGGAGTCGGTCCTACGTTTCGTGTCACTGGTTGGAGAGCCAATATAAGTGGGGTGATATCTAATTTCTTCGGCGCCACCACATTTTTCAAGGACTTTGCTGGTGCTCCTTCAGGTTCGGCAATCACCCTCTTCCTTTTTGATGTCTGATACGCAAGAACACCATTTGAGTGGGAAAACATGGTATGATGACAGATGGAATATGTATTGATAATGGATGGACATGGCATCTTGACATATATGATGAGTAAACTAAGCATATGGCGGTGCAACGAAGTAGAAGAAATGAAGACACCTTATGCATGATACGTGCAATCAATAAAATCTTGCCAAATTAGAACAAGCACCTTGAAGGGTGAACCGGATAGGCCATCTGTCTTCGACTCCTCGAGATCGGAATATTCATTAGGATCATATTCTGAACAAGAACCTGCAGGTGGGGAGAGTATGAGTTTCCTTGCATCCAGAATGGAACTCAATGCCTTGGTGCCAAGTTGGTTAGTGGTGTCTAATATGCAACTTTATTCTTTTAGACTCGTGTTGGGCCTATGAGCACAGAGTTTTGTAGGACAGTAGCAATTTTCCCTCAAGTGGATGAACTAAGCTTTATCAATCTGTGGGATGTGTAGGATGAAGATGGTCTCTGTCAAACAACCCCGCAACCAGATAACAAAGAGTCTCTTGTATCCCCAACACACCAAATACAATGGTAAATTCTATAGGTGCACTAGTTCGATGAAGAGATGGTGAAGTGTAATATGGATAGTACATATTTATTTGGTGATGGGAACAATAAAAAACAGCAAGGTATCAATTGATAAGATGGAACACAAATGGTATTGCAATACTTGAAAATGAGGCCTAGGGTCCGTACTTTCGCTAGTGCAATATCTCAACGATGCTAATATAATTGGATCACATAACCATCCCTCAACGTGCAATGAAGAATCACTCCAAAGTTCCTATCTAGCGGAGAAGATAAGAAGAAATTATTTGTTGCTATTCTTTCCAATCGATCTATCCAAGAGTTCTACTAAAATAACACCAAAACAAATTCAAATTTATAATACTCAATCCAACACAAAGAAACTCAAAGAGTGCCCCAAGATTTCAACTGGAGAAACAAAGACAAGAACTGTGATAGCCTGGCTTATTAGGGATGATAGACTACTCATATCAATAAGGAATTCCTTCTTTTCCAGGAGCCCATTCGGATAGAACTCCAAAGTTAAGCGTGCTCAGTTGAGTAGTATCAGGATGGGTGATTGACCGGGAAGTTGCTCCCGGGTGCGCACGAGTGAGGACAAAGTGCATAGAAAAGACTAATATTGATATGTGAGGCCAGCCTAGATCCCGCCAGGAGTAACGACCACCGGCAGGTGTGTCCAGGGCGTTACAAGTTGGTATCAGAGCCGACCCACGCCGTTACACGGATGTTTGCGTATAGGTGCTCGGTCATGTTATTCATGACGGTTGTGACCCGTCGTGGCACACGGCATGGCACATGTATCGGACTGGATGCACAGACGTTTGTGCCAAGAGGGAACGTTTCTGTGGCCCGACGAGGACGTTGGTTCCTCTGAGTGGGGGTGTATGTGATAGCCTGGCTTATTAGGGATGATAGACTACGCATATCAATAAGGAATTCCTTCTTTTCCAGGAGCCCATTGGGATAGAACTCCAAAGTTAAGTGTGCTCAGTTTGGAGTAGTATCAGGATGGGTGATCGACCGGGAAGTTGCTCTCGGGTGTGCATGAGTGAGGACAAAGTGCGCAGAAAAGACTAGTATTGATATGTGAGGCCAGTCTAGATCCCGCCAGGAGTAACGACCACCGGCGGGTGTGTCCGGGGCATTACAAGAACGTGCATCAACCCCTATGCATAGATTACCCCAATGTCACCGCGTGAATCCGCAAGTTGAGTAACAAAACACATATCAAGTGAATTGACAATAATCAACCGATACTATCGTGGCATCCCCAAGATTATATGCTTGAGACTTCTTGAAATATTATCTTGGGGTGCCATGGGCATCCCCAAGCTTGAGATTTTGTGTCTCCTTACTTCTTCTCATATCACGGTTTTCCTAAATCTCAAAAACTTCATCCACACAAAACTCAACAAGAACTCGTGAGCTAAGTTAGTATAAATCAATGCAAAACCATATCATTCTCTACTGTATAAAATCACTAAAATTATTATTTAACATTGCATACTAAGTGCCTCTGCATATTTAATACTCCCATCCTCAAATAGAATCATTAAACACGCAAACATATGCAAACAATGCAAACATAACAACAATCTGTCAAAACAGTACAATCTGTAAAGAATGCAAGAGGATCCATACTTCCCTAACTCAAAAAATTCTAAAAATTTAACACACTTTAGAAAATTTGTCATAGCTTTCTATGCATGAAGGCAACCTTTTATCACATTCTTACTTTTCTCGGGGATTTTTACAACAACGACAAACTTTCTGTTTTCAAATAACAACATATAGACTTGCAAAATAAACAAGGTAAAGGCTATCCTTGACACTTCTATTGAAATAAAAGATACAAAACTTTATTCTAAATACCATCAAGAAAATCCTAACAAATAAAATGACGCTCCAAGCAAAACTCATATCACATGACGAATAAAAATATAGCTTCAAGTGAGGTTACCGATAATGTTGGAGTCGAAAGAGGGGATGCCTTCCGCGGCATCCCCAAGATTAGTTGCTTGGGTCTTCCTTGAATATTACCTTTGGGTGCCTTGGGCATCCCCAATATTGTTGTCTTGTCACTCCTTATTCTCCTCATATCGACATCTCACCCAAAACTTGAAAACTTCAATTACACAAAACTTAACAAAACCATCATGAGAACCGTTAGTATGATAAAACAAATCATTCACTTTGGGTTTTGTCAAAGACAAGATTCATAATTTTTCTCACACAATTACTACTGTACCATATAATTTCTACAATTTATATTTACCAATATAAGCCAAAGAAACTAGTAACCAAGCAAACTATGCATTGAAAATAGAATTTGTCAAACACAATATATTATATAATGATCTTGACAACCACCATACTTATTAAACTCTAACAATTTTGAAAAAATAGGACAACGTAGGCAATTCGTATATAAATCATGTGTAAAAATTTCAGCTAATTATTATGTTCCAGTGATTTATTGAATTTTCTGCACTGGAAGCATAACTTTATGTTTTTGCACATAATCAAATCAACTATCATCCATACTATCCCAAAGGTTTTACTTGGCACTTTACTGAAACAAAACATGTAAAACATGATTACTACAGTAGCTTAACCATGTGAACACATAAAAATAGTACATATAAGTGTTGGGTTGTCTCCCAACAAGCGCGTTTCTTTAATGCCTTTTAGATAGGCATGATGATTTCAATGATGCTCACATAAAAGATAAGAATAGAAACATGAAGAGAGCATCACGAAGAATATGACTAGCACATTTAAGTCTAACCCACTTCCTATGCATAGGGATTTTGTGAGCAAACAATTTATGGGAACAAGAACCAACTAGCATAGGAAGGTAAAACAAGCAAAACTTCAAGATTTTCAACACATAGAGAGTAAACTTGATATTATTGCAATACCTACAAGCATATGTTCCTCTCTCATAGTAATTTTCAGTAGCATCATGAATGAATTCAACAATATAGCCATCACATAAATCATTCTTTTCATGATGCAAAAGCATAGAAATTTTGCTACTCTCCCCATAAACAAATTTATTCTCATGAATAGTGGTGGGAGTAAACTCAACAAAATAACTATCATGAGATTGAAAATTAAATTCATGATGACAAGTTTCATGGTTATCATTATTCAATATAGCATACATGTCATCACCATAATCACCATAGATAGCAACTTTGTTATCATAGTTAATTGAAACATCCTGCAAAGTAGTGGATTCATCACTAAATAAAGTCATGACCTCTCCAAATCCACTTTTATCAATATAATCATCATAAATAGGAGGCATGATATCATTATAACAAATTTGCACATCAAATCTTGGGGGGCTAGAAATATCATCTTCATCAAACATAGCATCCCCAAGCTTATGGCTTTGCATATCGTTAGCATCATGGATATTTAAAAAATTCATACTAACAACATTGCAATCATGCTCATATATATGGCAAACATTTCATAGCATTCTTCTTCTAACAATTGAGCACAATTTTCCTTTCCATCATTTTCACGGAAGACATTATAAAGATGAACAATATGATGCATCCTCAATTCCATTTTTTGTTTTCTTTTATAAACCAAACTAGTGATAAAACAAGAAACAAAAAGATTCGATTGCAAGATCTAAAGATATACCTTCAAGCACTCACCTACCCGGCAACGGCGCCAAAAAAGAGCTTGATGTCTACTACGCAACTTTATTCTTGTAGACTCGTGTTGGGCCACCAAGCGCAGAGTTTTGTAGGACAGTAGCAATTTTCCATCAAGTGGATGACCTAAGGTTTATCAATCCATGGGAGGTGTAAGATGAAGATGGTCTCTCTCAAACAACTCCGCAACCAAATAACAAAGAGTCTCTTGTGTCCCTAACACACCAAATACAATGGTAAATTGTATAGGTGCACTAGTTCGGCGACGAATGGTGATACAAGTGTAATATGGATAGTAGATATTATTTTTGTGATAGGAACAATAAAAAACAGCAAGGTATCAATTGATAAAACGGAGCACAAACAGTATTTCAATGCTTGAAAATGAGGCCTAGGGTCCGTACTTTTGCTAGTGCAATCTCTCAACGATGCTAATATAATTGGATCACATAACCACCCCTCAACGTGCGATGAAGAATCACTCCAAAGTTCCTATCTAGCGAAGAACATAAGAAGAAATTGGTTGTAGCTATTCTTTTCGATCGATCTATCCAAGAGTTTGTACTAAAATAACTCCAAGTTATTCTTTCCGATCGATCTATCAAAAGTTCATACTAAAATAACACCAAAACTCAGATTTATAATACTCAATCCAACACAAAGAACCTCAAAGAGTGCCCCAAGATTTCTACCGGAGAAACAAAGACAAGAACGTGCATCAACCCCTATGTATAGATTACCCCAATGTCACCGCGGGAATCCGCAAGTTGAGTGCCAAAAACATGTATCAAGTGAATCAATATGATACCCCATTGTCACCACGAGTATTCATAGCAAGACATGCATCAAGTGTTCTCAAATACATAAAAGTGTTCAATCCAAAGAAATCTCAAAGGGAAAAATTAATTCATTACAACAAGATAGACAGGGAAAAACACCATATCATCCGACTATATTAACAAAGCCCGCGATACATCAAGATTGTGCATCTCAAGAACATGAGCGAGAGATTAAACACATAGCTACTGGTACAAACCCTCAGCCCCGAGGGTGGCCTACTCCCTCTTCATCATGGTGGCCGCCGGGATGATGAAGATGGCCACCAGTGATGATTTCCCCCTCGAGCGGAGTGCCGAAAAGGGCTCTAGATCAGATCTCGTGTACTACAGAGCCTTGCGGCGACGAAACTTCTAATCTAGGTTAACCCCGATGGTTTTCGGAATATTTGGGAATTTATAGGGTAAAGAGGGGGTGCGGGAGGCCACCGAGGTGGGCACAAACCACCTGGGAGCGCCTGGGAGCCCAGGCACGCCCTGGTGGGTTGTGCGCCCCTTGGGGCACCCCCCAGGTGCTACTCTGGCCCATCCTGGGTGTTCTGGTCCATATAAAATCTCCAAAAAAAATTGCGGTGTTTGGACTCCGTTTAATAATGATTTTCTACGATGTAAAAAACAAGCAAAAAATAGCAACTGGCACTTGGCACTATGTCAATGGGTTAGTACCAAACATGATATAAAATGATTCTAAAACATCCAAGAATGATAATAAAACATCATGAATACTTCATAAATTATAGATACGTTGGAGACGTATCAGTTAGTCATTGCACTATTCCATAATATTCTTCCGATGCCTGCATTCTCATATTAATTGTGATTACGTACAATATCTAAGAAGCATGAAAACATAAATAGTAGTGAGATTATCTTTGTAATGCAGAGGATATTCTAATATAATAGGGGCTCCCTGTAAACCCTTGTGTGATATCACTGGATTCTGATGGGAGAGGCCATGTGTGTTGTGATACGTCTCCAACGTATCTATAATTTTTTATTGTTCCATGCTATTATTTATGATGTTTTGGATATTTAATGGGCTTTGTCATAGACTTTTATATTATTCTTGGGACTAACCTACTAACCCAAAGACCTAGTCCAGATTGCTGTTTTTTTGCCTGTTTCAGGGTTTTACAGAAAAGGGATATCAAACGGAGTCCAAACGGAATGAAACCTTCGAAAGAGATATTTTTGGAGAAAATCATGCACGGGAGACTTGAGAACCACGGAGTAGAGCATACGTGGTGCCCACGAGGGTGGGGGGCGCCCCCCCCCCCTCGTATAGGGCGCGCCCCTGCCTCGTGGGCCCCACGTTTGGCCCCCGGTGCCCTCATTCCTCATACATATACCTATGTACCCCAAAACCATCAGAACAACAGAGAAAACCCTAGTTCCACCGCTGTAACCTTCTGTTCCCGTGAGATCCCATCTTGGGGCCTGTTCCGAAGCTCCGCCGGAGGGGGGATCTACCACGGAGTGCTTCTACATCATCATCATCATCGCCTCACCATGAGTTGTGAGTAGTTTACCACAGACCTTCGGGTCCATAGCTAGTATCTAGATGGCTTCTTCTCTCTCTTTGGATCCCAAAACAAAGTTCTCCTCGGTCTTCGAGGAGATCTATTCGATGTAATCTCTTTTTGCGGTGTGTTTGTCGAGATCCGATGAATTGTGGGTTTATGATCAAGATTATCTATGAGAAATATTTGGTTCTTCTCTGAACTCTTTATGTATGATTATCATATCCTTGCAAGTCTCTTCGAATTATTGGTTTGGTTTGGCCTACTAGATCTATAGTTCTTGCAATGGGAGAACTGCTTGGCTTTGGGTTCAATCTTGCGGTGTCCTTTCCCAGTGACAGTAGGGGCAGCAAGGCACGTATTGTATTTTTGCCATCAAGGATAAAAAGATGGGGTTTATATCACTAAGTTTGAGTTTATCCCTCTACATCATGTCATCTTGCTTAAGGCATTACTCTGTTCTTATGAACTCAATACACTAGATGCATGCTGGATAGTGGTCGATGTGTGGAGTAATAGTAGTAGATGCAGAATCATTTCGGTCTACTTGTCTCGGACGTGATGCCTATATATAATGATCATGCCTACATAGTCTCATAATTATTCGCTCTTCTATCAATTGCTTGACAGTAATTTGTTTACCCGCCGTAGAATATCGCTATCATGAGATAAGCCACTAGAGAACACTATGGCTCCCGGGTCTATTCTCAACATATAAATCTACATCTACTTTACTTTTCCGCTTTTACTTTCTGTTCTTATAACCAAAAATACCAAAAATATCAAACTATCATCTCTATCAGATCTCACTTTGGTAAGTGACCGTAAAGCGATTGACAACCCCTTATCACGTTGGCTACGAAGTTCTTATTTGTTTGTGCAGGTTCGAGGGACGCGCGCGTGGTCTCCTACTCGATTGATACCTTGGTTCTCAAAAACTGAGGGAAATATTTACGCTAATAGCTCCATCACCCTTTCCTCTTCGAGGGAATACAACGCAAGCTCGAGAAGTAGCAAGAAGAATTTCTGGCACCGTTGTCGGGGAGGCTTACGCAAAAGTCATATACCAAGTACCTATCACAAACCTTTATCCTTCGCATTACATTTTTGCCTCTCGTTTTCCTCTCCCCCATTTCACCCTTGTCGTTTTATTTGCCCTTCTTCTGCTGTGTGTTTATCATTCGCTTGCCCTCATGTCTGAGATGGGGGACGATTTTATTGAGAAGGGTAGTAATGTCGAGGGCAACGTCTATGTTGACCCCCCGGATGAAACTACCACTTTACATATTAAGAAGTTCCAGGTTGGTAGTGGTAATATCATTGGAAAAGGAGTTCTTCAAAACTACTTTACTTGTGCCGGTGCTTTACCCACTATGGGTGGCTCTATTTTTCACAGGACTAGTAGCCTTGCGGATGCTGTATCTATGCTTATAGTTGAAATTGAAAGGCAATTTATCCATATGCATCCCTGTATTCAGAGAATCTTTTTGGAGTTTTCCAATATTGAGCATTCTTCTGTTAAGCGTGAAGATACTATCTTTTTGGCTCATGAATTTAGATTTATCATGAAAGAGGCCAAAGACATCTTTGCTCATTACGGGGTAGATGCCGGACGACCTCCCATAGAGGTTATCTTATTTAATCAAGAAGACATAATGCGGTTGCGATCTCCTGATCATGTTGCTTTTAATGAAAACCTTAGAAAAAAGGTTCCTACCAATGTCTTGGTTGATAGAATTTCTGAGATAAATGATGATTTTTCTATTCAAAACAATGGGTTAGGCTTCTCCCTTGAGCGAAGGCTTATGACCTTCTGCCAAAAGAACACCTATAATGATGAATTGGTTGTTCACTACAAGGAGCCAAAAGAGGAACCTATTCCTCCTGAGATTGATATGGGGACTTTTGTCCCATTAAATTTAGCCCTTTTGATTAATTTTTCTTGCCACAAAGGAAACTTGCTGCTGAACATAGGGAATATGAGATGAGTTTTCACGATATATCGTATCATTATGGCATTCCCTATATCTATCCATGTATCGTGCCTAGCTAGGGGCGTAAAATGATAGCGCTTGTTGGGAGGCAACCCAATTTTATATTTTTTCTTTTTGCTTATGTTTAGGAATAAATATTGCATCTAGCTTCTGTTTAGATGTGATTTTGTGTTTTGTTTAGTGTTTTTGCCAAGTAGAACCTTTGGGAAGACTTGTGTGAAGTTTATGTGATCTTGCTGTGAAAAACAGAATCGTTAGCGCTCGCTAGAATGGTCACCAGATTTTACTGGAGCATGTTATTTAGTTGATTCTTTTTGCAGATGATTAATAGACAAATTCCTCACGTTTTCCAATTTAGTTTAAATTTTTTGGAGTTACAAAAGTATGCGAAACCTGCAGATTACTATAGACTGTTTTGTTTTTGACAGATTCTATTTTTCGTGTGTTGTTTGCTTATTTCAATGCATCTATGAGTAGTATTGGGAAGTACGAACCACAGAGAAGTTGGAATATAGTAGGTTTAAAACCAATATAAACAAAGAATGAATTTATGGCAATACCTTTGGGTAGTGGTTTGCTTTCTTATACTAACAGAGCTCACGAGATTTTTGTCTAAGTTTTGTGTTGTGAAGTTTTCAAGTTTTGAGTGTTGCTTTGATGGACTATGGAACAAAGAGTGGCAAGAGCCTAAGCTTGGGGATTCCCATGGCACCCCAAGGTAAAAGTCAAGGACAACCAAAAGCCTAATCTTGGGGATGCCTCGAGAAGGCATCCCCTCTTTCGTCTTCATCCACTTGGAGCTATATTTTTATTCATCACATGATATGTGTTTTACTTGGAGCGTCTTGTATAATTTGAGTCTTTGCTTGTTAGTTTTCCACAATTATCCTTGCTGGACACACCTATTTGAGAGAGTTAAATATGGCCTAGGAATTGTTAGAACACTCTATGTGCTTCACTTATATCTTTTGAGTTGAATAGTTTTTGCTCTAGTGCTTCACTTATATCTTTTAGAGCACGGTGGTGATAATATTTTCAAGAAATTGTTGAAGTCTCATGCCTCACTTATATCCGTTTGAGAGTCTATTAAAACAGCATGGTAATGTCCTTAGGCTATAAAACTAGTCTTCACATAATAGACATCCAATATCAATGTAGTAAAAACTTTCACACTAACTGCATTGAATATGATGAGAAGTTGGATGCTTGATAATTGTTTTGAGATATGAGGATAGTGATATTAGAGTCATGCTAGTGGAGTTATTATGAAATTGAGAAATACTTGTGTTAAGGTTAGTGGCTCCCGTAGCATGCACGCATGGTGAACCGCTATGTGATGAAGTTAGAGCATGATGTATTTGTAAAGTTTCAACCTTTGTGTGGAGGTCGGGGGCGCGTGATGGTTAACTCCTACCAACCTCCCCCCTAGGAGCATGCGTTGATTGCTTTGTTTTGATGACTCGTAGATTTTTGCAATAATTATATGAGTTCTTTATGACTAATGTTGAGTCCATGGATTATACGCACTCTCACCCTTCCACCATTGCTAGCCTCTCTTGTATCGCGCAACTTTCGCCGGTACCATACACCCACTATATATCCTTCCTCAAAGCAGCCACCATACTTACATATCATGACATTTCCATAGACATTTCGAGATATATTGCCATGCAACTTTCCACCATTCCGTTCATATGACACGCTACATATTGTCATATTGCCATGCATGATCATGTAGTTGACATCGTATTTATGGCAAAGCTACCATGCATAATTTTTCATACATGTCACTCTTGATTCATTGCACATCCCGGTACACCGCGGGAGGTATTGATATAGAGTCATACTTTGTTCTAGTATCGAGTTGTATTGGAAGTGTGATGATCATCATTATTAGAGCATTGTCCCATGTGAGGAAAGGATAAATCAATAAAGCCCCTCCAAAAGAAAAAAAAAGAAAAGAAAAAAAGAAAGGCCAAAGAAAAAAAGGCCCAAAAAAGTAAAAAAAAAGAAAAAGAAAAGAAGAAGGGACAATTGCTACTATCTTTTTCCACACTTGTGCTTCAAAGTAGCACCATGTTCTTCATGATAGAGAGTCTCATGTTTAGTCACTTTCATATACTAGTGGGAATTTTCATTATAGAACTTGGCTTGTATATTCCAATGATGGGCTTCCATAAATGCCCTATGTCTTCGTGAGCAAGCAAGTTGGATGCACACCCACTAGTTTCTTTTGTTGATCTTTCATACGTTTTTAGCTCTAGTGCATCCGTTGCATGGCAATCCCTACTCACTCACGTTGATATCTATTGATGGGCATCTCCATAGCCCGTTAATACACCTAGTCGATGTGAGACTATCTCCCTCCTTTTTGTCTTCTCCACAACCACCTCTCTATTCCACCCATAGTGCTATGTCCATGGCTCATGCTCATGTATTGCGTGAAAGTTGAAAGGTTTGAAAGAATAGAGTATGAAAACAAGTGCTTGGCTGAAATCGGGGTTGTGCATGATATGAATATTTTGTGTGATGAAGAGGGAGCATAGCCAGACTATATGATTTTGTAGGGATAACTTTCTTTAGCCATAGTATTTTGAGAAGACATGATTGCTTTGTTAGCATGCTGAAGTATTATTTTTTATGTCAATATAGACTTTTGTCTTGAATCTTTCTGATCTGAACATTCATGCCACAATTAAGAGTATTACATTGAAAAGCTATGTTGGTTAGCATTCCACATCAAAAATTCCGTTTTTATCATTTACCTACTCGAGGACGAGCAGGAATTAAGCTTGGGGATGCTTGATACGTCTCCAACGTATCTATAATTATTGATTGGTCCATGCTATTATTTATGATGTTTGGGTGTTCAATGGGCTTTGTCATACACTTTTATATTATTTTTGGGACTAACCTACTAACCCAAAGGCCCAGTCCAGATTGTTGTTTTTGCCTGTTTCAGGGTTTTATAGAAAAGGGATATCAAACGGAGTCCAAACGAAATGAAACCTTCGGGAGAGATATTTTTGGAGAAAATCACGCACGGGAAACTTGAGAACCACGGAGTAGGGCATACGTGCTGCCCACGAGGGTGGGGGCGCGCCCCCTGCCTCGTGGGCCCCACGTTTGGCCCCCGATGCCCTCCTTCCTCCTATATATACCTACGTACCCCGAAACCATCAGAACAACAGAGAAAACCCTAGTTCCACCGCCGTAACCTTCTGTTACCGTGAGATCCCATCTTCGGGCCTATTCCGGAGCTCCGCCGGAGGGGGGATCTACCACGGAGTGCTTCTACATCATCATCATCGCCTCACCATGAGTTGTGTGTAGTTTACCACAGACCTTCGGGTCCATAGCTAGTATCTAGATGGCTTCTTCTCTCTCTTTGGATCTCAATACAAAGTTCTCCACGGTCTTCGAGGAGATCTATTCGATGTAATCTCTTTTTGCGGTGTGTTTGTCGAGATCCGATGAATTGTGGCTTTATGATCAAGATTATCTATGAGAAATATTTGGTTCTTCTCTGAACTCTTTATGTATGATTATAATATCCTTGCAAGTCTTTTCGAATTATTGGTTTGGTTTGACCTACTAGATCTATAGTTCTTGCAATGGGAGAAGTGCTTGGCTTTGGGTTCAATCTTGCGGTGTCCCTTCCCAGTGACAGTAGGGGCAGCAAGGCGCATATTGTATTGTTGCCATCGAAGATAAAAATATGGGGTTTATATCACTAAGTTTGAGTTTATCCCTCAACATCATGTCATCTTGCTTAAGGCGTTACTCTGTTCTTATGAACTCAATACACTGGATGCATGCTGGATAGCGGTCAATGTGTGGAGTAATAGTAGTAGATGCAGAATCGTTTCGGTCTACTTGTCTCAGACGTGATGCCTATATATAATGATCATGCCTAGATAGTCTCATAATTATTCGCTCTTCTATCAATTGCTTGACAGTAATTTGTTTACCCGCCGTAGAATATCGCTATCATGAGAGAAGCCACTGGAGAATACAATGGCCCCCGGGTGTATTATCAACATATCAATCTACATCTACTTTACCTTTCCGCTTTTACTTTCTGTTCTTATAACTAATAATACCAAAATTATCAAACTATCATCTCTATCAGATCTCACTTTCGTAAGTGACCGTAAAGGGATTGACAACCCATTATCGCGTTGGCTGCGAAGTTCTTATTTGTTTGTGCATGTGTGAGGGACTTGCGCGTGGTCTCCTACTGCATTGATACATTGGTTCTCAAAAACTGAGGGAAATACTTACACTACTATGCTGCATCACCCTTTCCTCTTTGAGGGAATACAACACAAGCTCGAGAAGTAGCATGCTGTAATATGGTGCGTGCATTAATATAATCTGACACAACTACAAAAAAAATAGGCTTCCTATCGGGAGCTCCAGAAGTAAGGATAGTCGGCAAATGATAGGTTCATAATATATTGTATAGAAAATTTATTGCCAAACCATGATAACAAGAGGACACAACAACTAGGTAGATCGTAGTGTAGATAAAAGGGGTACACTATACCCAGCATAAATAAATCGGGATTGTGGAACTGGCTGGAAAATATGGTTTTGTATTGCCGCTACCAATTGAAAGCCTATCGATCACCTACATGCCAACTCTATCAGCTGTTGACTGCAGATGTCCTTGCTCCCCTTCCTCAAGGAACATAATGTACTTACTAAATAAAGAATAACAGAAGAGGAAAATGCTAAAGAACAGAAGAGGAAGCATATTATTGAGATTCTGCTTCTTTCTATAGAATGTAGGTTGCCGAGTCATGATGAATCACAGCGCCCAAAGAAATACAATTCCATGATGTCTCTCTATATGTGGCCACATGCATTTGGAAAATCAAGTGGGAGCATTAGCTGACCAATTAAATGTGTGTCTGTTAACTAATATCAGTATCATAGCACAATTCGTATTTTAAGAAGTAAGCTTTGGACTTATGATTGGTGTGTTGTTTAGCTTCAAGCATGGACTGCTGCTAGTGCGACACAAAGCACCAACACAAATCATAGTGTAGATATAACGAGAAAATCACAAGCATCACAAGTAAAATCAGGAAAGTGGAACTTGCTGCAAAATATGGGCTACTATTGCCGCTACGACTATAAAGGCTTCGGAAAATAGCTCTCTTCAACTGAAGGTGCGGTATTGTTAAGATCAGTGTAACTCTCAGAGGCAACACAACTCCTCGTATTTTCTTACTAATCTTATAGGATTCAAGTGGGCAGGCCACTACAATTCTTGTTCCTATGTTTACAAAATCCTACGAATCAAAGAGGCCCGAAGAGTTGAAAGTGTCCATCCCAACCGACCGAATAGACCTGTACACTGCAAATGTCCCTGCTCTCTTCACAACAAGGAACATATTGTACTGTACTATTATACTCCCTCTATTCCAAAATAAAAGTCTTTGTAGATATTTCCACTATGGATCACATACAGATGTATACACATACATTTTAGAGTGTAGATTCACTCATTTTGCTCGATATGTACTCCATGGTGGAATCTATACAAAGACATGTATTTAGGAATGGAGACATTACTTATTAAAGAAGAACAGACGAGGAACATGCTAAAGAAGAGCAAGCAGATTTAGGATAATAAAATGTTTGTTGCACAGTACCCACACATGATGAACTAGAGCGCATTAAGAATGCAACTCCCTACTGTCTCTCTATATGTGGCGCACGTGCTTTTCGAAAGTAAAGTGGGAACATCAGCTGACCAATTAAACATTATTTGTTTTAGTAATATCATCATCAAATTAGTTTCGTATTTGAGCAACAAGTTTGGAATTATTATTGGCACGTTGTTTAGCTTGATGGATTGAGGAGCAGTGGTAAGCAGCTACGATGATGGTACCAGAGTATACATGAATGTCTGCATGCAAGTCGCGTGGCTTTCGCCATTTGGGTTAGTCGACCAGTTCAGGAGGTTGGATGAAGATCCTACGTCTCCTAACCCTTCTTATTCCCCCCTCTGATTCTTCTGTTACGGAACACAGCACGGGCCGCCGGCCGAACAACCGGCCCCGACCCCCCGCCCTCCCCTGAACCTCCCCTACGTCGTTGTTTAGCTAGTGTGGAAGATAAAAGGGGAAAACCATAAGCATTGCGAGTATAGTGTTGATCGTGCCATGGCGTATCTGAATGTGCAAACCGGACAAAGGCAACTTCGCAACTTCGCAACTAACAAGTAAGATCCTAAGTGGTGGACAAGAAATCACAGTAAAGCAGTTGTGAGAAATAAGTTGAGCAGATACGAAAGAGTACCCCCTCTGCTGCGGCGCTGTGTATGCATCTGCTAAGAATTTGACGGTGCCGCGGTAGCGATGGATGTCGGCGGCGTGGAAGCAGATGTAGGAGGGCAGACAGTGGCGGCGGGGGAAATATCCCGGTGCGGTGGATGAGCCAGTCATAGGAGCGGTGCCGGCAAGGTGGACGGCGACGGGGATGAAGCGAGAGGACGGTATGCAATGATCCAGCTGGTCCGAAGCCATGGATGAGAGAGGTCGACTTGTAATGGACGACGGCGTCCGGGTTTCAGCTCTGGCCTGGTGGAGGAGGACGGTGGTGGATGGGGTGGCGGACAGAGGAGGCTAGGGTGGAGAGGGTGTTTTGGCGCCCACGGAGTACGAATGGGGTAATGGAGGGAGCGATGTAGGGGGAACCATGTCTTTGGGACGCACTTGTCTCAAATGCGGGGAAAGTTACCAACTTATCCCTCGTTTAAAATTTCAGACATCACATGAATATTGGGCTGCTAGGGATAGGACGGTAATCGCGCATACATCAAAAATTTGCCGCCGGAGATTTCGGTCGAGGAGAGTTTGTTTTGACGCCCACCGTGTATAAATCCGGGGAGGTGAGAGGCGGAGGGGGTTATGTCACCTTTGAGTGAAATTACAAGCCTACCCCTATCAAAACCTATAGAAATCCAGCCGATAGGCTTTGCGTGTCAAGGATAGGCAGTAATTTCCATCTCACAGATTTTGGTTTTGGGCAGTTACTGCGAGTTTCCCCGCTTCCTTCAATTTTTTTGCAGAAAAAGAGTGCACGTTTACCGTGCCAACTCACTTCAAATCTATTTTCTTTTTTTTCTGGCCAGGATCCGGTTTGTATTCGAATACAAATCTCTATACGTACATCATAC
>LR738710.1:433525340-433603277 GCA_902687465.1 Secale cereale | reverse complement strand
ACACACACACACACACACACACACACACACACACACACACACACACACACCAATATAAAAAGATCAAAAGGGGCAGATCCAATCAACCCCGACCATCAAATCATGTCACTCCAACGACCTAGACTGCTTCAATGTCATGCCAAATATAGTGCTAATCACATAATAACACGCAGAAATATCCTAATTAATATCAACATGCACAAATTAACGTGCATTGCACGTACACATTGACTAGTACTTTCAAAAGCTAAAAACCCTTTCTACATAAATATGGTTTACATATGCCATGATCTCACATTCATAAGGCTGAATCCATCTTAAATTGAATAGAACTATTTGAAACCATTTTATGTTGAAATCTAGTGTATGCATTCCTCGCTAACTAGCTCCAATTAATGTGTGTTTCATGCAGGTTTTTTCTTATTCTCAAACATGTATAACATGTTTGACACATGCAACATGTAGTGTTGTCTCATTTAGAAATGAATCGCATAAAACCATACATTGTCTCTAATTGAAAAGATCTATCGATCACTGATAGTGATAAACTAAATAACATTACATATGTCCCCAAATTCAAATTAATATGCATGTCTGATAGCCCAATTTTCGTTATGATATTATTGATGTCCTGATCTCTAATTTAAAGATTTGAATCCCCTTTAATCCAGATATTTCGTCTTATATAACTATCACTCGCACCCTCATATATATATATATATATATATATATATATATATATATATATATATATATATATATATATATATATATATATATATATATATATATATATATAGACTCGTACGCCTACACAATCTCATGGGTATGTCTTGTGCTAGTTGTATGTTGATAGCAGTCTTTTCTTGTTCGTAACACTGTGACATTAGTCTCTCCCTCGGCATTCACTATATCTCTTCCTGCTATGCCTCTCTAACTATAATTATCCCTATGAAATCTCTTTCTCTTACACAAACAAAATCTTCGTCTCTGAGGGTCTCATTTCTCTGTGCTATTCCCCTATATGCCGCTGACACACATCCTCTCACTCTAGACATTTCTTGCACTCCCTAAGTCTCAATAGCTACGACTCTCCCTCTTAAATATCCATCTCTCACGCTCAAACACAAACTCCCAAGGTCTCATTTCTTTACACCGTTCCCCTATATGCCGTTCACACACACCCTCTCTCCATAGGGATATCTCGTGTGCCCTATGTCTCTCTAGCTACAACTCTCCCTCTGAAAAGTCTCACTCTCTGTCGCAAACACAAACTCCGTCTCATGGGGTCTCATTTCTCTCAAATATTTGTTTGTATGGCACTCACACGCACCCTCTCTTTCTCACACACACACACACACACAACATACTATTCGGATCTACTCGACTCTTATCTATAACAAACACATTAGCTGATCTCCCTCTAACTAGCATCTCTATCTCCCTATTTCTCTGTTTCTCCATCAATTTCCTTTCTCGGTCGCACTCTTGATTCCTATCATGCACTCTATATCTCTCTTAAAGACAAAAAACACAATAGCCGATCTCCCTCTAACTAGCATCTCTATCTCCCTATTTTTCTTTTTCTCCATCAACCTTCTTACTCGGACACACTCTTGCTTCCAATCATGCACACTATATATATTTTTCTCTACATGCATCTATAAGTCGTTCTCTTTTGCACGCACATTTGTGTCTCGCTCCCTCTACTCGCCATATATGCATGCTCCACCCCACACCACTCTCTCTTAAAGACAAAAACACACGCTCCAGCATCGCACCTTCTTCCCTTCGCTCTCACCTGGATGCATATTGTCATATCGATCCATCTCTCCCGTCATGTTGATCTTATGACTTATGTCCTGTCTTTTATCTCAATCATGTGTGCGGGAACACAAACCCTCCACGTATATATGTATACATCCCGCACATGCATGCGCAATGTCTCATCTCTCTCCATGCCTATTTAATTACCCCTAGCTCCCATCCCACATCAAATGTTTATGTTCTTGTGTGCACATGGCTTCCGTATGGACGTGTCTCTTCTCTAAAACATACACTCACACTTAACTATCTCCTTTTGGCTACCCCATTCTGTCACTCCCTCCCTCTATCCCTGAAACCAATAAGGCTTTCACTTCGTTTAATTCCCGTCTATATGCACCATCGATAGTAGTTTTCCTCGATGTCTCTCAAACAAACATGTTATATCGATGTCCACTCATCTCAAACGCACATGCCATTCATCCAAATCTACGAGCCTCTTCTCTCTCGCCCCCTCCCTCGTTGGAGGCCTCTACCATACACATAACCTATCTACGATGAAGCCACACACACTTAATTAATTTCCTTGCCGAAGACTCCATCACACACACACACACACACACACACACACACACACACACACACACACACACACACACACACACAAACCGTTCTTTCTTTCACACATACGGTCTCTTTATACACACATGGTCTCTCTATACAACCCCACACACACACATGCTCTAGGTGGACTATTTGTTCCTACCACACCCTTCGTCCAATGTTACTCGTATGATAATCAATCACATTTATTTACTTATAACATGGACAAATTCCACTTTATTTTACTAGTTAGCAAACTTTTGATAATTATATAATGCAAATCACGAGTAGGAAGTGACATTCTTGTTACAAAAATCTGACTAATATGGCCAGGTAATTTACAAGGAAAGAGCACCTCCAATAGCTTATCTATATGTATGTCTATACTCGTTTTCCACGATGTGAGCCCAAAACAGGCGTCCAACGGCTTGTCTATATGGTCTTCCAAATATACACATCCTCTAAATCGACCTCGACAATGTCCACGCCTGGACAATGTGAAGGCGTTGTCTAAACTCAGCTGTAGTCATGATTTCTTCCTCTCCCCAGCGACAGCCCACCTGTCATGGTCCCTGTATATAGATGGTCTGATGCAAAACTGGACGTGTATATGAGAGAATCTTTTTAGACCATTGTCTATATGAATATATAGACATCCAAATATACACATGCTATTGGAGATGCTCTAAGGTACCATTAAACCTATATCCCAATGCAAAAGGTGGAGTACATGTCCTAAGAGTAGAGGGGCACACACACACTCCCTAAGAAACAAACCATTCGTGCACGCGCATGCGAGTTATGTGACGCACCCTCAATAGACCCGTATGTGTAAAATTTGTGCACCCGCGGGTACCCGTTATGGACTGCATTTATTTAAGCCGGACGGTGAACCCAAACAGTAGCCGCATTCATTCCCCTCCCACTACCTCTTCTCCGCTCGCCGTCGCCCGATAGCCATGGCCTGGCCGAAGGTAACGACATACACCATGCTCCCGTCGGAGAGGCGCTTTGAGCTGCTTCCGGAGATCTGGAGGTGGTGCAAAGTCCGAATCGTAGCCGTCCTGCCACTGGACTAGCTGAAGCCGGAGGAGGAGGTGGAGCAGCACGCAGTCACGGAGGACATGGACTAGGAGGAGGATGAGGACGACGCGGACGAGGTGTGGCATGTTTGAATTTGTCTTTTACTTCTCGTACCACTATGTTACATGCAATGCACGGTGATATTATGATGCAGGCTTCGGGCGTTAATTATGCCATGGAGGTTCCTCTTGGTCAATGTGATATGTATAGAATTTCACGGACGGAGGGAGTAGTGCACATGCCAAGTTCACTGGGCTGCCGTGTTTCACACTCCTCCATCTTAATAAGAGTGGAGACAATAGCTTTCATAAAAAATAAAAAATGAATTGTACTACAGCAAAAGAGCAGTGACACCTGCCCGGCTTCCTTGCTCGTCCTCAATATCTGAAAGAATACTTTCATTCGCCAACATGTGGGACGTCGACCATCCTGGTCCACTTGCCATGACACCAGAATTAGAGTGCATCACACGGAACTGCAGGGGAGACTCACCTCGGTCGTAGCGCTGCCGTAATAATGAGTAATGAGCCATCAAATCGCAGGCCCAACCTTTCCCACTTGAAGTTGCTCGGACGAAGGAACCATCATGACTTCATTGAATCCGCTTCTTCAAGAAAACTACTGTACCAGCAATACTGCTACCACACGCGAAGACTGCACGACACTATAGCACGTCATATCACTCAGACCCACTAGGCCAAACAAGCCTTCCTAACGCATGGGAAAGCCCCGCCCTCGTAATTTTGTTCTAGATTTGTATCGATGGATCGCACAAACAAGGGAAAGAACAGAGTATAAAATGTTACACTTTGCAAGTACAAAAGGAAAAGGCGGCACACTTAAAGAACGCCTGTCGCATTCGGGTCGCACCCATCACAGTCGGTCTGGCACGCCGCTCACCAAAGGGGACATGGGTTGCAACTGTCCGCCGACAGTCGGCCAAGGAAAAGGAGACAGGGAGGAAGAAGAGATCGGCCGGCCGATGCGCAAGGACTCCAAGAAATATACTAGTGACTAGCAAGATGCCCGTGCGTTGCACGGAACATCAAGATGCATTTATATGAGAAGTTTATCCTGTGGGAGATAAGGATGGACGAGGGAAGGCCTTATCTGCAAATGTGGAGAGGAGTGTGGGTATATTTTTGAAAAATTGTCATAGTTTCCTTCCTATCCATCAGACATAAATCCGACATCCTATATTGCAGGATGGCAGGCACACCATCATCACCAACTCTGTTTTTATAAGAGTAGATAGATAGAAGTAGAGATAAGAGTACATATATGTGAGGCGGGCCATGTACACACTCGTACAACCTATCACTAGCACACGTAAACACTCTCTGTAGCCTTTCCGAAAGTACGACGTCAACTACATATTCGCATCAACTTATCAGCCCTAACATTTTTCTTCGGTCAGTGTTTGCAAGTACTATAGCTCGCACAGTAGCTAGCCTACTAACACAACACAGAATCAGTCGAGGTGTGACACCAAGAATAACCAATTTTGTTTCTTCAATCAAGCCCTTCTTATATGTTTAAACATACGCCTAAGCATGTCATATATTACTTCAAAAGCTGGTGAGGATACATCTATTTCCATAACTCGGAGAGGGTTCGCACGATTCACTATCAAACAAAAGTAGCAAGTACCGCCCACACAAGACACTGCACTAGCCCTAGACTGCGTGATAAAACGCAACCTTCTGGTAATTAAACACTGCAAACTACGTTGAAAGACTAGCGCGACCATCTATTTCTTGTCATAGATCGCTCGGGCAATGTCCACATGAAGGACAACGGCAAGGCGATCGATCTCTGGAGCGATGTCCAAAGGAGGGACCGCGACATCGGAATCATCAAGGGCGTCCACCGGCACCTGCACCTGAACTTCCACAACCCTAACATTTTATTAAGCACAATTCTAATAATAAAAAACAACACCTATGGTAAACCATATTTTTTACCTTATGCAGCTCACCGGGGGATCCCATCCCTCCAGGGGCCATTGCCTCGCCGGGGATATACTGTCTCTCAACGGCGACTATCTCCTCAAACCCGGCCTTGAGGCTCTCATATGTGGCCATTAGAGTTTTTTGGGTAGGCACGGTGGCGCCCTTGCTGTTCTTCCATCTTTCTTTGTTTAGGAGTTCGTCCGCCAAGGTCCTCAAATCTTTGGCCAGTGCTTGTTTCTTGGAGTTCTTCGTCTCCATGGGTTGACCCGCCAACATCGCCAACTCGTTGGCTGGTGCTCTCTTCCAGGAGATCTTTGTCTCCAGTGGGTTGTCCGCTGGCAACTCTTTGCCCAGTGCTCCAGGATCCATCAATAAACTGACAAACAAAAAGCAATTGAAAGGAAACCACAATCGCTATGAAAAGGGGAAAATAATAGGCAGTGAGAAACGGTCGGTGCTTCGCAAAAAGAAGATTCTTGGAATGAAAATAGAGTAACATCACTGATTCACCTACCTTTCCTTTGTTGGTACAGAAGAAAAATGGCACAAGGGACTAGCGTGGAGTGTGGTTTTCTTCAAGATAGGGGAGAAATGGCTTAAACGAGCATTCTAGTGAAATGATGGTTGCTTCGTCCGTCCAACTAACCAGGCCTTTTTACCATTGCTGGTAAATGTGTGGGTTTTGTGGTATGAAGGGTCATGAAGGCCAGACCGGGGTGACTGAAAGCACAAGTGCTCCCTAGGTGATTTTGGTAATTATTGTCAACATATCTCTTGTAGGACTAATGTTTTAATCTAGTATATTTCAGACAAGTTCAACAAATGGAGTGGCATGGACTAGAGGATGTGGAAGCCCTTCAAGATGATAAGGACAAAGGATTGGCTCAAGCTCAAAGCTCAGGACTCTACATTTTCTATTTCAGTGATCCAAGATCACATTGAGTCCATAGGAAAGACAATACTATTAAAAGGGGATGAGGTGTTGCTTAATGGCTTGCTTGCTCAAAGTGCTTAGTGATATACTCCAAAACCCTCAACCACTTTCTCACATCCATTTATGTCCTAAACCAAGAGTCAAACTCGGCCCTACCGAAAAGTTCTATCTGGTGCCACCGAGTTCATTTGACATAGCCACTGCCAGAAACCCTAATCATTTCGGTCTCACCTACAGGGATCTCAGTCTCACCGAGATGGGAATGTAAACTCTCTATTTCCTATATGAAACATTTTGGTCTAATCGAGAAGTGCGAATCGGTCTCACCGAGTTAGCATTGCAAACTCTCTGTTGCCATTTCATAACGTTCCGGTTCCACCGAAATGAGCGAATCGGTCCCACCGAGTTTGCCTGACCAACCCTCTGTGTGCTTATTACCAAAATCGGTCCCACCGAGTTTGTGTAATCGGTCTCACCGAGATTACGTTATGCCCTAACCCTAATGAAATCGGTCCTACCGAGTTGATCATATAGGTCCCACCGAAATGCCTAATGGTCACATTATGAACTAAATCTGTCTGACCGAGTTTTATGATTCGGTCCCACTGAGTTTTGTAAATTGTGTGTAACAGTTAAATTTTTTGTGGAGGCTATATATACCCATCAACCCACTCTTCATTCATGGAGAGAGCCATCACAACATACCTACACTTCAAACATACCTGTTCTGAGAGAGAACCACCTACTCAAGTGTTGAGATCAAGATATTCCATTCCTACCACATAAATCTTGTTCTCTAGCCTTCCCGAGGCTCTTTCCACTCAAATCATTCTTCCACCATATCCAAATCTGTGAGGAACTATTTGAGTGTTGGGGAGACTATCATTTGAATTATTTGAGCAAGGAGTTCATCATCGACACACCGTCTATTACCTTTTGGAGAGTGGTGTCTCCTAGATTGGTTAGGTGTCACTTGGGAGCCTCCGACAAGATTGTGGAGTTGAACCAAGGAGTTTGTACGGGCAAGGAGATCACCTACTTCGTGAAGATCTACCCTAGTGAGGCAAGTCCTTCGTGGGCGATGGCCATGGTGGGATAGATAAGGTTGCTTCTTCGTGGACCCTTCATGGGTGGAGCCCTCCGAGAACTCGCGCAGCCGTTAGCCTTTGTGGGTTGAAGTCTCCATCAACGTGGATGTATGATAGCACCACATATCGGAACCACGACAAAAAACATCCGTGTCTACACTTGCGTTCGCTCCTTCAAACTCCTCCCTTTACCTTCATATGCAATTATTTTACATTCCACTGCTACACTCTTAGAATTGCATGTGTAGGTTGATTGCTTGACTTGTGCTTAGTTGCTAAAATCCGCCAAGAATTAAAATTGGGAAAAGGCTATTTTTGGTCAACTAGTCAAAGTTGCATGCTTTACTTTCCAATACCCACATACTCTTGTTATGCATGCTTGATGTGTATTGTGAATGTTAAATATGTGCTAAATCTCCACCTAAATTTAAGTATTATTAAAAGTTGTCACTTTTCTTGCTAGGAGTCTAGTCACCCCCTCTAGACACCTCTTCTTGATGCTTTCAATTGGTATCAGAGCTTTGGTCTCCACTGCTTTGGTTTAATCACCATTGGAGGAAGATGAATGAGTCTATGTTGGGGAGTATTAGACGTAGAGTGCATATGCTTGATGGAGAGTACTTTCATGAATGCAAAAATGAGATGCTTGAGATCTTCAATGAATATCATTTGAACAAGTATATTGATAATCCTTGTATGCCCCCGATTGATGCTTCGGATCCTACTTTCAATGAGAAACTTCACATGGTTCAAAATCTTAGAACTGTTAATCTTATAACTAAAGGATTGCCTAGAAACTTGCTTGTATGTTTGCGAACTTTTGAGTGTGCTTATACTATATGGACATTCCTAGAGGAACGATTCCCAAATTATTCCTTGAAAAATCTGGATGAGATTCTCCATAAGTCTATTGCCTTGAATAGGATGAATACTAGTGATCCTAAGTTTGGTGATTGCTTATTTGAGCTTCGTGATCTCATGCGTGCCAAAGGAGATGTTGGAATTATTAGCAATATCATTTCTGAAGTCATTAGAATTCATAGAGAGGAACATTGTTACGGTCATACTTCTAATGAATCACTCTCTCTAGTTGTTGATCAATCACAAGACGATGTGGAACGTGGATACTATGATGAGGATGATGATAGTGACTATGATCTTCATGAACAAATGAGACATTTTGGTCTTATGGCAAATCTTCGTGGTTACGCAGCCGGAGGAAAGGAATGGGTGCTTGATAGTGGATGCACGGATCACATGACCGAAGATAAGGACATGTTTGATGAGCTTGCTAGAAATGATGGTCCACGAAAGTATGTTACCTTTGGTGACAATTCTAAGGGTAAAGTTGTTGGCCTTGGTAAGGTGGCCATATCCAACGATATCTCAATCAAGAATGTCATGCTTGTAGAATCCCTCTGATATAATCTTCTCCCCATGTCTAGATTAGCTGATTTTGGTTTAAATGTGCTATTCACTCACGTTGATTGCCAAGCCTTTCGTAGATATAATCACAATATGGTCTTTACCGACATTCGTAGAGGTGACCTATACATCGTTGAATTTACTAAGAAAGCCCAACCTCGCACTTGTTTTATTGCTAAATCCTCTGAAGGTTGGTTGTGGCATAGAAGGATAGGTCACGTGGGCATGTGAAATCTTGATAAGCTTATTAAAGGTGATCATATCCTTGGTGTTAAAGATGTTATATTTGACAAGGATAGACTTTGTAGTGCTTGTCAAGCAGGAAAACAAGTTGGAGAAAGTGATCCCGTGAAGAACATCATGACTACAAGAAGACCACTTGAGCTACTTCATATGGATCTTTTTGGTCCCAATGCTTACAAAAGCCTCGGTGGTAACTCTTTTGGATTAGTCATTGTTGATGATTTTTCAAGATTTACGTGGGTGTTCTTTCTTGATGATAAATCGCTGGTCCAAAAGATCTTAAATTTTTTTGCTAGGAAGGCCCAAAATCAATTTGAAGTGAAGATCAAGAAGGTTCGTAGCGACAATGGAATGGAGTTCAAGAACGCAAATGTGGATACCTTTCTTGACAAAGAAGGGATCTCACATGAGTTCTCGGCTACGTACACGCCTCAACAAAATGGAGTTGTTGAGAGGAAGAACCGGACACTCATCGAGATGGCAAGAACGATGCTTGATGAGTACAATACGCCAAGACACTTTTGGGCAGAAGCGGTTGAGACAGCTTGTCATGCAACAAATCGCTTATATCTTCACAAGCTTCTCGGCAAGACGGCATACGAGCTTCTCACCGGTGACAAACCCCAAGTTGTATATTTTCGAGTATTCGGCTCAAAGTGCTACATTCTTGATAAGCATCATCGTTCTAAATTTGCTCCTAAATCTCATGAAGGTTTCCTACTTGGTTATGGCTCAAACTCTCACACTTACCGTGTCTACAACAATTTCACCCGAAAGGTTGAAGAGACGGTAGATTTGAAGTTTGATGAATCTAACGGCTCGCAAATAGAGCAATTGCCAATTGATGTAGGAGATAAAGATCCTTCGGAAGCAATTCAATACTTGTCTATTGTCAATATCCGTCCAACGGAGCTGAAAGAGAGTACTTCGTCCGTCCATGTGGAAGCTTCTACCTCACGACAAGGTGAACCACAAGTTGACTTGGAGGCATCCACAAATGGGACATGCCATGATGAAGAAGACGAGGAAGTGCATCAAGATGAACCACATTGACCTCCTTCTCCACCTCCACAAGGGGACAACAACACCAACAACAATGCAAAAGGACAAGAAGAAGAAGATGAAGAGGATGTTCCACCCCGATCCAAGCAAAAGCTTTCACGAGATAGAGCAAGAATTGCTAGAGATCACCCCGTAGAGCAAATCTACAATGACATCCAAACCGGGAGAATCACTTTCTCTAAATCTCGCCTAGCTAACTTTTTCGAACATGACTCTTTCATATCTAACCTTGAACCTATGAAGGTTGAAGATGCTCTTGATGATCCGGATTGGGTGAACACTATGCATGAAGAGCTACACAACTCTGAGAGAAATCAAGTGTGGACATTGATCGAGAAGCCTGACAACACCCACAACATCATCGGTACCAAATGGGTGTTTCGCAACAAGCAAGATGAAGATGGTCAAGTCGTCCGCAACAAAGCACGTCTCATCGCCCAAGGCTACACTCAAGTCGAAGGTATGGACTATGGTGAGACATATGCCCCCGTTGCTAGACTTGAGTCCATCCGCATCTTACTTGCTTATGCTAATCACCATGATATCACCTTGTACCAAATGGACATTAAAAGTGCTTTTCTCAACGGTGAAATTGAGGAGGAAGTTTATGTTAAACAACCTCTCAGCTTTGTCAATCCTAAGAAAGCCGATCATGTTTACAAACCTCACAAAGCTCTTTATGGTCTTAAACAAGCTCCTAGAGCGTGGTATAAATGCTTGACCAAGTTCCTTATTGAAAAAGGCTTTGAGATTGGAAAAATAGATTCTACACTTTTTTACTAAAAGGGTTAATGGTGAATTATTTGTGTGCCAAATTTATGTTGATGATATCAAATTTGGTTCTACTAACCCCCATTTTAGTGAAAGGTTTGGAAAGCTAATGTCGGAAAAGTTTGAGATGTCTATGATGAGTGAACTCAAGTTCTTTATTGGTTTGCAAATCAAACAAACTAAGGACGGTACGTTTGTTTCTCAAACAAAGTATACCAAGGACTTGTTCAAGAAGTTCAACATGCAAGAATGCAAATGTATGACTACACCCATGCCTACTAGTGGACATCTTGACTTGACTAAGGATGGCGAACCGGTTGATCAAAAGGTTTACCGCTCTATGATTGGTCCGTTGTTATATCTACGTGCCTCCCATCCTGATATTATTCTAAGTGTGTGCATGTGTGCACGATATCAAGCGGCCCCTAAAGAATGTCATCTTAAGGCTGTGAAAAGGATAGTGATATACTTAATTCATACACCAAATTTTGGCATTTGGTATCCTTAGAGGTCCTCTTTTGATCTTGTTGGCTACTCCGATTCGGACTATGCCGGAGACAAGGTTGATAGAAAGTCCACTTTGGGTACTTGTCAATTTCTTGGTAGATCTCTTGTGTCTTGGTCCTCCAAGAAACAAAACTCGGTATCCTTATCCACCACCCAAGCGGAATACATCCCCGTTGGTTCATGTTGTGCTCAATTACTTTGGATGACCCAAACTCTTAAAGATTATGGGATATATGTGAAACATGTTCCATTGCTTTGTGACAATGGAAGTGCTATTAAGATTTCTCATAATCCCGTGCATCATTCTCGAACTAAGCATATTGAAATTCGTCATCATTTCATTCGAGACCATGTTGCTAAGGGTGATATCAATCTTAAACATGTTCGCACCGATAAGCAATTAGCGGATACATTTACTAAACCGCTTGACGAGAAAATGTTTTGCAGATTGAGAGGTGAATTGAACATTATTGATGCCTCAAATTTGGAGTAGGAACTCCATTTGGATACATGCAAGGCATAAGCCTTTGACTAATCCTTGATATTTCTCTTATGATGATCATATGTCTCAGATATTTCTACCCTTGCATGTTATCAAACCCTTGTAGGTACTTGGATGAATCAAAATCCATGGGATTGCAACTCACTCACATCTTGAGCAATCTCTACATCACCAAGTCCCTACACCATGGTGGCTCAAGACAAGGAAGCATAAAACCCCTCAAAAGATCCTTTGGCAATTTCTATATATCAAATTTCATTTGGTATTAAGTTTTCTTGGTTGTCATTTTGGATACACAAGTGCTCTTCCTTGCAAATCTAACCCATGTAGGTAGATGAACTCAAACTACAAGCGATGCACCAATTCTTGATGAGCTACATCAACCTTGAGCATCTCACACAAGTTCAACTACATTATCAAGATCAACACCACCACCCAAGGTATGTCATTCCATCTTAGAGAAGCTTTACCCCAAGTCATGGGTCAAAGCAACTCAACAAGATGTGAATACATCAACATGCTTAAACGAAAAATGGCAACCCCATTTTGAGCTTAAACGACGAGTATGACCTATAATCAAGTGTCTTCGCTTGACTACTAAGTCAATATACTCCAACATAGGTGAATTTGTTGCCGACCAATTCTAGATGAAGTTCTCTAGTGTTTCTCCAAGTTTGTGCATTTGTTCCTTGCATTTTGTTTCCCTTCTTTAAAAAAAACTTCATCTAGATTTTTTTTCTCTATTTTGTCTTGCATTTTCCACATCAAATTCATTGCAAATCCTTCAGTTAATTCCTTGAAAATCTTTGTGAGATTTCATTTGCCTAGTGAGCTGAGATGACACTTGTTCTCTCCGTGTAGAACTCAAACACACCGATTTGCCTCTCTCAGTCAAACCGAACCATCTCGATGCCACCAAAGGAAATAACTCGGTGTAACCGATTTCAATACCGAGGAGACAATTTGTCATTTGCATTTTGCATATCTGTTCCAGTTCCACTCAATTATTCTTGTCCTCTACCAGCATCACATTTTTATACTGCTCTGCTCTGTGACTCAAGGACCAAACCTAGTTTGACTCACACTCCAGAAGATCCCTTCTTGGAAGTTGATGTCAAAGGGGGGAGAGAGTTCAAATCAAAGCTTGAGCTTAATGAGAGAATATTTCAAACAGGGGGAGAAAGGAATCACATGCCCCAGATGCTTGGTGTTCAAGAGGAGATAAGTCACATGTTTTTAAGAGGGGAAAGACATGTCTATGTTATGTTATTGGCTCTGATTCTATTTCCCTACTTTCTTCCATTATCCAATATAAGATTTAGGGGGAGAAAGACTTCTAGGGAAGAAAGTCTTTTGAATTCATTGCATATCTTTTACTTTTGGGAACATGTCTGCATTCTAGAGTACCCAGTACTCACTCTCTACATGTTATCCCAATCTTGGTACTCTTGTGGCTCTTTTGTTGCTCTGTCTAGTAGATGTACTTGTGTTATCTAACCTTGTTTACTCAGGTTCATCACTTCATAAACCAGCTCAAGATCACAAGGTAAGTATATGCATCACACTCATGTGCATGAAGATTTCTTGCTAATGTACATATTGTTTGCAAGAAGGAATCATGAACATGAGGATACACTTCATATATTCACATCATTTTCTCTGATGCATAGAGCCAAGATACATGTAACTCATTGCTTGCTGTGTCATGTCTATGCTTTCACATGCTCTTATATTCCATATTTACATGATTGCATAAATGTAGGGGGTGCCTATGCATGTTACATGTCCTTCCAAAGCTTTACTTGTTATTCTTCATATCTTTATCTAAAGCTTTGATGTATGTTGTCATCAATTACCAAAAAGGGGGAGATTGAAAGCAAAAGTGCTCCTTGGGTGATTTTGGTAATTAATGTCAACATATCTCTTGTTGGACTAATGTTTTCATCTAGTATATTTCAGACAAGTTCAACAAATGGAGTGGCATGGACTAGAGAATGTGGAACCCCTTCAAGATGATAAGGACAAATGATTGGCTCAAGCTCAAAGCTCAGGAGTTTACATTTTCTATTTCAATGATCCAAGATCACATTGAGTCCGTAGGAAAGCCAATATTATTACAAGGGGATGATGTGTTGCTTAATGGCTTGCTTGCTCAAAGTGCTTAGTGATATACTCCAAAACCCTCAACCACATTCTGACATCCACATATGCCCCAAATCAAAAGTCAAACTCGGCCCTATCGAAAAGTTCTATCCGGCGCCACCGAGTTCATTTGACATAGCCACTGCCAGAAACCCTAATCATTTCCGTCTCACCGAAAGGGATCTCGGTCTCACCGAGATGGGAATGTAAACTCTCTATTTCCTATTTGAAACATTTCGGTCTAACCGAGATGTGAGAATCGGTCTCACCGAGTTAGCATTGCAAACTCTCGGTTGCCTCTTCGTAATGTTTCGGTCCCATCGAAACGAGTAAATCGGTCCCACCGAGTTTGCATGACCAACCCTCTGTGTGCTTATTACCAAAATCGGTCCCACCGAGTTTGTGTAATCGGTCTCACCGAGATTAAGTTATGCCGTAACCCTAATAAAATTTGTCCTACCGAGTTGATCATATCGGTCCCACCGAAATGCCTAAAGGTCACATTATGAACTAAATCAGTCTGACCGAGTTTTATGATTCGGTCCCACCGAGTTTGGTAAATTGTGTGTAACGGTTAGATTTTATGTGGAGGCTATATATACCCCTCAACCCACTCTTCATTCGTGGAGAGAGTCATCACAACATACCTACACTTCCAACATACATGTTCTGAGAGAGAACCACCTACTCAAGTGTTGAGATCAAGATATTCCATTCCTACAATATAAATCTTGTTCTCTAGCCTTCCCCAAGTTGCTTTCCACTCAAGTCATTCTTCCACCATATCTAAATCTGTGAGGAACTATTTGAGTGTTGGTGAGACTATTATTTGAAGCATTTGAGCAAGGAGTTCATCATTGACACACTGTCTATTACCTTTTGGAGAGTGGTGTCTCCTAAATTGGTTAGGTGTCACTTGGGAGCCTATGACAAAATTGTGGAGTTGAACCAAGTAGTTTGTACATGCAAGGAGATCGTGTACTTCGTGAAGATCTACCCTAGTGATGCAAGTCCTTCATGGGTGATGTCCATGGTGGGATAGAGAAGGTTGCTTCTTCGTGGACCCTTCATGGGTGGAACCCTCCGTGGACTTGCGCAACCATTACCCTTTGTCGGTTGAAGTCTCCATCAATGTGGATGTACGATAGCACCACCTATCGGAACCATGACAAAAACATCCATGTCTACACTTGTGTTTGCTCCTTCAAACTCCTCCCTTTACCTTCATATGCAATTGTTTTACATTCCGCTGCTATACTCTTAGAACTGGATGTGTAGGTTGATTGCTTGACTTGTGCTTAGTTGCTAAAATCTGCCAAAAATTAAAATTGGGAAAAGTCTAGTTTTGGTCAAGTAGTCAAATTTGCATGCTTTACTTTTGAATACCCACATACTATTGTTATGCATGCTTGATGTGTATTGTGAATGTTAAATATGTGCTTAATCTCCACCTAAATTTAAGTAATATTAAAAGCTGCCACTTTTCTTGCTAGGAGTCTATTCACCCCCCTGTAGACACCTCTTCTCGATCCTTTCAGTGATTGTTGAATCTCGATTGTACCACTTCGCAAAGATTTGGTAGATGGCACGTGGGCCCGGATGCTTGGGGTGTGTTTGGATCATGGGCAACCTAAACCTCAACCAAAATTTTGAATGACAGAGGAGGAGCTAGCAATAGTAGCACTCCATTAAAACTGTACTCCCACATATAGAAAATATAAATAATATTGCATGTTGGTGCCGCCCATGTTTCTGATAATTTGGGTGGTGGGCTTGTTCAAAATTTTGCGAGGCGGTGGTTGTTAACTTAATTGAGGGTTGAGTACCACACGTGAACGATACAAAGTGCGACCTAACACACCGGCGATGCTGGACCAAAAGCTGTTAGCTGGCGAGTAATGAGCGCCTAAATAGTTCGGCTCGTTATGCTCATGGCTCACTTCTCAACGAACAAATCCAATCATCAATCTGAGCCTATCTATTTAGTCTAATCTACATAGGAGGCAACAAATTAGCGCATTTCCTTTTGTAGTCACCATCTATCTTCTTAAGATCACATATGCACACTCATCATGTAGACTGTAACACATCATCTGAATATGTTAACGAGAGCTCACGAGCTAAACGAGCTTCAAACGTACTGAGCCGAGCTGGGTTTTTTGCGCGTTAGTCTTACTGAGCTTAACGAGACCAGCCTTAACGAGCACGAACTTAACGAGCCGAGTAGCTCGTTCCTCCAGACACTCCGCTTGGAATAAGCGGGTAGCTATCTCAAAAAACAATCAACAACTCAAAAAACGGCGACCTGGCACGTAAAAAAAAGTTTTTTTACGTGTTAGACGATTGTTTTAATGGAGTGAAGAAAGAAAACTACTGTACTATACATACATACATACATATATATATATATATATATATATATATATATATATATATATATATATATATATATATGTAGGAGCCTCCACGCTTGCTTGCTAGGGTTGCTCTAGTCACAAACTCTCATCATCTCCTGATCTAAACAAGATATCACACGGCCTTTCTATCCTCACAGCTGGTAACAGATCTGGACGCATCCCCTCCGCCCGGGAAGGGGAGGAGGTGCAGCATTTAGGCCATCATCGACGGCGATGGAGGAGACCTACTGCCGGCCGCACTGTTGTCTCTCTAGCCGAGCGCCAGCACGGGAGGTCCTTCGATCCCTTTGTCGCTACCGTAGTGTGGGCGGATCCGGCCTCACACCCCCACCTAGCCTCACCCTAACGACCTTCAGGTATATCTTCCTTAGAAACTAGCCTAGCTCTACTAACACAGCTCGTTACGCCGCTGCATGTGCATCATTTTCTACCTCTGAGCCCCCCACATAGCTAGGATCGATCGGATTGTCCGACGCCACCTAATTGTTTTCTATTGTTAGAGGTAAAGCTACTTTATGGAGTCGAGTCTTGTTACTTGGTTTAAATAGGAAAGGAAGGAGGAAATATTTAGTATGTAATGTACATAAGACTTGGTACAAATAGGAAAGGAAGGGGTGCAGGTAGTACAGTTTGGCCCTCCAATCGGTCTCTTGGTCAAAAACGAAAATAAAGGGGAAATGTTGTACACACTTGTATGACCAGGACTAGATTTGCTATCCACACATACGAATAGGTGGCTAATGTGAAAAAAATGGGACCAACCCAGATATGCACTGTTCTTAATCTAATGCCCCTGGTAAAATGATGACGTGCCACTATTATAAGTCATAACTAGTGATTTTTGTGCATCTTAACTAGAATGTCACGGTAGAACTATTGGTCAATTTTAGTGGAACTGCACAAAGGGAGATATGTGTCCAATCCTCATCATCCAAATTGGCACCCTAACCTTCCCTTAAGTAAGAATGATATTTAATACATGTGTTCACCTCTATTTTGCAACTGCCATGAGAAAATAATACTATTGTTTACATAGTAGACTTGTACTCACTGACAACCAAATCTTACATTGAAGCCCACTCATTTACTTGGTTTCACCAATTGGTTTAGGAGAAAGAGAAACATAGCAAGAAAAGGAAGACGGAAAAGGAGGAAGAAGAAGAAGAAGGAAGAAATGAAGAAGGATCACAAACTGGTACCGTCCTATGTTATCCTGACATCTTGCTAGTGGTATTGTATTGCTGTGTTGCTATAGTATTGATTTACTTGAAGAAATACACTTGTAGTACTACTAGCAGAGTAGTACTTGGCATGAAGACACATCATACTAATTAACTGGATTCTTGATGCATGTGTGAGCTAGCCCTACACGATCAGTAGTGGCAAGGTGATTTACCTGAAGCCGAGGCCTCGGTCGAGGCCACTGAATGGCTCCGGCAATGTCTTCCTCACATTTAAGGCTATGCTCCAGGAGCACTTCGACTTCTGCTACCTCTCCTGCAAGGTCATTTAATCAATCAAGAGTACTTAAGGAACACTAATTAATTGGTAAGGGCCTAAGGCCTTCATCTAGATTAGTGTGCTGTCATCTCTATTTATAACGTGCTACTGTTTTGTGATTGTCATGAGGAAGTCCTTTATCTTTGCACATTACATCATTCCAGCCTATGATACATGCCAACGCGAGAGTTGAGCTAATTGGCACTGATTAACTAAACTAATACCTCTTTTTAAGATAATGTGGATGCTTCTACTCCCTCTGTTCCTACAAATAAGTATTTTTAGACTTTTCAAATGGACTACAACATATGGATGTATGTAGACATATTTTAGAGTGTAGATTCACTCATTTTTCGCCGCCTGTAGTCACTTGTTAGAATCTCTAGAAAGACTTATATTTGGGAATGGAGGGAGTATTTGTTATCGTATTTTTCATCAACTACTATTATAGTAATCTCACTTTGTCAAGATATGTGCCAACATGGATGCTCGATTTCAGTGGAAGTGCACAGACAAATTGGGTGGTTCATTGCCTCGACTGCCTCCTTCCTTTTGTTGGAAATATTATCACTTTTCCGACTAATATAAACCATGAGTAAGCAGTAAACATGGCAAATACGGCATGCATCTCATACCGATACCTAAGCATGCTCCATAATCCATCACCTTTCCTATCAGTCGCTTATCTCGGCTTCCAGTCAAAGGAAGTACTAATTTTTATGCTTTGTCATGCAGGTTGGTATATTGTGCTTGTCATATCTATCAGTAATTTGGTATTGTGCTACTGTTGGCCGATTTCATAAGGAGTAACTTGGAGCCTGAACTTGCAGGCAACTCGTTACATTGGCCGATTTCAGTACAACTGCACAAAAAGAAAAGATAGACAAATACTTATGCTGCTACTTTGTTGTACTCGAAAGTTCACTTAGACAAGCATCAATGTTGACAAGAAGAAGTGCTAGAGTGAGCGCCAACAATATTGCTTGGCACATAGCCCAGACAAACGCAGCCCAGTCTTTGGTCCCAACTTGCGCTTTTAGGTTATCGACACGTATGCTAGTAGCAAAATGTATCCCATGGAGTCTAAAGATTACAGACAAGTTGGTAGATGCATATATTCATATGGCACCTAACTAGTCTGCATGCTTGGGATGCCTCCATTTCAGTTGAACTGCACAAAAACTAGTTGGATGAAAGTAGTGGCCAAGTTGTTCAAACCGCTCGCGGCATCGAGGCCACTATCATGAGGATAAACCTCCAAGTAAAGTTCAGATGTTCTATGGTGCCTCTTATGTACTAGAAAGTTTGCTCAGACCAGCATTAATTTTAGCAAGTACCACCGAGTGAACACCACTTACCATTCTGTACCCTAGGTAATTAAAGTGTGTTGATGGATGATATTGGACTGTGTTGTCTCAATCATTTGATGCGTAAACATGTTAAACTTGTGTATTCTGAATCTTTTTCTGAATGTTAGCTATGAATATTGTCTTGTGATCTTTGAATCATTTTGATCCATAGACATGTTGTAATTGTCTATACATGAATCTTTTGAGTTGTTGATTGTGAATGTTGGCTATGAATATTAACATATCATGTGAACCTGAGTTTGATCTGAATGTTTACCTTTTCTGTTGTACTTGTGTGTGAACTTGTTATAATGTATATTGTGGCATTGTTAGAATGTACAATGTCGGATTTAACGTGCCCAAACCAGCAGCACAACATAGAATTAAATGAGGAAACAAAGGGTTGAGTATCATATTATTATACCGTATGGAATTAAGTTACTCCCACTGTGGTTAGTCTTAGGCCTTGTTCAGTTCAACCTCCTCCCAGGGGTTTGGAGAGGAATGTAGGGGAATTTTGCTTGTACATGATTTAATCCCCCACATTACCTGTTAATCTATGTACATTGTGGGCATGTTATTGGATCCCTCATTTTGCCGCTTGCTGGACTCTCCCGCTTCCGTCGCCCCCCAATTAGCCCCGCTCCCCATCTTCCTCACTCGTACACAAAACCCCCCGCTCACCTTCTTCCTCACGCGTAGAGAAAATGCATGCTCCTCTTCTTCCACTCCTAGCAGAAAACCCCAGCCCTCCTTCTTCCCCACTCGCACTGCCATTAGGCTCGTCTCTGGCTACTCTGCTCAAACCCGTGAGCTCAACGCGATGCTCGCAAGGAAAATGGAGTCGACAGGCCCCAGCACCGATGATATTAGGCTCTCGCCAGCGGCGACGCCGGTTGTAGATCCCGCACCCGGCAGCGCGTGGAGAAGCGGCAAGCCCCCCACCCGGATCTGAGGAACTCGTAGAATCTCCGATGGACCGCATCAGCGATCTGCTGGACGACAACCTTGGGGAGATCATCTCCCTTCTTCCCACCAAGGATAGCTGCTGCACACAAGTCCTTACATCTCGGTGGCGCCCTCTATGGCGCACCACGCCCCTCAATCTCAATTGTCGTTGGATATCTGTCCTTCCTGAATTCCTTCCTGAATTTGATCTCCTCATAGCCATCGTGTCCTCTCACCAGCAGGGTCCCATTCAACGCCTCTGCATCCCGACACGCTACCTACTGTCCATACCCTGCATAGTGGACACTTGGCTGACACCCCCTGAATTGGAAGAACTCCAGCAGTTTGAGTTCTACCATTACCACAAAAGTTTCATACCATGAACCGAACACCAAGAATTTGTGCCCATACCACCATTGTCCATCTCATGGTTTTCCTCCTATCTCCACACCGCCACCTTCGCCCGGTGCCATCTACCAGACGATATGGTATAAATGCTTCGACTCCCACTGCTAAAACTAATTTCGCTTGTGGTGGTTTATCCGTCGGAGGCCTCACTGCACAGCATCATCCACTCCAGTTGCCCTACACTGGAGAGCTTGCTGATTGTTTTGGGAATAGAAATCCCTATCAGTTGTCTCCAAATAAAGTCGCCTCACCTTAAAAGCATTGGAATTTGTTTTAAAGGATAGCAACTCATCATCGAAGATGCCCCTTTACTTCAAAGGTTGCTCCTTCATTTTTATTATAAACCTTCGCAAATAACTATTGTCTTTGCGCCCAAACTGGAGACCTTGGGTGTAATTAGTGATCTGTTTAATGATCACAACAAGTTGGTATTTGGCTCCTCACTTTTTCAGGTACCGTATATTAACGTCTACACATTTGTAGTCATAAGCTGCATTTTTTATTTGTGTGCATAAGTTTTATATGATCTTGGAGTACACTTTGGGTACTAATATAATGTTATATGCTCAATGAAGAGTTCGTCCTTGGATAGCCTATCAATGATGCTGGATTCTATCAAGATTTTATATATCGGAATTTTTAGTTTTGATCTGAACATAATTATTCGCTTGCTGCGATGCTTTCGATCTCTAGAGAATTTATATATAAAGGTTATGATTTCATGCAAATTGAAAGCCTGTATATATTGTACCAGAATTACCATTCAGCTGTCGCTCTTTGGACATACTAGTTTTTCAGCCCTTAACTGTTTTCAATCTTCATGTCTACTTAGGCACTAACACATGGATAAAAACATCTAACCAATCGTTGGCGTAGTAAGCATCATGATTTTCTCAGTTCTCATGACATTCGTTTAATGAAAGTAACGATGGAAGGATATGCATCCAACCAGGCAAACAGAAGCTTTGTCACATTCTTCCTGTTGAATGAGAGGTTATTATTGTCCATGAGGCTTAAGTTTTTCAATAAGAGATTTCTCACAGACGGACATGTTGAACAGCAAAAAAAAGAAGTTTTAGGTGGACAAATGGGCTCCTGAACATGCTCGGTTTCTATTTACAACAACTTGTTGTCATCCTCCAATCAATTGTTTTGCACATGATGTTGATTTAATGGATCAGACCGATTCATTTGTTTGTGACTGTTAAAAAGAGTGGTTGGGTTAGATGTTATTGCCATGTTCAATCTGGGTTTTGTCTAAATTTGATAAGCAATTAATCCTTGGGATTTTGTATCGTTTGTAAGCTTGAGTTACATGTTGTTGCGCTCGTACTCCCCTCCGTCTGCCACTACAGTACCGCATCTTCCACGGCTCCTGTTCATTCCCGTGCGAGGCCTCGCCGTCGTTCTCCGCCTTGGTTCACTCACTGTGCTCGTCACCGTCTGGTGTTGTCAACATGGTCAACTACTGAGAGGAATCAGGAGATGATTGTACGTGGAGAGGCTGACAGCAGGGACCCACGAGGGTCATTGCATTATGCAAGCAGGTGCCTCATTATTACAAGCCAAAAAAAACTTCCTCCTAATTGTTTGACAACTAGGTCCCACGCCATTGTCAATGTAGTCAATAAGCTAGAAAATTACACAACGAGCGGATAACACCGGGGACCCAGTAGCTCGCCCAGTTGGTTTTTAGTTTTAGAGACGGAGCTCAACTGCGCGCTGTGTGGGGGCTGTGGCCCATCTAGCCCACGCTTACGCTTTTATTTAAGCACATGACGAGCCCAGTTGATATCTTTTTTTCTTTCTGAGAATGGCTAGCCCATTTTTTGGAGAATACCTAACCGATGCCTACTTGCTTTTCTTAGCCCTGTTGGGCTTTAAAATTTTCAAGACGAGGAGGGATGTAAGTAGTAAGAAATGGGCGTCCCCAAAAAATGGGCTATAAGTTGTAAGAAATGGGCTGTAAATTTTCAAACCAAAGCCAACCAGCAATTTACATTCAAATATCATTTTTTCTGGATTTCTCTACTCTTATAAAAGCAAAGTTGGTGATGATCCTACAATATAGGCCATCCGATATATATCTAACGGATAGGAAGGAAACTATGACAATTTACCCAAACTCCTCCCCACATTTGCAGATACGACCTTCCCCCATTCATCCTTTTCTCCCACAAGATAAACTAATCATACAAATGCATCTTGATGTTTCGTGAAATGCACGGGCATCTTGCTAGTGAAGATTTAAATTTTCATTCATTTTTTGCGGAGATTTGTTTTGAATTTTTTATATAATTTTTAAAAAATTATTTTTAACCTGACTCAAAATTTCGTGACTAAAAGAGTTCGGACCCCACCAAAATATACAAAATTTCGTTGAATTTTCTAGTAGTGCCCAGAATATGGTCTGTAATGCTAATAAGAGGAATATGGGCTTCAAAATATCCTTAAGACTTAGCAAATGGGTTGCAAATTATTGAAAATAATAGCTAATGGGTTGTATGCTATTTTCCACGGATTTGGAGGCTGACTTCTGGGCCTACTAGGTTCACGATGATGTTGTCCAAACAAAAAAATTGATGCGTACGCAAGGCTTTGTCAACTTAGTCAACACATACCTGTGACTGTTGGATGTCCATCCAATTGCCGCCATGCTTCTTCAATCTCTGATCTTCTTGATCTAACCGCCCAAACTAGCGCCAGCGGAACTGCCAGCTCCCTCCTATCGTAGCCGGTTGTGCTACTGCCAGGCCATCCCTCCCCACCCGTAATTCCTGTTATTTTTCGGCGACGTAAGCCTCACCCCGTAGCCGACCAGCCAGCGCTCGTACTGACCTCAGCGTGGGCATCCATTGTAGTGCCTTCGCCAGCTTCGGGTCGTTCCCTTCCTGGGCCTCGCCCTCATCCACCGTGTTTGTGCTCTCGGTGTGGCGTGGTCAACATGGTCAACAAAAACAGCCATCGGAAGAGCGATGTAAGTGGAGAGGCTGACAGTAGGGACCCACATAAGCAAGTGCCTCCTTATTACGCGCAAAATAATGATTCATCCACCTGACAGCAAGGTCCCACCGGAAGGGCCTCTATATTTTCTGAAAAAAATGTTCCTCCCGCTGACAGCTCGGACCAACCAGCTATATCTTCGCACGCAAGGAACTGTCTCCTTATTACGCACAAATAAATGAATACCGTCCCTGCTATCTGGGACCCACCATAGTTGGAGGTGAACTTGTGGGCCTACTAAGTTGACGCGGATGAGCGCGCTTTGTCTACTTAGTCAATATTGAACAATTCTAGGTCCAGTGACCATACGATGTCCATCAAACGACAATAGTGCTTCTTCAACCTCTGGTCTTCTTGCTCTAGCCGCCCAAACCAGCGCTGATCATGCCGCTTGCTCCTGTCTCCCATGGCCGACTTGTTGCCGCGCAGGCCTGACCGCCCCAACCTCTGGCCATGCCATCCCTCTACTCACCCACAACCTCTATTATTATGCGGTGACGGCAGCCTCACACCACAGCCAAACCAGTCAACCCTCGTACTATTCTCCGCATGGGCATCCACTACGATGTCTTCCACGGACCCGCGTCGTCCCTTTCCTAGGCCTCGCCGTCCTCCACCGCCTTGGTGCTCTCGGCGCGGCATGGTCAATGTGGTCAAGGAGCGACTTCCATCGGAGAGTACTGTACGTGTAGAGGCTAACAGCCGGGTCCACAGTCGCAGCAAGGAAGTGCCTCCTTATTATGCGTAAAATAATGATTCCTCCACCTGACAGCCGGGACCCAATGGATGGGCCACCATATTTCGTGAAAAAAAATGTTTCCCCTCTGACTGCTGGGACCCACTAGCTACATCTTCGCACGCAAGTGCGTCCATATTACAGGCAAAAAAATGATTCTCCCCCTGACCGCTGGGACCCACCATCAATATAATCGCACGCAAAGAACTGCCTCCTTACCTCCGTGACAGCTAGTACCCACCCGTACATACTGGTCGATCGGTCTATCTGCAGGCTGCAGCGATGAACTGTGGCCGAGTAAGGAAGGGCATGTGTCGTAGTAGAGGCACAGACGTAGCATGTCACGTAGTCCCATCAATATCGTGTACACGTACGTACAACCAGGGTGCAAGAAAGTAAATAAGGCCACGTACGTATATATAGGTGGGGTCTCGAACACCTAGTCGCACATATGTACGGCCAGGGCTCGTGTACATGGAGAGGCAGCGTAGAGCAGCGACGGCGTCCTATTCATCGGCAGCCAACCAGCTTGGTCGGAATGGAGAAACTATGTCGTGTTCATCGGGAGGCAACAGAATGTGTCGTGTTCATCGGGAGCCAACCGGCTTGGATGGAACAGCCGAAACGAGGCCTAGCGTACCGTAGAACAGAGGAAACGACCTTCTGTTCGACCGCCTACAGTTGAAACGAGATCCTGTTCATTGAGAGGGGTTTGGCATACTGCAGAATGGAGGAAACGAACTTGTGTTCGAGCTCCTACGGTCGAAACGGGGTCTTGTTGATCGGGAGGGGTGTGGCGTACCGCAAAATGGAGGAACCGGACTTCTCTTCGACCTCCTAAGGTCGAAACGGGGGTCATGTTCATCAGGAGGGGTGTGGCGTACCGCAAAACAGGACTCCACGGGCTAGTGTTCATCCACCATCTACTGCCTCGCTCCATCCTCCACGGGCTACTGTTTATCCACCATCGACCTCCTCCAGCCTCCACCTGCGACTGTTCCTCCATGGCGTCTCCCTCTTGCCTCCACGGGCTCCTGTTCATCCAGCCTCCACCACCCCTCCACCGGCTACTGTTCAACCAACCCTTCACCGACTACTATTCATCCAGCACTCCACTGGCTACTATTCAACCAGCCCTCCACGGGTCATGTTCATCCACTCCCAACAAGCTCGATCGAGGTCATGTTCATCCAGCGGCAACAACCTCTAGCTACTACCATGGGGTCATGTTCATCCAACCCTCGGCCAGCAACGCTCACTGTTCATCAAGAGGTAGCAGGTTTGATCGGCTTCATTTAGTAGTTGTAGCAAAGGAATCACTCGATCAGGTTCAGTTAATAGCCAGATCGATCGATTGCTCGGATTTAGTAACGCGTGACCTGCAGTGGAATCACTCGGGTTTAGTAGGCGAACGCCTCGCTCGGGTTCAGTTAGAGACCCTTCGCACACATGCGCGTACATGTACGAGAGAAACGCGCAATCCCTCCGTGCATCACTTGGCTTCGACCACCCACCGTAAGCGGGAACTCCATGATATTTTCCTTGCCCTTGCTTCTACCGTGATTTTTTTCCTTCATGGACGGCCCAAAGAATGTCATGCAGCTGCGTCTCCGGCCCGCCCAGGATGAAAAGCCCATTTTCTGTCATGATTTTTTGTCATAGAAGTAGGAGCTCACCACATCTATGATGATATGAGTTTTTGTCACAATTATCATCACAGACGTGTCATAGGCATGACAGAAAAAATTTCGTTCGGCCCAAAATGTCACCGATGTGTTTTTTTTGTAGCGTATGGTTATATTTATCTTAATTTTTCTTTCATAGTTGCAGATGATTGCGAGAGGGGTTAATCATAAGTGGGAGGCTTGTCCAAGTAAGGACAACACCCAAGCACCGGTCCACCCACATATCAAATTATCAAAGTAACGAACGCGAATCATATGAGCATGATGAAAAATAACTTGACAATAATTCCCATGTGTCCTTGAGAGCACTTTGCTTTATATAAGAGTTGGTCCAGGCTTGTCCTTTGCTATAAAAAGGATTGTGCCACCTTGCTGCACCTTACTTACACTTGTTACTTGTTACCCGTTACAAGTTATCTTATCACAAAACTATCTATTACCGATAATTTCAGTGCTTCCAGACAATACCTTGCTGAAAACCGCTTGTCATTTCCTTCTGCTCCTCGTAGGGTTTGAAATCTTACTTATCGAAAGGACTACGATAGATCCCCTATACTTGTGGGTCATCAAGACTCTTTCTGGCGCTGTTGCCAGGGAGTGAAGCACCTCTGGTGAGTGGATTTTGGTAAGGAAAAATTTATGTTACGTGCTGAAATTTACTGTCACTTATCACAATGGAAAACAATCCTTTGAGGGGTTTGTTTGGGGTATATTCACCCCGGCCATAAGAACAAGGAGTTGCCCCTCAACCTACTGAACCTATTGAAAATATTTATTACGAAATTCCTTCAGGTATGTTAGAGAAACTGATAGCTAATCCTTATGGAGGAGATGGAACAGTACATCCTGATATATGCATCTAATCTATGTGGATGAAGTTTGCGGATAATTTAAGCTTGGAGGTTTGCCCGAGGATGAGGTCAAGAAGAAGGTCTTCCCTTTAACTTTGAAGAGAAAGGCATTGACATGGTATAGGCTGTGTGATGATATTGGAGCTTGGAACTACAATCGATTGAAATTGGAATTTCACTACAAGTTTTATCCTATGCATCAAGTTCATCGTGATTGGAATTACATTTATAATGTTTGGCCTCGAGAAGGTGAAAGTATCGCTAAAGCTTAGGGGAGGCTTAAGTCAATGTTATATTCATGCCCCAACCATGATGTAACGCCCCGAGTGTCAAGCTACAGTAATCTCCCCCTAATGATTCCATTTAATCAAATTAAACTAAGCCAAATTATCACTTGATAAAAATCAAAGCCTTTTTCAAATTTAGAATAAAGTCAAAATAATATTTCTACAAACATGATAACTAAAATGTTCATCTTGTGTCAAATAAACACTTGTTAATACTGGTGGTGAACCAACATTTTTGCAAAATGTCAAAGTGACCTAAACCACTTTTAAACAGTGGCTAAAGCAAATAAATTAAATGCTTGTTAAGTTATAAAAATACTAACTACTTTATTTTGGTGCCAAGTTAATTATAGCAGTAGCCTAGATTATACTAATATTTTAGGTGCAAGTTCTATAATTTATAAAACTATTTTTCCTTTGGAATTTAAATAAAAACAGAAAGTTTTTTTAGAAAAGAAAAAATAAACGAAAAAGAAAAACAAACCCCCCTCCCCCTACTGGGCTTCAACCCAGCCGGCCGAGCCGGCCACCTAGCTCCACAGTCGCCCCCTTGCTGTTCCTCCGTCTGCGAGACGGGGCACGCCCGGTCGCCACCACGCCGACTCGTCGCCATTGGTGTCGAGGGGATAAGGATCCCCTCCCATCCTCATACTCTGCCCACTCCCCCACTTCCCCCAGATGTCGCTTGCTCTCTTCTTCCTCTCCACTGCGATCCCCTCTTTCCTCCAGATCCACGGCACCGAGCGTGCCCGTGGCCTAGCCGCCGAGCTGACCGCGGCCACCGGCCGCCCCATGCCACGTTGTCGTGCCCAGGAGCTTCGCCGAGCACTGCTACATCGTCTGCGCCCTCGACTTCGAGCTCGGAGCCATCAGAGTGCTTGCCTCGTCTTCTTCTTCCTCGGCTCCGACACGCTCCGCCGCCGATTCTGTCGCCGTCAACCCTACCCCGAGCCCACTGCCTTCCACTACCGACCCGCAGTGAGCACCGCCCTATTTTCCCTCTCCTCGCGCATCTTTTCCTCCCCCATAGCTCGCTCCCCGCGCTATTTCTACCATGGCCGAAGCTCCTCATCGCCGCCGCACTATATGTCATCACTACCATTGGTTACCTGCCCGGACGAGCACGGGAACGTGATTAGGTCGTCATGCCGAAGCTGCCCGTGCCCTCCGCTCGTCCTCTCGACCTCCCCATTGCCGGTTCCGACCACACCCGTACTCTTGCGCTCGCGAGCGAGATCGCCGCCATCGAACTCAGCGACCCCAGGCTACGCCACCGCCACCTAGCGATGCGGCTCTGTCGCCTCGTTCGAACGCACCCTGGCGCACGTCAAATGTTGCCCCTAGCCGGTTTCCGACATGGCCAGTGCGTCACCATCGCATTTTGGCATTGCCGCCGGCAAGTCGCCTGCTACCGCCAACGTGGCACACCTGAGGCCACCCCTGGGTCACTGCCAACAGGCCCCACGGGCCCCACCGCCAAATTTGTTCAATTGAAATGATTTTCCAAATAAGCTTAATTAGTTAACCTAATCAGTCACTCACATGTGGGGCCCTGCTACTAATTAATCTCTGATTAGTTTTAAATAATCTCTATTAAGCCACAATCTATGACAGGTGGGTCCCCCATGTAAGGTTTGACCTCGTCAGCTGCTCTGTTGATTGCTGATGTCATCAACACGTCATGCTGACGTCATATTTCATTTCTGTTAATATAAATAAATCCAGAAAATGTTTAATTCTTTTAAAATACGTAGAATAAACCGTAGCTCAGATCGCAAAACTTTATACATGAAAGTTGCTCAGAAAAATCCCATGAATCCAATCGTGTCGTCTGTTTCCATGTTGGGACCCTCTAAGGTGGTGAACCCGCAACTTTTAGCCTATTTCCGGTAGATGAATAGTGCATATAGACGTGTTAATAAATCCAACTTAAATCCTAAAATAACTAATATGACTTAGACATATCTTTAGTCAACCCTGCACTACACCGTAGCATAGCCTTCTCTGTGTTGCTTATATTTACTGTGTATTTATCTGTTTCCTCCCCCTCTTCTCGCTCATTAGACCCGGACACCGACATAGTCCCCGAGACCGAGGCAACTCCAGAGTACGACTACACTGTTGACGACCGTTCCTTTATAGCAGAGCTTCCAGGCAAGCCAACCCCACTTGATCATTCCGATCTCGTCCACTCTCTTCTCTCTTATGCTTGCATTAGAACTGCTACTGCTTTTTGTATGATCCTATTCTGATGCATAACCTGTTGTTGTTACATGGTTTAATACCTTACATGTTCATCCTAAACTGCTTAGTATAGGTTGGTTGTTGACCCACCAGTGACCCCCACCTTGTCCCTGTTGCCCCTGCTAGATTACCAGAAGACCCGATCAACGGGATCGAAGACCAGGCCCCGACACCACACATCACTTTCCCCTTAGTTGCTCGACACTACTGGGTTACTATCGAGTGCCGAGGGTGATACCTCATCAACACTTCTGATGTTAACCTTGTAGGTTTGTTCATCTGTTATCGTCATCGAGGGTGATTCCTACTTCTCCACTCCCGATAACAACAATGTCGTGCAACTCCTCAAGAGTGGACCTCGAGGGTGATTCCTCCTTTGTTCACCTTGACGATAACATCAGGTGGAATTCCATCGAGTGTGATTCCTCAGGGTTCCCCTTGGTGTTAGACACACGGTTACTATGACTTTACACCAAACCATGTTACTAAAGACGGGTCGGCCCTGAGGGGTACCCGTGCGAGCTTAATTGCGAGTGATGTGTAGACGGGTTGACCTGGAAGGTGCCCGTGATATAATTACGTGGCACGTCCGGACATTCCTGGCTCTTGCCATAAGTCCACAAGACGCGGAAATGGGGTCACATGATTGTGAGTCTCTGCTCGTTACCGCGCGCTCCCAAGACACTGAACGGTTTGGATATTTGATCCGAGGGGCCTCTCGCCTGATAGCACTAACCAACACGTGGGCATAGTATGGGCGTTCTGTGTCGTACGCATCAGCCGAAGCTTATTAGATGTCATGCGACTGAGCAGCGCGCGCCGGGTTGGACTATGTAAGCACCTGCCTTTTTAAGGAGGTACCTAGGTCTGCACACTGCCCGCCCACGCAACGTGCAGGAGTTCCCAGGGCGATGGCCCAAGACCCCTGGGAGCACAGGTTTAGTCCGGCGTGCTGACCTCTCTATTAAGCCTAGGTCAGGTTGCGACGTATCGTTTTGGACGAGGCGGTGCATGACCCGGTAAAGTGTGTCTGGCCAAAGTTAAGCAAGCATGTTGGGTAAGTTGGTGCACCCCTGCAGGGAACAAAACATCTATTGATAGCCTGTCCTACGGTAACGGACACTTGGAGTTGTATCCCGATCGATACAACTAGAACTGGATGACGAGGCATGATTTGGATATGTTGCTTCGGGAGTCAAGAAAGGATCCAGGAGCGTTGTTACAACAACATAAATATGAGTTATGTTATACTACTCTACTCCCTCCTATTGTTGCAGGACGGTGGTTTCCAAAAGATGCTAGCCTTCGATAGGACTAGCTTCTCCCCCTCTTATTTTGGCATTCTGCAGTAAGTCCACAGATACTACCCCTTTTCATTGATACCGATGCATATGTAGTATAGATCCTTGCTTGCGAGTACTTTGGATGAGTACTCACGGTTGCTTTGCTACCCCCTTTTCCCCTTTCTTTCTTCTTTCTGGTTGTTGCAACCAGATGGTGGAGTCCAGGAGCCAGAAGCCAACTTTGACGACTGCTACTACCCCGAGGGTGCCTACTACTACGTGACTGCCGTCGACGACCAGGAGTAGTTAGGAGGATGCCAGGCAGGAGGCCTTGCCTTGTCGATCATATTGCTTTTGTGCTAGCCTTCTTAAGGCATACTTGTTTAACTTATGTTTGTACTCAGATATTGTTGCTTCCGCCGACTCTTGTGTTTTCGAGCTTATGTATTCGAGCCATCGAGGCCCGTGGCTTGTAATATAAAGCTTGTATTATTTTATTTGTGTCTACAGTTGTGTTGTGATATCTTCACGTGAGTCCCTGATCTTGGTCGTACACATTTGCGTGCATGATTAGTGTATGGTCAAATCGGGGACGTCACAAGTTGGTATCAGAGCCTACTTCCTGTAGGAAACCCCCTTTCCAATTCCTTGGCCGAAGTTGGGTCTAGTGTCCAAAAACCAATTTACTAACTTGGTTGTGTGGCTCACGGGCCCACATCACAAATGGGTGGTACTACGATCTTTTACTCCTTGATCTTTATTCTGGGACTCTGATTTTCCTTCTATTTGGGTTAAATGATTTTGCAAACTCTACCATTAGGTTCTCGTAAATACTTCCTCTCGAAGAGCCCCTTCATTCCAGTTGATGGCTTGATTCATCAGAAGACCCCGACAATACTCTCCGATGTTATCTCGATAACATGTGCTCATTGCGTTTGCAATTCCCTTCCACCATCAACCCCTATGAATAACTACATACACTCGCCATTCTTACATTCATTCCAGTTGTTCTTGTTATTATAAGATACATCCTAATATTCTCCAACTTTTAAGAATCCTTTTGCATGCTGCCTTGCAGCTCCATTTCCAATTGAATACGTCTATAGATAATTCCTCTCACTTATCGAGGATTCGTTCATCCCCAGCTGTTCATGTGTTTCACAAAAGTCTTCAAAATACTATTTTATCTTCCGAAAATCTTCAACAGACTATTGCTCTTGAAACTCTTGTTTGCTTGCATTATGGTTAATCCCATAAGTCTAGTAATCTTATTGGCATCCTTTTTCACTATCATTTTGAGTCTGTTGACTCAACTTGTGCACGCAATCATCACTTGATCCTTATAAATTATCTTCCTGCTCAGACGTCTTTCCGAACCTGAGTTGGTTCTCGACCAATCAAATTGCAGTCGATTGTACACCTAAGTCTATTCAACTTATCCTTCCTTTATTAGAGTGTTTTCTTCTAATCCCTTGATTTGGAAATCATCATTCCTTTTCATTTGAGCTTGAATTACACAATTGTTTCTATAGTCTGATCTCCTTGCATTCTTTCTTCTTCTAGTTGAGTACCGATGCTCACATCAGGTCTCTTGTGGACCACCGGATCCTTTGCTAGGTTTATCTGACAACGACCTTCATATTGAGTAACCTTGTGAGCCTTTCCTCGTATAAATAATGCATTTGGTAAATTGTATCATCTGCTTCCTCAAGCATGCTCTACTTCCAAGCATGAGTTATTTTCTCGTGAAGTCTGCGTTATATGTTCCTAAGATGCCCCGATGGGTTGAACCTATGCTTTCCTTAATCCGTGTGAACCCGAAAACTTCTATGGATCACACTCTACTAGTGTTTCGTGAGATATAATTTCAACACTACAACTTCATCGAAAGCGACAAGTGAATGGAAGGTTATGCATTGAAGAAGTGGGAGTCGACCTTGAACTTTGTGTTCGTGCCCATGGACCCGATGTGGAACTTATCATGGAAGCTTCTTTTGATAATAAATATTTCCTTGATGTAATATCATCTGGTATCGATGAATTGATCCTTTGCAACTGTGGTTCCGACCATGATTGTTCTTCTTTGGTCCCATTTCTTGGATGAGTTAAATCACTTGTCTTCTGCAGGTCAATACGTCTGTTCAACCACTATTATGATCTACCTTCGAGTATTACCCCTCGTATCTCGAGGATATCATGCCATTGCACTACATCTTATGAACTTTTGATGAAGTACTACCTTACCCTGTCTTGGTCACTTCATGGGTTCTGGGTTGTTTGTTAACCGAGAACACATATAAGTGAATCTATTCCGCACTCCAATTCGATAACTCTAACTGATTTTCGTTGCTTATGATTTTAATAATCCTTCAAGCATTCCTAGCCTGATCGGCTATATCATTATGGTGCTAAATTTTAACTGTGCTACCCGTTCCTTCTCACCGGAGCAAATTTTTCGACGATGAGCTAAGCTTACGTCGATCTTCCTCGGCATATTATTTCACCTTGAACAGCAAGCTTGATTTCAAGTTTGCATTGTACTAGTGGTTTCAATAACCTTTCGCTCCATCGTTCATTTGACTTGATGTCATCGACGATCGATTACATCTTAATGAAATCTATTGACAAATGTGTCATGATTATCATCAACATTCTGAGCTCTTCTAGGTTATGAATTAAATTCATGAGGAGAAATACCATCCTTGCCCCCCTTGATGAATTGCGTTAACACCGACGACATTATTGCGTATCTACTTGCTGTCTTATCAGATATAACATGCTCTACTTGTTCTTCTGAAAGATATACTCCTTATACTTGGGTATAATCACATTTTCATTTCCATTGGTTTGTTTAACCTTCCTTGTCGCATATATAATCTAAGTAGTAATAATTCCCTGCTTATGTAACACCTCGGTGTACAACTCTGTCAGTAAGACCCTGTTACTATTGTTGATGACATTCTGGTAACCGCCGATGGATGAGAACTTTGCCTATTGGTCTGCCTCGTTTCAACGAGCAGGAAACTGGTTCTCTTCGTCCCTCGCCCTTGTTACCAATGTTGTTGCCAACATAACTGATAGGCTATCCTCTGACATGCATTGCAATCATGACCATGCAAGATGCTAGCGCCCTACCTACCTTTTACTAACATGGTGGGCCCATAACCCAAAGTTTCGCAAGATCGAAACTTGACTCTCCTGTACATCCCCGATTTCCAAGGTTATTTTGCATGCTTGGCTTTGCTTGTGATTCACGAGCCACCTTCCGAGAGATCATCAATTCTGGTATGAGACACAATACTTATTCCCATTGCTCCGAACCCCTTTCACACTCCGTTTTTAGGCAACGAATGATTGCCTAGCCGCTTGAAACTTCTAATTGCACCTTCTTATTATCCTCTCGATGACTTCCTAAATTTCAACTTGAGCGATGCTTCTATGCCTCATTCACCGAGATAGCCCCGAGGTACCTAATATGTGTTGACCTCCGTCCTGCCCAAGTCCCCCCCCTCACCTTTTCCGTAAGTACGATGGAGATCCTGAAGGAAGAATGACAACTTCGTCACGATGCCCTGAAGCAGAGAACTAAAGACATCAACTATAAGGATCGACTACTTCAGGAAGAGCAACCAAGACCGAGAAGAATCGTTGGAATTTTGTAACTGATTCTTCCCCTTAAGTCTACCTCTTAAATCTTGGGACGAGATTTCTTTTAGTAGAGGAGATTTGTAACGCCCCGAGTGTCAAGCTACAGTAATCTCCCCCTAATGATTCCACGTAATCAAATTAAACTAGGCCAAATTATCACTTGATAAAAATCAAAGCCTTTTGAAATTTAGAATAAAGTCAAAATATTATTTCTTCAAACACGATAAATAAAATGTTCATCTTGTGGCAAATAATCACTTGTTAATATTGGTGGTGAACCAACATTTTTACAAAATGTCTAAGTGCCCTAAACCACTTTTAAATAGTGGCTAAAGCAAATATATTAAATGCTTGTTAAGTTATAAAAATACTAACTACTTTATTTTGGTGCCAAGTTAATTATAGCAGTAGCCTAGATTATACTAATATTTTAGGTGCAAGTTCTATAATTTACAAAACTATTTTTCCTATGGAATTAAAATAAAAGCAGAAAGGTTATTTTAGAAAAACAAAAATAAGCAAAAAAGAAAAACAAACCCCCCTCCCCCTACTGGGCTTCAACCCAGCCGGCCCAGCCGGCCACCTACCACGCCGACTCGTCGCCGTCGGTGTCGACGGGATAAGGATCCCCTCCCCTCCTCCTACTCTGGCCACTCCCCCACTTCCCCTAGATCTCGCTCGCTCTCTTCTCCCTCTCCACTACGATCCCCTCTCTCCTCCAGATCCACGACACCGAGCGTGCCTATGGCCTCGACGCCGAGCTAACCGCAGCCACCGGCCGCCCCGTGCCACGCTGTCGTCCTAGGAGCTTCGCTGAGCACTGCTACGTCGTTTGCGCCCTGGACTTCGAGCTCGGAGCCATCGGAGCGCCCGACACGTTCCGCCGCTGATTCCGTCGTCGTCGACCCTACCCCGAGCCCACTGCCTTCCAGTACCACCCCGCAGTGAGCACCACCCTATTTTCCCTCTCCTCGCGCATCTCTTCCTCCCCTGTAGCTCGCTTCGCGTGCTATTTCTGCCATGGCCGAAGCTACTCATCGCCACCGCACTAGTTGTCATCGCTACCATGGGTTATGTGCCCGGCAGACCCCGAGAACATGCTCAGGCCTTCACACCGAAGCCGCCCGTGCCCTCCGCTCGTCCTCCCGACTCCCCTTCGCCAATATCGACCTCAGCCGTAATCCGGCGCCCGCTCCCGAGCTTGCCATCGTCGAACCCGACAACCCCAGCCTACGCCACCGCCACCAAACGACGTTCTCCGTGGCCTCGTTCGAACGCACCCTGGCACGCGTCAAATGGTTCCCCATAGCCGGTTTCCGACGCGGCCAGTGCGTCACCGCATCGTTTTGGCGTCGCCGCCTGCAAGTCCCCGGCTACCGCCAATGTGGCACACCTGGGGCCACCCCTGGGTCACTGCCAGTAGGCCCCACGTGCCCTAGTGGACTGGGCTGACCCAGTTAACTACTGACTGGGCAGCCCAGTACCACTGACATGCGCGCCCCACCACCAAATTAGTTCAATTGAAATGATTTTCCAAATAAGCTAAATTAGTTAACCTAATCAGTCACTGACATGTGGGGCCCTGCTACTAATTAATCTCTTATTAGTTTTAAATAAACTCTGTTAAGCCACAATCTATGACAGGTGGGTCCCCCATGTAAGGTTTAACCTGATCAGCCGCTCTCTTGAATGCTGATGTCATCAATACGTCATGCTGATATCATATTCCATTTCTGTTAATATAAATAAATCCAAAAAATATTTAAATCTTTTAAAATTCATAGAAAATAAATCGTAGCTTGGATCGAAAAACTTTATACATGGAAGTTGCTCAGAAAAATCCGACGAATCCAATCGTGTCGTCTGTTTCCATGTCGGGACCCTCTACGGAGGTGAACCTGCAACTTTTAGCCTATTTTTGGTAGATGAGTAGTGCATATACACCTGTTAATAAATCGAACTTAAATCCTAAAATAACTAATATGACTTAGACATATCTTTAGGCAACCCTGCACTGCACCGTAGCATAGCCTGCTCTGTGTTGCATATATTTACTTTGTATTTATCTGTTTCCTCCCCCTCTTCTCTCTCGTTAGACCCCCACACCATCGTAGTCCCCGAGACCGACGCAGCTCCGGAGTACGACTACACCATTGACAACCGTTCCTTTGCAACAGAGATTCCAGGCAAACCAACCCCACTTCATCATTGTGATATCGCTGTTGAATCTAGGGTTCTGGCAAAACCCTTAAGGTTCGAACTCTGGGGTGCACACGAAGATCTCTCCTTCCGCCCTAGCTCGTCTACCCAACAACCCTAGGCCTAGCTCGTCAGATCCGAAGAACAATTGACACAAGATTTATACTAGTTCGGGCCACCGTTGTGGTGTAATGCCCTAATCCAGTGTGGTGTGGTGCATTGCCTTGTAGGCTGAGGAAGAACTAGTACATGGATGAACTGCCTCCCCATGAGAGGAGTTTTTGTGGTCAAGTGAGCTGGTGGTGTGTGGCCTTCTACCCGATCAACTCAAAATTAGATCAACTCCCGATCCGGTGAGATCATCCCTGTGGTGGTGGCTAGTCCTATTTATAGCGACCCGGGTCCTCTTCCCAAATATTGAGCAGGAAGGAATCCCACAACGGCCAAATTTGAAGGGGACAGCTAGTACAAGCCATCCTGACAAGAGGTGGTCTTCGCCTGCCAAAGGCTGTGGTGGTGACGTCGCTGTGGGCTGCGCAATGACCTCCGCTCGGCTGTCCTCTAGTCTTGGTCTTGTTGCACCGATATGGAAACCTTTGCCTGATGCCTCGGGACTGACATTCTACACCTGCTCCTTTAGCACCAAAGAGGAAACTGGCACTTCTGCGCCCGCTGGCGCCCGCCTGGCCTTGGTCATCACTTCTCACGTCACGAGGACCTCGTGAGGTGCCCCTCGCCTTGATATCTCCGATTCTCGCGAGCCGGCCTGGTGAGGCCGCCCTACGGGATGCCTTGTGTCGTACTCCTCACAAGGCTCGGCCCCTCCGAGGGTCTTGAGTGGTCGCTGAAGATGCTGGGACGTACCAGGCCGCCCTGTGAGCCACGCCCTGGGCCGGAGGCAGGCAAGTCTGGGTACCCCCGTTCCCAGAACGCCGACAGTAGCCCCGAGGCCCAAGGTGCGCTCGTGCTTGGCTTCGCAGCGAAGCCAAGGGCCAAGTGCGGAGCACTGCGGGGCCCAAAAAGCCTGTGGCCTTGACTGATACGTGGTGATTAACGGGACGTGGGCGTCTCCACTTCCCCATATAGCCTCGATTTTTGCTTGGCCAGATGGCCACTGTTACCTGTTCAACTCTGCCTCCTCTGCCAGCGGCGCGCCCGGTGGTTCCTTCATCTTCTGAATCTCTTTCCCCGGACTAATCCAACATCGACTCCCTCCGCCACCATGGCCTCTGGTGGAGAGAAGGAAGAGGAGGTGGAGCCTTGCACCTCGGCTCCCTCGCCGCCGGTCTTCATGCCCACCACCGAGCGGTCGGTGGTGATCAATGAAGAGATGATGGATAAAGTGCACCCAACACTCGCCGCCAATTCCAACGAGTGGGGGGCGACGGTGGCTTGGCCTGCTTCTCGTGCGGAGATTGACAGGTCTACCACCTAGGTCCCCCTCCATCCTCACGCCCTTTGGGCTGGCCTGATCCCTCCCTTCTCTGATTTCTTCAATGCGGTGCTTTCGCATTATCAAATCAGCGCACTGCATCTTGATCCTCAGTCCATCGTCCTCCTTGCTGTTTTTGCCTTTGTCTGCGAGGCCATGGTGGGAATTGCTCCCTCTGTGGCCTTGTTCCGCCACTTCTTCTCGCTGCATCTGACGGATGCGCTCCAATGCTCCGGATGCGTGTCCTTCCAGACCATCGCGGCGACGGTGGGCACGGGCATAGACTTCGACCTTGAGACGATTGTTGGCGGCTTCAGGAAGCGGTGAGTGTTCGTCGATGTCGGGGTGCGCAGCCCCTGCTACTCCCATCGTGGAGCCCGGCCGCTCCGAGCTCCGGCTGCGACCACGTGAGGCTTGTTGATCGGAAGCTGGCTCCTGTTTGGCTCCGGTTCACCAGGCTGCGGAGGCTTGGTGTGACGGTGCCCATGGTGCCGAGAGAGTTCATCCAGTGCCGCGTCGCTCTGCTCCATCGCCACTCTTGGCCGATGTGGGCCTTCTCTGGTCATAGGGACCGCATGAGGCTCCAAGTGCCCGCCCTCCCTCGCGAGGTACGGCGCACGGTGCTCAAGGTCCTGACGGGTGATCCATCGCCAGCTCACTTACCAGAGGAGGGCTGCCTCCTGTACTGTTTCTCAAATAGGGTGGAGTTTGTGAGGCAGATGCCCTCTTTTGACGAATGGGGCTTCGCCCGCTCGGCCTTGTTGGGTCCCGCGAGAACCTTGTCTGTGTGGCTCCCTCGCTTGCTGCTGTTGAGGTAATCGTCCCGGAAGTGGGCGCAGGGGGACGACCGCTGCCGAGTGCCGGTGGCGTTGCTGCTCCCGTGCCGGCTCCTCCTGAGGTTCCTGAAGGGCCGCCCTCCGGAAATCAGGGGAGTCGCTCGGAAGCGCCGCCTGATGTTCCTGAGGCGAAAGCCCCTGTGGCCTCTTCGCATCGTCCCGAGGAGGGAGCTGGCGCCTTTGGGGGCGCCTCATCAGGAGATGCATTGGTTGCGCCTGATGTCGCCGATTGCTTCCGGGGCTTTGGCCGGCTCCGGCCGAACTTCGAAGCTCTTCGCAAGAGGAGGAGGGCTCCTGGTGGCGATGACGCCGCCTTCCGACCGTCGAAGCTGAGGAAGCGCGTCGCTGTAAACGAGTGAGTAGCTTATCCATGTAATTTCTTGCGCGTCGCCTTCCTTCCTGACCATGATTCCTCAGGGACCCTTCTGCTAAGGCGACGACGCCCACCGAGGAGCGGGCCCCTGCGGCCCAGAGCTCTTCACCGGCACAGGGCGCATTTGGTCGATGCACGTCCTTGGCTATGATGCCGTCCACGAGGCCGAATGCGCCGGCCTAGCGCCTCGACCCCGCGTTATTGCCGTTCCTTCTCTGCGGCCCCGCCTAGGGGCTGGGGAGCGTGCCAAGGGCTCCCCCCATGGTCGTTGAACGCATCGGCGCTGCCTCTGCCCTAGTTTCTTCTTCAAGTGGTGGGTCTCAGTCCTTCCAGGCCCCAGCCGAGGCCCGAGAGACATCTGGGACGGAGGAGACTCCGGTTCTGCCTCTAGGGGAAGACGGGTCTCCTCAGACTTCTTCAACTGCTCCTGGCGCCGAGGAGGGCCCTGGCCTCCTGTTCGAGTCAGCGCGCCGGTGTGGGACCGCCCGCCGCGAGCTTTTCCGGGAGGGGATGAACGCGTTGGGTCGACTCGGGGAAGAGCTTGAGCGGGTCGATGCTTGCCTTGAGGCTGAGGGCCTTCAGCTACTAGACGAGTGGCGCCGACTAAGGGTGGCCATCAATCTCGGGCGCCTCTAGCATGAGAGTGCTAATGCGAAGGCAGATTCCTCTCTCGCAGCCTCGCGAGAGGCCCACACCCAAGCGAAGGAGGAGGCCAGGGAAGCCGACGCCCATCGTGAGGCCACAGAGAGGCACCTCCTGGAGCTTCAGGCCTTGAATCTCGACTTGGAGGAGCGCGCTGAGGTGCGCAGGGCCGCCCTGGGTCGATGCGGGGGATGCCCCTCGAGGAGGTAGAGGTCTTGCAGTGCGAGGAGGTGCTGATGCTGGAAGCCGCAGAGCGCAGCCTCGAGCTTGAGCGGCTGGAGGCGAAGGAGCGCGATGTGACCCTGGCCGAGGATGCCGTCTCCACTCGTGAGGCCAGGGTCCAGGAGGAAACCGACCAGAGGGTGGCGGAGGCCTGCGCGGACCTCGTTGAGGTGTATAACTTGAAGTTGGAGTTCCAGCGAGCGGAGGCGGACGGGAGGACTGCTGCCCTCAGGACGAGGCTAAGACAAGCAGAGCTGCGTGAGACGGCCGCCACGACAGCCTAGTGTTCTGCCCAGGCTGAGCTGGTCTCTGTGCAGGCAGAATTGACCATGCTCCGGTGATGAGTTGATCATGCCGCAGTCCTTGCACAACAGAGAGTGGACGAGGCTGACCGTCAACTACTGTTGCAGCACGAGCATGTCCCGACGCTGCGGACTCCCAGGGCGAAGGCCAACCGGGCGTTGGGGGCCAACTGCAAGGAGAACGCCCCGACCCCCATGTGGAGGATTACGTCGGTCACCTTGTCTTCTTCACCGAGGTTGTGACGCGCCTAGAGAAACAGTCCGTGAAGGCCCACCGACTCGTCGAGTATAAAAGTCGAGGCCTCCTGGGTCGCGCGTTCTCTCGGATCTTCAGCTACCTTCAGAGCATTGATACTAACTTTGACTTCGATGTTGCCATCGCCCCCGTGCCTAGGGTTGTCCAAGACAACCTGGCGCACTAGGTGGATGACCACGTGGATGCCCTAGTCTAGGCCTTTGCCATTGATGATGACAAGGCCGTGGTCGTGGGGGATGAAGGAGGTGCGGTTGAAGATATGGAGATGTGTCCATCGATAGCTTTGGCGGCGAACATCAGGGTGGCTCGGACGGCTCATCGAGCGATATGTCTGGTTCAGCTCGCGTTCTTCCGTCCTGATCCTGCACGCATAAACTCGCAAGTGGCCCCGTGGGGTGTGAGAGAATTTTAACGAGGGGAGCCCCCTATGTGTGTAAATTGGTATTCCACTTTCTTCCTTTCTGTTTGGCGATTGAATCCGATCCTGGGGCGAGCGTCCTCAAGCTTTTTGAGCTTAGTTGTCGTAGTGCCTCACCTAGACATTGCATGTCCTCGTGAGGGTTACAAGGCTGTGGGATTGCCTCCCTCATAGGGTGGATTGCTGGCGGTCCGCGCCATGAGCCTCCTGAGCAATGCGTGGCCCTGTTCCGGGGAACAGGGCCCGTGGTGCTCCGCCGGCCGCGGGAGGATGCCCACGCGGAAAAATTGCGGTGCGTAGGCTATTGCCCCAAAAGGGTCCTGCCGAGGCTACAATGACACGCCAAGTGGGATTGGCCTTCCAGCCCCCGGGCCTGAGGGCCCGAGGTAAAATCTTCGATACTGCCAGATTCGGCAAAATCCAGCAGAAATCAAAGAACCCCCCCCCCCCATTTTGGCAACAAGCAAGACTTCAAATTCAATTCGAAAGACACGGCGGATCCAATTACAAAAGGGAAGGCAAGGATAGAAAATAGCCGCATCCGGCTCCTATCTAGTCTTTAGTCTTCTCACTAGCGTGGAGCTAAGTGTTGCCACTAGGACGTGGGAGGGAGCCCCCTAGGCCCGAGGGCGGCTCTTCGGAGACTCTGGGGCGTGTACAGCCCCACTCATTATTACGTGAGAGTGTCACGGGCAGAGATCTTCATAGGCATGCGCCTTACTTCATATCGCCTGACGAGGGACCCGCCTTGCGCCACTCCCAACCTCCATTGGGGCGACCGGAAACCAGTACAGGACCAAGGAGGCAGAAGGGTGACGTTAGCGGCGCCCTCGGCGACCACGGGCCCTTTGCCGAGGGAGGGGGGAAGCTTGGCAAGTGTCGGATTACGGGCTCTGCAAAACCAAAGAAGTTCGAACACAGGGGCGTGAACAAAGATCTCTCCTGCTGACGTCTACCTAGCGCCACACCGTCGTCCGGTGGTGAGATTCAACCAAGCAACAAGTAAAAGCACACATGAGTTAATCCAGGTTCATGCCACCTTGCGGTTGTAAAACCCTACGTCCTGCTTGAGTGGATTAGCCTCAGGAGGGCTTGAGTATGAACAAGTACATTGGTTCTTGAGCTCACGAGGAGACCTCAAGAGGGTCAGGAGGCAAGTGTTCTTGCTCCTTGAAGTGAAGGTGGGGTGTTCGAGATGAGGTCCATCCAGATCCAGATACCTCCAAAGTGGAAACCCTAGCTACTTATTTAGGTGGCCAGGGTCCTTTCCCCCCGAAATGTTTAGGCGGGAAGGGATCCCACAACGGCCATTTTGAGGGGAACACAAGGATGTTCCTATCCTGACACAAGCGGTCTTCGCCTGCAAAGAGATCAGACGATGATGTGGTGGTGGGCTCGGTGGTGACATCCTCCCGATCGTCCTTGCGGTCTTCGGTCTTGTTGCACCGAAGGAGAAACCTTTGTCTCCTCCCTCGGGAACCTGCGCCTATATTGTCTCCTTTGCACCAAAACAGCAACAACACCGCTCGCACGCGCTGGCAACCGCTGGCGCGGTGTGTCACTGCTCGCGTCACTGCCTCCTCCTGAGGCAGGCTTGGCCTTGAGTTCTCCGCCCATCCGGAGCAGCCTAGCCGGGGCCGCTCTTGAGAGGGTCTTGGTGTCGTTCTCCTCATGAGGCTTAGCCCCCTCGTGAGGGCCTTGAGCAGCTGGTCGATCATCTGGGCTATACCAGGCCGTAGTAGGAGCCCCCGGGCCCAAGGCGCGCGCGAAGTTGGCTTTGGGGCGAAGCCTTAGTCGTGGACGAAGCGCCGCGGGCCCCAAAAGACTACGGGCCAGGCTAGCGCGTGACGGTTGGATGGGACGTGGCGTCTCCGCTTCCCCAGGCAACCATGGTGACCGTGTGACTTGACAACTCCTCGGCGTGGATGATGGGGTCACTATGGCTGTGATGCCAGTGACTGGCGGTTGGGCTCCTCTGTGCCCCCAGCTCCACTCCTTCAATGTCCAGAGGAGCAGCTCTTCCTCTTGCGATGAGCTTGGTCTTGGTGGGCGCCGTGGGTCCCCCCCTCAGTGGCAGCATCAGCTCCTCCAGCAGCGGCGGCTACACTGAGCCACCGCACCGCCGAGCTCAGCTTGGTGAGGGGGGAGAGTCATCGCGCCGCCGCACCCCGGTGAAGCGGGAGGAGCTGGAAGACTCCAACTGAGTGGGGGTAACGGTGACGAGCTGCGGCTTAGCGGGTCAACCTCTGCTTCTTTTTTTTCTTCATTTCATTCCTGTATCGAAATTTTAGGTTGCCTCGAGAAGACGTGTAATGGACTATGGCATATGTATGAAACGAGAACGTGCTATTATGTTTTTGGTCTGGATGAGATTACTTAGCTTATGTGTTGTGACGTCTTGAGGCGAAGTGCTCCTGACTCATCGGTGTTATGAGCCCCCGATGTGTCATGAGGGTGGCTGAGGTCGGGGGGTCCTAACTTGTGGAGCCCCCGAGTATGAGTGAGCCGCTGCGGGCTGCCGAGGACTTGCACCCTAGGGCTCGCTTGAGAGTGCCGAGCGTGGATTAAGGTGCCAAGGCCTGAGCAGGCTCGGCAAAATAGGTCATGTGGACTGAGAAGCCCGATGCCAGAGCCTAAGCAGGCTTGGCCAGGTAAGGTCACGAGATCGCGACAGCTGAGAGCCGAGACCGACCATGTCCCAGCCCCCACGCGCAGGCGCATGAAGGAGAACAAGCGGCGCAGCCCCTGCCTGAAAAGCTGAACTTAAAATCGGCGCGAAAAACTCCAAGCAAAACTCCCAACCAAACGCAAGAAACACGAGAACTTCATAGCACGCGGTAGAGGAAGGGCTGATAGCCAAGGAAGTAGAAAAGGCTGAGCCAAACACGAAGCCAAAAAAGGAAAAAAGGTCGCGTTCGACCCCTACATTACGTCTTCTTCCCAGCGAGGTGCTCAGGACTGCCACTGGGACGTGGGTGGGAGCCCCGTTTGATTGCCCGCAGGCAACACTCAGGAGACTCCGAGGCATGTACAGCCCCAACTCATTATTACGTGAGAGTGTCACAAGCGGAGACCTTCACGGGCACGGAGCCCTCACTACAGATAGAACCTCCTGAGGTGCTGAATGTTCTAGGAATTTTGGATAGGTCCCCATCTTGCGTCTCCAGGCGCCCATCACCAGGCCCAGAGACACGGGCGATTCTGAACATGCCCGCCCCTTCACTTCGAGGGCCCCGCCCCGCGCTACTCCGGTCCCGCCATGAGCTCACCAGAAGGCGGCGTTCATGAGGTGGGACACTCCGCATAGTGGGGCGATGGGACTGCTATAGGCCCCCCTGGCGAGCAGTAGGCACACCGCTTACGCGACCTCCGGGCGCGGTTCTCCCCGGGGGCTAACGTCATCCGGAGGCATGGAGTCCTGAGGTGCGAGGGGGACCCCGCCCCACTCACGCTCCTAATGACCCCTCAGCCCTCCTGATCAGGACCGGACCTAGAGGTTACGGGATTACGCGAGCGAGGGGACGAAGCCGCAGTCTTGGGCCCTCCTCGCATGCGTAGGACGGGCTGCCGTACCGCCTCCAGACGTACCCTCCGCAGCCCGAGGGATGGTGCGTCGGGAGGCGTGGGGTCTTGAGCTTGAGTGGAGGGAGAGGAGGCCCCTCCCCACACGCATCATACCCACCGCCGGCGAGCCCCTGGTGAAATCCAGGGCGGGCTCATGCGCGATGGGTCACGCGTGAGGGGACGAGGCCCTGACCCGGGCCTTCCCTCCCTTTTTGTCTTGATGCGGCACCTGGGGTGCTTCCTTGGCCTGCCGAGGCTCGGGGCCAGAGACAACGTTGGCCCGAGACCTAGGGCTAGTGCTGCGAGTGCCTGCCTCCGCAGGCACCCACGCACGTTTCGTTCGTGCTACGTGGCCATCGGTGGTGACGGCGGAGGGTCAAGGGCTAAGAGCGTGGGGTCGGCCTCCCGACCTTCTGCCCTTGAGCCCCCTCGTACCAGTGCCTGATCGTACCTAGCGTCGGGCGTAGTCCTACGGTCGCCTCCTTAGGATCGTCGGGCTCCTGAGTCCCAGGGGCTCCGGAGGCCCTCAGTGATCACAGGGGTCCGGCTCCTGCTCCGTCAAGACCGCCTGCCACTGAGCCTCCTAAGCCCCAAAGCCTGCCGCGTGAGGTACTGGAACGTGGCAGCTGCGTTGTGGAAGCCGAAGAGCGTGCGAATGTAACCGCAGGGGAGAGTCCTCTTCCAGCCGAGAGCCGTCGGCCAGAAGGGCTCCAAAGAAGCGGCTCGGTTGAGGCCTGCGATGTCGACGCAGACGCGGAATTGGTTGCTTGGGTTGCGTGTAGGTGAGCTTGGTGTCGTGCGGTTGCGCCCACCGCGTATGAGCCTTGCATACTAAAATTCCTCGGTAGCCTGGTCGATGAAGTCCTGAGCCCCCAGCGCTGTATGGCTCACGCTGGGCTCACAAAAATGCGCATCAAGACACGCCTGCAGATGGTGCCCGAACACCTCCCTCGTGACGCTGGTCAGACCAGAGGCACTCCAGAGGAAAGCCCCCGAGCCCGTCCTGAGAGGGGCGCCGGGCACGCCTCCCTATGCAAGGGTGGAGGGTGCCTCGTCAGCAGGCGCGGGACCCGAGGCCGTGCTGTCAAGAGCCCCTGCATCCTGAGGTTCGTTTGCGGGCAGGTGCTGCTTCTTCTTGGGCGCGGTCTGCAGGGCGAAGATGGCTCCATCTCTGTCGGAGCTCTCGACCAATGCAGTCTGGTAGGTGCGCTCCGTGGAACGCACTGCTTCCTTCTCGTCGCAGGCGATAGTGACGACACCGCTACTCCCAGGCATCTTGAGGACGTTATAGCCGTGATGGGTCACCGCCATGAACATGGCGAGGGCCGGATACCATAGGATGGCGTTGTACGGGAGGTGAATGTTGGCGACGTCAAAGTCGATGAGCTCGGTGTGATAGTTGTCGCGATCGCCGAAGGTTACTGGGAGGCAGACCTGCCCCATCGGGAGTGTGGAGCCATCTGTGACTCCGTAGAATGGCTTGGTTGGGTGCAGCTAATCATAGGGGACTTGGAGTGTCTCGAAGGTCTAGACGGAGAGGACATTGAGGCCTGCTCCATCGTCGATGAGGGTCTTGGTCACGAGGACGTTGCTGATGGTCGGAGTGCAAAGCATCGGGAGAGTGCTTGGGGCTGCGGTGCACTTGAGCTGGTCCTTGGGGTCGAAGGCGATGACCTGCTTGGTCCACCTGAGGTTGCACGCGGCGTCAGGCCTGGGGAGCGCCGCGTTCACCTCACGAGCGAACTGCTTGAAGATGCGGTGGGAAGTCGGAGTGTGGGCTCCTCCCAGGATGCATGCAACCGCGCGTGGCTCCTAAAAGCCCCCTACTTTGTCTCCCTGGCGGTCGCCGTCGTTCCTTCTTGGCGGTGGTGGCTGCGGAGGCAGGCCCGCGTTGCCCTGAGGGCGACCCTCACGAGGCTGGTCGCGCCAGGAGCCGTCACGAGGCTGCTCCTGCCAGCGGTCTTCACGAGGTTGGTCACGCCATCCTTGGCGCGAGTTCCTGCCGTTCCAGCGTCCTCCACCACGGCACCCTCCGTGGCTGTAGCCGCGGTTGTCGCGCTAAGGACGCTGCCCAACGCGCCCGTCATGCATCACCCTGAGTTCTTGGCAGTCATTGGTGTTGTGGTTGTGAACATCGTGGAAGACGCAGTACGGACGGTTGTCTCTGGGGGGTCGTTGTAGCCGCAGCCACGCTCACTATTGGCTCTGCAGCCAGCACGACGGGTCCCTTGCGCTTTGCTTCCTTGGCCTTGGCCTTCTTGTCGTCAGCCTCTGCTGCAGGCAGCTCTAGGAGAGAGAGGCGGCCTTCCTCTGCCCTGGCGCACTTTTCCGCGAGGTTGAACATCTTGAGGGCCGTGCACAGGTCCTCGTGGATGGCGAGGTCCTCCTTCATCCTAACGTCGCAGACACTGTCGGAAAATGCTGAGATGATGGCCTCGTCCGAGACCCTGGGGATCTTGAGGCGCACGGCATTGAAATGCTGGATGGACTTCTGCAGGGTCTCCCCAGGTTGTTGCTTCACGCGGCGCAGATCCGCGGCCCCCGGGGCTCGGTCACTGGTACCTTGGAAGTTGGTGACGAAACGTTCACGAAGCTCCCCCCCTGGAGGAGATGGATCTCGCGGGAAGGTTCAGGAGCTAGGTGCGTGCGCCGTCCTTGAGGGCCATGGTGAACCAGTTCGCCATGACCTGCTCGATGCCATTGGACGCCTCGATGCTCACCTCGTAGAGCTGGAGGAACTCTGCGGGGTCGGCGGTGCCATCATAGCACGGAGGCAGATCCGGCTTGAACTTGCTGGGCCAGACGAGCCGCCGCAGCTCCGGAGCTAGGGCGCGACATCCAGCCATGCTCATGATTGCAGGCGCCCCCTGCGCTTGCGGTGCTGGTTCCTGGGGTACAGGCGCCACCACCTCCTGTGATGCGCGGTTCTAGTGCTGCGGAACGGGGAGCCCGCGAGCTTCTTCCTGGGGACGCGGGACCACCTGGCAGCTCTCCTCGTCGCGCGCAGGGGCCCCGCGGGGCTGCTCGTGCCATTGAGCCTCGCGTCTGAGCCCCGGGCCAGCGCCGTGCAGTGGAGGTGGAGGTAGGACACCATGGTCCACGTTCCCCGCCATGAGCGACGGAGGACGGGAGGAGTGAGTCGGTGCAGGTACCTCCCTGGCGACGTTGATGAGCTCGGTAATGCGATGGAGCCACTTGTCGTAGAGGTCGTCCGCTGGACGGTACCGTAATAGCTCCCGCGCCATAAGTAGCGCATGCTGCTGGTAGACCGGCCCGCGGCGGATCAGTGAGGACGACGCCGTGGCCGGCGAGGGTCATGGTGTTGCCGTGCGGCCATCACGCCGCATGGACAGCGGCAGCGACGAGTCCTGCTGCTCATGGACGGCCGGGTCGGTGGCAGCATTAGCGACCGGCGAGTTGGGACAGAGCGGTGCACCGTTGCCTGCGGCCGCCGTCTGAGCGACTTTGGCGGCGCGTGCTCGGCGTGTGTCCACCATGGAGGTGAAGCGAGGTCGAGAACGAGAGCGGGATGAGGTCGTCGGAGAGGCGAGATATCGACACGCCCCCTACCTGGCGCACCAAATGTCGGATTACGGGCTCCGCAAACCAAAAGAAGTTCGAACATAGGGGCGTGAACAAAGATCTCTCCTGCTCATGTCTACCTAGCACCACGCCCTCGCCCGGTGGTGAAATTCAAGCAAGCAATAAGTAAAAGCACAAACGAGTTTACCCAGGTTTAGGCCACCTTGCGGTGTAAAACCCTACGTCCTGCTTGAGTGGACTAGCCTCAGGAGGGCTTGAGTTTGAACAAGTACAGTGGTTCTTGAGCTCATGAGGAGAGCTCAAGAGGGTCAGGAGGCAAGTGTTCTTGCTCCTTGAAGTGAAGGTGGGGTGTTCGATATGAGGTCCATCCAAATCCAGATGCCTCCACAGTGGAAACCCTAGCTACTTATTTAGGCGGCCAGGGTCCTCTTCCCCCGAAATGTTCAGGCGGGAAGGGATCACACAACGGCCATTTTGAGCGGAACACAAGGATGTTCCTATCCTGACAAAAGCGGTCTTCGCCTGCAAAGAGATCAGACGATGAAGCGATGGTGGGCTCGGTGTTGATATCCTCCCGGTTGTCCTTGCGGTCTTCGGTCTTGTTGGACCGAAGGGGAAACCTTTGTCTTGCCCCTCAGGAACCTGCGCCTGCGTTGTCTCCAGTGCACCAAAACGGCAACTGCGCCGCTAGCACGCGCTGGCACCCGCTGGCGCGGTGCATCACTGCTCGCGTCACTGCCTCCTCCTGAGGCAGGCTCAGCCTTGAGTTCTCCTCCCCTCCAGAGCAGCCTAGCCGATGCCGCTCTTGAGAGGGTCTTGGTGTCGTTCTCCTCGCAAGGCTTAGCCCCCTCATGAGGGTCTTGAGCAGGTGGTCGATCAGCTGGGCCATACCAGGTCGTAGTAGGAGCACGTCGCGGGCCGCAGGCAGGCAAGTCTGGGTACCCTGGTTCCCAGATGGCCGGCAGCAAGGCCCGCCCCGACAGAGGACCTACTTTTGCATACTTCCCTTCTCCTCGCATCGCTGGGGAGGCCGCGGCTCTAGGCCTTCTACGCGTAGCCCCCATCGTTCTGCTCCGGTTGAGGGCGGAGCGGTCGCTCTCGGATCTTAGACCATCGCCGTGGTCTGATTCACCTGCAGTCCATTGTTAGCGTACACCTGCTGCTGTGATACCTGATGTGCTCTTTCATCGTCGCTGAAGGGGCCCATGGTGTCCCCAGGTGACTCGTGGTAATCTTCTTCCTCGAGAGCCTCGCCGTTCCATCTCGGCCCGTGGAAAGCATTGGGGCCTTCCTCGAACACATACGCCAGGTCCACCATGCGGGGCACGTAGGCTTCATTGGCAGCCCCACCAAGGGCACCACCTACGTGCCCCGCGCCTTGAGCCCCCGGCTGCAGCATCTGGCCCTGGCGTCCGCTGGGTTGAACCCCGGTGTCCCGTCGCGAGAGGCCACCGACGCTCGTTCTTGCTGGTGACGAAGTCGCTGCAGTCGTAAGGATGACACCAGCGCGCCTGCTGGTGTCACCGGGTCTTCCAATCGCTCCAGAGGGCGCCATCGCGGGTCGGGGCCTCACTAGCGCCCCACCCACGACCTGGGGCGGGCATGAGGAGTAGAACGGCGGCGCGCTTCCGCAAGCGCAGCCCAGTAGTTCAACGACGTGCTCCACCAGCACGTCGCAGCCGCCCTCGGCCATCCTGCATCATAACAGTTCCCGCGCCACGATGAGCGCAGCCCTCGTGTTCGCCTGCTCCCGTCGGGTGTAAGGTGTTGTCGTCGCGGTGTGGTTTGCAAAGCGCGCACGCCGGGACGCCCAAGCGGAGGTCACCGGCCTGCGCCGTCCGCGGCTGGCGGCGCCGGGTGGTGCTGGAGCAGCTTCGAGCGCGGGGTTGCGGTCTCCATGGGTGGGTGGTGCCGCCTGCGCAGGCCAGGTCACCCAACGGTCGGCTTAAGGCCCCTGATCGTCAGCCATCAGAATCATGGGGCGATGTCGGTACGAACGACAGAAGAACAAATCCGGCAAAACCCTTAAGGTTCAAACTCTGGGGTGCGCACGAAGATCTCTCCTTCCGCCCTAGATCGTCTACCCAACAACCCTAGGCCTAGCTCATCAGATCCGAAGAACAAGTGACACAATATTTATACTAGTTCTGTCTACCGTTGTGGTGTCATACCCTAATCCAGTGTGGTGTGGTTGATTGCCATGTAGGCTGAGGAAGAACTAGTACATGGATGAACTGCCTCCTGATGAGAGGAGTTCTTGTGCTCGAGTTTGCTGGTGGTGTGTGGCCTTCTGCCTGATCAACTCAAAATGAGATCAACTCCCGATCAGGTGGGATCATCCCAATAGTTGTGGCTAGTCCTATTTATAGCGACCCGGGTCCTCTTCCCAAATATTGAGTGGGAAGGAATCCCACAATGGCCAAATTTGAAGGGGCACAGCTAGTACAAGCCATCTTGACAAAAGGTGGTCTTTGCCTGCCAAAGGCTCTGGTGGTGACGCCGCCGTGGGCTCCGCGATGACCTCTGCTCTGCTGTCCTGCTGGTCTTGGTCTTGTTGCACCGATATGGAAACCTTTGCCTGATGCCTCGGGACTCTCCGACTACACCTGCTCCTTCAGCACCAAAGAGAAAACTGGCACTTCTGCGCCCGCTGGCGCCCGCTTGGCCTTGGACGTCACTTCTGACGTCACGAGGACCTCGTGAGGTGCCCCTCGCCTCGATATCTCTGATCCTCACGAGCCGGCCTGGTGAGGCCGCCCTAGGGGATGCCTTGTGTCGTACGCCTCGCAAGGCTCGGCCCCTTGCGAGGGTCTTGATTGGTTGCTGAAGATGCTAGGCCATACCAGGCCACCCTGTGAGCCATGCCCTGTGCCGCAGGTAGGCAAGTCTACGTACCCCCATTCCCAGAACACCGACAATCGCCCACTCTCTTCTCTCTTATGCTTGCATTAGAACTCTACTGCTTTTTGTATGATCCTATTCTGATACATAGTCTGTTGTTGTTACCTGCTTTAATACCTTACATGTTCATCCTAAACTGCTTAGTATAGGTTGGTTGTTGACCCACCAGTGACCCCCACCTTGTCCATATTGCCCCCGCTGGATTATCCGAAGAATCGATCAATGGGATCGAAGACCAGGCCCCGACACCGCACATCACTTTCCCCTTAGTTGCTCGACACTACTGGGTTACTATCGAGTGCCGAGGGTGATACCTCATCAGCACTTCTGATGTTAACCTTGTAGGTTAGATTATCCGTTATGGTGATCGATGGTGATTCCTCCTTCTCCACTCCCGATAATGACACTATCGTGCAACTCCTCAAGAGTGGACCAAGAGGGTGATTCCTCCTTTGTTCACCTTGACGATAACATCAGGTGGAATTCAATCGAGGATGATTCCTCAGGGTTCCCCTTGGTGTTAGACACACAATTACTATGACTTTACACTGAACCATTTTACTAAAGACGGGTCGGCCCTAAGGGGTACCCGCACAAGCTTAATTGCGAGTGATGTGTAGTCGGGTTGACCTGGAAGGTGCCTGTGAGATAATTACGTGGCACGGCGGGGCATTCCTGGCCCTTGCCGTAAGTCCACGAGACGGGGCGATGGGGTCACATGATCATGATTCTCTGCTTGTTACCGCGCGCTCCCAAGACACTAAACGGTGTGGATATTTGATCCATGGGGCCTCTGGCCTGATAGCACTAACCATCATGTGGGCATAGTGTGGGCGTTCTGCGTCGTATGCATCAGCCAAAGCTTATTAGACGTCATGCGACTGAGTGGCACGCGTCAGGTTGGACTGCGTAAGCTCCTTCCTTTTTTAGGAGGTAGCTAGGTCTGCTCATCGGCCGCCCACGCAACGTGCACGAGATCCCTGGGCGATGGCACAAGACCCCTAGAGGCATAGGTTTAGTCCGGCGTGCTGACCTCTCTATTAAGCCTAGGTCGGGTTGCGGCGTCTCGTTTTGGCCGGGGCCGGGCATGATCGAGTATAGTGTGTCTGGCCGGAGTTAAGCCAGCGTGTTTGGTAAGTTGGTGCACCCCTGCAGGGAAGAAAACATCTATCAATAGCCTGTCCTACGGTAACAGACACTTGCAGTTGCATCCCGATCGATACAACTAGAACTGGATGTTGAGGCATCATTTGGATATGTTGCTTCGGGAGTCGAGAAAGGACCCAGAGCGTTGTTACAACAACATAAATATGACTTATGTTATACTACTCTACTCCCTCCTGTTGCGGCAAGACGGTGGTTTCCAAAAGATGATAGTCTTCGATAGGACTAGCTTCTCCCCCTCTTATTTTGGCATTCTGAAGTTAGTCCACAGATACTACCCCTTCTCATTGATACCGATGCATGTGTAGTATAGATCCTTGCTTGCGAGTACTTTGGATGAGTACTCACGGTTGCTTTGCTACACCCTTTTCCCCTTTCTTTCTTCTTTCTGGTTATTGCAACCAGATGGTAGAGTCGAGGAGCCAGATGCCAACTTTGACAACTACTACTACCCCGAGGGTGCCTACTACTACGTGACGACCGTTGACGACCAGGAGTAGTTAGGAGGATCCTAGGCAAGATGCCTTGCCTTTTCAATCATGTTGCTTTTGTGCTAGCCTTCTTAAGGCATACTTGTTTAATTTATGTATGTACTTAGATACTATTGCTTCCGCCGACTCTTGTGTTTTCTAGTCCTCGAGGCCCCTGGCTTGTAATATAAAGCTTGTATTATTTTATTTTTGTCTTGAGTTGTGTTGTGATATCTTCCCCTGAGTCCCTAATCTTGGTCGTACACATTTGCGTGCATGATTAGTGTATGGTCAAATCGGGGGCGTCACACATGAGCTTCCAAGAGAAATTACTATTCAGAATTTTTATGCTCGACTTTCTCGTAATGATCAATCCATGCTCGATACTTCTTTTATCGGTTCTTTTATGAAGAAGACTATTGAATTGCGGGGAAGTTTTGGAAAGAATAAAACACACTTATGAAGATTGGGAACTCGACGAAGGTAAGGAGTCAGGTATGAACCTTGAGTTTGATTGTGTTAAATCTTTTATGAATACCAACTCTTTTGCGAATTTAACACTAAATATGGACTTGACTTTGAGATAGTAGCTTATTTCTGTGAATCATTTGCTACACATGTTGATCTCCCTAAGGAGAAGTGGTTCAAATATCATCATTCCATTGAAGTAAAAGTAGTAGAACCCACTATGGTTGAAGAAGAAACCGTTACATATAATGATAATCCATTTGTTCCCACTGCTTATATTGAGAAACCACCTTTCCCTATTAGGTTAATGGAACATGCTAAAGCTTCAACCGTAGTCCATAAGAGTCATGTTAGGACACCTACACCCCGTGAACAAATTAAAGTTGAACCTAATGTTGCTATGGTTAAGGATCTCTTGGTCGATAATATCGATGGGCATGTTATTTACTTTGTTGGTGAAGCTGCTAGAATTTCCAAATCCTATTAGAAAGATAAGACTAGAACCGTTGTTGGCATGCCTGTTATCTCAATCAAAATTGGAGATCATTGTTAACATGGCTTATGTGAATTGGGTGCTAGTGTGAGTGCTATTCCATTTACTATTTATCAAGAAATTATGAATGACATTGCACCTGCTGAGATAGAAGATATTAATGTCACTATTAAGCTTGCTAATATAGATACTATCTCACCAATTGGGATTGTTATAGATGTTGAAGTCTTGTGTGGGAAAATAAAATATCCTACTGATTTTCTAGTTCTTGGTTCCTCACAAGATGATATTTCACTACAAGGATCCAGGTCTATTGCAACGAAATCATTCGTCGCAATACATACCAATTTGTGGCCATAAGTACCTATTTCCATGAAACATTCGTTGGCAACCGTTGCGACCAAATGCATGGTAATAGGTTATTGCCACACAAAAAGCTATTGTGGCAACAAAGTGTGCTATTGCAACAACCATGTGGGAAATTGTCACATGTTTTACCGCGGCAACACTCACCCGATGCCACATTTTCTCTGTTGAGATAGCTTTAATGCAACATGTAACAAACCATTGCGACTGATAGCTCGTGGCGGTAGACATTTGTGGCAACAACCTATGCCAACTACTCTGGTTTCGTGGTGCATACTCTTCTGTAGACATAGTCAATTGTGGCAATAAACTATGACAACCACTCTTATTTTCGTGGCATTAGGCATTTTTCCATGAACCGCTACACTTCTGGCATTAACTTATGGTAACAAATATTCCAGTCGTTGTAACATGAAATTGCAACATACTAGTTTTGGTGGTGATAAATAGGTATCACAACAGGTGAAATGTTTGCAGCGAGAAATTATTGTGACAATTTAAACTTTTTGTGGTGCTAACATGTGGCAACTGAAAGTGGGTTTTGGTAATAGCCTATTGCAACCATAAAAAATAGGCATTCAGTTACAATATTCGAAATTATACGTATGATGCATAGATTCGTAAAATACAAAATTATCATAACAAATATGCATCAAATGGAACTAAAATGTAATTTAGCCATCCTAATTAAGTGCCAAGACTAAACTCTCTGTGATCTAGAGTCCAGTCAAGCTAGTTCTTTGGATCCTGCAATAAATAAAAAATATAGTTCTAGTTAATGAGTCCAACATAACATACGCCATACAATTATTCCAGCCCCATTGTTAAAAGGAACCGTCGCCAGACTAACTGGAGTAATACTCTGTCAGCAAGCATGTAACTGAGCGATCAGAAAAGTTTTACAATTGTAAATGTCTAATGCATAAGCACAAGTACATGTATTAAAAGCTTCCGCTATTGATTTAAGTTGTGACTCGATGTATAGTTTCAGTTAAGTTCATGTCCCTAGGTAGCACATATTTGTTTTTTTAAGTTGTGACTCGATGCAACAACAACACATGGTGCAAGAGAATAAGTAGCTAGCTAATTGCAAAGGCCAATGACTTAGAAAATGCTGGTGAACATGACGAGAAAGCAAGGTTGTGACTTACCATTGCTTTAAACATTCGAGAATTCCTTGTTGTAGCTTGTATGAGCGCATTTGAATAAATAACAGTTAGCCTTGCACCAGGAGTCTTATTAGGACTAGATCTGTGTAAAAGAGTATTTTGCATGTTTGGACTACTAATTTCTTTGTCAATCCTCTTCGTAGGCACCCACAAATAGAAGTGCACTTTTAGCAATGTAAGTAAGCAACATAAATCTTACAAGGTCGCAAGCATATGACTGTAATCACCTGTTGGGTTCCCATCTGTTGGCTCGGTTTTGCAAACTTTTCCATGATGTTTTGTCCAAATTCCAGTCTTGATGTTTGCTCCTCTTCCAACTTTTCTTCTGTTTCTGGTGTATCCGTTGGCTCTTTCGCAATTTTGAGAACTTTTTCTTCTATTTCTGGTGTATTTTCCAAGTCCAATCTGTCTTGGAAAGCATGCAACAAATCAATATACACAAGCAGTGCATTATCGATTGTAAAAGAATATAACACATGTGAAAAAGGTTGTACGCACTATGATAGCAGCAACAATGAGTCGGTAGATGGTCGGGTAAATATCCGACCACACCCTCACTCCGATGATCAGTCTTGAAGGTTTAGCAATTTAACCCATACCAGGATTTTATGCATTATAGCAAACTAGAGGTTGGGGCGCGCCCATGGCACGCCACTTGAGCGGAAGCTCGGTGGTGCCAGGTGGGTTGTTCCCCTTTCTCTTTCCTATCTCTCCCTAATAATAAATCATGGATTGACTTTGTTGGGTTCACCGTCACAATACGCTTCCTTTCCATAAATTTACGCTTTCAGTTTTTTTCACCTATATTATTTTCTACATCTGAGGTGGTACTATTCATGTGATCATGTGGCCCGTCACGCACGACGTTTGTTTTGGTCACGTTGTACTACTCAAACACGTAGACACTAGCTAGGAAACAAGACACGGGACGCCCAAACCGAATCAAACTCAAACACCAACTTGCGACGTCTACGTACACAAGCCCGATTCATGCTTCATGTAGCCAACCTGGATCTCTCGCCATTTTAAATAAGATCGAGCCAACATGGGCAGCCATGCAAGAGATCATCGATCATGGCATCATCGGAAGTCACCACAGCCGAGAACAATTAAGCACAAGGATCGATGGCGGTACACGAGCAGGAGAAGCAGCAGGATAATGATGCCTCGGCAGAGAGGTCGCCGTTGCCACACAAAGTCATCACGAAAATCCTTGCCTACTTACCGGCCAAGTTCGCGGGGCGCTTCTGCTGCGTCTCACGTTCGTGGCAGGCCACACTCTCGTCGCCGCGCTTCTTCGAGCTCCACCTCCGGCGGGCAAACCACAGTCCGTCGCCGCCGGCCGGCCAAAGCTCTTCTTCAGTCCCACGAACGAGCCCTCGGACGACTACTTCTTTTACGCCTGGCAGCCCGGTGGCGCGGCGACGAAGCTGATGCGTAACGACTTGCTGCGCCCCGTCCTCCTCACCAAGCCGCTATCGGGCCTTAGCCCATCTTGGCAAAAATAACTACTAGGCATCCTCGAATAAGGAAAAAATATTGCTCTTTTTTAGGATCAACCCTAGAACCTCTACGTTATTACGTAGTAAAGGATGCAACCAGCAGAGCTGCCTTTCAGTTTCTTTTAGAAGACAAAGTTTGCTTATGTTAATTGATAGTACCACCTTGCTACTTTACATCGAATCCCACCGATTTTTATATGTCCGCAAGTAGACAATCAACAAGTCTCTCCGAAAGAAAGAAAGATGGGGTGAGGGGTGGGTTCAATTTATAGCAATGTTGAGGATATCGTTTATCGTTATCGTCTCGGACAGTTATGGATTAGAGATTAATCGAAAATCGGCAGATTAATCGATTTTATCGGTCGACTATTAATCGGCCATTTTTTGCAAATCTGAGGTTCCCAACAATAAAATATGGTATATTCAACGCTAAAACAATATTGGATAGAAGTGTTACCTTTATTCTTAGTCTTGTAATCCTTGTATAATGATGAACAAAATAGGACAACAGTACATATTATGTAACAAAGTCCACAAAACATAAATAAACATAGTTTTTGCAAACATAGTGCTATGAATAGGCCCAATTTATTGGTAGATTCCTGATAAATCGCTTGTCATAGAGATAAATCTGCCCAAATGATAAATAGTGAAGATAAGGCATAATCTTATCGGTCACCCCAAGAGTAGCGATAAATTGGACGATAAATCGCTGAATCGGAAGATTTCTTGAACAGTGGTTTATAGTGTGAGATCGGATGGATTGAGAGAGAAGGGCTTACATCAGATAGCTGGTTGCAGGTGTCAACAAGAAAGAGATCCGATCCAATAAACAGAGAGAGGACGCATCTACTCATGGGATGGGTTCTGTCTGTTTTCCTTTTCTACTTCTGTTTTATTTCAAACAAACATTGGATTGTTTGTACCAAAATTCATTCAAATGCCTTGTAAAATTTATGTTTGCTTATATGGACCACTAAAGATCCAAATAAAATATTTTCATAGGAGTATTACATATAGTTAATATTTCCTATTCAAATTCAAACTAAATTTAAATTCAAGTAGGTTCAAACTCTAAGTATGTTATTTGATTTTCTAAATTTCTGAAAATTTTACGGTTCCTACTAATATCATTTGAAGTATTCATGAAGTTTATGATATTTCATAAAGTAAAAGTATCTCATTTGATAGATTTTTGATCTACGATATAGTTGCATACATGGTTATATAAATCATACTATATGATATAAACATCATGCATCTACCTTAAAATATACATTAGTTTTTACCATGAATGCATGAGTCTCTCACTAAAAAGGAGTGCTTGATTATTGTGGCTTGCACGCTGTGTTTTGTCATTAAGAAAGTATGTGGACATTTTTTTATTCCGTTGCAACGCACGGGCCCTTACATTTCTTCCCGTGAATTTACGGTTTCAGTTTTTTTCTTCAACACGTCTATATTTATTTTCTATATCCAAGGTGGTACTAATCTATCTATACATCCCCCGTTGCGTTGTTGTTTTCGTCTACCCCGTTTAGGTGATTTTTTTGTCCTATATATGTTGCCCACTTGGAGTGTTTTCGTCCGCAAGCACTCCCAGTCTCCCCGCTCGTGTTTGTTTCCTACACGAGACACCAATCTCGGCAACCCTGGCTGCCGCCTTTAACGGTTTAGTAAATACTAGCTCATGAAAGAGAAGGCAAAAGGTGGATCCGGTGGTAGAGGCGGACTAGTAGATTGAGCCATCGGACGAGAGGAGGCATACGACAAGGCAAGGTCCACGGGGTGCTTCGTCCTCCTGTCAACTGTAATGCCCCAGATGTAACACTTTCCAATTAAGGCAATAAATGAAACTTTGACTTCATCAATTCCATTCTGGGCTCTTCTTTCATTTCTGGTTTCTTCATTTTGTCGTGTGCACATGTGCATTTCATCCATGTCATGTTATCATGTGCACTGCATTGCATTCGTGTTGTCACTTGCACCAGGTTCCACTCACCTCTCCCCGTTGTCCGTCTCGAGTTCCGACACTCACACACGTGCCCGTGGCATCCCCGAGTCCTCCTTTCGTGTGTGGCCGTGTAACGTTTCCGGAATGAGGTGAGACTTGTCGTGCGTTGTTGTTTTGGTACGTGTAGGCCGCCTGTCAAGATTCATCGCGTTTGGAGTTCGATTGGTACTCCAACGGTTAACCTAGTGGGCTAAAAGTACCCCTTCCTTTTGGCCCAAGACTCCCTCCACAATAGCCAACTAACCCAGCACAACCCTTGCCATTATCTCGGTCGTCGGATCACGAACGTGTGGGCAAAAACCGCACCCCATTTGGACCTTCCTTGCTCCCAGAATCTATAAATTAGCCTCCCCACGTCCATTTTTCGGGCAAACCATAGCAACCTCCTCCCTGCCGCCGCCGAACACGTCCAACCCGGCTGGACGTGTCCGACTTGCCCCCACTTCGCCACGTGTTGCATCCCCATTCGCCGCCGCCGCTGCACCCACTTCGCTGCTGTCGGACCCCGCGCGGGCCCGATCCGGGCCCTCCCCTGCCCACCGGCCCGAGCGTCGTCCCTGCCACCTCGCGCGTCGGGCCGACCGCATCCCCTCCGCCGATCCGTCGCCGCGGCCCCGCGCCGCCGGTCGCCGCGCAGACCGCCGCCGCCCGGTGCCGGCCCGCATCCCCCGCCGCCGGAGCTGGCACCGCCGCCGCCTCCGCCCGCGGGTCCTCCGCCGCCGCCTTCGGCCTCGGGCACCGCCGCCGGCCGCTTCGGGCCCCTCCGCCGCCGCCGCAATAACCTCCGGCGTCGGCCACCTCGAGCCGCCGCCGTCCGCAGCTTCCGCCGCCGCCCGGCCGGCCTCCACCGCCGCCGCGGAGCTCTCCGCCTCCTCCACGCCGCAGCATCCCGCCGGCACGCCGCCACCGCACAGTTCCATCGCCAGCCGCCGCCTCCGCCCTCATCCTCGCCAACTCCGACGACATCTCCGGCGAGGTCCAGGTGGATCTGGATCGGGACCAGATCCACCACTCCCTCCATCCAAACAACACCGCCCCGCAGCCCGGATCCCTCCACCCCGCACGGATCCATCCACGTTTGACTTTTTGTGAGGTATAAAAACCACTAAGTCCCAGATCTGCAATATTTTGTTGCCTCCTTTGCATGGCTGTAACTTCGTGGTCGTAGATTCGTTTTGGGCGTGTGATATATCAAAATGATCGTGGTGATGTGCTCTACATTTTGTTCCATTGTGTCATGCTTGTTCGAGATCATCTTGATGACCTAATCATCGTGACAAGAGTGCTACTTGTTATAAACTGTTGTTACTTGTTATTTTGTTGCCATGTTTGAGATGTGATAACTTGGTGCATGTTTATCCAAACGGAGCAAATGATATGTCAAAATGTTCATTGTGAAGTGCTCTACATGATGGTTGCTGTAGCATTCATGTTAGGTGTCATATTGCCATGTTAATCTCTGTTGGAAAACTGCATGTGGCTGTTAAGTGCTGAAACTTGTTGTGAGATGTTGTTTTGACATGCTCTTTGCTATTGATGTGTTTGTCCCCATGCCACATGTCAATATGTTTTAGAATCACCATCATATGGTCTTTGCTGTGGTGCAAACCACTTTACATGATATGCCTTGAGGTGACTTAAACAAGCTTGCAAACATGCCATGACAATGTTACTATTTTATACTTAGTGAAAAAAACTGCTAAGTCTGGAATTTGTTGTCCATGTTTTTGTCTATCCATCCATGCCCTCACTTGCACATATGGCTTGCTGTAGCTTATTTATTTCTTGCTCGCAAGGTGCTATAAATTATGCCCGTCAGGTTTTTATCAGCATGATCAATTTGGTGTAGCTTGTTGTTGTTGATCCGTGCCTCCTATGGAGTTGCTCCAATGGAGTTGTTTGCTGTAGAACATGTCTAATTCATGTCCATGCATCTTGTCATCATGTTTGGGTGCTGTAGCATGATTATTTCTTGCTCCAAAGTTGCTAGGTGGCTGTTAACTTCAACTTGTTGTTATATCTTGTTTCATGTGTATGTGTTCAATCGTTGCTCCGTTTTGAGCGTGCCCTATATGAAACTTGTGTGATTTTGCATATATAATCATAATATCATGTTGTTTACATGTTTGTAGTGTGTTTGCTTGATGTTTGGATGCATCTTGCACCGTTGCCTTGCTTGTCTTGTTTTGCTCATATCTTCTAGACCGTAGCCCCGAATTAAAAAAACTTTATATGAAACTTGACTAGAATTTCGTGTAGATCATCATGGTGCATGTTAACTTGCTTTTCAGCAACTTTAACTGAAGGTTTTTTCAGATCTGAACCAATTTCAAAATATGCATATGAGGACTTACCGGATTTGCTATATGTTGATTCCGGCCTCATTTAAATTTGTTGTTTTGTGTTGTTCTTGTGTGCTTCATCCCTTGCCATGAAATGCATTGTATAGACTTGTATTGCATCATGTTGATTGTGCATTGCACCTTGTTTGATTTTGTCCCATGTTGTGTTCTTGTGTTGAGTACAGCCGGGAGCCGAGTCCGAAAACGAGGTTCCTACCGAGGTTGAGTACGAGGAGCCGTCTTACGATCCCATCGACGACTCGACAGGCAAGATGACCTGACCCAGATATCATTACTATCTTTGCCAATGGCTAGATGTCTCTCTCTTTAGCTTATTGCCTCGATGCCCATGTTTGTTTGCCAGCCTCCTATTGTAGCCATGAATCTCTCTGACCACCCAACCTAGCAAACCTTTGTTTGGCTATGTAAGCTTCGCTCAGCCCCTCTTATAGCATTGCTAGTTGCAGAAGAATATTTGAAGATTCTTGCTTCATGTTGAAGTTATTGTTGGGATAGTGCACTACATAATCTGTTAAACTAAATCATCTATATACTTGGCAATGGGTGGAAGGCTAAGCCTCTTGCTTGGTGTTTTGTTCCACTCATGCCGCCCTAGGAACCATATAAACCGGTGTTATGTTCCTTGATTATGCGTCCCTAACACGGTTGGTGTTTATGGCCCCCCCTCAATAACCCGCTTAGCGCTAAAGCATTTCCAGCAAGGCCCGACATTGGTTTTACATTTTCCTAATAACTAAAATTTTGCATAGGGACTAGCTATCCCGTGGACTTAATTAACAACCCCGGGCCGGTGCTCCACATGAGTGTTGGTCCAAACTGGGGGTTCTGCGGGGCCGCCTTGGGGAAACCCGAGGTATTTGGTATAACCTGTAGAATCGCCCATCCGGTCGTGGCTTGAAACTAGATACGCGCGGCTACTGTTAGGGTGTCGGCACGTCGGGAGGTCTTGCTGGATTAGTTTTACCTATGTCGGAATATCTTGAGCACGGGATTCTAAGAATACTCGGGTCTTCCCACCTTGGAGTTGCGACTCCGCAGATCGTGAGCTTGTGATGGGCTAAGTTGGGACACCCCTGCAGGGTTTGATCTTTCGAAAGCCATGCCCGCGGTTATGTGGCAGATGGGAATTTGTTAATATCCGGTTGTAGAAAACTTGACACCATGTTCATTATACACTACCAGCGTGAGTAACCGTGACGGTCATTTTCCGAAGAGGGGTTCGGGAAGTGAACACGGTGGGGTTATGAATGACGTGCTTCGATAGGATCACTTCGTGATCACTTTGACGCTCATGGCACTTCTCTTCTCGCTCTAAACACGTAAGCTAGTGCTAGTGCAGCTGCAACCTTATTCTTCAGCCTTGTTCCTCACCCAAGGCTTAGATAGTTTTTGCTACCCGGGAACGGGATTGCTGAGTCCTCCGTGGCTCACATATTGTACACAACACCAGATCCAGGTACCATGGTGAACTACACAGGTGACGGCATAGAGTTGTACTGGAAGTTCGATGAAGAACGTGGGCGATACTACGTGTACTATCCCGACGATCAGTAGTGGTTTCTACTAGGGGCGATTCGGACCTTGTGGCTTTATTTATTTGGTATCTTTCATTTCGATCTTCGTCCGTAGTCGGACTGTGATGTTATATTGGATGATGATTTCTTATGTAATGTATTGTGTGACGTGGCGAGTGTAAGCCAACTACTCCTTTGCAATTTCATCCCTCTTTTACATGAGTCGTGCAAAGATACCATACTTGAGATCAATCTAGTATGAGCTTATACCTTTAAGTCGTGCCTCGACACGTAGGAGGTATAATATCATACTGGGCATTACAAGTGGGTAATCAGAGCCTTCTCCGACCTAGAAGCCCCCACTGATTGATCGAATCGTTGACGGTTTAGTCTAGGCACACACTTGAAAATGTTTTGATTCCTATATATATATATCGGAGAGTAGGATTTCTCTTTACTCCTCATCCCTTTTCACTCTAGTGAGGACTCCTGACGATTACTTATCTCTTCTACTCTCAAAAATCCACAATTTTTTTTAGGATCACGCGAGTATTGTTTGGATTGTTCCGATGTCTTTGTGATGAGAACATTTTTCTCGATGCCTCCTGTCATTTAGGGGTTGTGGCAGTGTCCCAGGGAGTTGAGCTCCGAGGTGTTGTCGTCACAAATATATCGCAACAGTTCTGGAATACTTAAGACGGCTGACATCGAAAACTCTTCTATGCGGTTAGTGGCAAGATAACCCCGACATCACCCAGTACTGGGTAGGTAGTTCGGGAGTATTGCCATAGCTTGTATAGCAGATGCGTTTCGAAGGTCCGAGGTAAACGGTTTCCGGAAATAGCTGGTTATGTGTTGAAGGATGGATACAGCTGGATGTAGGATTAGAGTTGAGTGCGCGATGCTTCCCCTGTATCCCCAACACCTGATTGCATAACTGGAAACTTTCGGAAATTAATAGGTGGGTTCATCTAGTAGCTCGTAGGCATTCTTCCAACGAATGCATGATATGGAGTTCGGGGTTCTACATTGAGTGAAGTGGTTTTATGTGTGTTGTTCCGATCGGGAGTTGCATCTTAAATGGTCCTTGGCTATGCTGATCCGGGGATTGCAAAACCATTTTGTAACACGTTCCATAAGCTTTCAGCACGAATATGTCGAACGAAGCTTCTATCTTGTATTTGTTCTATCTGCTCCTTGTTGTTTTTGTTTACCTTTTGTTCTCCCTAGTGGCTTCTCGAGAAGATTGTTGTATCATTAAACTGTGGATTACATTCGTTCATTTCGTTCGAATGTTCTTGCGAAGACTTATGTTGCAATTTCTAGCCGTTGATTCAGCTTATACATTTTCAATCAATGGCTAATAGTTGTCATCTCATTCAGGATGGCTCCTAAAAGGGTTCTCAACAATAACCCAGAGGGTGAAGAAGTTCCTGATCGTCCTCCTTCCCCTCCTCCTCCATCTGAGGCCTGGAGAGCAATTATGCAAGCGACGAACCAGAACACCCAGATGCTTATGCAAATGATGCATAACTTTCAAGCAAATCAAGGTGGTCATGGGAACCAAGGCCAAGGCAATTTGTTCAACCAACCTCACTTTGCTACACTCAACCAGTTCCTGGCAAACCAACCGAAGACATTCAGTTACTGTGTGGATCCGCTATATGCTGAAGACTGGATAACAGATATCAAGAGGCATTTCGAGTGCAGTAACGTGAGACCTGAGGATTATGTCAAGTTTGCTGCCTTCCAACTCAAGGACCAAGCCGCTGATTGGTGGCAGCAGAACAAAGACTCCAGAGAAGGACGTGAAATCTCGTGGACTGACTTCTCCAAGGATTTTCGCTCTCACCACATTCCAACTAGTGTCACCGAAGGTATGCGTGAGCAATTCCGCAACCTGAAGCAAGGCACCATGTCCGTTTATCAATACAATGTCAAGTTCCAGAACCTTGCCCACTATGCCAAGCAAGACATCCCAGATTCCAAGAGCAAGATTTATCAGTTCGGTGGTGGTCTGAAGGATGAACTCCAACTAGCTCTCACCTTGTTTGAGCCGGATGAATTTGATCAATTCTATAACATGGCACATAAGCAAGAGGTAGCCCAGCTCAAGGTTGAAGCTTCCAAAAAGAGGATCAGAGATGCTGTCAACTCCTCCTCTTCTTCCCAAGTGGTCGCAAAGTAGCAGAAGTTTTGGCTTCCACCTCCTCCAGTGCTCCGCCCTCCCAACAACAACAACAAGCATTCTGGTGGCCGTGGTTTCTCCCACCCACCCAACCCAAGCAATCAGTCCAAGAATCACTTTCATTCTTCGAAGTCAAGTGCTCCTTATCACCGTCCTCTCTCAGAAGTGATTTGCAACAAGTGTGGCCAGAAGGCTCACTATGCTAACAAGTGTACTCAAAGGCGCCTTCCGCCTCCTCCACCTGTCAGCACTGCTATTAACAAGCACAATCCAAAGGTTGCAAGAGTGAATTTGATGAATGCAGCTCAAGAAGAGAATTCTTCAGATGTGATACTTGGTAACTTTCCAGTCAATCTTAAACCTGCTAAAGTCTTGTTTGATTCTGGTGCATCACATTCTTTCATGTCATGTACATTTGCATCCAAGCATAATGTGAACACAGTGGCTTTACCAAGGCAATTGGCTATTACTTCTCCGGGGAAACAGATGCATTCTAGCTTGTATGCTCCGGATATATCTATTTATATGGGTGATTTGCGCTTTCTGGTTTCTCCGGTTATTCTCGGCAACTCCGACATTGATCTTATTCTTGGGATGGACTGGCTCTCCAAGCATGACGCAAACATTGATTGTGCAAATAAGGAAGTCAAGCTTACTCATCCTAACGAAGACGTGATTATCTTCCCCTCTCGAGATAACACAATCAGGCTATTCTCTCTCAATGACAAGGGCGAGATCAATGCCATCTCTCAGATTCTGGTGGTCAATGAATATGAAGATGTTTCCCCTAGAGAGCTTCCAGGCATGCCTCCTCATCGTCAAGTTGAATTCGTCATTGAACTCGAGCCCGGTACCGAGCCAGCAAGTCGGCGTCCGTACAAGCTTTCTCGTGAAAAGTTGAAGGAGCTGAAGAGACAACTCGATGAACAAGAGTGTATGGGTCTAATCAGGCCTAGCACTTCTCCTTGGGGCTGTGGTGTTCTATTCGTCAAGAAGAAGGATGGCACAGAGCGCCTTTGCATTGATTACCGGCCATTGAACAAGAAGACAACAAAGAACAAGTATCCGCTCCCCAATATCAATGAATTGTTCGAGCAGCTCAAAGGAGCAAAGGTGTTCTCAAAGCTTGATTTCCGGATGGGTTATCACCAGATTCGTATCCGTGAAGAAGATATTCACAAGACCGCATTCAGAACAAGCTACGGCTCCTATGAATACATGGTCATGTCTTTTGGCCTCGCAAATGCTCCACCCACCTTCTCGAGGATGATGCACTTCATATTCAACCCCTACACCAATGAATTTGTTCTCGTCTATCTGGATGACATCTTGGTATTCTCGAAGAATGAAGAAGACCATGCCAAGCACCTCCGTTTGGTTCTGGACAGGCTCCGTGAACACAGTTCTATGCGAAATTCTCTAAATGTGAATTCTGGCTCGATAAGGTCTTATATCTTGGCCATATCATCTCTGTTGAGGGTATTTCTGTCAACCCCGAGAAAGTTGAAGCGATTGTCAACTGGGAACCCCCGCAGAATGTCAAGCAACTCCGAAGCTTCCTTGGTCTCGCTAGCTATTGCAGAAGGTTCGTTGAGAACTTCTCCAAGATTGCCAAGCCTCTCTCAAACTTGCTGCAGAAGAATGTCAAGTACAACTGGTCTCCTGATTGTGATGTGGCATTCAAAACACTCAAAGAGAAGCTCATTTATGCTCTGGTTCTTACTCCTCCAGATGAGTCCAAGCCCTATGAAGTATTCTGTGATGCATCTCTACAAGGACTTGGTGGTGTTCTCATGCAAGACAAGAAGATTGTGGCATACACTTCTCATCAATTGAAGCCAAATGAGAATAACTATCCCACACATGATCTCGAGCTAGCAGCAGTGGTACATGCCTTGATCACGTGGAGACACCTTCTGTTGGGCAGAAAGGTGGACATCTTCACCGATCACAAGAGCTTGAAGTACATCTTCACCCAACCGAACCTGAAACTTCGCCAGACCCGTTGGGTTGAGATGATCCAAGAGTATGATCCAAGCATCGAATACACACCTGGCAAGGCCAACGTCATTGCAGATGCCTTGAGCAAAAAGACATATTGCAATAGTCTCCTTCTCAAGCCGTTTCAGCCTGAGCTTTGTGAATCATTCAGGAAGCTCAACCTCCAAGTTGTTCCGCAAGGCTTTCTTGCAAATCTTCAAGTTGCTCCTACCTTGGAAGATCAGATCCGTGAGGCCCAACTCAATGATGCTATGGTGCAGAAAGTGAAACATGGTATTGCTAAGGGTACTCCCAAATACAAGTGCTATCGTGTTGATGAGAAAGACACCTTGTTCTTTGAGGACAGACTTGTGGTTCCCAAGGGTGATCTCAGGAAGCTCATAATGAATGAAGCACATGACTCCCTCCTCTCGATTCATCCCGGAAGTTCCAAGACCTCAAGCAATCTTAATGGTGGACTTGCATGAAAAGGGAGATTGCCCAATTCGTGAATGAATGTGATGTCTGCAGAAGAGTGAAGGCAGAGCATCAACATCCAGCCGGTCTCCTCCAACCTCTTCCTATTCCCGAGTGGAAATTCCACCACATTGAAATGGATTTCGTCACTGGGTTTCCCAAGTCCAAGAAGGGGAATGATGCTATCTTTGTTGTGATTGACAAGCTAACCAAAGTACCTCACTTCCTTCCCGTCAAAGAATCCATCAATGCAGATCAGTTGGCAGAGTTGTACACTTCCAGAATTGTGTCGGTACATGGCATTCCTCAAGTTATCTCCTCAGACCGTGGAAGTTTGTTCACATCCAAGTTCTGGGACTCCTTTCAGTCAGCCATGGGCACTAAGATCCGTTTCACCACTGCGTTTCACCCTAGGACTAGTGGTCAAGTCGAAAGAGTGAGCCAGATCCTCGAAGACATGCTCAGAGCTTGTGTTATCTCTTTTGGCATGAAGTGGGAAGATTGCCTTCCGTTTGCCGAGTTCTCTTACAACAACAGTTTCCAAGCAAGTGCCGGCAAAGCTCCTTTTGAAATCCTCTATGGTAGGAAGTGTCGTACCCCTCTCAACTGGTCCGAGACTGGTGAACGTCAACTTCTTGGCAATGACTTGATCTCAGAAGCCGAAGAAATGTGCAAAGTCATACGTGAGAATCTCAAGGCCGCTCAGTCGCGTCAGAAGAGTTACTATGATGGCAAGCATCGTGATTTGGTTTTTGACATTGGTGATCATGTCTATCGCCGTGTTTCTCCTATGAAAGGAACCCAAAGATTCGGTATCAATGGAAAGCTTGCTCCTAGATACGTGGGCCCTTTCAAGATTCTTGGCAAAAGAGGCGATCTAGCCTATCAACTTGAGCTCCCCTCCAACTTTGAAAATGTTCATGATGTGTTTCACGTGTCTCAACTCCGCAAGTGCTTCAAGACACCTAAACGCACCATTCCGTTCGAAGAGATTGATCTTCAACAAGACTTGTCTTATCGTGAGCACCCTGTTGCTATTCTTGAAGAAACTGAGCGCAAGACCCACAACAAGTCAATCAAGTTCTTGAAAGTTAAGTGGTCACACCATACCGACCGAGAAGCTACGTGGGAACGAGAAGATCACATTCGTTCCGAGTACCCTTCCTTCTTCCAGTCCTAGATCTCGGGACGAGATCTTTTCGTAGTAGAGGAGAGTTTGTAATGCCCCAGATGTAACACTTTCCAATTATGGCAATATATGAAACTTTGACTTCATCAATTCCATTATGGGCTCTTCTTTAATTTCGGATTTCTTCGTTTTGTCGTGTGCGCATGTGCATTTCATCCATGGCATGTTATCATGTGCATTGCATTGCATTCGTGTTGTCACTTGCACCCGGTTCCACTCGCCTCTCCCCGTTGTCCATCTCGAGTTCCGACACTCACACACGTGCCCGTGGCATCCTCGAGTCCTTCTTTTATGTGTGGCCGTGTAACGTTTCCCGAATGAGGTGACACTTGTCGTGCGTTGTAGTTTTGGTACGTGTAGGCCGTCTGTCAAGTTTCATCGCGTTTCGAGTTCGTTTGGTACTCCAACGGTTAACCTAGTGGGATAAAAGTACCCCTTCCTTTTAGCCCAAGACCCCCTCCACAACAGCCCACTAACCCAGCACAACCCTTCCCATCATCTCGGTCATCGGATCACGAACATGTGGGCGAAAACCGCACCCAATTTCGACCTTCCTAGCTCCCAGAATCAATAAACTAGCCTCCCCACGTCCATTTTTCGGGCAAACCTAGCAACCTCCTCCCTGCCGCCGCCGGGCACGTCCAACCCGGCCGGACGTGTCCGACTTTCCCCCCACTTCGCCACGTGTCGCATCCCCATTCGCCGCCGCCGCTGCGCCCACTTCGCCGCTGTCGGACCCCGCGCGGGCCCGATCCGGGCCCTCCCCGGCCCACAGGCCCGAGCGCCGTCCCCGCCACCTCGTGCGTCAGGCCGACCGCATCCCCGCCGCCGATCCGCCGCCGCGGCCCCGCGCCGCCGGCCGCCGCGCAGACCGCCGCCGCCCGGCGCCAGCCCGCATCCCCCACCGCCGGAGCTGGCACCGCCGCCGCCTCCGCCCGCGGGTCCTCCTCCGCCGCCTTCGGCCTCGGGCACCGCCGCCGGCCGCTTCTGGCCCCTCCGCCGCCGCCGCAAAAACCTTCGGCGCCGGCCACCTCGAGCCGCCGGCGTCCGCAGCATCCGCCGCCGCCCGGCCGGCCTCCACCGCCGCCGCCGCGGAGCTCTCCGCCGCCTCCATGCCGCAGCATCCCGCCGGCACGCCGCCACCGCACAGTTCCATCGCCGGCCGCCGCCTCCGCCCTCGTCCTCACCAACTCCGACGACATCTCCGGCGAGGTCCGGGTGGATCTGGATCGGGACCAGATCCACCACTCCCTCCATCCAAACAACACCACCACGCAGCCCGGAAACCTCCATCCCGCACGGATCCATCCACGTTTGACTTTTTGTGAGGTATAAAAACCACTAAGTCCCAGATCTGCAATATTTTGTTGCCTCCTTTGCATGGCTGTAACTTCGTGGTCGTAGATTCGTTTTGGGCGTGTGATATATCAAAATGATCGTGGTGATGTGCTCTACATTTTGTTCCATTGTGTCATGCTTGTTTGAGATCATCTTGATGACCTAAAAATCGTGACAAGAGTGCTACTTGTTATAAACTGATGTTACTTGTTATTTTGTTGCCATGTTTGAGATATGATAACTTGGCGCACGTTTATCCAAATGGAGCAAATGATATGTCAAAATGTTCATTGTGAAGTGCTCTACATGATGGTTGTTGTAGCATTCATTTTAGGTGTCATATTTCCATGTTAATCTCTGTTGCAAAAGTGCATGTGGCTGTTAAGTGCTGAAACTTGTTGTGAGATGCTGTTTTGACATGCTCTTTGCTATTGATGTGTTTGTCCCCATGTCACATGTCAATATGTTTTAGAATCTCCATCATATGGTCTTTGCTGTGGTGCAAACCACTTTCCATGATATGCCTTGAGGTGACTTAAACAAGCTTGCAAACATGCCATGCCAATGTTACTGTTTTATACTTGGTGAAAAAAACTGCTAAGTCTGGAATTTGTTTTAACCTGATGCTATGTTTGCTTGATGCCCCACTCAATTCCATGCTTGTTTTAGAGTGGCCAATGATCATTCCTTGTTGTCCATGTTTTTGTCTATCCATCCATGCCCTCACTTGCACATATGGCTTGTTGTAGCTGATTTATTTCTTGCTCTCAAGTTGCTATAAATTATGCCTGTCAGGTTTTTATCAGCATGATCAATTTGGTGTAGCTTGTTGCTGTTGATCCATGCCTCCTATGGAGTTGCTCCAATGGAGTTGTTTGCTGTAGAATAGGTCTACTTCATGTCCATGCTTCTTGTCATCATGTTTGGATGTTGTAGCATGATTATTTCTTGCTCCAAAGTTGCTAGGTGGCTGTTAACTTCAGCTTGTTGTTATATCTTGTTTCATGTGTATGTGTTGAACCGTTGCTCCGTTTTGAGCGTGCCCTATATGAAACTTGTGTGATTTTGCATATAGAATCATAATATCATGTTATTTACATGTTTAGAGTGTGTTTGCTTTATGTTTGGATGCATCTTGCACCGTTGCCTTGCTTGTCTTGTTTTGCTCATATCTTCTAGACCGTAGCTCCGAATTAAACAATCATTATATGAAACTTGACTAGAATTTCATGTAGATCATCATGGTGCATGTTAACTTGCTTTTTAACAACTTTAACTGAAGGTTTGTTCAGATCTGAACCAATTTCAAAATATGCATATGAGGACTTACCGGATTTGCTATATGTTGATTCTGGCCTCATTTAAACTTGTTGTTTTGTGTTGTTCTTGTGTGCTTCATCCCTTGCCATGAAATGCATCATATAGACTTGTCTTGCATCATGTTGATTGTGCATTGCACCTTGTTTGATTTTGTGCCATGTTGTGTTTTTGTGTTGAGTAGAGCCGAGAGCCGAGTCCGAGAACGAGGTTCCTACCGAGGTTGAGTACGAGGAGCCGTCTTACGATCCCATCGACGACTCGATAGGCAAGATGACCTGACCCAGATATCATTACTATCTTTGCCTATTGCTAGATGTCTCACTCTTTAGCTTATTGCCTCGATGCCCATGTTTGTTTGTCAGCCTCCTATTGTAGCCATGAATCTCTCTAACCACCCAACCTAGCAAACCTTTGTTTGGCTACGTAAGCTTCGCTCAACCCCTCTTATAGCATTGCTAGTTGTAGGAGAAGATTTGAAGATTCTTGCTTCATGTTGAAGTTATTGTTGGGATAGCGCACTATATAATCTGTTAAACTAAATCATCTATATACTTGGCAATGGGTGGAAGGCTAAGCCTCTTGCTCGGTGTTTTGTTCCACTCATGCCGCCCTAGGAACCATATAAACCGGTGTTAAGCTTTTCCAGTAAGGCCCGACATTGGTTTTACATTTGCCTAATAACTAAAATTTTGCATAGGGACTAGCTATCCCGTGGACTTAATTAACAACCCCGGGCCAGTGCTCCACATGAGTGTTGGTCCAAACTGCTGGTTCTGCGAGGCTGCCTTGGGGAAACCTATGGTATTTGGTATAACCTATAGAATCGCCCATCCGGTCGTGGCCTGAGACTAGATACGCGTGGCTACTGTTAGGGTGTCGGCACGCCGGGAGGTCTTGCTGGATTAGTTTTACCTATGTCGGAATATCTTGCGCACGGGATTCCGAGAATACTCGGGTCTTCCCACCTTGGAGTTGCGACTTCGCAGATCGTGAGCTTGTGATGGGCTAAGTTGGGACACCGCTGCAGGGTTTGATCTTTTGAAAGCCGTGCCCATGGTTATGTGGCAGATGGGAATTTGTTAATATCCGGTTGTAGAAAACTTGACAACATGTTCAGAATACACTACCAGCGTGAGTAACCGTGACGGTCATTTTCCGAAGAGGGGTTCGGGAAGTGAACACGGTGGGGTTATGAATGACGTGCTTAGATAGGATCACTTCGTGATCACTTTGACGCTCGTGGCACTTCTCTTCTCGCTTTAAACACATAAGCTAGTGCTAGTGCAGCTGCAACCTTATTCTTCATCCTTGTTCCTCACCCAAGGGTTAGATAGTTTTTGCTACCCGGGAACGGGATTGCTGAGTCCTCCGTGGCTCACAGATTCTACACAACACCAGATGCAGGTACCATGGTGAACTACACAGGTGACGGCACAGAGCTGTACTGGGAGTTCGATGAAGAACGTGGGCGATACTACGTGTACTATCCCGACGATTAGTAGTGGTTTCTAATAGGGGCGATTCGGACCTGGTGACTTTATTTATTTGGTATATTTCATTTGGATCTTCGTCCGTTATCGGACTGTGATGTTATTTGGATGATGATTGCTTATGTAATGTATTGTGTGACGTGGCGAGTGTAAGCCAACTACTCTTTTGCAATTTCATCCCTCTTTTACATGAGTCGTGCAAAGATACCATACTTGAGATCATTCTAGTATGAGCTTATACCTTTAAGTCGTGCCTCGACACGTAGGAGGTATAATCTCATACTGGGCATTACACCGACCTTGAGCGAAAAGGATGGAAGAGGAGGGCTAGGTGGCAAACCTTCGGAACCAGTTGAGAAGCGAGTCCCAGAGCCACGTGGCACTTTCTGGCAACGCTCGAGACCATCCATCGCATATGGGCCCGCCTAATCTATCGAGGGAATTAGTAGTTCCCGATTGGAGAGGAGGAAGAAGGGAACACGAGGACGAGATGACCGAGACGTCTATTGTCTAGCAGCAGACGATGGGTTTGACGAGGACGACAGCTGTGCTGGTGTGCCGCGTGGGTCCGGTAACTGTGTCCGGCAAGCGTGACGTGCGATGTGCGCTCATGTGCACCACTAGGGCGGCAAAGCATGTTGGTCGGCTGCATGCGTCTCTATCATCATATGTGTGGCATGTGTCCAGCGTACTGGGCTTGGTGTGCGTAATTATCGGATGGTCTGCTCTCTACACAAGCCACGGTCCTTCGACATCAAGAACACATGCATCGGGAAGGAAGCATCCCTGTTTTTTTGTTCGCTTCAGTGCTCTGGTACGCATCTCTAATTGTGTGGTTGCATAGTAGGAGACGAGGGGTGGGATGTGACTTGAACAAATGATATGGTCTTCTTGGTGTCATTTGTGAACTAAATTGGCTATATTTCTTTTAGTTAAAAGAAGCACATAGTAGATATAGATAATAAACATAGAAAGTAACATGAGGGAGAATTCAGAGTCATAGCTTCAGTTCAGGGTATCGAGCATATATTTTACAAATTCTTTTTTATTCATGGAATATATTTACAGATTCAGTTCAAACTCAGGAAGCATCAAACATGTTAATATGAATTCCTTCAAGAAAAGATAAGAGTCTATAATTTTTTCTGATAAAATACGTTTTGATGCGAGTTCCACACAAAAAAATTCTTAACTAAAAAATATGAGTAGATTATGCTTGCTACATTATTATTTTTTAATAGATGCTTACTGCAACTATCACACTCGATTGGTTAGCTTGCTGCTGCTATTAGTTCAGATCTGTTGATATTGCTATTTATTTCATGTTCTACTTTTAAATTTTAGAATGTACCAATAGTCATCTAAAGAATGAGCTAACGATAAAGTTACGCTCTTCAGTCAAATCAATTTACTTGGAATCATACCCATGCATGTCCCGATCAACGATCCATCCATTGTCTTATGGCATAGTTGCTCGACCTGGCCGATTCATAGGAACCGTTGTTTTTTCCCGTTGCAACGCATGGGCATTTGTGTTAGTTTATAATAATGTACGAACCCAGATCTATTTTCATTGTTTGCATTTTTCGACTTGTGTAACACAATTGCATGAACTTAGCTTAGTGCAACTGACTGATAACTATTTCACTGGCAATTTACTCATTTGGTACTGAGTAGAAATTTAGCATGGAATCAATACCTAAGCAAATATGCAGGCACACAAAGTTAGTTCCCATCAAACAAACCACTATGTAGAAATATATTTCCTCATAAACCCATTACAGTGTGCCGCACTTCCAACTATTGGCCTCCTTGTCCATCTCTCCAGTTCCACACGAGAGGACGACGATGAAGATGACACATATTGTTTGGCCTCTTGTTTGTATCCTAGGTTCCACACGCCAAGGGAAGAGGACGAAGACGTGGCCTGCTCGACCTCATTGGTGTCTTCGACACTGCGTGTGACGGTGCAAGGACGACTGCAGTGCCCAGATGGGAGGACTCTAATCACATAACAGGTTACTTAGAACGATTAAGGTTGTAGTCCATGTGTCTGTTGGAGAGACAAGTAGCCATATGATACATACCTGACACAGAAGGAATATTTGCAGTAGGTGCCCTGAAAGCAGGAACAGAAAGTGTCGCCGCCGCCTCCGCTACAAGATTCTTTGCAGTCTGTGACACAAACACAAAGAAAAATCTAGCCACCCGGATAATATAATTTGTATTCAACAATGGTGCAGCATTCTAGCCATCCATATAAGCAGGGTTTGATGGCTTGAAAGAGTATAGTTGAGAAGTATTCCTGATGTAACGTTTGATAAGAAGGGTAGTCTAACAAAAGCAAGTTTGCAAAGAAAAGATGAACTAAGAAAACGTCGATGGTTTACAAACGTACAATTATAGACCTCCCAAATGCACCAACACTAACATAAGCCCATGTTCCTGGAAGCATACCCAACAAACTGCATGCGTATAAAAGCAATATCTGAGGTCACATTTCTATAAAGAATAAATATATATTGATGACAACTTTTTCAGTGTAATATTTCATCACAAAAGAATGCTCAATTTGAAGTGGATCGGAGGCTAGGGTTCAACTATTCAAGTCCTACAATATTTTGTGTGACCCATCCTCATAAAATCAGATGGAATCCATCGATTCTCAACACAAACAGTTCTAAATGTTAGACTACCCATAAAGTCACCACATTTAATTTCACCATAATGTCCTACAAGGATTTTTATTTGGCCACACCCAACGGCTGAAGAAATATATTAACTTACAATGTGTCTCAATTATGTAATCTTGATTAACCACATCATGATTGTAACCCGTAAATAGCTAAGGAATCATACTCGGCATGTAACAATTCCACCTAGGCAGATGGCACAAAATCACACTAATAGATCAAGATATGAATGCTCACATACCCCGACAACATATGTTTGTTGTGATAAGCATTGACCGGCTTGACGACCACATTCGTCGAGAGGCATATAAAGAAACTACACCCTGCATCAAAAGGTCACATTAATATGAAGAAGTAGGAAAATGAATCATCAAGCAACAAAAAATACTATCAGGCTGCAGTGCAGCAAAGCTGAAGAAATAAGTCCAAATCTAGCTTGTCAATGTTTGGGGCAGAGCTAACAAACAACTTCCCTAAGAAATAATTCCAAATCTAGCTTGTCAATGTTTGGGGCAGAGCTAACAAACAACTTCCCTAGAAAGCATGGGAAGGTTCCAATAATTTGGTCATCTGCTCCACTACACAGCTTGTTTCTATGGACGCTGGGCCAATAATTAATACCTTTTGTTTCGATTTAAAATTATTCATTAAGATGAATATGCAGAACACAATCATACAGACACATATTAACAAAACACACATTTAGATGGAACTTTATCTAAATCCTCACGGCACATAATTCAATTCAGCCTAGGCAATCTAACAAAAACTACAAAAACATGCATGTCCAGGTGCCAGGAACTTGGAGGGGTAATACAAGTTGCAGCCTAATTGGCTACCAATTTATGCAGGAGAGTATGGAATACCAAAAAGAAAGACCGATATACAACGCTCGCTATGGAGGTCCATGGATGCGACTTGGTGATGAACCTGGTCGCAGCGTCTCCACCTCCGGGTCGGCCATGTGGCGAGCAACCCTGACCTAGGCACTGTGCTCGTGATGCAGGGGAGAAGATGGGAACTCCGTCGGCGCCGACGCCAGACTACATCGCTGCTGCTGGCAGCATGGCCGAGGACATGGAGACGCAACCCGCATCGGCGGGCGCGTGGGAGAGGGAGGAGGGCGAGATTGAGGACGACGACTCCTCATCATGCAGTTGACTCCGGTGTGGATCGGAGTGATGACGTAGTCAGCACGGAGGAACCAAGGACGAGATCTCAGATCCAATCACCCCTAAAGACGCGGTGTGATTTGGTTTAGAATAGTAATCGTGGGTAGTTTAGCAGCAGGGATAAATAGACTCAATTTTTTTGGTGGGAACACAAGATATTGGTGCAAACAATAGTAAAACGAAATTAGATGGTGGGAAAGTTTTTTTAGGGAATGTTTAGAATAACGAGAAAGCTATTTTATAGTCGGTAGGAATTCTGCGACAGATCTGAACGATCCCGATTCCATCGGTTTCGAATCGAACGATCCCTGCTAGGCCGGTCCAACTGCCCCTCGATCTGCTATTCCCGCTTGATCCTGCACGTCTAGCTTGTGAGATCCACAATTCTCGCTCCCGTCTCGCTAATCTCCTTTTTTTTTAATTTCTATGAAAAAATGAAGGGTTTGGGTGATTCGAACCTGAGACCTGATGGCCCAAGTAGTATTAGCATTCCACCAACAACCACCTGGACCTACAACATGCTGTGATTAGTTTCACGTTTGATAATTTCATACCTTCATGTTAAGGCAGACTCTCATACTTGTAGATCCTGTTGTCTTTTTATTTTGTTCTTACAAAAAAATTTACCTAAAAAACAAAAGGTCTATTTTCTATAAAAAAAAGTATACAAGAGATGTGAGTAGAGCTCACGGTTTAACATAGAAGATTAGATACTACAAATTGTTAACCATGAATGTTTTCATCGGTCGTAGTGTTGGCGAGGGGGTGATGAGATACACCCATGGTAACTTTAATGATAACATGGTAATTCACACATCGCATACTCGATAACCTTGTCCTGGTAACTTTGGAGACCAGGGGGAGGGGGTTGATAGAATATACCACCCAGTAAGTTTTGCGTGAATATCATGGTAACTCACACACTGAAAAATTGATAACTTATGTACCCTAGTCTTAGTAACTTTGGCGACGGGGTGGACATGAGGGGAGTTGTTGAAACATACCGCGATAACTTGCGGGCAAATAATATGATATGTTTTACTCCCCCGAAGACATGATAACTTATGTACACCCCCGTGGGAATTTTCACACGCGGGGCGTGGGTGGGGGTGGGTGATATACATCATGGTAACTCACACATCGCATACCTGATAACTTATATACCCCGGTCCTGGTAACTTTGACGCCGGGGGGGTGATAAAATATTCCTGTGGTAACTTTTTTGTGAATAGCATGTTAAGTTGGTGACTCACACATCACAAACCTAATAACTAATGTATCGCGGTCCTGATAACTTTGTCATGGGGAGTGGGGGTTGATTAAATAGCCCCCTGGTAACTTTTGTGTGAATAGCATGATAACTCACATGTTTCAGATGTGATAACTTATCTGCACTCACATGTTGCAGCCATGATAACTTATGACCCTAGTCCTGGTAACTTTG
>LR738710.1:433441699-433525266 GCA_902687465.1 Secale cereale | reverse complement strand
GATGAAATATACCCTCCGGTAACTTTTGTGTGAATATCATGATAACTCACACGTTGCAGACCTGATAACATATGTGTGGGGGAGGAAGGGAGTGATGAAATATACCCACGGTTACTCACACGTTGCAGACATGATAACTTATGTACCCCAGTCCTGATAACTTTGGCGACCGGGAGAGGGGTTGCTGAAATATACCCCCGGTAACTCACACACCAAAAACCTGACAACTTTTATACCCTTGTCTTAGTAACTTTGGCGACGGGTGTGGAATGTGGGAAGGTGTTTAAAAACACCCTTGGGAACTTTAGTGTAAATAGCTTCGTACTGTATGCACCTTATACGTGATAGCTTATGCATAAACACCATGACAACTTTAATCAGGGGTGGTGGGAGGGGAGAAAGTAGTTTGAAAACACACCCCTCACGATAACTTCCATACAAATGTCACGATAATATACGTACCATAGACTTGATAACTTTGTGTGACACCCCGAGACCGATGCGCCAGGTGTCTTCCAGTTATTCGCTGTCATTGCCATGTCATTTGCTTGCGTGTTGCATTTCTTCCATGTCATCATGTGCATTTCATCTGCATAGTTTTCAAAACTTGCATTAGTTCGGGTTCCCCAGTTCTCTCCGTTGTCCGTTCTGAGCCCAGTCACACTCGCACGCGCCTGCGGCATCTCCGAATATTATTTTATAAGTGGCCGGAAATTTTTCTCGAAATGGGGTGAAACTTGGCGTGTGGTCTTATTATAGTCTAGGTAGACCGCCTGCCAAATTTCGTCGCGTTCGGAGTTCGTTTGATAGTCCAACTGTCATCCTTAGCGGCACCATTGCCGGTTAAAACGTTGGATGTTTCGGTCTCCGAAACTGCCGCCGGGCCTCTCTCTCTCTCTTCTTTCCTCACAGCCCACTAACCTCACCTGCAGCACACCTAATCTTCCCTCTGTCCGGAACGATCGAACGGCTCCGAAACAGACTAAAAACCCCTCCTCTAGCTCCCCCTTTTCTATTTTAGCATCCTTCCCATGTCATTTTTGTAAACCTATCTCCCCTAGCCCTTCTTCTTCCCGCAGCCGCCGCCAGCCCCATCATTTTTCGCGCCGGGCCAACCACTTCTCGCTACATGGCGAGTTGCCAGAGGCCAGCCGCCGCCCTCCATCCTGTGGTAGAGCGCCACGTCGCCTGACCAGCTCCCCCGCCACCGCCAGCCCGCGAGGCCCGTGGGAGGGCCCGCCCGAGCCCATCCGGGGCCCGAGCCACCCGTCGCCGCGGCCCGCGCGCCCGCCTCCGTGCCCGCTCCCTCCCCGCACCAGCGCTCCTTGCCGCCTTCAACCGTCGGCGCCGCCCTGACCATCCTTTGGTGACCGGATCCCCGCCCCGTCGGCTCGCTCCTCCGCGCCCGAGTGCGCCGGACCCAGCCGCCGTCCGGTCATCCCCACCGCCGCTGGTGTGCGCCCCGCCGCCGGCCGGACCAACGCCCGCCATCGGCCTCGTCCTTCACCACCGCCGCACCGCATATCCCTGCCTCTCCAGCGCCTCACCGCCGGCTGGATCGGCCCAGTATCGCTCGGATCCAACCGGGGGGTCGGCCAGATCCGCCGCCCACCACCGCATGGTGATCTCCGGAGCTCGCCGGAGTTCACGCCGCCGCCCCACATTGAGCCTGCCGCCGTTGAGCTCAATCTCCTTGGCCCGAGTCACTGCCGCGTGGGCCCAGCCACCGGATACGTCCGGCTGGACCCGGACATGTCCACCCCTCCTGAGGTCCAGATTTTCTTCCAAGTCCCTAAAATATCTTTATCATGTATGCATGTTGTGAAGGTGATAACTTTGTGCATGTGTGCCCAAATTGTGTGTATAATATGTCAAAATGTTCGTCTCTGAATGCTGTACATGATGGTTGCATTTGCATACATTTAGAGTGCATTATGCCATGATTATCTCTATTGCAAAAGTGCTAAGTGTTGTTAAGCTGCGGAAACTTGTTATAACTTGATGATTTGTCTTTTTCATATCTTTTTGTGTGATTTTTGTTTGAGCATCATATAAACATGTGTTAGGAACACAATCATGTCATATTGCTGTGGGGCAATCCAATTTTCATGTTATGCCTTGTGATGAGTGCAACAAGCTTGTAAAGTGACTTACTCGTTGTTTGCTGATTTCTGAGACTTGTTGAAAACTCCTAAGTCTGAAACTGTTATATTATGATGCCATGTTTGCTTGATGCTACAGTAATATCTATGCACATTGGGAGATGTCCAGTGACAATGTCTTGAAGTACATGTTATGCTCTATCCATTCATGCCCTTGTTTGCAATTATAGGTTGCTGTATCTTGTCTCTTTATTGCTCTCAAATTGCTATATAATGTTTCTGTCAGCCTGTTATCAGTAACTCCAGTTTTGCCATGTGAATAGTTAGTGTTCTACGCATCCTATGACCATGTTCTTGCCATGAGTGGCTGCATAAACATGTCTTCTTGTTGTTGGTAATACTCACATGCCATGATATGCTTTGAGATGAGTTGTACAAGCTTGCAAACATGTCTACTTGTCATTGTTGCTACCATGTTCAGTTTATTTCACTAAGTCTGTGAAACTGTTATTATTTGCAATCTTGCCATGATGTTTTGAGCATGTTCTAGTGGTATTGGTAGTATCTCAGTGATCATGTTTGTAGTGCTTGACATGTACATGCTTGCCATGCCCTTTGATGCCATGAAATATTCCTGTAGCATGTTGTTTTGATGATTGCGAAGTGCCTAGTTGTTGTTTTGGGACAAATTGTTGTTTTATCTTGTTTCGTGTGTATGTGTTGAACCGTTGCTCCATTTTGGTCATGCTCTATATGAAACTTGCTTGTTTTTGCATGTAGATGCATCATATCATGTTGTATACTTGTTTGGAGTGTGTTTTCTTCATGTTTGAATGCATCTTGCATCTTTGCCATGCTTAACTTGTTTAGCTAATATCTTCTAGGCCGTAGCTCCGAATTAAATGAACTTTATATGTAACTTGACTAGAATTTTGTGTAGATCATCGTGGTGCATGTTAACTTGCTGTTTAACAACTTGAACTTAGGGTTTGTTCCGATCTGGACCAATTTCGAAATTTTCATATGGGGACTTACCAGAATTGTTTTATATTGTTTCCGGCCTCATTTAAACTTGCTTTGTGCGTTGATCTTGTGTGCTTCATCTCTTGCCATGTTTTGCATCATGTAGCCTTGTCATGCATCATACTTGGCTGATCATCTTGACTTATTCATGTGTGGTGTGTTTACCATGTTGTTTGCATCTTTTCGTTAGTTCCTGTTTCGTTGCGATCGTGAGGATTCGTTCGACTACGCTTTGTTTGTCTTCGTGGCTTCGTCTTCTTCATGGACTTGTTCTTCTTCCTAGCGGGATCTCAAGAAAGATGACCGTCACCTTGGATCTCATTACTATCATTGATATGCTAGTTGTCTCGATGCTATCGCTATATGTCGCGCTGCCTATCTATTGCTGTCAGCCTCTCATTGTTGCCATGAAACCTCTAACCTTTGATACAGTCCGAGCAAACCGTTGATTGGCTATGTTACCGCTTGCTCAGCCCTTCTTATAGCGTTGTTAGTTGCAGGTGAAGATAAAGATTGCTCCATGTTGGAACTTGGATACTTTGGGAATATCACAATATCTATTACTATAATTAATGCACCTATATACTTGGCAGTGGGTGAAAGGCTTGGCCTTTTGCTCGGTGTTTTGTTCCACTCATGCCGCCTTAAGAATAGTTAAACTGGTGTTATGTTCCTTGATTTTGTGTTCCTAACGCAGTGGGTATATGGGGACCCCTTGACAGTTCGCTTTGAGTAAAACTCCTCCAGCAAGGCCCAACTTTGGTTTTAATTTGACTCATAATAAAAACTTAATTAATTAATAAAATTGCATAGGGGGTTGCGTCCTCGGGTTCTTAATTCGACGTTACAGGGGGGGGCAGTGTTGATGGTGTTGGTCCCAAACGGGCAGCCTACGGGGACGCCTCGGGGATGCTCGAGGTATCTGGACCTACCGTATCTTGTCCCATCCGGTCGTGGCCTGAGACGAGATACGCGCGGCTACTATCACGGTGTGAGCACGTCGGGAGGTCTTGCTAGACTTGTTTTACCGTTGTCGAAATGTCTTGGATCGGGTTGTCCCTAAGATAAGGGGTTTTTACATCTGCTGATCCTGAGAGCTTGTGATGGGCTAAGTTGGGACACCCCTGCAGAGTTATGATCTTTCGAAAGCCGTGCCCGCGGTTATGTGGTAGATTGGAATTCGTTAATGTGCGGTTGTAGAAAACTTGACAGAGGATCCGAAATAAAATAGATCAACCACGTGAGTAACCATGACCGTCTCTTTTCACTTTGAGAAGAGAACACGATGGGGTTATGTTTGACTCGTAGGTAGTTCAGGATCTCTTAGCGATCATTGCTAGTTTGTGACCGTTAGCGTATATGCTCTTTTTATTCTTGTACTCGTAAGTTAGCCACCATATTATGCTTAAACGCTGCTACAACCTCACCACTTATCCTTCTCCCTACCCATTAAGCTTTGCTAGTCTTGATACCCATGGTTATGGGATTGCTGAGTCCTCGTGGCTCACAGATACTACAACAACAGTTGCAGGTGAAGGTTTTCGATGACTTGACGTGAGAGTGATGTTTCCTTGTGTTGGAATTATTTCTTCTTCTTCTTCGTCAGTCTTGGGATAGGTTCCTGGTCGGCAGCCTAGGATACCAGGATAGATCTTGTTGTGCTTTTCATGTTTTCATCCGTAGTCGGATGTCTTGTGTATGAATTGTTGTATTCTTGTGGAAGTTTGTATGACTTGTATGTATCCCCATGTATTTATGTCATGGTACGATGTAATGATATCCATCTTGCTAAGCACCCGAAATGCGGTTGTGCCCCAATCACGAGTTCATCATGTGATCGGGATATAATCGCATCTTGGGCGTGACACTTTGACCTTGGGGAGGAAGTTGTTTGAAAACATAAAATCAATAACTTATGCTTAAATATCATGGTAATATATGAACCACATACATCGTAACTCGCGCACAAACACCGTTGTAAATTTGTCCCGGAAAAAATAGTTGTTGAAAATGTACCACGGTAACTCATGCATAAATAACATGATAATAGATACACATTCGAGTTGATAACTTACTTAGCCCAGGCCTGGTAACTATTTGAACGGTAAAAAAGTCGTCAGAACTGTCGGATCTTGGGTCAAAACCCTTGTGGTTCGAACTCTGGGGTACACACGAAGATCTCTCCTTCCGCCCTAGCTCGTCTACTCGCCGAAACCTAGGCCTAGCTCATCAGACCCGAAGAACAAGGGACACAAGGTTTATAATGGTTCGGGCCACCGTGCTGGTGTAATACCCTAATCCAGTGTGGTGTGGTGGATTACCTTGCAGGCTGAGGAAGAACTAGTACATGGGGAGAACAGCCTCCTGATGAGAGGTGTTCTTGTGCTCGAGTGAGCTAGTGAGTGTGTGGCCTTCTATCTGATCAACTCCATACAAGATGAGATGATCTCAATGGTGGTGGCTAGTCCTATTTATAGAGGCCCAAGTCCTCTTCCCAAATATTGAGCGGGAAGGGATCCCACAATAGCCAAATTTGAAGGGGGCAGCTAGTACAAGCTATCCTGACAAAAGGAGGTCTTCGCCCGCCAAAGGCTCTAGTGGTGACGCCGCTGTGGGCTCCGCGATGACCTCCGCTCTGTCGTCCTGCTGGTCTTGGTCTTGTTGCACCGATATGGAAACCTTTGCCTCAGGCCTCGGGACTCCTCGCCTGCGCCTGGACCTTCAGCACCAAAGAGGAAACTGGGACCCTACGCCCGCTGGCGCCCGCCTGGCCTTGGTCGTCACTGCTCACATCACGAGGGCCTCGAGAGGTACCCCTTGCCTTGATATCTCCGCTTGTCAGGAGCCAGCCTAGTCAGGCCGTCCCAAGGGAGGTCTTGCGTCATCCACCTCGTGAGGCTCGGTCCCTCGCGAGGGTCTTGAATGGTTGCTGAAGAGGTTGGGCCATACCAGGCCGCCTGATGAGCCACACCCTGGGCCGCAGGCAGGCAGGTCTAGGTACTCCCATTCCCAGAATGCCAATAGTAGCCCCCGGGCCCAAGGTGCACTCAGGCTTGCTTTCGCTGCGAAGCCAAGGGTCAAGTGTGGAGCACTGCGGGCCCCAAAAGCGTGCGACCTTGACTGACGTGTGGCGATTGATTGGACGTGGCCGTCTGCACTACACACGCCGCCTTGGCAACCACACGGCTGACAAAAAGGCAAGAGCGTGCTGCTATGCCTTCATTGCTAGCCTTCGCCTTGCTCCAGATCCCCTTTCTTTCTTCTTCCCTCCACAAGACTCCAGATGTCTGCCGTCGCCCCTCCGAGCTCGCAGCTGATGGCGCCTGGCAAGTCGAAGGCCGCCGCTCCGTCTTCCTGGTACGAGCCGGCCTTGTGTGTGCCCGGCGTCTCGGAGACAAACCATGTCATCGTGCTCCCGATGATGGCGGAGGACTCCAACAAGAAGGGGAAGACCGTGGTCCAAGCCGCCTCCGCCGAGCTGGAGGACTCCAAGAGTACCTTCTACCCCTTCTTTATGAGCAGTGTTGTTACGGGGCTTGTCCCCCTTTCTCCGATTTCTTTTTCTCCGTCCTTAGCCACTATAAGTTGCATGCCCTTCATCTCCATCCCAATGATGTCCTCCTCCTGTCAATCTTTGCCTTCTACTGCGAGGCGTTTGTTGGGGTGATGCCATACGTAGCGCTGCTTCACCACTTCTTCTACCTCATGAATAAGGGCAAACTTTGTTCTGCGTGTGCCGATTTCGTCGCGGCGAATGGGGCCAACACGATCTCGAAGGCTGGGAAGAAGGCCGAGTACTTCAGGAACAAGTGGGTCCTCATGGAAGCCAAGTGCTCCCATCCTTGGCTGGTGCTGCCGACAGCGATTCCCGAGTCGTGCGATAGGTGGCTCAGCGCAAAGCTCACCGATCCCCGGGAAGAGAAGATGCTGGAGAAGATGACCGCAGACCTGAAGCCTGAGGACCCAGAGGCAGGGAAGCTGATGGGGGCCATGATCGTCAAGGAATTCTTGACATGCCGCGTAGCTCCACTTCAGGCTCGCTCGCGCCCCTTGTGGACACTCGGGGGACGAGGCGGACTACCCCCGACTGCGCCGAGATGCACTGTCCGACAAGCATCTTGGGGCATCTCTTCGTCTCCTGGTTGGGGACGATCTGGGGTATCCGCCTGCTACCCATGTCCCCTTGTACCGCCGCCAGGACGGGGCGATGGTGGTGGCTTCCATGCCCACCTTCGACGGCATGGGCTCGTGCCTCCGGCGCCCCCAGAAGCTCAAGTGGCAGCGGAACCGGTGGAGCTGTCCTCGGGTGACTCCAACGGGGAAGATGACTCAAAGACGACCGCGGAGGGGACCGGGGAGTCCTCCCCTCCACGCAAGGCCAACCTACTTCGTACCTTGCCTGATGACTACGACGCTGACGACCATCATGTGAAGGAGGCGGCACCCCCGATCGGGGTTGTCACAAGGTCTCATGGAGTTCCGGGGGTTCCCAGATCTCATGGAGAACCGAGGCCAAATCCGCCTGGACCTCCTGATGCCTGGTCTCACGAGTCACCAGAACCTCCCGCATATGGCATTGATGCTGAGTCACATGATTCGGCAGGCCGAAGGGCATGGAAACATCGCTCTCCTGAAGTCCTTGGCTCAGCAGCTGCTTCTTCTTCTCGGGGACGTCTTCGGGAGGGTAGATGATGCTGTCGTTGTCTGGATCCTCGACTGCTGTTGCCTGCTAAGCGCGCTCGAGTGAGCATACTGCGTCCTTCTCTTCACAAGCGATGGTGATGACGCCGCCGCTCCCCGGCATCTTGAGGACGTTGTAGCCATGGTGAGTCACTGCCATGAACTTGGCCATGGCTGGGTACCTGAGGATGGCGTTTTAAGGGAGATGGATATGGGCGACGTCGAAGTCGATGAGCTCAGTGTGGTAGTTGTCGCGCTTGCCGGTGGTGACAGACAGGCGGACCTGCCCTATGGGGGTGGTGGAGCCGTCAGTCACTCTGAAGAAGGGCTTGGTAGGCAGTAACTGATCGTACGGTACTTGGAGGCTGTCGAATGTCTCGATGGACAGGACATTGAGCCCTGCACCACCGTCGATGAGAGTCTTGGTAAGTTGGACGTTGCTGATGACGGGCGAACAAAGCATAGGGAGGGCGCCGGCCGTAGTCGCGCACTTGAGCTAGTCTGCTAAACTGAAGGTGATGGGGCACTTGGACCCCTTGAGTGGGCGCGTGGTCTCGAGCTTGGGGAGAGCCGCGTTCACATCCCGAGCGAACCGCTTGAAGAGGCACTGAGAGGCTGCGGCCTATGCTCCGCCCAAGATGCAGGCAATGGCGCGAGGCTCCTGGAAGCCCCCAGCCCCCTCGTCCTGGTCATCGTTCCTCCTTGGTGGCGGCAGAGGTGGAAGGCCAGCCTTGCCCTGGGGCGGTCCTCACGAGGCCGGTCCTTCGAGGCGCCCTCACGAGGCTGATCCCTCTATGAATCCTCACGAGGCTGATCACGCCAACGGTCCTCCCGAGGTTGGTCATGCGCTCCTGATGGGGTCCGCGGTCGTCCCGGCGTCCCCCGGTACGACTTCCCCCACGGCCGTAGCCGCGGTTGCTGTGCTTGGGGCGTTGGCTGACACGTCCTTCGCGGAGGGCCCTGAGTTCTTGACTGTCGTGGGTGTTATGTATGTGCATGTTGTGGAAGGCACAAAATGCTTGGCTGCTCTTGGATGACTCTGGGTAGTCGCGGCCGGGCTTCATCTCTAGCTCAGCCGCGAGCACTGTCGCTCCTTTGCACTTTACGTCCTTGCCCTTGGCCTTCTTGTCTTCAGGTTCAACAGCGGGGAGCTTGACGAGGGAGAGGCGCCCCTCCTCAGCTCTGGCACACTTGGACGCGAGGTTGAATAGCTCCAAGGACATGCACAGATCTTTGTGGATGAAGAGTTCCTCCTTCATCTTGACGTCGTGGACACCATCTGAGAATGCTGAAATGATGGCCTCGTCTGTGACCTTGGGGATCTTGACGCGGACGCTATTGAAGTGCTTGATGAACTTCTGTAGGGTTTCTCATGGTTGTTGCTTGATACGCAACAGGGCACCTGTGGCCTGGGGGCGGTCTCGGGTGCCCTGGAAGTCGGCGATGAACCGTTCGCGCATCTTGCTCCAGGTGGAGATCGACCCCGCGGGCAAGTTGAGGAGCCACGAGCATGCACCATCTTTGAGGGCCATGGGGAACTAGTTCGCCATGATCTTCTCATTGCCGCCGGATGCTTCGATGCTCATCTCGTAGAGCTGCAGGAACTCCACGGGGTCGGGGGTGCCGTCATAGCGTCGAGGCAGGTCGGGCTTGAACTTCCCAGGTCAGTTGACGTTGCGCAGCTCGGGGGCAAGGGCCTTGCAGACTGCTGTCGACACTTGAGCTTGTCGGGGAGGCGGAGCTTGGCTTTGGTCCTCGCGCACCACCGCGGCGGGGGGCGCGCGGTCTCGACGCGGCGGTGGAGGGAGCGCTGGCGCTCCTTCGCGGGGCCGCTGGGTCTCTTGGCAGCTTTCTTCTTCATACATTGGCGCCGCCCGTGGGTGATCACGCCGTGGGTCCACGTGCCTTTGGTCTTGGACGATGCCTTGACGCAGAGGTAGCAGAGGAGCTTCATGGGCCACGTTGTTCGCACGGGGAGGCGGATGAGGTAGCGAAAGGGATGGCACTCGAGAGCCCCCAGCGGCGCTGACGAGCTCGGCGATGCGGTCGAGCCATTCTTCATAGAGGTCGTCGATGGGGCGGTAGCGCAGGAGCTCGCGTGCCATGAGGAACACAGCTTGCGCGTCCGTGGGTCCGCGGCGAGCATGGGACGACGAGACTGCTGGGGTCAGTGACGGGGTCGCGGTGCGTCTGTCTCGCCGCATGGAGGGGTGCAGAGATGAGGCTTGTTGTTCATGCCGCGGCGGGCCGGTGGTGGCGTTGGCAGGAGGCGATGGACAACGGCGGGGCGGTCCACTGGCAGGAGTTGTCTGAGCGACGCGGGAGGCGAGAGCAGCCCGCCGCTCAGCACGGGCTCTGTGAGCATCAGCCATGGAACCGGTGATACGATGGAGCGCAGATTGACGGAAGGGGAGTTTCGGCACACCCCTACCCGGCGCACCAAATGTCGGATTTTGGGTTCTAGCAAAACCCTTGTGGTTCGAACTCTGGGGTGCGCACGAAGATCTCTCCTGCCGTCCTAGCTCGTCTACTCGCCGATCCCTTGGCCTAGCTTGTCAGACCGGAAGAACAAGGGACACAAGGTTTATACTGGTTCGGGCCACCGTTGTGGTGTAATACCCTAATCCAGTGTGGTGTGGTGGATTGCCTTGCAGGCTGAGGAAGAACTAGTACAAGGGGAGAACAACCTCCTGAGGGGAGGTGTTCTTGTGCTCGAGTGAGCTTGTGAGTGTGTGGCCTTCTATCTGATCAACTCTAGATGAGATGAGATGATCTCAATGGTGGTGGCTAGTCCTATTTATATAGGCCCGGGTCCTCTTCCCAAATATTGAGCGGGAAGGGATCCCACAACGGCCAAATTTGAAGAGGGACATCTACTACAAGCTATCCTGACACAAGGTGGTGTTCGCCTGCCAAAGGCTCTGGTGGTGATGCCGCCGTGGGCTCTGCGATGACCTCCGCTCTACTGTCCTGCTGGTCTTGGTCTTGTTGCACCGATATGGAACATTCGCCTGACGCCTCGGACTCCTCGCCTGTGCCTGCCCCTTTAGCATCAAAGAGGAAACTGGCACCATGCGCCCGCTAGTGCCCGCCTGGCCTTGGTCGTCACTCCTCACGTCATGAGGGCCTCGCGAGGTGCCCCTTGCCTTGATATCTCTGCTCCTCAGGAGCCAGCCTAGTCAGGCCGCCACAGGGGAGGTCATGTGTCGTCCATCCCGAGAGGGTCGGCCCCTCGTGAGGGTCTTGAATGGTTGCTGAAGAGGTTGGGCCGTACCAGGCCGCCTGATGAGCCACGCCCTGGGCCACAGGCAGGCAAGTCTGGGTACCCCTATTCTTACAACGTCGACAAGAACATATCAACATGGGATCCAGTTTCGTAAGTCTTGTCACAGCTGATTTTCTATATGAAAATGATTTTTTGATGAGATTGACGCTTTGACCTATAACACATTTTTAAAGTTTTGAAATATGTAGAATCAAGGATGCATCCATTTTTTCCGTTCTAATGCATGCATCCATGTGCATGTGAATAGAAAATTACAAGAACTATCTTTTATGTCCCCGTATTTTCTGTATAAATAACATGATAACTTATATACAACCACATGATAACTCATGTAGCACACGCATGGTAACTTTTGACCTGAAAAAAGAATCGTCGAAACATACCGACATGGGATCTAGTTTCAAAGGTTTCATCGCTACAATTTTTTATGAGAAAACCGTTTTTCAATCGGACCAACGGTTTGAGCTACAAAATATTTTAAATTTTCGCATTGAAAAGAATCTTTGATGGCATCATCAATTTTGTTTTTTCTGCATGTATATGGTTAGTAGCTGCTAATTAACTGCTAATGGACAGTGGACAAAAAACACAAAGAAAATAAGATGAAACTAATGCATGCATGCAAGCTAGGGAGGAATCGTGCGGATCTGTTGCTTTACTTCAGTACGTGTGGAAGTTAGTGATACGTCTCCAACATATCTATATTTTTTTATTGTTCCATGCTATTATATTATCTGTTTTGGATGTTTAATGGGCTTTATTATACACTTTTATATTATTTGTGGGACTAACCTACTCACCCAAGGCCTAGTGCAAATTGTTGTTTTTTGTCTATTTCAGTGTTTCGTAGAAAAGGAATATTGAACGGAGTCCAAACGGAATGAAACCTTCGGGAGAGTTATTTTTGGAACAATATCAACACAGAGGACTTGGAGTACACGCCAGGAAGCAAACGAGGCAGCCACGAGGGCAGGGGGGCGCCCAGGGGGTGTAGGTGCGCCCCCACCCACGTGGGACCCTCATGGCTCCCCTGATGTGCGTCTTCCTCCTATATACCCACGTACCCTGAAAACATCGAGGAGCACCACGAAACCCTAATTACACCGCGCCTGTTCCGGAGCTCCACCGGAGGGGGCACCGATCACGGAGGGCTTCTACATCAACACCATGGCCTCTCCGATGAGTTGTGAGTAGTTTACCACAGACCTTCAGGTCCATAGTTATTAGCTAGATGGCTTCTTCTTTCTCTTTGGATCTCAATACAAAGTTCTCCTCGTTCTTCGTGGAGATCTATTCGATGTAATTCCTTTTGCGGTGTGTTTGCCGAGATCCGATGAATTGTGGGTTTATGATCAAGATTATCTATGAACAATATTGGATTCTTTTCTGAAATATTTTATGTATGATTTAAATATCCTTGCAAGTCTTTTCGAATTATCAGTTTGGTTTGGCCTACTAGATCGGTAGTTCTTGCAATGGGAGAAGTGCTTGGCTTTGGGTTCAATCTTGCGGTGTCCTATCCAAGTGACAACAGGGGCAGCAAGGCACGTATTGTATTGTTGCTATCGAGGATGAAAAGATGTGGTTTATATCATATTGCTTGAGTTTATCCCTCTACATCATGCCATCTTGCTTAAGGCATTACTCTGTTTTTATGAACTTAATACTCTAGATGCATGATGGATAGCGGTTGATGTATGGAGTAATAGTAGTAGATGCATAATTGTTTTGGTCTACTTGTCATGGACGTGATGCCTAGATATTCTCATAACTATGCACAATTCTATCAATTGCTCGACAGTAATTCGTCCACCCACCGTAGAAATCTGCTATCATGAGAGAAGCCACTAGTGAAATCTATGGCCCCCGGGTCTATCTTCATCATATTAATCTTCCATCAACTACTTATCTTTACTTTACTTTTGTTTTGCAATCTTTAATTTCAGTTTACATATCAAAAATAACAAAAATATTATCTTATCATCTCTATCAGATCTCACTTTTGCAAGTGGCCATGAAGGGATCGACAACCCCTTTATCGCGTTGGTTGCAAGGTTCTTATTTGTTTGTGTAGGTACGAGGGACTCGCGTGTGGTCTCCTACTGGATTGATACCTTGGTTCTCAAAAACCGAGGGAAATACTTACGCGACTGTGCTGCATCACCCTTCCCTCTTCGAGGGAAAACAACACAAGCTCGAGAAGTAACAAGAAGAATTTCTGGCGCCGTTGCCGGGGAGTTCTACGCAAAAGTCATATACCAAGTACCCATCACAAACACTTATCCCTCGCATTACATTATTTGCCATTTGCCTCTCGTTTTCCTCTCCCCCACTTCACCCTTGTCGTTTTATTCGCCCTTGTTTCTCCATTCGCCTCTTTTCTCTTGCTTCTTGTTTGCTGGATTCCTTGTTCGTCACTATGGCTCAAGACAATACCAAATTGTGTGACTTCTCCAATACCAACAATAATGATTTTATTAGCACTCCGATTGCTCCTATTATAGATGCTGAATCTTGTGAGATCAATGTTGCTCTATTGAATCTTGTCATGAAATATCAATTCTCGGGCCTTCCTAGTGAAGATGCCGCTACCCATCTAAACAACTTTGTTGATTTGTGCGACATGCAAAAGAAGAGAGATACGGATAATGATATCATCAAATTGAAGCTATTTTCGTTTTCGCTTAGAGATCGTGCTAAAACTTGGTTCTCTTCTTTGCCTAGAAATAGTATTGATTCATGGAATAAGTGCAAAGATGACTTTATCTCTAAGTATTTTTCCTCCCGCTAAGATTATCTCTCTTAGAAACAATATCATGGATTTTAAGCAACTAGATCATGAGCATGTTGCACAAGCTTGGGAGAGAATGAAATTAATGATACGTAATTTCCCTACTCATGGTTTGAACTTATGGATGATTATACAAAACTAATATGCTGGCTTGAATTTTGCTTCTAGAAATCTTTTAGATTCGGCCGCGGGGGGCACTTTCATGGAAATCACATTAGGAGAAGCTACTAAACTCCTAGATAATATTATGGTTAATTACTCTCAATGGCACACTGAAAGATCTACTAGTAAAAAAGTACATGCTATTGAAGAGATTAATGTTTTGAGTGGAAAGACGGATGAACTTATGAAATTATTTGCTACCAAGAGTGCTTCTTCTGATCCTAATGATATGCCTTTGTCCATGTTGATTGAAAATAATAATGATTTTTTGGATGTGAATTTTGTTGGTAGGAATAATTTTGGTAACAATGCATATAGAGGAAGCTTTAATTCTAGGCCTTTCCCTAGTAATTCCTCTAATAATTATGGTAATTACTACAACAACTCTTATGGAAATTTTAATAAGATGCCCTCTGAATTTGAGACTAGTGTTAAATAATTTATGAATTCACAAAATAATTTCAATGCTTTGCTTGAAAAAAATTTGCTTAAGATTGATGAGTTGCCAAGGAACGTGGATAGAATTTCTCTTGATGTTGATTGTTTGAAACTTAGATCTATTCCACCTAAGCATGATATCAATGAGTCTCTCAAAGCCATGAGAATTTCCATTTATGAGTGCAAATAAAGAACCGCTAGGATGCGTGCTAAAAGAGATTGCTTTGTGAAAGCGTGTTCTTCTAGTTTGCATGATAATAAAGATGAAGACCTGAAAGTGATTGATGTGTCTCCTAATAAATCCTTGTTTTCTAGTATCAATCTTGATAAATATTGGACTGGAGACGAGTCTAAGTCTACTTTAGTTAAAAGGCGTCCCAATGATTCGGAGTTTTTAGATCTTGATGCTAAAACAGTTAAAAGTGGGATTGAAGAGGTCAAAAATTTACATAGCAGCGAACCCACTAATTTAGATTTCAATGGATTTAATTATGATAATTGCTCTTTAATATATTGTATTTCCTTGTTGCAATCCGTGCTAAATTCTCCGCATGCTTATAGTCAAAATAAAGCTTTTACCAAACACATTGTTGATGCTTTAATGCAATCTTATGACGAAAAACTTGAATTAGAATTTTCTATCCCTAGAAAACTTTATGACGAGTGGGAACCTACTATTAAAATCAAGATTAAAGATCATGAATGCTATGCTTTGTGTGATTTGGGTGCAAGTGATATGTTAGGTTTCCGTGAACTTGATGATTGCTCTTTGAATTCGCATCTTGCGGATTCTACCATTAAGAAACCTATGGGAAGGATTAATGATGTTCTTATTGTTGCAAATAGGAATTATGTGCCCGTAGATTTCATCGTTCTTGATATAGATTGCAATCATGCATGTCCTATTATTCTTGGTAGACCTTTCCTTAGAACGATTGGTGCAATTATTGATATGAAGCGAGGAAGTATTAGATTCCAATTTCCTTTAAGGAAAGGCATTGAACACTTTCCTAGAAATAAAATAAATTACCTTATGAATCTATTATGAGAGCCACTTATGGATTGGCTACCTAATATGGCAATACCTAGATCCATTCTTGTATCCTGCCTAGCTAGGGGCGTCAAAGGATAGCGCTTGTTGGGAGGCATCCCAATTTTATTTTCTTTGTTTTTGCTTCTATTTAGTAATAAATAATTCATCTAGCTTCTCGTTAGATGTGGTTTTGTGTTTTAATTAGTGTTCGTGCCAAGTAGACTTTGGGAAGACTTGGGTGAAGTTTATGTGATCATGCTGTAAAAAACAGAAAACTTTAGCACTCACGAGATTAGCTACCATTTTTTACTGGAGAGTGCTTTTAAGTTGATTCTTTTTGCAGATGATTAATAGAAAAATTCCTCACGTCCACCAATTTATTTCAAATTTTGTAGATTTACAGAAGTATTCAAAAGTTACAGATTGCTACAGACTCTTCTATTTTTGACAGATTCTGTTTTTCGTGTGTTGTTTGCTTATTTTGATGAATCTATGAGTAGTATCGGCGGGTATTAATCATAGAGAAGTTGGAATACAGTAGGTTTAGCACCAATATAAACTAAGAATGAGTTAATTATAGTACCTTAAAGTGGTGGTTTGTTTTCTTATACTAACGGAGCTCATGAGATTTTTGCTATGTTTTGTGTTGTGAAGTTTTCAAGTTTTTGGGTAAGGATTGGATAGACTATGGAACAAAGAGGGGCAAGAGCCTAAGCATGGAGATGCCCAAGGTACCCCAAGGTAAAATTCAAGGACAACCAAAAGCCTAAGCTTGGGGATGCCCCGGGAAGGCATCCCCTCTTTCGTCTTCGTCTATCGGTAACTTTACTTGAGATTATATTTTTATTCACCACATGATATGTGTTTTGATTGGAGCGTCATGCATGATTTGAGTCTTTGATTTTTAGTTTACCACAATCATCCTTGCTGGACACATCTTTTTAGAGAGATAAACATGAATTGGAATTTATTAGAATACTCTATATGCTTCACTTATATCTTTTGACCTAGATAGTTTTTGCTCAAGTGCTTCACTTATATCTTTTAGAGCACGATGGTGGTTTTATTTTGTAGAAATAATTGATCTCTCATGCTTCACTTATATTATTTTGAGAGTGTTTTAGAACAGCATGGTAATGTGCTTTGGTTATAAAATTAGTCCTAATATGATAGGCATCCAAGATGGGTATAGTAAAAACTTTCATATAAAGTGCATTGAATATTATGAGAAGTTTGATACTTGATAATTGTTTTCATATATGAGGATGGTGATATTAGAGTCATTCTAGTAGAGTAGTTGTGAATTTTAAAAATACTTGTGTTCAGGTTTGCAAGTCTCGTAGCATGCACGTATGGTAACCGTTGTGTGACAAATTTGAAGCATGAGGTCTTTCACTGAGTGTCATCCTTTGTGTGGAGGTCGGGATCGCGCGATGGTTAAAACCTACCAACCCTTCCCCTACGAGCATGCGTGTAGTACTTTGTTTTGATGACTTGTAGATTTTTGCAATAAGTATGTGAGTCTTTATGACTAATGTTGATTACATGGATTATACGCACTCTCACCCTTCCACCATCGCTAGCCTCTCTTGTACCACGCAACTTTCGCCGGTACCATACACCCACCATATATGTTCCGCAAAACAGCCACCATACCTACCTATCATGGCATTTCCATAGCCATTCCGAGATATATTGCCATGCAACTTTCCACCGTTCCGTTCATATGACACGCTTCATCATTGTCATATTGCCATGCTTGATCATATAGTTGACATCATATTTGTGGCCAGGTCACCATGCATAATTTTTCATACATGTCACTCTTGATTCCTTGCACATCCAGGTACACTGCCGGAGGCATTCATATAGAGTCATACTTTGTTCTAGTATCGAGTTGTAATATCGAGTTGTAAGTAAATAAAAGTGTGATGATCATCATTATTATAGCATTGTCCCAAAGAAAAAAAAGGAGGCCCAAAAAAAAGAAAAAAGGGACAATGCTACTATGTTTTTCCACACTTGTGCTCAAAGTAGCACCATCATTTTCATGATAGAGAGTCTCTTGTTTTGTCACTTTCATATACTAGTGGGAATTTTCATTATAGAACTTGGCTTGTATATTCCGACGATGGGCTTCCTCAAATGCCCTATGTCTTCATGAGCAAGCAAGTTGGATGCATACCCACTTAGTTTCTTTTATTTAGCTTTCATACATTTATAGCTCTAGTGCATCCGTTGCATGGCAATCCCTACTCACTCACATTGGTATCTACTGATGGGCATCTCCATAGCCCGTTGATACGCCTAGTTGATGTAAGACCATCTTCCTTTTTTGTCTTCTCCACAACCACCATCCTATTCTACCTATAGTGCTATATCCATGGCTAACGCTCATGTATTGCGTGAAAGTTGAAAAAGTTTGAAAAAAATTAAGTATGAAACAATTTGTTGGCTGAAACCGGGGTTGTGCATGATTTGAGTATTTTGTGTGATGAAGATGGAACATAGCTAAACTATATGATTTTGTAGGGATGAACTTTCTTTGGCCATGTTCTGTTGAGAAGACATAATTGCTTTGCTAGTATGCTTGAAGTATTATTATTCTTATGTCAATATTAAACTTTTTCTTGAATCTTTCGGATCTGAACATTCATGACACAATAAAGAAAATTACATTGAGAATTATGTTGGGTAGCATTCCACATCAAAAAAATTGTTCTTATCATTTATCTACTCGAGGACGAGCATGAATTAAGCTTGGGGATGCTTGATAGGTCTCCAACGTATCTATAATTTTTGATTGTTCAATGCTATTATATTATCTGTTTTGGATGTTTAATGGGCTTTATTATACACTTTTATATTATTTTTGGGACTAACCTACTAACCCAAGGCCTAGTGCAAATTGTTGTTTTTTTGCCTATTTCAGTGTTTCGCAGAAAAGGAATATCAAACGGAGTTCAAACGGAATGAAACCTTCGGGGGACTCATTTTTGGAACAATATCAACACATAAGACTTGGAGTACACGCCAAGAAGCAAACGAGGCGGCCACGAGGGCAGGGGCGCGCCTAGGGGGGTAGGCGCGCCCCCAACCCTCGTGGGCCCCTCGTGGCTCCGCCGACGCGTCTCTTCCTCCTATATATACCTACGTACCCTGAAAACATTGAGGAGCACCATGAAACCATAACTCCACCGCCGCAACCTTTTGTACCCGTGAGATCCCATCTTGGGTCCTCTTCCGGAGCTCCACTGGAGGGGGCATCGATCACGGAGGGCTTAATCATCAACACCATAGCCCCTCCGATGAGTTGCGAGTACTTTACAATAGACCTTCGGGTCCATAGTAATTAGCTAGATGGCTTCTTCTCTCTGTTTAGATCTCAATAAAAAGTTCTCCTCGATCTTCATGGAGATCTATTCAATGTAATTCCTTTTGCGGTGTCTTTGTCGAGAGCTGATGAATTGTGGGTTTATGATCAAGATTATCTATGAACAATACTGGATTCTTTTCTGAAATGTTTTATGCATGATTTAAATATCCTTGCAAGTCTCTTCGAATTATGGGTTTGGTTTGTCCAACTAGATCGGTAGTTCTTACAATGGGAGAAGTGCTTGGATTTGGGTTCAATCTTGTGGTGTCCTTTCCCAGTGACAGTAGGGGCAGCAAGGCACGTATTGTATTATTGCCATCGAGGATAAAAAGATGGGGTTTATATCATATTACTTGAGTTTATCCCTCTACATCATGTCATCTTGCTTAAGGCATTACTCTGTTCGTATGAACTTAATACTCTAGATGCATGCTGGATAGCGGTCGATGTGTGGAGTAATAGTAGTAGATGCAGAATCGTTTTGGTCTACTTGTCACGGACGTGATGCCTATATACAATGATCATGCCTAGATATTCTCATAACTATGCGCTTTTCTATCAATTCCTCGACAGTAATTTGTTCACCCACCGTAGAAATCTGCTCTCATGAGAGACGCCACTAGTGAAACCTATGGCCCCCGGGTCTATCTTCGTCATATTAATCTTCCATCAACTATTTACCTTTATTTCACTTTTGTTTTGCAATCTTTACTTTCAGTTTACATATCAAAAATACCAACAATATTATCTTATCATCTCTATCAGATCTCACTTTTGCAAGTGGCCGTGAAGGGATTGACAACCCCTTTATCGTGTTGGTTGCAAGGTTCTTATTTATTTGTGTAGGTACGAGGGACTCGTGCGTCGTCTCCTACTGGATTGATACATTGGTTCTCAAAAACTGAGGGAAATACTTACGCTATTGTGTTGCATCACCCTTTCCTCTTCGAGGGAAAACAACGCAAGCTAGAGAAGTAGAAGTTAGCACTGTCCTTAGAATAATGAAATAAATTGGTAACAAATAATATTTCAAAGCAGCATGAGATATATATGCTACTAAAAATAATGTTACTAAAATATGTTTGTAAAAAGTTATTTCTTGGTGAGAAGACCACAAAATCTGAGAATCAGGGAGGGACGATCCGGCGCCCTCTGCTCTAACGTTCTCGCCGTCGATATTTATATATTTATTATTTATACATTGTTTCATGGTTATTTAGTATACATTTATGGTACGCACAAGTATTTCAACATGACCAATCCATGGCATCATATGTTTAGAGGATACCATATTTTGCATTGTTGTTGTCATTGAGTGTTTTCAAGTCCTGACAAATCGTCTCACGACCGTCATCTTCCCTCCGAACTAGATGGGAGATTCCCGACGAAATTGTCTCACACCCATCATCTTCCCTACGTATGGCGGTAGGCGATGTGTGGGAAGTCGCATCCATGGCCGATGGAGGGGCTCGAGCTCGCGAGCGAAGGTCGGGAAGAGAGACGACGGAACTGCTTGGTCATCACAGAGGATGGAGGCAGAGGGCGACGAAAGCCATGGTCAACCAGGAGCGGCTTGCAAGGTCAGAGGGGAGGCTCGCCAGCCAAGGCTTGTCGCCCGGGTAAGGATGATGCGAGCTACAGCCTGGCAGTGGTGACTGTCGCGTGGAAGTAGGGTACGACACAAGCTGCAACCTAGCAGGGGTGGCCGTCGCGCGGAAGTAGGGGTTGTGACCGGTGCTAGCGCGTTGTCGCCGTATGACCCGGTTGTAGGTACAACCAGGCTTGTACTACAATTTCAGGAATCATTTCAGAAAGTAGCAAAAACTTGGCCAATTTTGAACTACAACCCAAGCAAACCTCATGTGACCCTCACTTTAAAACTACTAGGTTATACTCTTGCCTTGAAACACAAGTACATATGGGATGGGTTGATGAGACGGTCGATCTATGTTCGTCTCGATCTCACATTTGATCTTGAGATGGGGTGATCTCAACATCTTTCATCTTAACGGACAATTTGTGGAGAGTTCCTCCACGCTAGAGTAGGTCCAACATAATCTTGTCATTTTTGTTTCAACGAAAACCATAGAGATCCAACTGTGTAAATTAACAACCACACAAATTTCGTTTTGAGATCATTTGTGTTAGGAACATGTTGTTACATCATGGATCTACAATTGTGTATATTTGTTTACTCCCAAGTTGCTATGACAAAATTCAACCTTTATTTACTCCGTTTTCTTCCAGAATACTTGGTTGGTAAAAATCATTATATAATCTCCCGAAAGTTTTGACCACCGTATCACAGAAAAATCCTCTGTTCTTGTGTTTAGCTAATTCTACAGCAGATTTGGAGCAAGATGTCTTCGTAAGAGTCGGTCGGGGTGAGTCGTGTCTCTCACCCGGCACAGGAGCCAAGAGCCTACATCGAAGTTGTACCCTTTGGGCGGTCAACGGAGGAAGATATGGAGGCCGACCTAAAAAGAGTGGATGCCATGTAAGGGGATCAAGAAGCCACCTATCGTCCTCAACCTGGAGCCATGCTCAAGGAACTCCAAAGTGCAGCAATACCAAATTCTATCATACCACCCGGTGCCAAGTTTATCTCTTATAATAACATGAAAAGGAGTGTTGCCTTTTCTCCTGCAGCTAGGATGCATCCATGGGTGGACGGTACCCTGACCGTCACAGGCAAACTTCTCAAGGAAATCATGGACCTTAGGCAACAAAATCAAAAGTTTGAGGCAAAGAAGGAGACTTGAGGGGTATGTGCACTCCCCTTGGCTTGTGCCAAGCTTTGGGGATGTGCCTCGGTATCATATCACCATCACACCTCTACCTTTATCATTTATCTTAGTTTGATCCTTTTCGTTATATCTTGATCTAGTAGAATAAAAGTTTTAGTATGATTTAGTCTTTAAGTTTTGCTTTTGATCTATCAATGTAATCGAGTCTGAGAGTTATATAATAAAGAGTAGTTTTGAGTTGACGGTTTTCTTCTCTTGCTATGATCATAAGGAAAAGAAAAGCGAAGAGACTAAAATAAAAAGAGCTTATAGAATAATTTTATGGAGAGTGATGACAAGACATAAAAAGAGTATGCTACATGAAACTTGTTGAGAGTTGACAAACATAGTTTTGGTCATAGTTGCAATCAATAGGAAGTAATAAAGAAAGAAAGCTCTAACATATAAATATAGTATCTTAGACATCTTTTGTGATTGTGAGCACTCATTTAAATATTATATGCTAAGAAGTTGATGTTGGACAAGGAAGACAACATAATATGTTATGCTCCTTTATATCCAAAAATAAATTATATTGTCATAGATCCTCCAACATGTCAATCTTGCCTTTCCTCGCTTGCTAGCCAAAAACTTCCTGCGCCACGTAGAGATACTACTTGTGCATCCAAAACCCTTCAACCCAGTTTTGCCATGAGAGTCCACTATACCTACCTACAGATTGAGTAAGATCCTTCAACTAATATGTCATCGGTGCAAGCAATAAAAATTGCTCTTTAAATATGTACTACTCCCTCTGTAAACTAATGTAAGAGCGTTTACAATACTAAAACAGTGATCTAAATGCTCTTATATTAGTTTACAGAGGGAGTACTTATTAGTGTGAGGAATATAAACTTTGTGCGATCTTGTGATGGGGAAGAAATAAAAGTGACAAGTGCATCCAACTAAAAAGTGCATGGCAACCTCTGCTTCCCTCTGTGAAGGGCTTATCTTTTATTTCAATGTCTACCTTAATATCAGAGTCAAGGTGATCTTCACCTTTCCTTTTTTTACTTTTATCCTTTGGCAAGCACAATATGTTGGAGCTATATATATATATATCGACATGGATGTAGAGGACCATGAACCATTATTGTTGACATTACCCGTGAGGTAAATCGCTGGAAGGCGAAATTATAAACCCCTATCTTTCATTGTGTTCGATTGAAGCTTTGATTTCACAAGTACCGCATGAGTGTTAGCAATTATTAAAGACTAAGAGATAGTTGAGTATGTGAAACATGCTATACAAATCTATTACATTGACTCTTTCTGATGTTATGATAAATTGCAATTGCTTCAATGACTGAGACCTTAGTTTGATTAGTTTTCAATAAAGTTTGTGATTCATACTTTACATTGTGAACAAGTTATCATTTCAATACAAGAAATTATGTGGCAATATATTGTTGTTCTAAAGATGATGATGATGCCCTCATGTCCATATTTTATTTTATCGACACCTCTATCTCTAAACATGTGGTCATGGTTATCGATTTCAGTTTTTGATTGAGGACAAGCGAGGTCTAAGCTTGGGCAGTTGATACGTCCATTTTGTATCATGCTTGTATGTTGATATTTATTGCATCATGGACTATTATTTCACATTATGATACAATACTTATGCCTTTTCTCTCTTATTTTGCAAGATTTACATGAAGAGGGAGAATGCCGGCAGCTGGAATTCTAGACTGGAAAGGAGCAAATCTGAGTGGTCTATTCTGCACAACTGCAAAATTCCTGAAAATCCATAGAGAATTATTTTGGAACATATAAAAAATATTGGGTAAAGGACACCCAGAGGGGGACCCACTAGGTGGCCACAAGCCTGGCGACGTGCCCCCATTGCTTTTGGGCCCCCTCGAAGGTCTCTGGTGCCCAAAGAAAGCATCGATATGGTTGACTAGAGGGGGGTGAATAGGCAACTAATTTTTTTTAGCTTTTCTTGACTAAATTAAACTTAGCATCAAAGAAGGTTGTCCAGATGTGCAACTAGGTAAGCAGCCTATATGATGCTACAACAACAAGTACACAAGCGATACAACACAATAAAGCTAGCACAAGTAAAGGTAAGAGATAACAAAAGGAGGAATCGGTGGAGACGAGGATGTGTTACCGAAGTTCCTTCCCTTTAAGGGGAAGTACGTCTCCGATAGAGCGGTGTGGAGGTAGAATGCTCCCCAAGAAGCCACTAGGGACACCATATTCTCCTCACGCCCTCACACAATGCGAGATGCCGTGATTCCACTATTGGTGCCCTTGAAGGCGGCGACCAAACCTTTACAAACAAGGTTGGAGCTATCTCCACAACTTAATTGGAGGCTCCAACGAAACCACAAAGCTTTTCACCACAATGGAATATAGCCCCGAGGTGACCTCAACCATCTAGGGTGCTCTAACACCCAAGAGTAACAAGATCCGCAAGGGATTAGTGGGGGGAATCAAATTTCTCTTGGTGGAAGTGTAGATCTAGGCCTTCTCAACCAATCCCTAAAGAATCAACAAGTTTAATTGGCTAGGGAGAGAGATCAGGTGGAAATAAGCTTGTGGAGCAACAATGGACCTCGGGGGAAAAGAGGTGGGTCTTCTTGAGGAAGAAGACCTCCTTTTATAGTGGGGGAACACTTCCAACCGTTACCTCACATCTCAGCCCAGAGAGGGCGGTAATACCGCACAGGGGAGCGTTACTACCGCTGCCAGCAGTGGTACTACCACGGGGCCCAGCAGTACTACCGCAGAGGCACAGCGCAGAGGCCAAGACGGAGAGCAGATGAAGGAGAGGGCTCGGGCGGCACTAGTAGCGGTGGTGGCCGTGGTACTACCGCTGGTACTACTGCTACTCCTACCGGAAAACCCGACACAAGAAAAGTCGGTCTCGAGTAGAGGCGGTACCAGTGCTGAGCCAGAGCAACACTACCGCTCATGGCCAAGGTGGTACTACCATTGCGGGATAGCGGTACTACCACTTGTGGCGATAGGCGGTACTGCCGCTCTGGACCAGCAGTACAACCGCTGGCCTCTTCCTTTGCCACATCCGCAACAACGGAAACACTCCAAAGAGGTGAGAAGAAGCTGGGGTGCATAAAAGACGTGTACGTGTTGATTCCACCCTAATCTCTCTGATACGGACCCCCTCCTAATAGTATGGTGTTCCCTATGACTCAAGTCCACCAAAACCGACGTGAAGAAGACAAAACTGTCTTCCCTTTTAAACTTCGAGGGGAAGAAATCGTCTCGTGCCATGTAGATGAATATCTAAAATGCTCAATGCACACGATTAGTCTGTAAGCGCATTGTCATCAATCACCAAAACCACTTAGAGAGGGACATGCCCTTACAATCTCCCCCTTTTTGGTGGACTGATGACAACACCAGATTTGCATAGAGATTAATATAAGAGAATAGGCAAACCCCAAATACTACAAAATATGGACGGGCCCCCCTAGATGTGTGCACTTAATTGGAAATGCCTTTGGAATGCAAAGTACACACATTAGGATCAATACTCCCCCTATGTTTTATAGCCTAACAATACTTGCATCACGAAAGAGACATAAGATATATGTAAGCTAGGATGCAAGGAGATAGTAAGCAAGTAAGATAGAATCATACGATGAGCACGCAATCTCACAAACTACCAAGGTACTAGATACACATAACATATAAGAAGATAGCAAAGTATATGTCTTACACCATATGATAGGATAGTCAGGTCTCGCAAGCACACACAAACACCCGATAAGAGAGTTCACGAGAGAAAAACAAAGACACGACGAGAAAGACACGACAAATCCCTAAACGCTCTCCCCTTTGGCATCGAGATGCCAAAAAGAGAGAGAATAACACCAACGAAAAAGGTGACAACAACTCCAGAGAGCACCCTCCTCACAGCCCCCATGGTCGTTCGTAGCTTCGTCATCGGTAGAGGCAGGTTGGTCAGTCTCTGAATTGGTCCACACGCAGTGCTAAGAGATCCATGCCTCCTCATCAGTAACTCGATCCTCAGATCCACTAGAAATCTCTACACCAAGCTGAGGCATAAGCTTCTACTAACGACTGCGAGAATTCTCCTCATTCACATGAGCCATATACTGCCCATGTGACTCCCTGCAGAGTAACTTTTTCATCTTGCGCTTGAGCTTCTTAGCCCAAGACGGCTCGGCACTCGGAGGCATATAATCATCATCATCATCTTCGGCCTCAGCCGCATCAGCTCCAGAAGGAATCTCAGGCTCAAGAATAGGAGTGCTCCAGTGCTCCTTCTGCCTCAGACGCTTCACCTCATGTGAGACCAATTCACTGGTCTCCAGACTATCATTGGTATAGGTATGTGCCCAATCCTTCTCAATAAGTAACATCAGGTAGGGGCCATAGATGGGGCACTTACGCTCAGAGATGGCTGTGAGGAGCTCTGACCACATAACGTGAGAGATATCCCAGGACTCTCTTGTGTTGTTTTCCTTCTCACGCTGGCAGAATGGCAACATATCCACTAAGTAAGAATGGATCATATCCAAGTTCCCAATGCGAGGGAAGAGCGTGTTGCTGAAGATGCGATGAAGGATATCCAGAAAGGGAAACATCTCATAGGTCTTCTTCTGCGTCTCTGGGTTGACCATCATCGTGCCATATGGCCAAAGATATTGCGTGTGGGTGGAGGTAACATGCTGGTGAGGACGAAAGCCAACTGGGTTGTCAAGCCCCTGATCTTCAACATCCAATAGTTCCATGAACGCCGTCCATTTGACTGAGAGAGCCTTGCCATTGGTCATCCAAGTCAAAGTTCTTTCCTCATCAGTGCCAAGATGAACCATGGCATAAAACTGGTCCACCAAGTCTGCATCAAAATCTTTGTTGAATGTCATGAGCTTGCAGATGTTAAGCTGTTCACACATCTCCAGAGCTTCACCAAAATAGGAAGGATCCTTCTTCGAATAATCAATGTTGATGGAACGGACATAAACATAAAGATTTTTCTTTGCTTTCAGCACATCGAAGTAGACAGCATACTGAAACCGGTTCCAAAAAGGGCAATTGACAAGACCTGGATCTTGGTCTTGAGCATGCAGGTTGCGCGACGGGCCACACAAAATTCCTTGGAGGACATCTCCGTCACGGACTTGGCCTTCGTCTTTGGCTTGCTGGCTGCTTGCTTGGAAGGATGTTGTGGTTGAGAGACTCTTGAAGAAGCACCTGCTGCCTCAGAAGTGTGAAAGCATTTAGAGACAATACGCCCGGGGTAGATACGATGGGCTGGAGGCTCAGAAGTGCCATCACCTGAAACCACACACACCAAAAAGAAAGCAACAAAGAAACACGCATAAACCGGCAAGAAGAAACAGCAAAAGATCAAAATTTGGCATGAGAAGGATGGAGACGGGCATCCCAGCGGTAGTACCACTATCTGGCTGCGGTAGTACCGCCTACCGCCTCAAACGGTAGTACCGCTCCAAGGGAGCGGTAGTACCGCCCGGGGCAGAGGACGACAGTTTGACTACTGCTGTGGTCGAATTCGGTACTACTGGGGGTGCAAAATTCAAAACTTCTCCTACCAAATTTCAATCCAACACTTATAGCAGCCTTCAACATCCTACTCATGCCTCAATTTGGTAAAAATTTGATGAATGCAAAGACTACTGCCCCAATAGCCTAGATCTGAAAACTAGAAGCAAAGAAGAGTGGAACGGGGGCAATACCAGCATCCATGGCAAGGGAAGGGGTGGGGATTGATCCGCCCAGACGGAAATGCGAAGGACAAACCAGATACCGTGTCAGGACAGGTTTTTCAGTAAAATAATTACCGAAAGTCCGACCTTTTTATTGAACTAGCAAGGAAGAATACTTCTTGCTGATAGACAATTCCTTGATACAGAATTCCAGAATACTGAATATTATACAAGGTTGAGCTGAGGTTGCTCAACAATTTATTACAAGTGCGCCAATATAGTACATAAAGGTGGATATGACACAATGGTAGGTTGGCATACTACTAACTCGTAATAAAAAGGTGGCGGATATGTCACAGTGTAGCGGGTGGCGTGACTCCATTATCGTACAGTTCATCGAGTGTCGGAGTAAGACCCGATGAATTTATTTGGTGGTTGGCGGAAGCGGTTATATAACAGTGATCAACTCCAGGATCGCAAGAGGCTGACTGGGACACCACTAGACGTCGGACTCGCTATCGAACTCTTCATCCATGAGATCGCCTTCGTCCACATCTGGCCAAATCAACAAGCCAGGTGAGTACTTTGAATGTACTCGCACGACAGTTCAGACATAAGATACAATAAATGCAAACATGATGCATATGAACATTCTAGCAAAATGCAACCGGATAATATAATTTCTGCACTGCAAGTAAGAATAGAAGTCGGGCGGTAATCCTCCCAAAATCCATAAGGTAAATAAATGAAAACCGAACGAGTGTCTGGGAGACACCTCGTGAGACAAACTAAATAAAAACATGCCACAGTCGGACGTCTGAGCGACATGACATAAATGGCTTATAAAGAAAATAAATAACAGGAATGCCAAAGTCGGACGTCTGAGCGACATCACATAAAGGGCTTATAAAGAAAATAAATAACAGGAATGCCACAGTCGAACGTCTGAGCGACATCACATAAAGGGCTTATAAAGATAATAAATAACAGGAATGCCACAGTCGGACGTCTGAGCGACATCACATAAAGGGCTTATAAAGAAAATAAATAACAGGAATGCCACAGTCGGACGTCTGAGCGACATCACATAAAGGGTTTATAAAGAAAATAAATAACCGGAATGCCACAGTCGGACGTCTGAGCGACATCACATAATGGGCTTATAAAGAAAATAAATAACAGGAATGCCACAGTCGGACATCTGAGCGACATCACGTAAAGGGCTTATAATGAACAATAGCATAACGGTGGAATACTTCAGGAAGTAAATCAGTCCCGGGGTAAATTGGTTAGTTCATCTACCAAATGAACTTGACAAAAATCACTATTCTAGTTACTACCAAGAATTTACTATAGACGGTCACCGGGGGTTGACACGAAGATTGACTCTAGGCCATAAACATGGCTACTCAAAAGATTTGACAGTGCAGAGCTTGTACTAATAAATCATAGCCAACAGATTCTACTAGCCACAGGGACTAGTTCCGTCTACGGTGTTTTAGCAGAAACCCAACTGACCAGTACACACCCATCTCACATCCTGCTGTCCGGAATCACCCGTGACAACATTCACGAATAACTTTAAGACGGGGAGGCTACAACCTCGAATAGCATGGGATCGAATTTATATATGCGCGCTCTAAGGGGTGCCCCCCTCTCGGTCCCAACCGGAAACACCCATGCCCCCTGACTGGATGACGGGCTTTAATCCAGGGCCATGGAACCCTCATCCCGGCTCCTCTACTTGGTGTGTACACGGAAAGTGGTTTGCAACTGACTAGACCGTAATCTTAACAGACGGCATATGACCGTACCATAAAGGAGATGAACGGGATCATGACTTGATCCAAGTTGATACTAAGTTAACCATATACTGGCATGTTCCAACAACGCCAGTACACCACCCATCATGTCACCACATGATCGAGGTGGTTCAACCATTTATCATTCGGGGCTCACCCGAAGCTTGCTTGCATGAAATATAATCATCCACAAATGCTTATATGACCATGCTTATGAAAAGAACTACTCGAGCAAACATGCAACACACTCATCATATCAAAGGTTCAAACATGCTTGCCTGGTTCGGAGTAGTCGGAGTCTAACACGGTGAGGTTCGCGGCTCCGTCATGTCCTTCGGTATCTTCGTATTCAAACAAAACGGACACTAACATAAATACCGCGCGTGCGAAGAAAGTTGCTCCAAATATTTTCACATAAATATGACAAAAAAACTAGACAGAAAACTAAAGAGGACAGAAAAAGAATCAACTCAAAATCATCTTTAGTTAAAAAGAGATTAGAGTTTTTGTCCAGGGACTCATCTGCAATGAAACAGAAAGTTTCCAGGGGCTAGAATGGAAAACAGAAAAGCGAACCGGTACGCAGTACGCCAACTGAATACGAAGACGTACTTTGCCCAAAGGTGCTTTCCAGAAAAACGTTTCGGAGGGAAACGAGAGGCTGACGAGGGGGTCCCACTCGTCGGGTTTAAACGCTAAAACAGAGCCGCGGCGGCGCCAGAAGTTGAGGTGGTCGCCGGCGCCGATCCACGGTGAGGTGGGGGAAGGGAGTGGTACGTACAGCTTCCTAGTGTTCTTCCACGTCGGTGGGTGGTGGAGTTGAGTGTCGGCGAGCCCCACGTCGATGGCGACCTTGTCTCCGGCGGACGGTGGCTTGGGTGGTCGTGGGCCTCGTCGGAGAGTGCTCCTGGGGTCAAATTGGAGTGGGGGTTAGGCTTAGGTAGGTGCCAGGAGGTTACGCTTGAGCCCAGGGCGGCGGAGGAGTTCTCACCCGAGATAACGTTGCTGGAGCCCGAGGCGGACGGAGTTGGCCGGAGTTGAGGAAGAAGGGCCCCTCGAGGCTCTTCCAGAGGCTAGGCATGGTCTAGGGAGATGGTGGAGGTGTGCGGGCTCGAGAGTGAGCTCGGGGGCACTATAAATAGCCGGCCCGAGGAGGTTGCCTTGAACGGGATAAGTCCGGCGAGCGATTACGGCGGCGTAGTGGCTGGACGGTGGGTTTAGGGGCTTGAGCATCGACTAGGAGATGTACTGGTTCCATTCCAGTGCCTAACTCAGTAGGGGAGGGGCGATTACTGTCTGCCCTCGACGGAACGGTCGTGCAACACGTCGACGGCAAAGAGCGCACCCTGTGCGCGCCAGGCCACGACGACGGTGCTGCAGATGTGCTCTCGGGTGGCTTGGGCGGTGCCAAACGGCGTTGTGCCGCAGGATGCCTCCTGTCGGCCGCCACGGGGGGTTCTGCCGCCGCGGAAGACGCCGGCGTGGGCGGGCTAGGGCGCCACCGACGCGAAGAAGCAGCCAAGCAAGTGTGCGGCGCTCTGGATAAGAAGGAGGTGCAGTGAGCATCGATCCAAGACAAGCACTGGCGAGATTGACGATGCTGACTGACGAAACTGATGAACTGCACTAGCGCCTGCAAAGTTCAGTTAGCATTTTCTGAAACTGACAGAAACAGTGCACGCCAGGTGTATGATGGAATGATTCTGGCATGTGGAAAATGTTTCTGGGGCTGATATTTGGTGGAGTGGCCTCTTGATGCATCTAGAGGCTTCCTGAATTTTCAATGAATTTTTGGAAGAAGAAAATTATGAATTTCACCAAAATTTGCAAATCTGGTCCAAATTTGCAGCAGGTGAAATTTGAAAATTTTGAACTGTGGACCAGTGAAACAAGATGGATCTAGGTTGTAGGTACTAAGGACTATCCAGGGAAGTTAGTTTGGATCAAATAACAAGGTGGACATGGTGGTTCCTTTGTAAATCACCAAGGTTCACTTTAATGGACAGAAATTGTTTTTGGAGTAAAATAAATAGAGGAAAAATTCCAATAAGGTTGAAACTCACTGGAATTAATGTGAGACTTGTCCTAAGGTGAAGAGGAGGTCTTGGAGAGAAATATTTCTGTTGGGTGTTATGGCAAGATGAAAGTTGGAGAGGAAGATAAGCCCAAGGTTAAACCTATGATGGTTAAAACAAGAAGGGAAAAGAATCAAAACAAACCCCTAAGAAAAACAACTTCTGTTGAGCTAACACAAGAAGAAACCTTCAAAACCAAAAATCAAGCTTGAGAATAACACACAAACTTTGGCTAGAAGAGATTTTAGAAGGTTTTCAAGGGAAGATCAAACATCCCCCTTCCAAAAGACCAAAGGTTTGGAAGAAAAACCAAACCAAAAAAATTTGGAGTGTTACCAACGGCGGCCCGGCAGTGCCCTTCCACGGCGAGTTCGTCGCTAAATCAGTAAGAGGAAGGGGCGGGTGAGTCGAATGGGTATGGGGGAGAAAAGAACCCCCCCCCCCCTGCCCGACACAACCCCCACAGTGCCTCCACATAGCGGCAGTACTGCTTGAGGCCATTATGCGGTAGTACCACTGGACGACATCGGTAATATCGCTCAGCAGGAACTCGTTGAGACAAAACAGAGAAGAAAGAGGCCTAGCTAAGAATAAAGGGATAATTAATTCTGTACCCTTAGTTGTGTCCCCCTCGGCGGGTTTATCCCTTGTTTCCGAAAACCCTCGTTCCTGCCCAAACCACTTTTCTCGTCTTATGCTTTTGCCCTTTGACCGTTTGACCTTCACTTTGAAAAATTCATAAAAACTTCATACTAACTCCGAAAAATGTGAATAAGATATCAATATGTTTAGAAAAACATCACCTATATGTGCATGTCATTTGCATTCATTATAAATGTGTTTGAAGGTCCCCATCTCATATTGAGCTCCTATGATCTCAGTATGAACAGTAAAATCCAAAAAATGAAACAATATTCTAAAAATTCTAAATGTTTTGGTGGCAAACAATTACCAATGTTTTGGGTTCTTGCCAAGTTTAGTAAGGGAATGACATTTGTGGAAGTCGTGGTGAAAAAGACAAAATCGATGCTCCAAAGTAAAAGCATTTTGGAGTGTTAATTTTGTTTTTTGGCCACGACTTCCATGAATGTCATTTCCTGATGAAACTTCGCAAGCACTAAAAACATTGGCCAATGTTTGCAACACAATTTTTTTAGAATTTTTTGAATTTTTGATTTTTTTTTGGATGGTACTATTCGTGTTCAGATCATATGGGCTCAATCTGAGATGGGGACTTCCCAACACTTTTTTCATGAGTGCAAATCACATGCACATATAGGTGATTATTTTCTTAACATTTTGATATCTTATTCACATTTTCTGAGTTAGTATGATTTTTGTATGATTTTTTCAAAGTGGCGGTCAAACGGTCAAAGAGCAAAAGCATAAGATGAGCAAAGTGGTTTCGGCAGGAACGAGTGTTTTTGGAAACTAGGGGTAAACCTGCCGAGTGTGACCCAACTAGGGGTATAAAATCAATTATCCCAAGAATAAAATGCCGAGATGAGGCAAGGATGCAAATCAAAGAGTAAAACAATCAAAGAGCCAGAGAAGCACCCAAGGACACAAGAAACAAGGCACAACTTAAAACACAAACAAGCCAACAAGAATCAAAAAAGAAGAACCATACACCTCTCAAGGAGAGGGCGGTGGCCGAGGCCACCTATGTTTGAGTCAAGTGGTATGGCGCCGCGAAGATTTTAACCTTGGGCCCATGACCAAAACTCATTTTTGAAGCACAAGTACCATAAAAAAATGGCTAATGTGAAAGACTTGATCGATTTATGCATAATGGGGAGAGGGAGAGTTCATTGAGAGAACAAAACTCCCCCTATGTCCATGCCAACATCTAAACAAGACGAAATGATGAGTGTGGTGGGGTGTGCAAAGGTTCAAACCACATTGCTCAAATCAATAATATTTAGCTCATGCCTTAACTCGTGAAATCTTGCTTCATCCAAAGGCTTCGTGAAAATATCTACAAGGTTATCATGAGTGTTGACATAGTGAAGATCAATCTCCCCTCTCCTAATGTGATCCCGGATGAAGTGATACGAAATCACAATATGCTTCGTCTTGAAGTGTTGCACCGGGTTGAGTGAAATCTTGATGGCACTTTCATTGTCACACCAAAGAGGCACTTTGTCACAAATGACGTCATAATCTTTAAAGTTTGCATCATCCATAGAAGTTGAGCACAACAACTACCAGCGGCCACATACTCGGTTTTGGTGGAGGAGAGAGACACACGCCTTTGCTTCTCAGAAGACCAACTCACCAAAGAGCAACCAAGAAATTGGCACCCTCCGGAAGTTGACTTCCTATCCACTTTGTCTCCCGCCCAATCCGAATTCGAAAAGCCCACGAGATTGAAGTTTGCTCCTCTAGGGTACCATAAGCCAAAGTTTGGGGTACGAGCCAAATATAGAAAGATTCGCTTGACCGCCACAAAGTGGCTTTCCTTAGGTGAGGCTTGAAACCATGCACAAATTCCCACACTCAACATGATATATGGTCTAGATGCACAAAGGTAAAGCAAGGAGCTAATCATAGAATGATATACCATTTGATCCACTGCTTTACCATTGGGATCAATGTCAAGTTGGCATATGGTAGGCATTGGAGTAGTAGCCGGCTTGACATCACTTAGCTTGAACCTTTTGAGCATGTCTTGAGTGTATTTGGCTTGATTGATAAAGATTCCTTCTCTTCTTTGTTTGACTCCGAACCCGAGAAAGAACTTCAACTCTCCCATCATGGACATCTCAAACTCCATGGTCATGAGTGCAGCAAACTCATCATTGAAATATTTGTTAGGAGAACCAAATATAATATCATCAACATATAGTTGGCATACAAACAACTCCCCTTTGACCTTCTTAGTAAAAAGAATGGGGTAGATTTTCCCAATTTCAAACCCATGATCTTGCAACAACTCGGTAAGGTGCTCATACCACGCATGTGGGGCTTGCTTAAGGCCATAGAGTGCCTTATCAAGTTTATACACATGACTGAGGAACTTAGGATCCTCAAACCCCAGGGGTTGTTTGACATACACCAACTCATTAAGAGGACCATTAAGAAAAGCACTCTTCATATCCATTTGTTGCAACTTAAAGTTATGATGAGAAGCCTAAGCAAGCAAAAAACAGATGGAATCAAGGCGAACAATGGGAGCAAAGGCTTCACCATAGTCTATACCCTCGACTTGGGAGTAGCCTTGTGCCACCAAACGAGCCTTGTTGTGAATGACACTCTCATGAGCATCTTGCTTGTTCTTGAAGATCCATTTGGTTCCAATGACATTATGGTTCTCCTCTGGCCTTGACACCAATCGCCACACTTTGTTGCGCTCAAAGTTGTTGAGTCCTTCATGCATGGCATTAAGCCAATCTAGATCCTCGAGCGCCTCATAGACCTTTAGGGGTTCAACAAAAGAAAAAAACGCATGATGTTCACAATAGTTTGCTAATTGTCTACGAGTGCTTACCCCCTTTCTTAAGCTTCCAAGTACATTCTCCATGTGATGCTCTTTAGAAGCGAGCTTGGAAGCAACCTTGGTGGCACGACGCTCCAATTGCTCCTCAAGGGAGAGTTGAGGAGCGGTATCTTGATCATCATGAGCGTTGTCTTGAGCTTGTTCTTGATATTGAGCTTGCTCTTGATCTAGAACTATCTTGGGAGAAAGAACTTGGCCTTGTGCATCACTTGGTGGATCACCACCATCTTGAGGTTGATCTTGCACTTGGTCTTGTTCATTAGGTAGAGTGTCTTCACTTAGTTCTTCGGAAGCATGTGGGTCTTGGGTTGGTGATGGTTCCACTTGATTGGAACATTCTCCTTCTCCTTCAGCCACAAGGGGTTCCTCAATGGGTAAGATAGGACCAACACCCATTCTTCTTATGGCTTGGGGAGGAATTTCATCACCTACATCACAAGTACCACTCTGCTCCACTTGGGAGCCATTATTCCCATCAAACTCCATGTTACACGTCTCCTCAATAAGTCCAATGGATTTGTTGAGGACATGGTAAGCATGAGTGTTTGTAGTATAACCAGCAAATATGCCCTCATGAGCTCTAGCCTCAAATTTAGAAACACAAACACCTTTCTTGAGAATGAAACACTTACAACCGAACACCCATAAGTACTTGAGATTGGGCTTGTTGCCGGTAAGTATCTCATATGGAGTCTTGTTCAAGCCTTTGTGGAGATAGAGCCGATTAGATGCATGAAAAGCGGAGTTGATGGCTTCGGCCCAAAAGTTGTAAGGAGACTTGAACTCCGCCATCATGGTCCTTGTCGCATCCATCATGGTTCGGTTCTTCCTCTCCGCCACACCATTTTATTGAGGGGTGTAAGGTGAGGAATATTGATGCTTTATCCCCTCATCACTAAGAAACTCATCCAAGGTGTAGTTCTTGAACTCGGTGCCGTTGTCACTTCTTATGATCAAAATATTTGCATTGTGTTGACATTGAGCTTCATTTGCAAAGTTGATGACAGTTTGTTTGGGTCTCACTGTTCCTCTTAAAGAAGTACGCCCAAGTGTATCTTGAATAATCATCCACAACCACCAAGCAATACTTTCTACCCCCAAGACTATCAGAGGATGGATGCCCGAAGAGATCCATGTGAAGGAGCTCCAAAGGCCTCGTCGAGTAGATGATGGTTGTGGGAGGGTGAGCCTTCTCATGTAGCTTTCCTTGGAGACAAGCACTGCAAGCACGATCTTTGGCAAAACTAACATTTTCTAGTCCACGGACATGGTCCCCCTTGAGAAGACTTTGCAAAGATCTCATATTGATGTGGGCTAAATAGCGATGCCAAAGCCACCCACATCAACTTTAGCCATTAGGCATGTCACGGTCTTAGTGGGTCGCTCTGTGAAGTTAATCACATAAATACCGTTCTCGACATGCCCAACAAAGGCTACTTTAAGAGTCTTGCTCCACAAGAGGGCCACGGAATCAATATCAAAGAAAGTAGCAAAGCCCATGAGTGCAAGTTGACGAATGAAAAGTAAGTTGTATGCAAGGGACTCAACAAGCATAATTTTCTCGATCATGAGATCATGAGAAATGAAAATCTTGCCAAGACCCAATACCTTAGAAGATGAGGCATCACCCCATTCGACATTGGTGGGCATAGATGAAACCTTGTGCACGTCCACCACCAAGTCCTTGCTTCCTGGCATATGATTTGTGGCTCCACTATCGAGCAACCATGATTCCCACCAGAAGCAAACACCTACAAGAGATCAATGCTTGGTTTTAGGTAGCCATTTTGTAATGGTTCCTTTGATGTTAGCAACAAGGCTCTTAGGAACCCAAATAGACCATTCAATATAATAATAAGAAGCAACAAATTTGGCATAAACATGCCCATCACTAGCATGGCATAACACATAAGAAGGGTTAAAGTCTCCAGCTTTGCTGGAAGAAATGACATTACCCTTCTTGACACCACCACCCTTAGCATTGTTCTTCTTCTCCTTAGGAGTACCCTCTCCCTCCTTCACAAAGGTTTGCTTGAGAGGAGGGGGTTGTTTGGTCTTGTCATTCTTATTATTCATCTTGGATTTGGGTGCAAACCCAATTGCCTCCTTGGCCACAACTTCCTCTTGATTGGTCAAAAGGTCGTTGAGGTTCTTCTCACCTTGTATGCAAGACACAAGGCCTTTCTCATGTTGCTCCTTCAACTTGCCATTCTCCTCCACAAGATGCACATGCACACAACACGGGTTAGTAGCATTTGCATTATCAATTAAAACCATATGAAGAAATGTGGCTTTCTCCTTGGTTAGCTTTACTTGGAGTTGATCATGAGTCTCCTTGAGGCTAGCATGAACACTCTTCAAGACCTTGTGAGCCTTGTAGAGTAGATAAAACTCCTCCTTGAGTTTAGCATGGTCAACCCCAAGTTTGGCCTTCTCGGAATTGAGCACACGAGAGACAACAAGGACATGATCAAGATCTTTCTTTAATTTAGCATGATCATCGTTGTGTGACTCCTCAAGAGCCAAATGATGACCACACTCTTTCTCAAACACATTAGAGTGATCCAATATCTCATCGGCATAGTCACGACTATCCCGTTCCATCTTACAGATGGTCTCTTTGTGAGCCTCGATCATGTCATTTGCTTCACCAAGTTGTTCCAAGAGAGCAACGAAGTGTTTCTTGGATTTACCTTTGAGCTTACTCATGAAAGACTCAAAATAATTTTCCTCCTCCATTGCCCCCTCACTTTCATCAATGCAATCCGTCAATGAAGGATTAGTAGTGATGGTAGTCTTGACGTTGGGGGTTACCTTGTTGGTGGCTTTAGCCATGATGCACTTGGCGGTGATGTTCTCATTGGGTGAATCTAAGAGGGACACCCATGGAGTTGTCGCAACGACAATGGAGTCCATGGCAGCCGTCTGACCATCTTCATCATCATCATCGTACTCTACTTGTGCAAGAAACCCTTTGGGAGTAGTACTCTTAGTGAAGTTGTTCTTGCTCGGGAAAGACTTGGCCTTGTCTTTTCGGATAAGCTTGCCACCATTGTCTTCCCTCTTCTCGTAGGGGCAATCCACAACAAAGTGACTCCCATTGCCACAATTGTAGCATGTCCACACATGTTTCTTTCCATTGGAACCACTTGAGTTGTTCTTGTTGAAGTTTCGCCTTGAGTTCTTCTTATTGCCCCAAGTTTCCATGAAGGAAGAGCCATGTGCTCATGATATGCATATTTGGTGTCTTCGGGGCAACTCTCCTCTTCTTCCTCTTCATCCTCTTCTTCCGCACTAGCCTGGGCTTTTAAAGCAAGGTTGGGCTACTTTGATCATTGAGCATGCAATACCGCATTGTCGGCGGTCTTGTCCAAGATCCTCATTGCAACAAACTCATCCAATACTTCACTTGAGGACAAGTTGTGGAAGTCCGGCCTTTGAGGAATGACGGGGGACATGGCCTTATGGTAAGGAATCATAGCCTTGAGAAATTTTCGCTTGATCCAATTGTCATTCGTATCTTTGCTCCCATGATCTCGGAGCGAGACTGCGAGAGTAGTTAATCTTCTGTAAAGCTCTCAAGGTTCTTCATCTTCAATCATGGCAAACTCATTGGCTTCATCTTCAAAAACTTCAAAGTTTGAGCGTTGAATGCTTGCGCTTCCCTTGTACAAGGAAACAACATGCTCCCATGCTTCCTTGGCCACAGATAAAGGTGCGCAATATCTTCAGGAGGAATGGCTTCTGGGAGAATAAAGAGAGCGGACTCGTTGAATTGATGATCTGCGGCTTCTCTATGAGTGAAGTTGCTTGGATAGTGCGGGTAGAAACCTTGCTAAATAATTCTCCAAATATTAGTAGAACTATGATTTAAATGATATTTAAAGTGAAAAACCCAAGAGGAAAAATCCCCATTTTTCACATACTTAGGAGGAGCACCAACATGATTCATATGAGTGGAGGGAACCGGTCCTCCATAGGTAAGAGAGGTTCAACATGGGCAAAGGTGCCACTCCCATTCTTACTACTTGGCAAAGGAGCATGGCCACTATTTACTTCCCCCTTTTTGGAGGTAGCATCCGCCACCTTGTTAGCAGGATCAACTGCTTCCAATGGTGCGGTGGATAAATTAAGTCCTTCAAGAAATTCCTTAAACATGCCTTTGATCTCGGTCGTCATGGAGGTTTTCAATGTGTACAAAGCCACATTGAACTCCTCACGAGGGACTAAGGATCCCCCATAGACCATAGACAAGGACGAATTCACACCGGAGTGCTCCTCCCCCTTGTCTAAGGTGTCAACCATACTCTTCGGATGATAAAGTACTTAATAAAGAGACGAGGCTCTGATACCAATTGAAAGGATCAATATGGTTGACTAGAGGGGGGGGGGGTGAATAGGCAACTAACAATTTTTAGTTTTTCTTGAAAAAATTAAACTTAGCATCAAATAAAGTTTTCTAGATGTGCAACTAGCTGAGCAACATATATGATGCAAAAACAACAAGTACACAAGCAAGCAAGAGATACAACACAATAAAGCTAGCACAAGTAAAGGTAAGAGATAACCAAAGGTGGAACCGATGGAGACGAGGATGTGTTACCGAAGTTCCTTCCCTTTGAGGGGAAGTACATCTTCGTTAGAGTGGTGTGGAGGCACAATGCTCCCCAAGAAGCCACTAGGGCCACCGTATTCTCCTCACGCCTTCATACAATGCGATATGTCATGATTCCACTATTGGTGCCCTTGAAGGTGGCGACCGAACCTTCACAAACAAGGTTGGGGCTATCTCCACAACTTAATTGGAGGCTCCCAAAGAAACCACGAAGCTTCACCACAATGGAATATGACTCCGAGGTGACCTCAACCGTCTAGGGTGCTCAGACACCCAAGAGTAACAAGATCCACAAGGGATTAGTGGGGGAATCAAATTTCTCTTGGTGGTAGTGTTGATATGGGCCTTCTCAACCAATCCCTAAACAATCAACAAGTTTGATTGGCTAGGGAGAGAGATCGGGCGGAAATACGATTTGGAGCAACAATGGAGCTTGCGGGAAAAGAGGTGGGCCTTCTTGAGGAAGGAGACCTCCTTTTATAGTGGGGGAACACTTCCAACCGTTACCTCACATCTCAGCCCGCAGAGGGCGGTAGTACCGCACAGGGGAGTGGTACTACCACTGCCAGCAGTGGTACTACCGCGAGCCCTAGTGGTACTACCGCAGAGGCACAATGTAGAGGCCAAGAAGGAGAGCAGATGAAGTTGAGGGCCCGGGCGGCACTAGTAGAGGTGGTGGCCGCGGTACTACCGCTGCTACTGCCGCAAAACCCGACACGGGAAAACTCTGTCTCGAGTCGAGGCATTACCAGTGCTGAGCCTGAGTAGCACTACCGCTCATGGCCAAGGCGATACTACCGCTGCGGGACAACGGGACTATCGCTTGTAGCGATAGGCGGTACTGCCTTTCTGGACAAGTGGTACTCCCGCTGGCCTCTAACTTAGCCACATCCGCAACAATGGAAACACTCCAAAGAGGCGGGAAGAAGTTGGGTGCATAAAAGACGTGTACGTGTTGATTCCACCCTAACCTCTCCGATACAGACCCCCTCTTGATAGTACGGTGTTTCCTACGACTCAAGTCCACTAAAACCGAAACGAAGGAGACAACACCGTCTTCTATTTTAAACCTCGAGGGGAAGACATCGCCTCGTGCCATGTAGATGAATATCTGAAATGCTCAATGGAAACGATTAGTCCGTAAGCGCATTGTCATCAATCACCAAACCACTTAGAGAGGGACATATACCCTTACACCATCTTCTTCAATATGAAGCGTTTTGACATGGAAAAAAATCAAGATAGCACTTTCGGGACGAAGCACCGCCGTCTCGAGGCGGAACTTGAGCAAAACCAATCTATGGCTCCAGCGGAGCTATTTTGTCGGGGAAACCCCCTTCGGGAGGGGGAAATCGAAGCCATCATCATCACCAACGATCCTCTCATCAAGGGAAGGTCAATCTTCATCAATATCTTCACCAACACCATCTCCTCTCAAACCCTAGTTCATCTCTTGTATTCAAGAATTGCCTCAAAACCTCAAATTGGTACCTGTAGGTTGCTAGTAGTGTTGATTACTCCATGTAGTTGATGCTAGTTGGTTTATTTCGTGGATGATCATATGTTCAGCTCCTTGATGCTATTAAATACTCCTATGATAATGAACATGAATATGATTTGTGAGTAGTTATGTTTGTTCCTAAGGACATGGGAGAAGTCTTGTTATAAGTAATCATGTGAATTTGGTATTCGTTTGATATTTTGATGAGATGTATGTTGTCTTTCCTCCAGTGGTGTTATGTTAACATCGATTACATGAAACTTCACCATTATTTGGGCGTAGGGGAAGGCATTGGGAAGTAATAAGTAGATGATGGGTTGCTAGAGTGACAGAAGCTTAAACCCTAGTTATGTGTTGCTTTGCAAGGGGCTGTTCTGGATCGATATGTTTCATGCTATGGTTAGATTTATCTTAATTCTTCTTTCGTAGTTGCAGATGCTTGTGAGAGGGGTTAATCATAAGTGGTATGCTTGTCCATGTAAGGACAACACCCAAGCACTGGTCCACCCACTTATGAAATTATCAAAGTAACGAACGTGAATCATATGAGCATGATGATAACTAACTTGACAATAATTCCCATGTGTCCTCGAGAGCACTTTGCTCTATATAAGAGTTTCTCCAGGCTTGTCCTTTGCTACAAAAAGGATTGGGCCACCTTGCTGCACCTTACTTACACTTGTTACTTGTTACCCATTACAAATTATCTTATCACAAAACAATCTGTTACCGATAATTTCAGTGCTTGCAGACAATACCTTTCTGAAAACCACTTGTCATTTCCTTCTACTCCTTGTTGGCTTCGACACTCTTACTTATAGAAAGGACTATGATAGATCCCCTATACTTCTGGGTCATCATTTATCCCTCTACATCATGTCATCATGCTTAAAGCATTGCTCTATTCTTATCTCTACTACACAAATTGTTCTTGTAGACTCGTGTTGGGCCTCCAAGCGCAGAGTTTTGTAGGACAGTAGCAAATTTCCCTCAAGTGGACGAACTAAGGTTTATCAATTCGTGGGAGGTGTAGGATGAAGATGGTCTCTCTCAAATAACCCCGCAACCAAATAATAAAAAGTCTCTTTTGTCCCCAACACACCAAATACAATGGGAAATTGTATAGGTGCACTAGTTCGGTGAAGAGATGGTGATACAAGTGTAGTAATGATAGTAGAGATTGGTTTTTGTAATAGTAACAATAAAAAAACAGCAAGGTAGCAAGTGATAATACGGAGCACAAACGATATTGCAATGCTTGAAAATGATGCCTAGGGTCCGTACTTTCGCTAGTGCAATCTCTCAACAATCCAAATATAATTGGATCACATAACCATCCCTCAAGGTGTGATGAAGAATCACTCCAAAGTTCCTATCTAGCGCAGAACATAGAAAGAAATTGTTTGCAGCTATTCTTTTCGATCGATCTATCCAAGATTTCGTACTAAAATAACACAAGTTCTTCTTTCCGATCGATTGTGGGGACCCCGACTTAGAAGTCGAGATCACCGAATGCACGTGTACAGTGATCCCAGAGATCAATGCTCACTGAACACACAGAAGCTGAAATAACAAGAGTCTTACATCCATACAAATAGTCTTACACGAATTAAGGCCATTATGGCCAAGTCTTACAGAGATAGAGCCCCACGGGCTGAATAGCAAATACTCAAATAGCGGAAGTCTTCGATAAAACGGGTAGAACCCATGCCATCTGCCTTAACCCTACAGGCATTCTGACTGGGATAGCGTCCTAGTTCGCATGGTCGTCTCCAAAGAACTCTTCCTCATAATCCTGTTCTTCCATGCCTGGCCAATTAAATAACCAGTGGCAAGCCAATGAGTACTTTGAATGTACTCGCAAGCAACCCATGATGTGGTTCAAGTAACAATGCAATTGAATAAATATGAACAATCTAGCAGGAGGCTAGAGCAATATGATATCATCAAGCTTATACATCATTAACCTCGCGTAACCTCGATAGCAGGTTACCAATATCAACATGGTTATGATTCATCTCAACTGAGTCAAGTCTCCAGCTTGACTTGTCACACACACATCAACACTGATGAAGTAAAATTCTGGACATAGTTTAAGTAGCACCACCCAACTGTCCATGACCGTGGACACGGCTATTCGAATAGTTTGACACTCTGCAGAGGTTGCGCACTTTACCCACAAGATCCGGGGAACTTCCGTGTCATCCACGACCCGCGGTACCTCAAGTACCCGGGGTAAGCACCCGGTCATTACCTTTCCTTAGACGACACTAGCATAGAGTCCACTCGTTGGCACACAGCCTTGGGGTACAAACAATAGATCACGGGACTTGCCCCAATTTCAATGTTCACGCGTACCCGAAGGGACCAACGGTGTGTCCGGTGCCTTGTGAAAACAGTCATGGTCGCCTATCCAAGCACGACCCCGTCCCGGGAAAGACCTCAAGTCTTCCCGTCACTAGTAATGCGGGCACCATGCTAGTATCGACCTAAGTAATCAATAAAGCCCCGTCCCATAAGGGGTAGTGTGGTTGCACATGTTTTGTTGGGACGGTAGACACACATAAATCTAATCCATCATTCTACCATACACATGATATTACCGGCACATCACTTCTTTCTCAAGTGATGACCTAACACTTCATCACCCTCGGGCATTAGGGGCACCCGATGGGTTCATGCAAAGTTTCCACTACGGGGGTTTATATCACACATGCATCATATAATCATCAAGACCAACTAATGCATGTCATCTAGCATATAGCAAGATTAACAATAAAGCATGCATCATATGGTGGTTTATCTAGGTTACCATCGTAACCCTATTCATCATGCATCGGAAACCAACGGGTTCCGAGGAACAAGTGTATCATGGTCAAAGGGCTGCTTGCCTGGAATGGCTTGGTCTTCAAAGTCTTCTAGTCCTTCTCCTTCTTCTTCCACAGCAACTTCTTCAAATACGGGATCTATACGTCGCATAATAATGATGGAAAAATAAGAATACAAATAGAACAGAAAAACCAAAGTGCTCAGAAAAATGTCAACTCATTTTTGTAAAATACTAGAGAGTTTTCTAAGATGGGGAAAAATCTTAGTTGGAGTTTTGGAGTCACAGAATAGGATATATGGATTTTTGAACAGGAGTTATACTGCTTAAATTTGAATTTAAATTTATACAGTACATAAAAGTTTCATGGATTTGAATGAGAGTAGTACCATTAAATAGGTTGGAATATTACAAGATTTTAGGAGTTGGAAATAATTAATTTGGATCAATATTCTTTTCTGTAAAAATGTTTGAAACATTAACAGAAAAGAAAAAGAAAAAGGGTCCCTGTGCAACTGGGCCAAAGGGCCACAGTGCACGGCCCAGGGCTGACTAGCCCAGCCGCACGGGCCAGCGCGCGCGCACGTCAGGTTTCAAACCTGACGGGCGGGGCCCGTGGGTCAGTGGCCCAGAGGAGAGGAGAGAGGCGGGTGGATGACAGGCGGGGCCCGCCTGTCATCTTCAACCCTACGGCCACGGCGACGGCGAGCTCACCGGCGACGACTCCGGCCACGGCGACGGCAACGGAGGGCAGGGTCAGGTTCAGCGTCGAGTGGCGGATGCGGTGGTGGTGTCGCGGCACGGCGGGGAGCTCTGGTTCGCCGGCGACGAGGTGCGACGGCGGAAGCTCGTCGGAGGTCGGTGGTCGGGGTTGTTTTCGACTGCAAACAGAAGGGGAAAGAGAGGGGAAATGGTCAGGGGTGTGCTGCGGTTCCAAAACAGGCGGAGGGAGGAGCAGGGGAGGCCTGTACCTCGAGATCGCCGGCGGCCCGACGCGGCGGAGCTCCGGTCGATCCCGAGCACTGGGGCGCTCCGGGGCTGATCTGAGGGTGCAGGAGGGGCTAGTGAGGTGTGGTGGAGCTGGTGATGGAGTTGGGAGAGCTCGGGGAGGTCTTAAATAGGCGCGCCCGTGGTTCACCGTGGACCCGTGCGCCGGCGAGGTCCGGCCTGTCGCTACAGCGCACAGGAGGCTGCGGGAGTGAGTCGGGGGGTGTTGCTGGACGTCTTCCACGTCCAGCGGAGGTAAGAGGAGGAGCGGGGGAGCAGCAGGGGCGTGCGCGCGTGTGAGCCAGAGGAGTGGCCGCCGCGGGCGGCCAGCGCGCGTGCGGCGACGGCCACTGGAGGGCGCAGGAGGAGGGGGACAGCACCGGAGGGGGCTGCGGACGTCGAGGCGCGTTGGGAGGCGCGAGGGGGAGGCTCGAGGTGGTCGGGGGGCGATGATTGGCCCGAGCCAGCGTGCGGGAGTACTGTTCACGCGCTCCAGAGCGCGCGTGTGACCGGCATCGTCGCGCTCTCGTTGGCTTGGCTCGTCCCAGCGTGTCCAACAGTGTCTGGGGTGTTGAGGGAGTAGTATAGAATTGCCCCAAGGCCTTGGATGCTCTGGGGTGCAGAGAGAGAGGGAGGAGGGCTAGGGGACTTGGTGAAAACTGTTGTCCAGCAAGGTAAAGTGGAGGTTTCACCCCTCAATCATAGAGCTGAGGTGCTGGGGGAGTTACTGGGGTTTGCTAGTAACCTAGGGCACCTGTGGTAAGAAGCTGAGGCATTGGAGAAAAGTGAAAGTGGTAAAAGTAGGGGTTTTAAGATTTCTGCAGAAGGTGTTTGATCATGGTTTGATCAAGCAAATGAAGTTCAATTAGCATGGCACTTGACAGGGTTGAAAGGCATGAGAAAATAGGGTGCTTCACCAAATTTGAGCTCATTTGGAGAAACTAGCCAATGTAACTTTGGTGAACCCTAGAAATCAACAGAAACAGTTTCATGTTGATTGAGTCAAGCTAATCATCTCCCCTTGATGCACCACTTGGTGTAGCATCCTCATTTGGGGTATTGATCATGCTCACAAAGTTTGAGGCTCCAGATAAAAAGTTGGTAATGCAAAGTTGTTCAAATTTGTATTTGAACAGAAAGGGTTTTGAGGTGATCTGATCAAGTTGCTCTATTCCAAATCTTGTGCCATTTGGTCTAGGTGCCTTATTAGGCTATCCTAGCATGTGCACCAAGTTTGAGAGCACTTGGACAAGTTTGGCAATGTAGAGTTGCTCAAACTTCAGATATGGACAGATTGGTTATGAAGGGGTTTGAGGTGGTTTCCTTGATCTCCAATGCATGAGGCTTTGCAAGATCATCAAACATGTCATATATGACATGATAGAATTTCCCTGGAATTTTTGGAGAAAAATTCCTTTGTAAATATTTCAAAAGCTTGAAATATCCAGAAAGGGTTTTAGAGGGTTTAGCCCAATATTTTGAACATGACCAAGTGTTGAAATTCTTATATATGGACAATATATGTCCTATGAGTCTCCCTGAATTTTGGCAAATATTTTTGAAACAGTTAAATAATTTTCCCCTATTAAAGATCATTTCTGGCCTTAAGAAAAAGCTTTTAAATAAAATAGGAAAATAACTTTTAAAATTATACCTTTGTGGTTTCTGGGAGTCCTATGACTACTAGGTCTCAAATAAACCTTTAGAAAAAGTTTTCACACCCTTAATCAAGTACTTGCAGTGCAAATCTCAATTCAGGGGTTTTTGGAAAATAAATTTATAAAATACTTTTTGGCCAAATTAATTTTATAAGAAAATACTATACTGCTATATAACACTTGGCATGATTATTGGGCAGAAGTTTTGGATAAGGAGATGAAATCTACAAGAGGTCATAGTTGACTTTAATGAGCACAAGAAAAACAAATGCAGAGAAACTAAATTCCAAATAAAAGCCAAATGATGCTAAAAATTTTTGCTGGTCCAAATTTTCATGCTTCAAAGTTACAAATAACATGTTACAAAATGCAGGGTGTGACAGACCTACCCCCCTTACAAGAATCTCGTCCCCGAGATTCCTAAACTAGGGCTTAAAAGAGGTCGGGAAACTCGGATCTAAGATAGTCTTCTCGTTCCCAGGTTGCTTCTGCTTCGGTGTGGTTGCTCCACTGAACCTTGAAGTACTTGATGGTACGGCTCCGCGTACGTCGTTCTGCTTCGTCCAGGATACGGATAGGCTTCTCGCGGTAGGTCAAGTCGGGCTGCAGATCAATGGCTTGGTGATCCACATCCTTGTAGAGACTGGGCTTGTCTGGGACCTGGAGACACTTCCGGAGTTGTGACACATGGAACACATTGTGCACATCGGATAGCTCAGGTGGTAGTTCCAACTGATAAGCCACTTCTCCTCGTCGTGCAGCGATCTCAAAGGGCCCAATGAACCTTGGTGCGAGCTTCCCCTTGACATGGAAACGCTTGGTTCCCTTCAGAGGAGTTACCCGCAGGTACACATGATCCCCAACACGGAAACTCATGTCTCGGCGTCGAGTGTCAGCATAACTCTTCTGCCTTGACTTGGCTGCCTTTAGTCGCTCTCAGACTAGTTGGACTTGCTCTTCTGCCGCGCGGAGAATATCCGGTCCAAAGACTAGTCCTTCTCCAGTCTCTGACCAGTTGAGGGGTGTGCGACATCTGCGTCCGTACAATGCCTCAAATGGTGCCATCTGTAGGCTTGACTGGTAACTGTTGTTATAAGAGAACTCGGCGAAAGGGAGACAGTCTTCCCACTTGGCTCCATATGCCAGGACACAGGCTCGGAGCATATCTTCGAGAATCTGATTGACTCGCTCAGTCTGCCCTCCGGTCTGTGGGTGGAAAGCTGTGCTGAAAGACAACTTGGTTCCCAAGGCTTCTTGGAACTTCTTCCAGAACCTTGAGGTGAACTGGGTTCCTCGATCTGACACAATCTCCTTGGGAACACCGTGAAGACTTACGATTCGGTCCATGTAGAGAGCTGCCAGCCGGTTGCCATCATAAGTGGTCTTGACAGGAATGAAATGAGCCACCTTGGTCAAATGATCGACTATGACCCAGATAGAGTCATGTCCTCTATTTGACCTTGGTAGTCCAGAGATGAAGTCCATTCCGACTTTGTCCCACTTCCACTCAGGAACCTTGAGTGGTTGAAGCAATCCAGCGGGTCGCTGATATTCAGCCTTGACCTTTTGGCACACATCACACTTTGCAACATAGGTTGCAATCTCTCTCTTCATACCGTGCCACCAGAATCGTGCCTTCAAGTCTTGGTACATCTTGGTTCCTCCGGGGTGGATGGAATACGGGGTGTCGTGGGCTTCTTGCAGAATCAGCGTCTTCAACTCGGGGTTGTTTGGTACGCAGAGACGACCTTTGTACCAAACAATCCCGTGCTCGTCTTCGGAGAATCCTGGGGCCTTGCCCATCTTCATCTTCCTCTTGATACCCTCAATGCTTGCGTGACCTCCTTGAGCTTTCTTGACGTCGTCCATCAAGGTTGGTCTGACTTCCAAATGATCCAGGAATCCAGGGGTGACCAATTCCAAACTGAACTGTTCGATCTCCTTAAACAAGGCTGGCTGCCTTTCTTGAATAATGACGTTCAAAAAGCAAGCCTTCCTGCTTAAGGCATCGGCCACCACGTTAGCCTTCCCAGGGTGATACTGAACACTGAGGTCATAATCCTTGATGAGTTCCAACCATCTCCGCTGCCTCATGTTCAACTCTTTCTGGGTGAAAATATACTTCAGACTTTTGTGGTCTGTGTAAATCTCACACCGTTTCCCTAGGAGGTAATGCCGCCATGTCTTCAAGGCATGAACTACAGCCGCTAGCTCAAGATCGTGAGTAGCGTAGTTCTCCTCATGGGGTCGTAGCTGCCTGGAGAGGTATGCTATGACGCGGCCTTCTTGCATCAGAACGCTTCCCAATCCGGTTCGAGAGGCATCACAATATATCACAAACTCCTTGTGAATATCTGGTGTTGCCAGAACTGGGGCGGTGGTCAATCTCTTCTTGAGCTCTTGGAAGCTCTCTTCGCATTTTGGCGTCCACTCGAACTTCTTGTCCTTCTTGAGGAGCTGAGTCATTGGTCGTGCAATGCTAGAGAATCCTTCCACGAACTTGCGGTAATAGCCCGCCAATCCGAGGAAGCTTCTGACTTCTTTGACGGTCGTTGGAGATTGCCATTGGGTCACAGCTTCGACTTTTGCAGGATCAACAGATAATCCTTCCTCGGTCAAGACATGACCTAAGAATCCAACTTTGTGCAGCCAAAACTCACACTTGCTGAACTTGGCATACAGTTGGTGCTCACGAAGCTTGTCTAGGACCATCCTCAGATGCTGCTCATGTTCTTCCTCCGACTTCGAGAACACAAGGATGTCATCGATGAAGACGACAACGAACTTGTCCAAATATTCCATGAAGACTTTATTCATGAGGTACATGAAGTAAGCTGGGGCATTGGTTAACCCAAAAGACATGACCGTGCACTCGTACAGGCCATATCTGGTTACGAATGCCGTCTTCGGAATATCTTGGGGTCTGATCTTCAGCTGGTAATACCCAGATCTGAGGTCGATCTTGGAGAATACCTTGGCTCCGCTGAGTTGGTCAAACAGATCTTCGATCTTGGGAAGTGGGTACTTGTTCTTGATTGTAACTTCATTGAGGGAACGATAGTCAATGCATAAGCGGATGGTACCGTCCCTCTTTGCCACAAACAGAACAGGTGATCCCCAAGGGGAGGCACTCGGGCGGATAAATCCTTTCCTTAGCTGCTCTTCTAACTGCTTCTTCAACTCTGCTAGTTCTTCCGTTCCCATTCTATAAGGCTTCTTATAGATGGGTCCTGCTCCGGGCACGAGCTCGATGATGAACTCAATGTCGCGGTCAGGGGGCATTCCCGGTAGTTCATCCGGAAAGACATCAGGATACTCACATACCACCGGTACTTGGTCTAGCCCAACTTCAGACAGACAGTTGACTTTAGCGGCTTGAGCGGAAGAGGAGTTGGGGGCAAACTTGACTTCTACACCTTGGTCATTGGTCACAGTGACTGTCCGATTGGCACAGTCTAATAAGCCTTGGTGCTTGCTGAGCCAATTCATGCCTAAGATCACATCCAAGCCTTGCGATCTCAGGACGATAAGGTCTGCTAGGAAGTCTACACCATTAATGGTAATACTGACTCCTTTACAGCCTATCTTGGCTCTCATCTCGGCTCCGGGGGTTTGTACCACCATAGGGTTATTCAGGGGTGTAGGGGTCATGCCACTTTTTAATGCAAATCTTTGAGTGACAAATGAATGCGTTGCTCCAGAATCAAACAAGACAGTTGCAGGTGCTGAGTTGACAAGGAACGTACCCAGCACGACGTCCGGGTCTTCCTGGGCTTCTTCAGCAGTGACGTGATTCACACGCCCCTTCCCATAGTTCGGTGGATTGCGAGGAGCTGGGTTCCTTGGTGGCATTCCACGGCCTTGTCCTTGGTTCTGCGCATTGGGGCGCGGGGCATCAGGCTTCTTGTTGGGGCACACCCTGGAGATGTGTCCGGGCTGACCACACCCAAAACAAGTGACTTGATTTGGAGTGTTGATCTTGTTGCCACCATTGGTATTGGGGTTGAAAGCTGGCCTGGGGTTGGCATACTGCTGAGGCTGAGGATTGGCACGAGGTGCAGGAGCTCTTGGCTGCTGATAGGTTGGCTTGGCCGGGGCTGACTGCCACGGACGAGGCTTCTGGTTGCTGGAACTTCCCTTACTGATCAACTTGCGCTTGCGAGTGTCTTCCAAAGCACGCCGCTTGTCTTCAAGCATAAGTGCCTTGTTTACCAGATCAGGGAAAGACGGGCAGTCGCACACGACAAGCGAATATTCCAGAGTCTGATTAAGGCCTTCCATGAAGCGCTCCCTTTTGGCAGCATCGGTGCTGACATCCTCAGGGGCATACCTTGACAGAATACTGAACTTCTGCATATACTCCTTGACAGTGCCACTTCCTTGCTTCAGGGCTCGGAACTCGCGCTTTTTAATAGCCATGACTCCAGAAGGAATGTGGGCCTTGCGGAATTCTGCCTTGAAGTTAACCCAAGTGATGTCTTGTTCAGCATGCATGACCTTGAATCCATCCCACCAAGCTCTTGCGGTTCCCCCGAGGCAGTGGGCTGCATAGGCCACCTTCTCGCGATCTTCGGTGCATCCGACTAGTTCCAGAATCTCCTCAATGGAACGGACCCAGTCATCAGCATCCAGGGGTTCTGCAGTCTCGATGAAGGTTGGTGGTGCATGCTTCTTGAATTCTGCCAACGTGGAACGTCCATTGCCATTCCCCGCTGGTTGGCGGTTGTTGGCAACAGCTTGAGCAATCAGCTGAAGAGCTGCAGTGTTGGCTTGGCGTTCCTCTCGGAAAGCTTGGAGAAGCTGAGCCATGTCCATGCTTGGAGGAGGTGGCGGTGGTGGAGCTTGGTCGCTGGTTTGGTCTGCCTCTGGCTGCGAGGATGCTCCGGCTTCGGGCTGCTGGGTAGAGGTACCAGTACGAGTTACAACAGGCATCCTGTTGGAGCGGTAAAAGGTCTCATGACTCGGAAGAGGAAAAGCAGACAGATAGGTGCCTAGTAAGGGGGTGGGTGTGACACTAAATCAAATCATGCAAGGGCCGTAAGGCCAAAACACTTTCATTAAAATCCAAATGGGTGATGTAGTCGTTTACATATTCCCGAAGGAAGATTACGACTTACATCCAGACACGGCAAAAGCTAGCACTAGATGGTTTCATATGAACCATACAAGGACTCGACTGCGCATAGGGGTTACACGACCTATCCTACCGTAGGGGTTACAACTGGCATATCCGAGTAGCGAATAATGCCTAAGCGGCGGAATGCTCGGTCGCGTATTCCGGCTCTTCTGGGTCTTCCTCCTTGTCTTCATCTGACTGGGCTCCCTTGTCACTTGAGGGAGTGGGGGAGTGGAGGAGTTGGATACGACGGTGCTTCGACGGTGGTGCAGGGAAAAGCTTGCGATATTCCCTTGCTCTCATCCGGCGTCGCCGAGGTGGTTCTTCATCCTTGGAAGACACATCCTCGGAGGGCCTTCCACCTCGATATGCGATCGCGGATTGGCCAGAAGGTGCTCCTTCCTTCTTAATCATGTTTGCCTTCTCTTGAGCTCGACGAAGAAGTGCCTTGGTCTTGTAAAGTTCTTCTCGAAGCTTCATTGATTCCGAGGCCAAGTCTTGTGCCAAGCTGTCGGCACATAGACTGAAGTAGGTCTGGAACCGAAGCGAGAGTCCATCCTTCAGTGGAGGAGCTAGTGCGCTGCTTTCTTCGTCACCTTCCTTCCGGTAAGGTAAGAAGCGTGTTGCCATCTTGGCGGCCATCTCCGGAAGAAGCTCGCGGAGACGGGTTAGTGCCTTGAGTGCAGCAGCTTCGGCCGCAAGTGGTAGTGTCGTCATCTGGGGTCCCTCGAAGAACCAACTTGTGGGAGGATCGTTCGCCCTCACGATCACTTCCACATGGTACTCCGCCTCAGTATCGCTCACCCAATGCTCGTGGTAGGTGAGGATGGGTGCTCGGTGGAACTGACACTCCTGGAGGCTATCCTCGAGAAGTAGGGGAAACCCAGTGGTCAGGTGCTCTTCGGGAACAGCGGCCATCTACAAGGTGGAATAGGAAGGGTTAATAAGCTGAGAGAATCTCAGGTTTAGAAAAGAAGAGAGGTTCAGAAGGTTTTGAAAAAGGGGTCTCAACTAACTAACGCCCATGCTAACTAAGGCTTCCTACAGTCAGGATGGCTCTGATACCAGCTCTGTGGGGACCCCGACCTGGAAGTCGAGATCACCGAATGCACGTGTACAGTGATCCCAGAGATCAATGCTCACTGAACACACAGAAGCTGAAATAACAAGAGTCTTACATCCATACAAATAGTCTTACACGAATTAAGGCCATTATGGCCAAGTCTTACATAGATAGAGCCTCACGGGCTGAATAGCAAATATTCAAATAGCGGAAGTCTTCGATAAAACGGGTAGAACCCATGCCATCTGCCTTAACCCTACAGGCATTCTGACTGGGATAGCGTCCTAGTTCGCATGGTCGTCTTCAAAGAACTCTTCTTCATAATCTTGTTCTTCCATGCCTGGCCAATTAAATAACCAGTGGCAAGCCAATGAGTACTTTGAATGTACTCGCAAGCAACCCATGATGTGGTTCAAGTAACAATGCAATTGAATAAATATGAACAATCTAGCAGGAGGCTAGAACAATATGATGTCATCAAGCTTATGCATCATTAACCTCGCGTAACCTCGATAACAGGTTACCAATATCAACATGGATATGATTCATCTCAACTGAGTCAAGTCTCCAACTTGACTTGTCACACACATATCAACACTGATGAAGTAAAATTCTGGACATAGTTTAAGTAGCACCACCCAACTGTCCATGACCGTGGACACGGCTATTCGAATAGTTTTACACTCTGCAGAGGTTGCGCACTTTACCCACAAGATCCGGGGAACTTCCGTGTCATCCACGACCCGCGGTACCTCAAGTACCCGGGGTAAGCACCCGGTCATTACCTTTCCTTAGACGACACTAACATAGAGTCCACTCGTTGGCACACGGCCTTGGGGTACAAACAATAGATCACGGGACATGCCCTAATTCAATGTTTACGCGTACCCGAAGGGACCAACGGTGTGTCCGGTGCCCTGTAAAAACAGTCATGGCCGCCTATCCAAGCACGACCCCGTCCCGGGAAAGTCCTCAAGTCTTCCCGTCACTAGTAATGCGGGCACTATGCTAGTATCGACCTAAGTAATCAATAAAGCCCCGTCCCATAAGGGGTAGTGTGGTTGCACATGTTCGGTTGGGACGGTAGACACACATAAATCTAATCCATCATTCCACCATGCACATGATATTACCGGCACATCACTTCTTTCTCAAGTGATGACCTAACACTTCATCACCCTCGGGCATTAGGGGCACCCGATGGGTTCATGCAAAGTTTCCACTACGGGGGTTTATATCACACATGCATCATATGAGCATCAAGACCAACTATTGCATGTCATCTAGCATGTAGCAAGATCAACAATAAAGCATGCATCATGTGGTGGTTTATCTAGGTTACCATCGTAACCCTATTCATCATGCATCGGAAACCAACGGGTTCCGAGGAACAAGTGTATCATGGTCAAAGGGCTGCTTGCCTGGATTGGCCTGGTCTTCAAAGTCTTCTAGTCCTTCCCCTTCTTCTTCCACAGCAACCTCTTCGAATACGGGATCTATACGTCGCATAATAATAACGGAAAAATAAGAATACAAATAAGACAGAAAAACCAAAGTGCTCAGAAAAATGTCAACTTATTTTTGTAAAATACTAGAGAGTTTTCTAAGATGGGGAAAAATCTTAGTTGGAGTTTTGGAGTCACAGAATAGGATATATGGATTTTTGAACAGGAGTTATACTGCTTAAATTTGAATTTAAATTCAAACAGTACAGAAAAGTTTCATGGATTTGAATGAGAGTAGTACCATTAAATAGGTTGGAATATTACAAGATTTTATGAGTTGGAAATAATTAATTTGGATCAATATTCTTTTCTGTAAAAATGTTTGAAACACTAACAGAAAAGAAAAAGAAAAAGGGTCCATGTGCAACTGGGCCAAAGGGCCACAGTGCACGGCCCAGGGCTGACTAGCCCAGCCGCACGGGCCAGCGCGCGCGCACGTCAGGTTTCAAACCTGACGGGCGGGGCCCGTGGGTCAGTGGCACAGAGGAGAGGAGAGAGGCGGGTGGATGACAGGCGGGGCCCGCCTGTCATCTTCAACCCTACGGCCACGGCGACGGCGAGCTCACCGGCGACGACTCCGGCCACGGCGACGGCAACGGAGGGCAGGGTCAGGTTCAGCGTCGAGTGGCGGATGCGGTGGTGGTATCGCGGCACGGCGGGGAGCTCTGGTTCGCCGGCGACGAGGTGCGACGGCGGAAGCTCGTCGGAGGTCGGTGGTCGGGGTTGTTTTCGACTGCAAACAGAAGGGGAAAGAGAGGGGAAATGGTCAGGGGTGTGCTGCGGTTTCAAAACAGGCGGAGGGAGGAGCAGGGGAGGCCTGTACCTCGAGATCGCCGGCGGCCCGACGCGGCGGAGCTCCGGTCGATCCCGAGCACTGGGGCGCTCCGGGGCTGATCTGAGGGTGCAGGAGGGGCTAGTGAGGTGTGGTGGAGCTGGTGATGGAGTTGGGAGAGCTCGGGGAGGTCTTAAATAGGCGCGCCCGTGGTTCACCGTGGACCCGTGCGCCGGCGAGGCTGCAGGCGAGGCTGTGGAGGGTTCTGGGGTCTGGGAACATGCCGGGGAGGTTCGTGGACTTGCTCCACGTCCAGCCGAGGGGATAAGAAGAGCGGGGAAGCAGCAGGGGCGTGCGCGCGTGTGAGCCAGAGGAGTGGCCGCCGCGGGCGGCCAGCGCGCGTGCGTCGACGGCCACTGGAGGGCGTAGGAGGAGGGGGACAGCACCGGAGGGGGCTGCGGACGTCGAGGCGCGTTGGGAGGCGCGAGGGGGAGGCTCGAGGTGGTCGGGGGGCGATGATTGGCCCGACCCAGCGTGCGGGAGCACTGTTCACGCGCTCCAGAGCGCGCGTGTGACCGGCATCGTCGCGCTCTCGTTGGCTTGGCTCGTCCCAGCGTGTCCAACAGTGTCTGGGGTGTTGAGGGAGTAGTATAGAATTGCCCCAAGGCCTTGGATGCTCTGGGGTGCAGAGAGAGAGGGAGGAGGGCTAGGGGACTTGGTGAAAACTGCTGTCCAGCAAGGTAAAGTGGAGGTTTCACCCCTCAATCATAGAGCTGAGGTGCTGGGGAAGTTACTGGGGTTTGCTAGTAACCTAGGGCACCTGTGGTAAGAAGCTGAGGCATTGGAGAAAAGTGAAAGTGGTAAAAGTAGGGGTTTTAAGATTTCTGCAGAAGGTGTTTGATCATGGTTTGATCAAGCAAATGAAGTTCAATTGGCATGACACTTGACAGGGTTGAAAGGCATGAGAAAATAGGGTGCTTCACCAAATTTGAGCTCATTTGGAGAAACTAGCCAATGTAACTTTGGTGAACCCTAGAAATCAACAGAAACAGTTTCATGTTGATTGAGTCAAGCTAATCATCTCCCCTTGATGCACCACTTGGTGTAGCATCCTCATTTGGGGTATTGATCATGCTCACAAAGTTTGAGGCTCCAGATAAAAAGTTGGTAATGTAAAGTTGTTCAAATTTGTGTTTGAACAGAAAGGGTTTTGAGGTGATCTGATCAAGTTGCTCTATTCCAAATCTTGTGCCATTTGGTCTAGGTGCCTTATTAGGCTATCCTAGCATGTGCACCAAGTTTGAGAGCATTTGGACAAGCTTGGCAATGTAGAGTTGCTCAAACTTCAAATATGGACAGATTGGTTATGAAGGGGTTTGAGGTGGTTTCCTAGATCTCCAATGCATGAGGCTTTGCAAGATCATCAAACATGTCATATATGACATGAAAGAATTTCCCTGGAATTTTTGGAGAAAAATTCCTTTGTAAATATTTCAAAAGCTTGAAATATCCAGAAAGGGTTTTAGAGGGTTTAGCCCAATATTTTGAACATGACCAAGTGTTGAAACTCTTATATATGGACAATATATGTCCTATGAGTCTCTCTGAATTTTGGCAAATATTTTTGAAACAGTTAAATCATTTTCCCCTATTAAAGATCATTTCTGGCCTTAAGAAAAAGCTTTTAAATAAAATAGGAAAATAACTTTTAAAATTATACCTTTGTGGTTTCTGGGAGTCCTATGACTACTAGGTCTCAAATAAACCTTTTGAAAAAGTTTTCATACCCTTAATCAAGTACTTGCTGTGCAAATCTCAATTCAGGGGTTTTTGGAAAAATAAATTTATAAAATACTTTTTGGCCAAATTAATTTTATAAGAAAATACTATGCTGCTATATAACACTTGGCATGATCATTGGGCAGAAGTTTTGGATAAGGAGATGAAATCTACAAGAGGTCATAGTTGACTTTAATGAGCACAAGAAAAACAAATGCAGAGAAACTCAATTCCAAATAAAAGCCAAATGATGCTAAAAATTTTTGCTGGTCCAAATTTTCATGCTTCAAAGTTACAAATAACATGTTACAAAATGCAGGGTGTGACAGATCTACCCCCCTTACAAGAATCTCGTCCCCGAGATTCCTAAACTAGGGCTTAAAAGAGGTCGGGAAACTCGGATCTAAGATAGTCTTCTCGTTCCCAGGTTGCTTCTGCTTCGGTGTGGTTGCTCCACTGAACCTTGAAGTACTTGATGGTACGGCTCCGCGTACGTCGTTCTGCTTCGTCCAGGATACGGATAGGCTTCTCGCGGTAGGTCAAGTCGGGCTGCAGATCAATGGCTTGGTGATCCACATCCTTGTAGAGACTGGGCTTGTCTGGGACCTGGAGACACTTCCGGAGTTGTGACACATGGAACACATTGTGCACATCGGATAGCTCAGGTGGTAGTTCCAACTGATAAGCCACTTCTCCTCGTCGTGCAGTGATCTCAAAGGGCCCAATGAACCTTGGTGCGAGCTTCCCCTTGACATGGAAACGCTTGGTTCCCTTCAGAGGAGTTACCCGCAGGTACACATGATCTCCGACACGGAAACTCATGTCTCGGCGTCGAGTGTCAGCATAACTCTTCTGCCTTGACTTGGCTGCCTTTAGTCGCTCTCTGACTAGTTGGACTTGCTCTTCTGCTGCGCGGAGAATATCCGGTCCAAAGACTAGTCCTTCTCCAGTCTCTGACCAGTTGAGGGGTGTGCGACATCTGCGTCCGTACAATGCCTCAAATGGTGCCATCTGTAGGCTTGACTGGTAACTGTTGTTATAAGAGAACTCGGCGAAAGGGAGATAGTCTTCCCACTTGGCTCCATATGCCAGGACACAGGCTCGGAGCATATCTTCGAGAATCTGATTGACTCGCTCAGTCTGCCCTCCGGTCTGTGGGTGGAAAGCTGTGCTGAAAGACAACTTGGTTCCCAAGGCTTCTTGGAACTTCTTCCAGAACCTTGAGGTGAACTGGGTTCCTCGATCTGACACAATCTCCTTGGGAACACCGTGAAGACTTACGATTCGGTCCATGTAGAGAGCTGCCAGCCGGTTGCCATCATAAGTGGTCTTGACAGGAATGAAATGAGCCACCTTGGTCAAATGATCGACTATGACCCAGATAGAGTCATGTCCTCTATTTGACCTTGGTAGTCCAGTGATGAAGTCCATTCCGACTTTGTCCCACTTCCACTCAGGAACCTTGAGTGGTTGAAGCAATCCAGCGGGTCGCTGATATTCAGCCTTGACCTTTTGGCACACATCACACTTTGCAACATAGGTTGCAATATCTCTCTTCATACCGTGCCACCAGAATCGTGCCTTCAAGTCTTGGTACATCTTGGTTCCTCCGGGGTGGATGGAATACGGGGTGTCGTGGGCTTCTTGCAGAATCAGCGTCTTCAACTCGGGGTTGTTTGGTACGCAGAGACGACCTTTGTACCAAACAATCCCGTGCTCGTCTTCGGAGAATCCTGGGGCCTTGCCCATCTTCATCTTCCTCTTGATACCCTCAATGCTTGCGTGACCTCCTTGAGCTTTCTTGACGTCGTCCATCAAGGTTGGTCTGACTTCCAAATGATCCAGGAATCCAGGGGTGACCAATTCCAAACTGAACTGTTCGATCTCCTTAAACAAGGCTGGCTGCCTTTCTTGAATAATGACGTTCAAAGAGCAAGCCTTCCTGCTTAAGGCATCGGCCACCACGTTAGCCTTCCCAGGGTGATACTGAACACTGAGGTCATAATCCTTGATGAGTTCCAACCATCTCCGCTGCCTCATGTTCAACTCTTTCTGGGTGAAAATATACTTCAGACTTTTGTGGTCTGTGTAAATCTCACACCGTTTCCCTAGGAGGTAATGCCGCCATGTCTTCAAGGCATGAACTACAGCCGCTAGCTCAAGATCGTGAGTAGCGTAGTTCTCCTCATGGGGTCGTAGCTGCCTGGAGAGGTATGCTATGACGCGGCCTTCTTGCATCAGAACGCTTCCCAATCCGGTTCGAGAGGCATCACAATATATCACAAACTCCTTGTGAATATCTGGTGTTGCCAGAACTGGGGCAGTGGTCAATCTCTTCTTGAGCTCTTGGAAGCTCTCTTCGCATTTTGGCGTCCACTCGAACTTCTTGTCCTTCTTGAGGAGCTGAGTCATTGGTCGTGCAATGCTAGAGAATCCTTCCACGAACTTGCGGTAATAGCCCGCCAATCCGAGGAAGCTTCTGACTTCTTTGACGGTCGTTGGAGATTGCCATTGGGTCACAGCTTCGACTTTTGCAGGATCAACAGATAATCCTTCCTCGGTCAAGACATGACCTAAGAATCCAACTTTGTGCAGCCAAAACTCACACTTGCTGAACTTGGCATACAGTTGGTGCTCACGAAGCTTGTCTAGGACCATCCTCAGATGCTGCTCATGTTCTTCCTCCGACTTCGAGAACACAAGGATGTCATCGATGAAGACAACAACGAACTTGTCCAAATATTCCATGAAGACTTTATTCATGAGGTACATGAAGTAAGCTGGGGCATTGGTTAACCCAAAAGACATGACCGTGCACTCGTACAGGCCATATCTGGTTACGAATGCCGTCTTCGGAATATCTTGGGGTCTGATCTTCAGCTGGTAATACCCAGATCTGAGGTCGATCTTGGAGAATACCTTGGCTCCGCTGAGTTGGTCAAACAGATCTTCGATCTTGGGAAGTGGGTACTTGTTCTTGATTGTAACTTCATTGAGGGAACGATAGTCAATGCATAAGCGGATGGTACCGTCCCTCTTTGCCACAAACAGAACAGGAGATCCCCAGGGGGAGGCACTCGGGCGGATAAATCCTTTCCTTAGCTGCTCTTCTAGCTGCTTCTTCAACTCGGCTAGTTCTTCCGTTCCCATTCTATAAGGCTTCTTATAGATGGGTCCTGCTCCGGGCACGAGCTCGATGATGAACTCAATGTCACGGTCAGGGGGCATTCCCGGTAGTTCATCCGGAAAGACATCAGGATACTCACATACCACCGGTACTTGATCTAGCCCAACTTCAGACAGACAGTTGACTTTAGCGGCTTGAGCGGAAGAGGAGTTGGGGGCAAACTTGACTTCTACACCTTGGTCATTGGTCACAGTGACTGTCCGATTGGCACAGTCTAACAAGCCTTGGTGCTTGCTGAGCCAATCCATCCCTAAGATCACATCCAAGCCTTGCGATCTCAGGATGATAAGGTCTGCTAGGAAGTCTACACCGTTAATGGTAATACCGACTCCTTTACAGCCTATCTTGGCTCTCATCTCGGCTCCGGGGGTTTGTTCCACCATAGGGTTATTCAGGGGTGTAGGGGTCATGCCAGTTTTTAATGCAAATCTTTGAGTGACAAATGAATGCGTTGCTCCAGAATCAAACAAGACAGTTGCAGGTGCTGAGTTGACAAGGAACATACCCAGCACGACGTCCGGGTCTTCCTGGGCTTCTTCAGCAGTGACGTGATTCACACGCCCCTTCCCATAGTTCGGTGGATTGCGAGGAGCTGGGTTCCTTGGTGGCATTCCACGGCCTTGTCCCTGGTTCTGCGCACTGGGGCGCGGGGCATCAGGCTTCTTGTTGGGGCACACCCTGGAGATGTGTCCGGGCTGTCCACACCCAAAACAAGTGACTTGATTTGGAGTGTTGATCTTGTTGCCACCATTGGTATTGGGGTTGAAAGCTGGCCTGGGGTTGGCATACTGCTGAGGCTGAGGGTTGGCACGAGGTGCAGGAGCTCTTGGCTGCTGATAGGTTGGCTTGCCGGGGCTGACTGCCACGGACGAGGCTTCTGGTTACTGGAACTTCCCTTACTGATCAACTTGCGCTTGCGAGTGTCTTCCAAAGCACGCCGCTTGTCTTCAAGCATAAGTGCCTTGTTCACCAGGTCAGGGAAGGACGGGCAGTCGCACACGACAAGCGAATATTGCAGAGTCTGATTAAGGCCTTCCATGAAGCGCTCCCTTTTGGCAGCATCAGTGCTGACATCCTCAGGGGCATACCTTGACAGAATACTGAACTTCTTCATGTATTCCTTGATAGTGCCACTTCCTTGCTTCAGGGCTCGGAACTCGCGCTTTTTGATAGCCATGACTCCAGAAGGAATGTGGGCCTTGCGGAATTCTGCCTTGAATTTAACCCAAGTGATGTCTTGTTCAGCATGCATGACTTTGAATCCATCCCACCAAGCTCTTGCGGTTCCCCCGAGGCAGTGGGCTGCATAAGCCACTTTCTCGCGATCTTCGGTGCATCCGACTAGTTCCAGAATCTCCTCAATGGAACGGACCCAGTCATCAGCATCCAGGGGTTCAGCAGTCTCGATGAAGGTTGGTGGTGCATGCTTCTTGAACTCTGCCAACGTGGAACGTCCATTGCCATTCCCCGCCGGTTGGCGGTTGTTGGCAACAGCTTGAGCAATCAGCTGAAGAGCTGCAGTGTTGGCTTGGCGTTCCTCTCAGAAGGCTTGGAGAAGCTGAGCCATGTCCATGCTTGGAGGAGGTGGTGGTGGTGGAACTTGGTCGTTGGTTTGGTCTGCCTCTGGCTGCGAGGACGCTCCGGCTTCGGGCTGCTGGGTAGAGGTACCAGTACGAGTTACAACAGGCATCCTGTTGGAGCGGTAAAAGGTCTCATGACTCGGGAGAGGAAAAGCAGATAGATAGGTGCCTAGTAAGGGGGTGGGTGTGACACTAAATCAAATCATGCAAGGGCTGGGAGGCCAAAACACATTTATAAAAATCCAAATGGGTGATGTAGTCGTTTACACATTCCCGAAGGAAGATTACGACTTACATCCAGACACGACAAGAGCTAGCACTAGATGGCTTCATATGAACCATACAAGGACTCGACTGCGCATAGGGGTTACACGACCTATCCTACCGTAAGGGTTACAACGGGCATATCCGAGTAGCGAATAATCCCTAAGTGGCGGAATGCTCGGTCGCGTATTCCGGCTCTTCTGGGTCTTCCTCCTTGTCTTCATCTGACTGAGCTCCTTTGTCGCTTGAGGGAGTGGTAGAGTGGAGGAGTTGAATACGACGGTGCTTCGACGGGGGTGCAGGGAAAAGCTTGCGGTATTCCCTTGCTGTCATCCGGCGTCGCCGAGGTGGTTCTTCACCCTTGGAAGACGCATCCTCGGAGGGCCTTCCGCCTCGATATGCGATAGCGGATTGTCCAGAAGGTGCTCCTTCCTTCTTGATCCTGTTTGCCTTCTCTTGAGCTCGACGAAGAAGTGCCTTGGTCTTGTAAAGTTCTTCTCGAAGCTTCATGGATTCCGAGGCCAAGTCTTGTGCCAGACTGTCGGCACATAGACTGAAATAGGCCTGGAACCGAAGCGAGAGTCCTTCCTTCAGTGGAGGGGCTAGTGCGCTGCTTTCTTCGTCACCTTCCTTCCGGTAAGGTAAGAAGCGAGTTGCCATCTTGGCTGCCATCTCCGGAAGAAGCTCGCGGAGACGGGTTAGTGCCTTGAGTGCAGCAGCCTCGGCAGCAAGTGGTAGTGTTGCCATCTGGGGTCCCTCGAAGAACCAACTTGTGGGAGGATCGTTTGCCTTCACGATCACTTCCACATGGTACTCCACCTCAGTATCGCTCACCCAATGCTCATGGTAGGTGAGGATGGGTGCTCGGTGGAACTGACACTCCTGGAGGCTATCCTCGAGAAGTAGGGGAAACCCAGTGGTCAGGTGCTCTTCGGGAACAGCGGCCATCTACAAAGGTGGAATAGGAGGGGTTAATAAACTGAGGAAATCTCAGGTTTAGAAAAGAAGAGAGGTTCAGAAGGTTTTGAAAAAGGGGTCTCATCTATCTAACGCCCATGCTAACTAAGGCTTCCTACAGTCAGGATGGCTCTGATACCAGCTCTGTGGGGACCCCGACTTGGAAGTCGAGATCACCGAATGCACGTGTACAGTGATCCCAGAGATCAATGCTCACTGAACACACAGAAGCTGAAATAACAAGAGTCTTGCATCCATACAATTAGTCTTACACGAATTAAGGCCATTATGGCCAAGTCTTACATAGATAGAGTCTCACGGGCTGAATAGCAAATACTCAAATAGCGGAAGTCTTCGATAAAACGAGTAGAACCCATGCCATCCGCCTTAACCCTACAGGCATTCTGACTGGGATAGCGTCCTAGTTCGCATGGTCGTCTCCAAAGAACTCTTCCTCATAATCCTGCTCTTCCATGCCTAGCCAATTAAATAACCAGTGGCAAGCCAATGAGTACTTTGAATGTACTCGCAAGCAACCCATGATGTGGTACAAGTAACAATGCAAGTGAATAATAATGAACAATCTAGCAGGAGGCTAGAACAATATGCTATCATCAAGCTTATGCATCAATAACCTCGCGTAACCTTGAGAACAGGTTACCGACATCAACATGAATATGATTCATCTCATCGAGCCAATTCACCACCTTGACTCACATACACACGCATGTTTCTCAAACATTGGACGTAGCCCAAGAGCGGTTACCCAACTGTCCATGACCGTGGACACGGCTATTCGAATAGTTTGACACTCTGCAGAGGTTGCGCACTTTACCCACAAGATCCGGGGAACTTCCGTGTCATCCACGACCCGCGGTACCTCAAGTACCCGGGGTAAGCACCCGGTCATTACCTTTCCTTAGACGACACTAACATAGAGTCCACTCGTTGGCACACGACCTTTGGGTACAACAATAGTTCACGGGACTTGCCCTAATTCAATGTTACGCGTACCCGCAGGGGCCAACGGTGTGTCCGGTGCCCTGTGAAAACAGTCATGGTCGCCTATCCAAGCACGACCCCGTCCCGGGAAAGACCTCAAGTCTTCCCGTCACTAGTAATGCGGGCACCATGCTAGTATCGACCTAAGTAATCAATAAAGCCCCGTCCCATAAGGGGTAGTGTGGTTGCACATGTATGGTTGGAATAACGGTCGCAACTTCAACCAATCCGTTTGAAAAACACACACACTTGCCTTGGCACACCACTTCGTCATCAAGTGGTCACCCAACTCATCATCATCATTATCACCCTCGGGCATAACTGGCACCCGACGGGGTTTTACGCAAAGACTCCAACCATGGAGGTTCATGTCTCACATGCATCACTTTTCATGTCTACTAACCATATGCAAATCATCTAGCTCATAGCAAGATCAAGATCATGTCATGCATCATATAAGTATCATGGTCACCTACTGCATGTTATCTAGCATATAACAGGATCAAGGATAAAGCATGCATCATATGGTGGTTCATCTAGGTTACCATCGTAACCCTAATCATGTATCGGAAACCAACGGGTTCCGAGGAACAAGAGTATCATGGTCAAAGGGCTGCTTGCCTGGAATGGCTTGGTCTTCAAAGTCTTCTAGTCCTTCTCCTTCTTCTTCCATAGCAACTTCGTCAAATACGGGATCTATACGTCGCATAATAATAACGGAAAAATAAGAATACAAATAGGACAGAAAAACCAAAGTGCTCAGAAAAATGTCAACTCATTTTTGTAAAATACTAGAGGGTTTTCTAAGATGGGGAAAAATCTTAGTTGGAGTTTTGGAGTTACAGAATAGGACATATTGATTTTTGAACAGGAGTTATACTGCTTAAATTTGAATTTAAATTTAAACAGTACAGAAAAGTTTCATGGAATTGGATGAAAGTAGTACCATTAAATAGGTTGGAATATTACAAGATTTTAGGAGTTGGAAATAATTAATTTGGATCAATATTCTTTTCTGTAAAAATGTTTAAAACAATTACAGAAAGAATAAAGAAAAATCGCCCCTGTGCAACTGGGCCAAAGGGCCACAGTGCACGGCCCAGGGCTGACTAGCCCAGCCGCACGGGTGCCCGCGCGCGCACGTCAGGTTTTTGAACCTGACGGGCGGGGCCCAGCGGTCAGTGGCAGAGAGGAGGGGGAGAGAGGTGAGGGGATGACAGGCGGGGCCCGCCTGTCATCTTCAACCCTACGGCCACGGCGACGGCGAGCTCACCGGCGTTGGTTCCGGCCACGGCGATGGCAACGGAGGGCGGGGATGGGTTCAGCGTCGAGTTGCGGTTGCAACGGTGGTGGTGCGGCACGCCGGGGAGGTCGGGTTCGCCGGCGACGAGGAGCGACGGCGGAAGCTCGTCGGAGGTCAGCTGCAGCGGCCGTTTCCGACTGCGGACAGAGGGGGAAAGAGAGGGGAAAGAGTCAGTGGCGAGCTGCGGTTCCGAAACGGGCGGAAAGAGAGGCCGGGGAGGCCTGTACCTCGAGATCGCCGGCGGCCCGACGCGGCGGAGCTCCGGTCGATCCCGAGCACTGGGGCGCTCCGGGGTCGAACTGGTGGTGCAGGAGGGGCTAGGGGAGAGTGGTGAGGCTTGTGATGGAGTTGGGAGAGCTCGGGGAGGCCTATTTATAGGGCCCCGACGAGGACCCGAGGTCCAGTGCGCCGGCGAGCTCCGGCTCGTCGCTACAGCGCACGGGAGGCTGCGGGAGTGAGTCAGGGGTGTTCCTGGACGTCTTCCACGTCCAGCTGAGGTAAGAGGAGGAGCGGGGGAGCAGCAGAGGCGCGCGCGCGTGTGAGCCAGAGGAGTGGCCGCCGCGGGCGGCCAGCGCGCGTGCGGCGACGGCCACTGGAGGGCGCAGGAGGAGGGGCGACAGCACCGGAGGGGGCTGCGGAAGTCGAGGCGCGTTGGGAGGCGCGAGGGGGAGGCTCGAGGTGGTCGGGGAGCGGCGATTGGCCGAAGCCAGCGTGCGAGCTGCACTGTTCACGCGCTCTGGAGCACGCGTATGGCTGGCATCAGCATGACCTCGCCGTTCTGATCCGTTCCAACGCGCCCAAGAGTGTCTAGGAGGTTGAGGGGAGAGTAAACAATTGCCCTAAGGCCTTGGATGCTCTGTGGTGTAGAGAGAGAGGGAGGGTGCTGGTGAAAATGGTGAAAGATGGGTGCACAGCAGGGTAAGGCTGGGGTTTCACCCCTCAATCATAGAGCTGAGGTGCTGGGGAAGTTACTGGGGTTTGCTAGTAACCCAATGCACCTGTGGTAAAGAGCTGAGGCTATGGAGAAAAGGGAAAGTGGTAAAAGTAGAGGTTTTAAGATTTCTGCAGAAGGTGTTTGATCATGGTCTGATCAAGTAAATGAGATCCAATTGACATGGCACTTAACAGGGTTGAAAGACATGAGAAAATAGGGTGCTACACCAAATTTGAGCTCATTTGAAGAAACTGGCCAATGTAACTTTGGTGAACCCTAGAAATCAACAGAAACAGTTTCATCTTGATTGAGTCAAGCTAACCATCTCCCCTTGATGCACCACTTAGTGTAGCATCATCATTTGGGGTATTGATCATGCTCACAAAGTTTGAGGCTCCAGATAAAAAGTTGGTAATGTAAAGTTGTTCAAATTTGCATTTGAACAGAAAGGGTTTTGAGGTGATCTGATCAAGTTGCTCTATTCCAAATCTTGTGCCATTTGGTCTAGGTGCCTTATTAGGCTATCCTAGCATGTGCACCAAGTTTGAGAGCATTTGGACAAGTTTGGCAATGTAAAGTTGCTCAAACTTCAATTATGGACAGAATGGTTATGAAGGGGTTTGAGGAGGTTTTCTTGATCTCCAATGCATGAGGCTTTGCAAGATCATCAAATATGTCATATGTGACATGATAGAATTTCCCTGGAATTTTTGGAGAAAAATTCCTTTGTAAATATTTCAAAAGCTTGAAATATCCAGAAAGGGTTTTAGAGGGTTTAGCCCAATATTTTGAACATGACCAAGTGTTGAAACTCTTATATATGGACAATATATGTCCTCTGAGTCTCTCTGAATTTTGGCAAATATTTTTGAAACAGTTAAATAATTTTTCCCTATTAAAGACCATTTCTGGCCTTAAGAAAAGCCTTTTAAATAAAATAGGAAAATAACTTTTAAAATTATACCTTTGTGGTTTCTGGGAGTCCTATGACTACTAGGTCTCAAATAAACCTTTTGAAAAAGTTTTCACACCCTTAATCAAGTACTTGCAGTGCAAATCTCAATTCAGGGTTTTTTGGAAAACTAAATTTATAAAATACTTTTTGGCCAAATTAATTTTGTAAGAAAATACTATACTGCTATATAACACTTGGCATGATCATTGGGCAGAAGTTTTGGATAAGGAGATGAAATCTACAAGAGGTCATAGTTGACTTTAATGAGCATATGAAAAAGCAATTGAAGAAAACTCAATTTCAAATAAAGGCCAAATGATGCTAAAAATTTTTGCTGGTCCAAATTTTCATGCTTCAAAGTTACAAATAACATGTTACAAAATGCAGGGTGTGACAGACCTACCCCCCTTACAAGAATCTCGTCCCCGAGATTCCTAAACTAGGGCTTAAAAGAGGTCGGGAAACTCGGATCTAAGATAGTCTTCTCGTTCCCAGGTTGCTTCTGCTTCGGTGTGGTTGCTCCACTGAACCTTGAAGTACTTGATGGTACGGCTCCGCGTACGTCGTTCTGCTTCGTCCAGGATACGGATAGGCTTCTCGCGGTAGGTCAAGTCAGGCTGCAGATCAATGGCTTGGTGATCCACATCCTTGTAGAGACTGGGCTTGTCTGGAACCTGGAGACACTTCCGGAGTTGTGACACATGGAACACATTGTGCACATCGGATAGCTCAGGTGGTAGTTCCAACTGATAAGCCACTTCTCCTCGTCGTGCAGTGATCTCAAAGGGCCCAATGAACCTTGGTGCGAGCTTCCCCTTGACATGGAAACGCTTGGTTCCCTTCAGAGGAGTTACCCGCAGGTACACATGATCTCCGACACGGAAACTCATGTCTCGGCGTCGAGTGTCAGCATAACTCTTCTGCCTTGACTTGGCTGCCTTTAGTCGCTCTCTGACTAGTTGGACTTGCTCTTCTGCTGCGCGGAGAATATCCGGTCCAAAGACTAGTCCTTCTCCAGTCTCTGACCAGTTGAGGGGTGTGCGACATCTGCGTCCGTACAATGCCTCAAATGGTGCCATCTGAAGGCTTGACTGGTAACTGTTGTTATAGGAGAACTCGGCAAAAGGGAGACAGTCTTCCCACTTGGCTCCATATGCCAGGACACAGGCTCGGAGCATGTCTTCGAGAATCTGATTGACTCGCTCAGTTTGACCTCCGGTCTGTGGGTGGAAAGCTGTGCTGAAAGACAACTTGGTTCCCAAGGCTTCTTGGAATCGCTTCCAGAACCTTGAAGTGAACTGGGTGCCTCGATCTGACACAATCTCCTTGGGAACACCGTGAAGACTTACGATTCGGTTGATATAAAGAGTTGCCAACTGGTTGCCTGAGTAGGTAGTCTTGACAGGAATGAAATGAGCCACCTTGGTCAAATGATCGACTATGACCCAGATAGAGTCATGTCCTCTATTCGACCTTGGTAACCCAGTGATGAAGTCCATTCCGACTTTGTCCCACTTCCACTCAGGAACCTTGAGTGGTTGAAGCAATCCAGCGGGTCGCTGATATTCAGCCTTGACCTTTTGGCACACATCACACTTTGCAACATAGGTTGCAATCTCTCTCTTCATACCGTGCCACCAGAATCGTGCCTTCAAGTCTTGGTACATCTTGGTTCCTCCGGGGTGGATGGAATACGGGGTGTCGTGGGCTTCTTGCAGAATCAGCGTCTTCATCTCGGGGTTGTTTGGTACGCAGAGACGACCTTTGTACCAAACAATCCCGTGCTCGTCTTCGGAGAATCCTGGGGCCTTGCCCATCTTTATCTTCTTCTTGATACCTTCAATGCTTGCGTGTCCATCTTGAGCCTTCTTGACGTCGTCCATCAGGGTCGGTCTGACTTCCAAATGATCCAGAAATCCGGGGGTGACCAATTCCAAACTGAATTGTTCGATCTCCTTAAACAAGGCTGGCTGTCTTTCTCGAATAATGACATTCAAAGTGCAAGCCTTCCTGCTTAAGGCATCGGCCACCACGTTGGCCTTCCGAGGGTGGTACTGAACACTGAGGTCATAATCCTTGATGAGTTCCAACCATCTCCGCTGCCTCATGTTCAACTCTTTTTGGGTGAAAATATACTTCAGACTTTTGTGGTCTGTGTAAATCTCACACCGTTTCCCTAGGAGGTAATGCCGCCATGCCTTCAAGGCATGAACTACTGCCGCTAGCTCAAGATCATGAGTAGCGTAGTTCTCCTCATGAGGTCGTAGCTGCCTGGAGAGGTATGCTATGACGCGGCCTTCTTGCATCAGAACGCTTCCCAATCCGGTTCGAGAGGCATCACAATATATCACGAACTCCTTGTGAATATCAGGTGTTGCCAGAACTGGGGCGGTGGTCAATCTCTTCTTGAGCTCTTGGAAGCTCTCTTCGCATTTTGGCGTCCACTCGAACTTCTTGTCCTTCTTGAGGAGCTGAGTCATTGGTCGTGCAATGCTAGAGAATCCTTCCACGAACTTGCGGTAATAGCCCGCTAATCCGAGGAAGCTTCTGACTTCCTTGACGGTCGTTGGAGATTGCCATTGGGTCACAGCTTCGTTCTTTGCAGGATCAACAGATAATCCTTCCTCGGTCAAGACATGACCTAAGAATCCAACTTTGTGTAGCCAGAACTCACACTTGCTGAACTTGGCATACAGTTGGTGCTCACGAAGCTTATCTAGGACCATCCTCAGATGTTGCTCATGTTCTTCCTCCGACTTCGAGAACACAAGAATGTCATCAATGAAGACAACAACGAACTTGTCCAAATATTCCATGAAGACTTTATTCATGAGATACATGAAGTAAGCTGGGGCATTGGTTAACCCAAAAGACATGACCGTGCACTCGTACAGGCCATATCTGGTTACGAATGCCGTCTTCGGAATATCCTGGGGTCTGATCTTCAGCTGGTAATACCCAGATCTGAGGTCGATCTTGGAGAATACCTTGGCTCCGCTGAGTTGATCAAACATATCTTCGATCTTGGGAAGTGGGTACTTGTTCTAGATTGTAACTTCATTGAGGGAACGATAGTCAATGCATAAGCGGATGGTACCGTCCCTCTTTGCCACAAACAGAACAGGAGATCCCCAAGGGGAGGCACTCGGGCGAATAAATCCCTTCCTTAGCTGCTCTTCTAGCTGCTTCTTCAACTCGGCTAGTTCTTCCGTCCCCATTCTATAAGGCTTTTTATAGATGGGTCCTGCTCCGGGCACGAGCTCGATGATGAACTCAATGTCACGGTCAGGGGGCATTCCCGGTAGTTCATCCGGAAAGACATCAGGATACTCACATACCACCGGTACTTGATCTAGCCCAACTTCAGACAGACAGTTGACTTTAGCGGCTTGAGCGGAAGAGGAGTTGGGGGCAAACTTGACTTCTACACCTTGGTCATTGGTCACAGTGACTGTCCGATTGGCACAGTCTAACAAGCCTTGGTGCTTGCTGAGCCAATCCATCCCTAAGATCACATCCAAGCCTTGCGATCTCAGGATGATAAGGTCTGCTAGGAAGTCTACACCGTTAATGGTAATACCGACTCCTTTACAGCCTATCTTGGCTCTCATCTCGGCTCCGGGGGTTTGTTCCACCATAGGGTTATTCAGGGGTGTAGGGGTCATGCCACTTTTTAATGCAAATCTTTGAGTGACAAATGAATGCGTTGCTCCAGAATCAAACAAGACATTTGCAGGTGCTGAGTTGACAAGGAACATACCCAGCACGACGTCCGGGTCTTCCTGGGCTTCTTCAGCAGTGACGTGATTCACACGCCCCTTCCCATAGTTCGGTGGATTGCGAGGAGCTGGGTTCCTTGGTGGCATTCCACGGCCTTGTCCCTGGTTCTGCGCACTGGGGCGCGGGGCATCAGGCTTCTTGTTGGGGCACACCCTGGAGATGTGTCCGGGCTGTCCACACCCAAAACAAGTGACTTGATTTGGAGTGTTGATCTTGTTGCCACCATTGGTATTGGGGTTGAAAGCTGGCCTGGGGTTGGCATACTGCTGAGGCTGAGGGTTGGCACGAGGTGCAGGAGCTCTTGGCTGCAGATAGGTTGGCTTGGCCGGGGCTGACTGCCACGGACGAGGCTTCTGGTTACTGGAACTTCCCTTACTGATCAACTTGCGCTTGCGAGTGTCTTCCAAAGCACGCCGCTTGTCTTCAAGCATAAGTGCCTTGTTCACCAGGTCAGGGAAGGACGGGCAGTCGCACACGACAAGCGAATATTGCAGACTCTGATTAAGGCCTTCCATGAAGCGCTCCCTTTTGGCAGCATCAGTGCTGACATCCTCAGGGGCATACCTTGACAGAATACTGAACTTCTGCATGTATTCCTTGACAGTGCCACTTCCTTGCTTCAGGGCTCGGAACTCGCGCTTTTTGATAGCCATGACTCCAGAAGGAATGTGGGCCTTGCGGAATTCTGCCTTGAAGTTAACCCAAGTGATGTCTTGTTCAGCATGCATGACTTTGAATCCATCCCACCAAGCTCTTGCGGTTCCCCCGAGGCAGTGGGCTGCATAAGCCACTTTCTCGCGATCTTCGGTGCATCCGACTAGTTCCAGAATCTCCTCAATGGAACGGACCCAGTCATCAGCATCCAGGGGTTCAGCAGTCTTGATGAAGGTTGGTGGTGCATGCTTCTTGAACTCTGCCAACGTGGAACGTCCATTGCCATTCCCCGCCGGTTGGCGGTTGTTGGCAACAGCTTGAGCAATCAGCTGAAGAGCTGCAGTGTTGGCTTGGCGTTCCTCTCGGAAGGCTTGGAGAAGCTGAGCCATGTCCATGCTTGGAGGAGGTGGTGGTGGTGGAACTTGGTCGTTGGTTTGGTCTGCCTCTGGCTGCGAGGACGCTCCGGCTTCGGGCTGCTGGGTAGAGGTACCAGTACGAGTTACAACAGGCATCCTGTTGGAGCGGTAAAAGGTCTCATGACTCGGGAGAGGAAAAGCAGATAGATAGGTGCCTAGTAAGGGGGTGGGTGTGACACTAAATCAAATCATGCAAGGGCCGGGAGGCCAAAACACATTTATAAAAATCCAAATGGGTGATGTAGTCGTTTACACATTCCCGAAGGAAGATTACGACTTACATCCAGACACGACAAGAGCTAGCACTAGATGGCTTCATATGAACCATACAAGGACTCGACTGCGCATAGGGGTTACACGACCTATCCTACCGTAAGGGTTACAACGGGCATATCCGAGTAGCGAATAATGCCTAAGCGGCGGAATGCTCGGTCGCGTATTCCGGCTCTTCTGGGTCTTCCTCCTTGTCTTCATCTGACTGAGCTCCTTTGTCGCTTGAGGGAGTGGGAAAATGGAGGAGTTGAATACGACGGTGCTTCGACGGGGGTGCAGGGAAAAGCTTGCGGTATTCCCTTGCTGTCATCCGGCGTCGCCGAGGTGGTTCTTCACCCTTGGAAGACGCATCCTCGGAGGGCCTTCCGCCTCGATATGCGATAGCGGATTGTCCAGAAGGTGCTCCTTCCTTCTTGATCCTGTTTGCCTTCTCTTGAGCTCGACGAAGAAGTGCCTTGGTCTTGTAAAGTTCTTCTCGAAGCTTCATGGATTCCGAGGCCAAGTCTTGTGCCAGACTGTCGGCACATAGACTGAAATAGGTCTGGAACCGAAGCGAGAGTCCTTCCTTCAGTGGAGGGGCTAGTGCGCTGCTTTCTTCGTCACCTTCCTTCCGGTAAGGTAAGAAGCGAGTTGCCATCTTGGCTGCCATCTCCGGAAGAAGCTCGCGGAGACGGGTTAGTGCCTTGAGTGCAGCAGCCTCGGCAGCAAGTGGTAGTGTTGCCATCTGGGGTCCCTCGAAGAACCAACTTGTGGGAGGATCGTTTGCCATCACGATCACTTCCACATGGTACTCCACCTCAGTATCGCTCACCCAATGCTCATGGTAGGTGAGGATGGGTGCTCGGTGGAACTGACACTCCTGGAGGCTATCCTCGAGAAGTAGGGGAAACCCAGTGGTCAGGTGCTCTTCGGGAACAGCGGCCATCTACAAAGGTGGAATAGGAGGGGTTAATAAACTGAGGAAATCTCAGGTTTAGAAAAGAAGAGAGGTTCAGAAGGTTTTGAAAAAGGGGTCTCATCTATCTAACGCCCATGCTAACTAAGGCTTCCTACAGTCAGGATGGCTCTGATACCAGCTCTGTGGGGACCCCGACTTGGAAGTCGAGATCACCGAATGCACGTGTACAGTGATCCCAGAGATCAATGCTCACTGAACACACAGAAGCTGAAATAACAAGAGTCTTGCATCCATACAATTAGTCTTACACGAATTAAGGCCATTATGGCCAAGTCTTACATAGATAGAGTCTCACGGGCTGAATAGCAAATACTCAAATAGCGGAAGTCTTCGATAAAACGAGTAGAACCCATGCCATCCGCCTTAACCCTACAGGCATTCTGACTGGGATAGCGTCCTAGTTCGCATGGTCGTCTCCAAAGAACTCTTCCTCATAATCCTGCTCTTCCATGCCTGGCCAATTAAATAACCAGTGGCAAGCCAATGAGTACTTTGAATGTACTCGCAAGCAACCCATGATGTGGTACAAGTAACAATGCAAGTGAATAATAATGAACAATCTAGCAGGAGGCTAGAACAATATGCTATCATCAAGCTTATGCATCAATAACCTCGCGTAACCTTGAGAACAGGTTACCGACATCAACATGAATATGATTCATCTCATCGAGCCAATTCACCACCTTGACTCACATACACACGCATGTTTCTCAAACATTGGACGTAGCCCAAGAGCGGTTACCCAACTGTCCATGACCGTGGACACGGCTATTCGAATAGTTTGACACTCTGCAGAGGTTGCGCACTTTACCCACAAGATCCGGGGAACTTCCGTGTCATCCACGACCCGCGGTACCTCAAGTACCCGGGGTAAGCACCCGGTCATTACCTTTCCTTAGACGACACTAACATAGAGTCCACTCGTTGGCACACGGCCTTTGGGTACAACAATAGTTCACGGGACTTGCCCTAATTCAATGTTACGCGTACCCGCAGGGGCCAACGGTGTGTCCGGTGCCCTGTGAAAACAGTCATGGTCGCCTATCCAAGCACGACCCCGTCCCGGGAAAGACCTCAAGTCTTCCCGTCACTAGTAATGCGGGCACCATGCTAGTATCGACCTAAGTAATCAATAAAGCCCCGTCCCATAAGGGGTAGTGTGGTTGCACATGTATGGTTGGAATAACGGTCGGAACTTCAACCAATCCGTTTGAAAAACACACACACTTGCCTTGGCACACCACTTCGTCATCAAGTGGTCACCCAACTCATCATCATCATTATCACCCTCGGGCATAACTGGCACCCGACGGGGTTTTACGCAAAGACTCCAACCATGGAGGTTCATGTCTCACATGCATCACTTTTCATGTCTACTAACCATATGCAAATCATCTAGCTCATAGCAAGATCAAGATCATGTCATGCATCATATAAGTATCATGGTCACCTACTGCATGTTATCTAGCATATAACAGGATCAAGGATAAAGCATGCATCATATGGTGGTTCATCTAGGTTACCATCGTAACCCTAATCATGTATCGGAAACCAACGGGTTCCGAGGAACAAGAGTATCATGGTCAAAGGGCTGCTTGCCTGGAATGGCTTGGTCTTCAAAGTCTTCTAGTCCTTCTCCTTCTTCTTCCATAGCAACTTCGTCAAATACGGGATCTATACGTCGCATAATAATAACGGAAAAATAAGAATACAAATAGGACAGAAAAACCAAAGTGCTCAGAAAAATGTCAACTCATTTTTGTAAAATACTAGAGGGTTTTCTAAGATGGGGAAAAATCTTAGTTGGAGTTTTGGAGTTACAGAATAGGACATATTGATTTTTGAACAGGAGTTATACTGCTTAAATTTGAATTTAAATTTAAACAGTACAGAAAAGTTTCATGGAATTGGATGAAAGTAGTACCATTAAATAGGTTGGAATATTACAAGATTTTAGGAGTTGGAAATAATTAATTTGGATCAATATTCTTTTCTGTAAAAATGTTTAAAACAATTACAGAAAGAATAAAGAAAAATCGCCCCTGTGCAACTGGGCCAAAGGGCCACAGTGCACGGCCCAGGGCTGACTAGCCCAGCCGCACGGGTGCCCGCGCGCGCACGTCAGATTTTTGAACCTGACGGGCGGGGCCCAGCGGTCAGTGGCAGAGAGGAGGGGGAGAGGGGTGAGGGGATGACAGGCGGGGCCCGCCTGTCATCTTCAACCCTACGGCCACGGCGACGGCGAGCTCACCGGCGTTGGTTCCGGCCACGGCGATGGCAACGGAGGGCGGGGATGGGTTCAGCGTCGAGTTGCGGTTGCAATGGTGGTGGTGCGGCACGCCGGGGAGGTCGGGTTCGCCGGCGACGAGGAGCGACGGCGGAAGCTCGTCGGAGGTCAGCTGCAGCGGCCGTTTCCGACTGCGGACAGAGGGGGAAAGAGAGGGGAAAGAGTCAGTGGCGAGCTGCGGTTCCGAAACGGGCGGAAAGAGAGGCCGGGGAGGCCTGTACCTCGAGATCGCCGGCGGCCCGACGCGGCGGAGCTACGGTCGATCCCGAGCACCGGGGCGCTCCGGGGTCGAACTGGTGGTGCAGGAGGGGCTAGGGGAGAGTGGTGAGGCTTGTGATGGAGTTGGGAGAGCTCGGGGAGGCCTATTTATAGGGCCCCGACGAGGACCCGAGGTCCAGTGCGCCGGCGAGCTCCGGCTCGTCGCTACAGCGCACGGGAGGCTGCGGGAGTGAGTCAGGGGTGTTCCTGGACGTCTTCCACGTCCAGTTGAGGTAAGAGGAGGAGCGGGGGAGCAGCAGAGGCGCGCGCGCGTGTGAGCCAGAGGAGTGGCCGCCGCGGGCGGCCAGCGCGCGTGCGGCGACGGCCACTGGAGGGCGCAGGAGGAGGGGGGACAGCACCGGAGGGGGCTGCGGACGTCGAGGCGCGTTGGGAGGCGCGAGGGGGAGGCTCGAGGTGGTCGGGGAGCGGCGATTGGCCGAAGCCAGCGTGCGAGCTGCACTGTTCACGCGCTCTGGAGCGCGCGTATGGCTGGCATCAGCATGACCTCGCCGTTCTGATCCGTTCCAACGCGCCCAAGAGTGTCTAGGAGGTTGAGGGGAGAGTAAACAATTGCCCTAAGGCCTTGGATGCTCTGTGGTGTAGAGAGAGAGGGAGGGTGCTGGTGAAAATGGTGAAAGATGGGTGCACAGCAGGGTAAGGCTGGGGTTTCACCCCTCAATCATAGAGCTGAGGTGCTGGGGAAGTTACTGGGGTTTGCTAGTAACCCAATGCACCTGTGGTAAAGAGCTGAGGCTATGGAGAAAAGGGAAAGTGGTAAAAGTAGAGGTTTTAAGATTTCTGCAGAAGGTGTTTGATCATGGTCTGATCAAGTAAATGAGATCCAATTGACATGGCACTTAACAGGGTTGAAAGACATGAGAAAATAGGGTGCTACACCAAATTTGAGCTCATTTGAAGAAACTGGCCAATGTAACTTTGGTGAACCCTAGAAATCAACAAAAACAGTTTCATCTTGATTGAGTCAAGCTAACCATCTCCCCTTGATGCACCACTTAGTGTAGCATCATCATTTGGGGTATTGATCATGCTCACAAAGTTTGAGGCTCCAGATAAAAAGTTGGTAATGTAAAGTTGTTCAAATTTGCATTTGAACAGAAAGGGTTTTGAGGTGATCTGATCAAGTTGCTCTATTCCAAATCTTGTGCCATTTGGTCTAGGTGCCTTATTAGGCTATCCTAGCATGTGCACCAAGTTTGAGAGCATTTGGACAAGTTTGGCAATGTAGAGTTGCTCAAACTTCAAATATGGACAGAATGGTTATGAAGGGGTTTGAGGAGGTTTCCTTGATCTCCAATGCATGAGGCTTTGCAAGATCATCAAATATGTCATGTATGACATGATAGAATTTCCCTGGAATTTTTTGGAGAAAAATTCCTTTGTAAATATTTCAAAAGCTTGAAATATCCAGAGAGGGTTTTAGAGGGTTTGGCCCATTATTTTGAACATGACCAAGTGTTGAAACTCTCATATATGGACAATATATGTCCTCTGAGTCTCTCTGAATTTTGGCAAATATTTTTGAAACAGTTAAATAATTTTCCCCTATTAAAGACCATTTCTGGCCTTAAGAAAAAGCTTTTAAATAAAATAGGAAAATAACTTTTAAAATTATACCTTTGTGGTTTATGGGAGTCCTATGACTACTAGGTTTCAAATAAACCTTTTGAAAAAGTTTTCACACCCTTAATCAAGTACTTGCAGTGCAAATCTCAATTCAGGGGTTTTTGGAAAGCTAAATTTATAAAATACTTTTTGGCCAAATTAATTTTGTAAGAAAATACTATACTGCTATATAACACTTGGCATGATCATTGGGCAGGAGTTTTGAGTATGGAGATGAAATCAACAAGAGATCATAGTTGACTTTAATGAGCACAAGAAAAGCAAATGCAGAAAAACTCAATTTCAAATATAAGCCAAATGATGCTAAAAAATTTTGCTGGTCCAACTTTTCATGCTTCAAAGTTACAAATAACATGTTACAAAATGCAGGGTGTGACAGACCTACCCCCCTTACAAGAATCTCGTCCCCGAGATTCCTAAACTAGGGCTTAAAAGAGGTCGGGAAACTCGGATCTAAGATAGTCTTCTCGTTCCCAGGTTGCTTCTGCTTCGGTGTGGTTGCTCCACTGGACCTTGAAGTACTTGATGGTACGACTCCGCGTACGTCGTTCTGCTTCGTCCAGGATACGAATGGGCTTCTCGCGGTAGGTCAAGTCAGGCTGCAGATCAATGGCTTGGTGATCCACGTCCTTGTAGAGACTGGGCTTGTCTGGAACCTGGAGACATTTCCGGAGTTGTGACACATGGAACACATTGTGCACATCGGATAGCTCAGGTGGTAGTTCCAACTGATAAGCCACTTCTCCTCGTCGGTCGGTGATCTTGAAAGGGCCAATGAACCTTGGCGCGAGCTTCCCCTTGACGTGGAAACGCTTTGTTCCCTTCAGAGGAGTTACCCGCAGGTACACATGATCTCCGACACGGAAACTCATGTCTCGGCGTCGAGTATCAGCATAACTCTTCTGCCTTGACTTGGCTGCCTTTAATCGCTCTCTGACTAGTTGGACTTGCTCTTCTGCTGCGCGGAGAATATCCGGTCCAAAGACTAGCCCTTCTCCAGTCTCTGACCAGTTGAGGGGTGTGTGACACCTGCGTCCGTACAACACCTCAAATGGTGCCATCTGAAGGCTTGACTGGTAACTGTTGTTATAGGAGAACTCGGCAAAAGGGAGACAGTCTTCCCACTTGTCTCCATATGCCAGGACACAGGCTCGGAGCATGTCTTCGAGAATCTGATTGACTCGCTCAGTTTGACCTCCGGTCTGTGGGTGGAAAGCTGTGCTGAAAGACAACTTGGTTCCCAAGGCTTCTTGGAATCGCTTCCAGAACCTTGAAGTGAACTGGGTGCCTCGATCTGACACAATCTCCTTGGGAACACCGTGAAGACTTACGATTCGGTTGATATAAAGAGTTGCCAACTGGTTGCCTGAGTAGGTAGTCTTGACAGGAATGAAATGAGCCACCTTGGTCAAATGATCGACTATGACCCAGATAGAGTCATGTCCTCTATTCGACCTTGGTAACCCAGTGATGAAGTCCATTCCGACTTTGTCCCACTTCCACTCAGGAACCTTGAGTGGTTGAAGCAATCCAGCGGGTCGCTGATATTCAGCCTTGACCTTTTGGCACACATCACACTTTGCAACATAGGTTGCAATCTCTCTCTTCATACCGTGCCACCAGAATCGTGCCTTCAAGTCTTGGTACATATTGGTTCCTCCGGGGTGGATGGAATACGGGGTGTCGTGGGCTTCTTGCAGAATCAGCGTCTTCATCTCGGGGTTGTTTGGTACGCAGAGACGACCTTTGTACCAAACAATCCCATGCTCGTCTTCGGAGAATCCTGGGGCCTTGCCCATCTTTATCTTCTTCTTGATACCTTCAATGCTTGCGTGTCCATCTTGAGCCTTCTTGACGTCATCCATCAGGGTCGGTCTGACTTCCAAATGATCCAGAAATCCGGGGGTGACCAATTCCAAACTGAATTGTTCGATCTCCTTAAACAAGGTTGGCTGTCTTTCTCGAATAATGACATTCAAAGTGCAAGCCTTCCTGCTTAAGGCATCGGCCACCACGTTGGCCTTCCCAGGGTGGTACTGAACACTGAGGTCATAATCCTTGATGAGTTCCAACCATCTCCGCTGCCTCATGTTGAACTCTTTTTGGGTGAAAATATACTTCAGACTTTTGTGGTCTGTGTAAATCTCACACCGTTTCCCTAGGAGGTAATGCCGCCATGCCTTCAAGGCATGAACTACTGCCGCTAGCTCAAGATCATGAGTAGCGTAGTTCTCCTCATGAGGTCGTAGCTGCCTGGAGAGGTATGCTATGACGCGGCCTTCTTGCATCAGAACGCTTCCCAATCCGGTTCGAGAGGCATCACAATATATCACGAACTCCTTGTGAATATCAGGTGTTGCCAGAACTGGGGCGGTGGTCAATCTCTTCTTGAGCTCTTGGAAGCTCTCTTCGCATTTTGGCGTCCACTCGAACTTCTTGTCCTTCTTGAGGAGCTGAGTCATTGGTCGTGCAATGCTAGAGAATCCTTCCACGAACTTGCGGTAATAGCCCGCTAATCCGAGGAAGCTTCTGACTTCCTTGACGGTCGTTGGAGATTGCCATTGGGTCACAGCTTCAATTTTTGCAGGATCAACAGATAATCCTTCCTCGGTCAAGACATGACCTAAGAATCCAACTTTATGCAGCCAGAACTCACACTTGCTGAATTTGGCATACAGTTGGTGCTCACGAAGCTTGTCTAGGACCATCCTCAGATGTTGCTCGTGCTCTTCCTCCGACTTCGAGAACACAAGAATGTCATCAATGAAGACAACAACAAACTTGTCCAAATATTCCATGAAGACTTTATTCATGAGATACATGAAGTAAGCTGGGGCATTGGTTAACCCAAAAGACATGACCGTGCACTCGTACAGGCCATATCTGGTTACGAATGTCGTCTTCGGAATATCTTGGGGTCTGATCTTCAGCTGGTAATACCCAGATCTGAGGTCGATCTTGGAGAATACCTTGGCTCCGCTGAGCTGATCAAACAGATCTTCGATCTTGGGAAGTGGGTACTTGTTCTTGATTGTAACTTCATTGAGGGAACGATAGTCAATGCACAAGCGGATGGTACCGTCCCTCTTGGCCACAAACAGAACAGGTGATCCCCAAGGGGAGGCACTCGGGAGGATAAATCCCTTCCTTAGCTGCTCTTCTAGCTGCTTCTTCAACTCGGCTAATTCTTCCGTCCCCATTCTATAAGGCTTCTTATAGATGGGTCCTGCTCCGGGCACGAGCTCGATGATGAACTCAATGTCACGGTCAGGGGGCATTCCCGGTAGTTCATCCGGAAAGACATCAGGATACTCACATACCACCGGTACTTGATCTAGCCCAACTTCAGACAGACAGTTGACTTTAGCGGCTTGAGCGGAAGAGGAGTTGGGGGCAAACTTGACTTCGACTCCCTGGTCATTGGTCACAGTGACTGTCCGATTGGCACAGTCTAACAAGCCTTGGTGCTTACTGAGCCAATCCATCCCTAAGATCACATCCAAGCCTTGCGATCTCAGGATGATAAGGTCTGCTAGGAAATCTACACCGTTAATGGTAATACCGACTCCTTTACAGCCTATCTTGGCTCTCATCTCGGCTCCGGGGGTTTGTACCACCATAGGGTTATTCAGGGGTGTAGGGGTCATGCCACTTTTTAATGCAAATCTTTGAGTGACAAATGAATGCGTTGCTCCAGAATCAAACAAGACAGTTGCAGGTGCTGAGTTGACAAGGAACGTACCCAGCACGACGTCCGGGTCTTCCTGGGCTTCTTCAGCAGTGACGTGATTCACACGCCCCTTCCCATAGTTCGGTGGATTGCGAGGAGCTGGGTTCCTTGGTGGCATTCCACGGCCTTGTCCCTGGTTCTGCGCATTGGGGCGCGGGGCATCAGGCTTCTTGTTGGGGCACACCCTGGAGATGTGTCCGGGCTGACCACACCCAAAACAAGTGACTTGATTTGGAGTGTTGATCTTGTTGCCACCATTGGTATTGGGGTTGATAGCTGGCCTGGGGTTGGCATACTGCTGAGGCTGAGGATTGGCACGAGGTGCAGGAGCTCTTGGCTGCTGATAGGTTGGCTTGGCCGGGGCTGACTGCCACGGACGAGGCTTCTGGTTGCTGGAACTTCCCTTACTGATCAACTTGCGCTTGCGAGTGTCTTCCAAAGCACGCCGCTTGTCTTCAAGCATAAGTGCCTTGTTTACCAGATCAGGGAAAGACGGGCAGTCGCACACGACAAGCGAATATTGCAGAGTCTGATTAAGGCCTTCCATGAAGCGCTCCCTTTTGGCAGCATCGGTGCTGACATCCTCAGGGGCATACCTTGACAGAATACTGAACTTCTGCATATACTCCTTGACAGTGCCACTTCCTTGCTTCAGGGCTCGGAACTCGCGCTTTTTAATAGCCATGACTCCAGAAGGAATGTGGGCCTTGCGGAATTCTGCCTTGAAGTTAACCCAAGTGATGTCTTGTTCAGCATGCATGACCTTGAATCCATCCCACCAAGCTCTTGCGGTTCCCCCGAGGCAGTGGGCTGCATAGGCCACCTTCTCGCGATCTTCGGTGCATCCGACTAGTTCCAGAATCTCCTCAATGGAACGGACCCAGTCATCAGCATCCAGGGGTTCTGCAGTCTCGATGAAGGTTGGTGGTGCATGCTTCTTGAATTCTGCCAACGTGGAACGTCCATTGCCATTCCCCGCTGGTTGGCGGTTGTTGGCAACAGCTTGAGCAATCAGCTGAAGAGCTGCAGTGTTGGCTTGGCGTTCCTCTCGGAAAGCTTGGAGAAGCTGAGCCATGTCCATGCTTGGAGGAGGTGGCGGTGGTGGAGCTTGGTCGCTGGTTTGGTCTGCCTCTGGCTGCGAGGATGCTCCGGCTTCGGGCTGCTGGGTAGAGGTACCAGTACGAGTTACAACAGGCATCCTGTTGGAGCGGTAAAAGGTCTCATGACTCGGAAGAGGAAAAGCAGACAGATAGGTGCCTAGTAAGGGGGTGGGTGTGACACTAAATCAAATCATGCAAGGGCCGTAAGGCCAAAACACTTTCATTAAAATCCAAATGGGTGATGTAGTCGTTTACATATTCCCGAAGGAAGATTACGACTTACATCCAAACACGGCAAAAGCTAGCACTAGATGGTTTCATATGAACCATACAAGGACTCGACTGCGCATAGGGGTTACACGACCTATCCTACCGTAGGGGTTACAACTGGCATATCCGAGTAGCGAATAATGCCTAAGCGGCGGAATGCTCGGTCGCGTATTCCGGCTCTTCTGGGTCTTCCTCCTTGTCTTCATCTGACTGGGCTCCCTTGTCACTTGAGGGAGTGGGGGAGTGGAGGAGTTGGATACGACGGTGCTTCGACGGTGGTGCAGGGAAAAGCTTGCGATATTCCCTTGCTGTCATCCGGCGTCGCCGAGGTGGTTCTTCATCCTTGGAAGACACATCCTCGGAGGGCCTTCCACCTCGATATGCGATCGCGGATTGGCCAGAAGGTGCTCCTTCCTTCTTAATCATGTTTGCCTTCTCTTGAGCTCGACGAAGAAGTGCCTTGGTCTTGTAAAGTTCTTCTCGAAGCTTCATTGATTCCGAGGCCAAGTCTTGTGCCAAGCTGTCGGCACATAGACTGAAGTAGGTCTGGAACCGAAGCGAGAGTCCATCCTTCAGTGGAGGAGCTAGTGCGCTGCTTTCTTCGTCACCTTCCTTCCGGTAAGGTAAGAAGCGTGTTGCCATCTTGGCGGCCATCTCCGGAAGAAGCTCGCGGAGACGGGTTAGTGCCTTGAGTGCAGCAGCTTCGGCCGCAAGTGGTAGTGTCGTCATCTGGGGTCCCTCGAAGAACCAACTTGTGGGAGGATCGTTCGCCCTCACGATCACTTCCACATGGTACTCCGCCTCAGTATCGCTCACCCAATGCTCGTGGTAGGTGAGGATGGGTGCTCGGTGGAACTGACACTCCTGGAGGCTATCCTCGAGAAGTAGGGGAAACCCAGTGGTCAGGTGCTCTTCGGGAACAGCGGCCATCTACAAGGTGGAATAGGAAGGGTTAATAAGCTGAGCGAATCTCAGGTTTAGAAAAGAAGAGAGGTTCAGAAGGTTTTGAAAAAGGGGTCTCAACTAACTAACGCCCATGCTAACTAAGGCTTCCTACAGTCAGGATGGCTCTGATACCAGCTCTGTGGGGACCCCGACTTAGAAGTCGAGATCACCGAATGCACGTGTACAGTGATCCCAGAGATCAATGCTCACTGAACACACAGAAGCTGAAATAACAAGAGTCTTACATCCATACAAATAGTCTTACACGAATTAAGGCCATTATGGCCAAGTCTTACAGAGATAGAGCCCCACGGGCTGAATAGCAAATACTCAAATAGCGGAAGTCTTCGATAAAACGGGTAGAACCCATGCCATCTGCCTTAACCCTACAGGCATTCTGACTGGGATAGCGTCCTAGTTCGCATGGTCGTCTCCAAAGAACTCTTCCTCATAATCCTGTTCTTCCATGCCTGGCCAATTAAATAACCAGTGGCAAGCCAATGAGTACTTTGAATGTACTCGCAAGCA